>OY744475.1:195103421-195808421 GCA_963556175.1 Tipula confusa | reverse complement strand
ATATAAAGTTTGGAAATGTGAATTAAAAATTCGTGAAACGAGCTTTGTTAGTATGTCTTCGAAATTGTTCCACTATACCGACCAATAACTATTTTAAGTCTCATGCTTAGGATTTTGAAATAATCGTTAAAACTCAAATTCAGGCGTATCAAAATACGTAAACTTAATCAGTTTGATTCAATCTGGGATTAGAAATTTGTTTAGTACTATATACCATTGCGTTGTATTAAGAATAACAAGGTACTACGATTTTTTTTTGTTGGTGTTTTCTAAGGCATTTGATTCTATAAATCACAAAACTTTATTGAATACGTCAATCACCTAATTAAGATTTTCAACTTCTATACTTCTCTAATCGTTCTAAAGCAGTTTTTTTTGGTAACATTTTGTTTGATTTCCTTTCTGTTGCTTTCGCGTGGTTTCAGTTTTTTTTTATAATTTTCAATGTACGTTAATGATATAGAATCTCCTATTCACCACTGCTTGGTACACATTTTTACTGATAGTTTCTAAATATAAAGAAACAGTGGTTTAAACGCGAAGAAATATCAGTCCATTATAATTTATAAGAAATAGATATAGATACTTCTTCTTTTTCAAGGATTTAGGGCTAGTTTATAATAAAACTCTTGGTGTTTGTTATGTGTAGTGATTTGTAGAAAGTAGTGGAGCTTACTGGAATACCCAATTTAAGCAACGAAAGTTTTTGTTTTATCTTTTACTCCTACTTATTTATGGTGAGGTAGTTTTGTTCAGCTTGTCTCAAGTAAATATTTATATTCTCCAAAGATGTTTCAATGCTTTTCAGGTTTTAGAAAGTTTAGAAAGTTTGACCATAACACTCCTTTTTCGAGTATACTTGTGTGACGTCAATACTTGCATACTTGTGTGACGTTAATACTTGTATTAACGTCACACAATACTTGGATACTTGCCTATAAATGCCTATAACTGTAATTCTGCATTGCATATTTGTTGTATAGTTTACAAACCTATTCCGTAGATAACAATCTTGTTAATATATAATAGTCTTAGTTGTCGTCTATACTAAGTAGTGCGGTTGGTAAAAGCCACGTAAATTCATTTGTTTTAATTTGTAATGTAGTACTGTTGTTGTTTGTTGAACCGCAATTGGTTGTTATTTTTGTAGTTTTTCCCATCTTCCTATTGTGTAGTAAGCTGGTGATGCCATCCTCGATATTGTTGACAACATGGATTAGCCCTATACATTCAGCTAACTTACTAGCTGATTTTTTGTCTAATATATTCATTGGTTTGAATTTGCAACAATCTGCAAGTTGATGATTTTGGTTACAGTCATTTCAGGTATTATTTGGATCCGTTGTCAATAATGATGTTCTAGTGCCAGCTACTGGTCCCCAAAAACTTGTAGTTTTTCTCAAAAGATTGCTTCTAATACCGTAAACCGTGATTCAAGAGACTTCATAAAGTATATATATACAGTAACTGGATTTCTCTTGAATTTTCACGACTCTCTAAGGTCTTATTTCATAAGACCTTAAAGAGTCGTGATTTATTTTTATTTTTTTTGTTTTGCAGTTTGCTCCCTATGCACGAATTGTAGGTGATTTATAAGCTAAGCGGCTTTATCTCCAATGTGTGGATCTTCAAGTAACTGATATTGTTGTTCAGTACTTTGTTGCTGTGCACTAATTGTTGAAAAACGTCGTAAAATGCCAGCCATTACATGTGCTCTCCACTAAAATGGGGTATTTGTATTTCTGGCAACTTCATTCTTGCTGCGGTCGATTGGTACTAACTTTACGATGTCAATTTTTCGTGATAACTCCATTTCAAACGTTTCCAGACATTGTGAAGACCTATATATGTGGTTCATCAGTCTCTCCGTGATTGACTGATTGATTTAGAATGTACGACCAAACATTTCATGCATCGTCAATTTTTTTACCAAACAACATACTAAAAAATCTTTTTTTGGTAGTAAATTGGTCAAACTCTAAAATTCTTTGTAATAGTAAACTCGCATTGGGGAATTCGACTGTTGTGGGTTTTTCTTCCTCTTCTAGAAGTTTATAATCGACCGCAGGGTAAAAAAAATAAGCAGAAAGTGCATATATGTTGAGAGCCATTTTCTTCCGTTTTCTTAATTCACGCTAAAGTCTGCATACTTTATATTACGCTAAAGAAAACTTCCGGTTTTGGCATTTATCGATCAGTTCATATACTGGGTTAAAAACATCGATGGCGTTAAAAATATCGATGTTCCCATGTTGCTGATCCGACACAATGGCTTCGAAGGATTTTTTCTCCTGTTTACGCAATAAAAAATTGATGAAAAAATTAAAATGTTGAAAATAACTGAATTGCTCAATAATTTAAATGTGGGTATTTGTTAAATATAAGTGCTCAAGTTTAGCAGTTATTTTTATAAATTGTTACAAAATTTCAATTTACGCTAAAAAAAATTAGCTGTCGATTTTATTGCGGAATATCTGAATTTATCCGAGCCATGGAATATAAACTATCCATGAAATATAAAATAAAGCAATAGAAGCGCAACATATTTAGCATACGACAATTGTCTCAAATATTCAACAAAAACGATACAACCGGAAAAGTGTTGTGATAAAAATTAATTCCTTGCAAACTAATTTCCGTTAAAAAAAATCAATTATCATTGTCATTATAGGCATGTGGGTGTATCAAAATTCATTATGAGCATATTTAAATTCACTTGTTTATGCTAATAAACCGATATCAATTGACCAATTAAGAAATTTTCATTGATGTCATATTTACTTTTTGTTTTATTTCATTTTAAAGTTAGGGCACTCTTATTAGATAACCCTTTATATAAATCATACCGTTCCCTTCCTTACTTTTTATTTTATTAAAACGTCTGTAAGAATTGGCCCGGCATTATCCGTGAGCCTATAGAGATTGGTCCTATAGTCCAATCAATCAATCAATATTTCGAAAGCATTATCGTTTAATAGGCCATAGAGAAAATGATTCAGTTGTGGTTTGCTGCGAGGTCACTATAGCCACCACCTTGACATTAGATTGTCAGCATTATACCATCGGACAAGTACATTTCATAATCTTTGCAAAATATTTGGACAAGAAAAAGCTATCCGCGCATTTGCTTACAATTGAACACAAACGTAATCGAAAGACAACTTTAAAGGAATGTTTAGTCGTATTTTTAATCGTAATCCTACCTACAGTTTTTGCATCGAAGTGATGGCAAGAGTTTTTAAGATCCATGCAGTATCCACATTGATTACCTTGAAAAGAGGAAACAAATAACGAAAATATAATGCTACCTTATTGGAAAAAACGACTCTTTATGGCGAAGGTTGTTTCCATCAAAACAATTCACGTTTGCATATACGTGTGTAGTTGTCATAGCTAAATTGAATGAATTAGGATACGAATTGCTCCAGCGTTCGCCATATTCACCAATTTTGGCTATCAGCAATTATTTCCTGATTATTTGTTTCCTACTGACCAAAAAATAGCCCATTTTAAGATAATCTGTCTGTTTAATTTAAGTTTAGTTAAATTAAACTGCGTTTGATTAAGTCTATATACAGGGACGGCACTCGGGTGTTGCCAATTAAAAATGCTGTAAATTTGTCAATTTTTATTTTTTTTAATTCAAAACTTCAGTATATTGTAAAATCATTTCAATTTTAACAAAAAATATGTTATTGTTCGATGTAGCCACCTTTAGCGCGGATAATAGCACCGAATCTGTCCGAGAAGGCCTTACATGCTGCACGAATGTAGTGTGATGGTATTTTCTGGGTGAAAAGCAATCTTTAAGGCGTCGACCGTCTCACATTTTTTAGTTAATACATTGGCCTGTAGAATGAACACTATGGAAAAATTCATTGCGTTTAATTCCGGGGAGTATGTTGGCCATTGTTGTGGAGAAATGAAACTGGGAACTTTTTTTGAAACAAACGTTACAAATGGGCTTAATGAATGGTGCCGAGCCTTGTTGAAACATCCAATGGTTTCTACCGAATAGTTTACGTGCCCAAGGTAGCAAAACATCGTTTAAAATCTTTTCATAGTAGATTTGTTTGTTAATTTACCTTTACACCCTCTACAATAAAAATCGAGTGGTGATCATCCTGTGGCAGTACCACAGCCTAAACCACCACTGATATAGGCGCTTGCTCTCGCAGTGCAATTCCCTGTCATGCGCTGTTTGGTTGCTACAGCAGCGTGAAGTTGGTAACACTTCGAGTGCCGAACCCTAGTAGTTAAGTAAATAAATAGTAGATTTTTTTTGTTTTTGCTTTTTCACGTGTTATTAATCGCCAACCAATTTTTAAAATTTTAAAATTTAAGAAGACTTCTATAAGTTGTAACGTTCAACGCCCGACGCCAATTCCGTCAACGAAGCGCAATAAACTGTTGATTGCACCGTCTGTATAAAATTTTACTTCTTGAAACGAATTAGTTGTTGGTAAAGAGAAACCAAATGAAAAAAGATTTGGCCAGATCTATTTTATTGATAAGTTTGAGTCTCTAGTTAAGTTTAATTAAGTTAATGTTTTTCGTAATATATAAAATATAAGGAGACCGAGTGCAAAGCTTAAACGAGCTTACTAAATCAAATGAACTAGGATTGAAAGTTTTTCATGAATTGTACTTGGTGTATCGTCCTCTGTTATAGATGGGACAAAACAAAAGGACGTAGCAATATGACGTATGAACTTAGAAATCCTGAAGAAGATGAACCTGTACACAAAGCAAAACGTACATCTATAATTTTACGGCTATTGGTGGAAGTGTACAAAATGGTTAATATAGATTTTACAACTTTGAACATACCTAAATGACTCTCGTACAGAGTGGCTGGAGTAATGCTTTGATTAAACAATAAATGAAAGCGGTGTATAAATGAACTTAGCTTATGAAAAAACATTTAAGCTTTCAACATAGAAAAATTGTCGAATACTCTTTTGACTGACTGTAAAATAGTTATGAAAGAATTCTTTCTCAATTTTTGTTTCAATGTTGAGGTTATCATATACATACTCTTTCACAATATTATGTATTTTCATAAAAGTAAACTCAACCAATTAATTTAAACATTAAGTTTTTTTTTAATTTAACGACTTTTATAATTGTTTCGCGTTGTGTATGCACATGCAGTGCAACTTATAATACATACTTATAAAATATAGAGTTCTAATTAATGTTGAATTGGATTTGTTAAGTTTCTTTTTTTAAATGTAGTAGGCGAGTTGTGACTTAGGTCAGTATAGTACGTAGGTAGATACATATAGGAAAATATAGCGAGTACAGTAAACGAAATATTACTTCAAATAAGATATTTTACTTATGCTTATTTCTTGAAATAAGAATTTGTTAAAAAGTATATTTCAAATGTACAGGATGGCTGGGGCAACACAATAGTATGTAGATGGATATTTAAAGCGAACCTGTAAATTAATGAACGTTAAAATTATAAAACGAAAAAACTATAATTATAGGTAAAAAGGATATATATAGAAAGGCTTTAAAGTAAATTGAAATTAATTGAAAATGCTTTTCTGTGCTACAAATTATTATACCGAATAGAGCAGTTCCAACTAATTTTCAGTTAAAGGTTACTGAGTAGTTCAGTTACTTAACTTCTAAGTTAGTACTATCGGAGTTCTTAGTTTTCAGGTTTAAACTCCTTTGTATACTGAAACTAGACGACACACAATTTTTTTTTAAACTACAGAATAATTAAAAAAATTTGACTTCAAGTTTTAATTTTGCCAGCAAGATTTTACGAGACTATGCATTTTGTTTACAAGGGCAAGCAGATGATAGCAAAAAAAAAAGGTGAAATAAAATTTGGCAAGCACAACTAGTCTTTGAAAACACCCTTTACAGCAGTTGGCGATTAAGAAAGTTTTAAGCTGACTTAATTATTAAAAAAGCTAAATAGTCGAGTTTGTGGTTCAAAAATAATCTACGAAAGATTTTGACAAAACCAATGAATGCATCCACAGAAATGCAATGTTCAGTAAGGTTGGCTTGGAAAAACAAAGTTCGGTTTTCCATAACCTAAACACGGACGTTAAACAAAAATACAAAGAAGTAGAGTTTGTTTATGTCCCGAGAAAAGGAATTAGTTTTCAAAAAGTATAGTCTCTATGCCAGAACATTTACACGACGTATAGAAGAAATGCCAGGAAATCAAACAATTTCTTTAAAAGAGCAGTGGTACTTGCACACAGAAGTTGACATTTTTAAAGCATTGCTGCAGTGCACAATTCACTTGAATCTGGATCTATCCTAGCAAGTGTCCAAAACAATTGACGAAGCGCCAATTGTTTTATTTAACAAATTGCACTGTATCTGAAAAGTTCACTGTATTATCTAAAATTTGAAAAGTGAAAATGTAATAGACCTTGCAGAACTAAAGAGCGCGAAATTCTCAAATTTAAAAGACGTAATGATCGTTTCTGTGAAAAAACGAATGGCTTCATCTAATCTTAAGGGTTGGATCACCGTCAATTTCATCTTATTTTATTGGAAATAGAAAATCAATACGGGAAGAAAGAGCCGCATTCCATGAGAATACAAGCACGTAGATTTAAGTAAGTTTTGCAAGCTCTAATGGTTTTCAAACCAAACAACGTCTGATACTAACTGAAAATGAACTAAATATATTGTGAAAATTGTGCTTGTATGGCTATATTAGCCTCTGCTACAGCACGTTCCACGTATCTGACCACCCTACCCAAATAGGTTTTTATACCGTTTAGCATGGGCGTAGTTATTCACTTTTCGTTTCATATAGAGGCCTACGGGTATAGCTTTGGCGTAGGTTAATCCCCGTTTTACGGGCTATAGCTTTACCAATTTTTCCCTGGTATTGCCTATATCCAAAAAAAGTGCTCCTTCTAAAAAACCTATTAGCTTTTGGCGGAGCTCACTGACTACAACCAATTGACCACAAAAATCAGGTTTTTTTTTAACCATGAGTTGTTTGCCGATTACAATGGCAGACTTCATTTTCCATTTGTTAAATGGACTTTGTTGGCAAGATTACCACCATGCATTGCGTCCACCTATGATATCCTTCCTTTTAAGGTAATTACTCTAAAGATTGTTGAATAAGCTGCAGTGCAACTGAAGTGATCTGCCCACTGACAAAATCGATTCAACAAACTGCTTATAAGCAACTCCATATGATTCTTTTTGTCGCCTACTTGAATTGTTTGCACTGATAAATTTTTTAATAGCTTGAAGAACTCATTAGTGAGGTAATCTTTTATTGGGTAGCTTACGCCACGAAAATAAAGCCATTTGATTATTGGCGACGGTTAAAATACTACTTGCCACGCTGTAGTCTCTAGTTCGAGTATCGCTGTAGACCAAAAATATAATAAAGATTAAAATTAAATTGCAAGTTAATTTTACAACGGTGACCTTATTCTCTCCTTATTTTTTCACTGTTCGATAGCACAGTTCGATAGCACATATCGAATTTAATCATAATCGGTTAAGAACTCACCGAGTTACATATCGAATTTCATTAAAATCGGTTAAGAAATCACCGAGTTCCTTCCTAATTGGCCATATTCCAGAACTTTCCCAAAAAATCATTTTAAGTTTAAATCACATGTTGAAATATCTTGTTTTGAAATATCCAGTTTTGTACCATATCTCTTTTTGTACCTTATCTCGTTTTAAAATATCCAGTTTTGGAATATCCAGTTTTGTACCTTATCTCGTTTTGTCAAATCCTATTTTGAAATACCCAGTTTACAAAATCCAGTTCTGAGCGGTTCCCTTAAATTATATGTGCCTTTAAACTATGAAACATCGTTTTGATAAGGCAGAGTTTCTCTAAATGGATGCTGCTCATATAACCAAATAAATAATGGCCTTGAAAGACAATGACATTCGTTTTTAACTTAAAATTCCAAAAAACATAATTTGCGAAAAGTGAAAACTAAATTACTCATCTGACCTAACTGTAAGTGTACAGATTTGGTACATTTTGCGATATTTTTCGTTTCTTTATCTGTCGGTATTTAAGATAAGTTTTCATTTTTATTTTAAGAATTCGAATTAATATTTTATTTTATATGACCATAAAATGTTTTGGTGTAATCTATAATATCCGGTTAAGGTGCAAATAAAAAAGGGTTTCTATATATACAAGGTGACTGTACGAAATGAAATAAGGTCGATGTCTACAAGACCAACAAAAACGAAATACAATAATGTTGAATTATTGTGCAAAACCAGGTCATATATACTATATACACGTGACGAAAAACAATAACACTGACGTCAGTTAAATTTGAAATGTTTAAACCCTGCCCAAATGCAAAGCCAATAACAATGTAATATAAACAATAAAATTGAGTACAAGCGCGCACCAAATTATTGAATTAAGCTTATTGATGAAAACTTTGCCAGAACAAAACAAAAAGCAAACGTCTTGCGTTTATTTATATTATCTGTTATAACAATTGAAACTTGAATCATTATTCATAGAAAAAATTCGGTATCGTAAAAAGAAAAGTGTAGCATAATTTTAAGGTGCGTACATTCTTAAACAGTTTGAGACACACTTTCAATGACTTTGATCTCCCACAACTGAAAACTTTCGGATATCAATAAACAGAGTGTATAAAAAATACCGATGCGTTAAAATATCTCGATGAGGATGCTGGTTTAGAAAATTATATTGGTTTTAAAGGATGTAAAGCATTTTTACAGGGTCCTTCGGCAATTAACCGTATTTAAAAAACTGTCCCTATTGTTATGTAGCCAGGGTGTTTGGTGAACACCTTTTTTCAGTCAAAGTAGATTTTATCTCTAACTGAAGAATTTATATTCTTACTAAGGTTTTGATTGCACATTGTAACTGACTAAAAATCATCGTTTGTGAGGTTGTTGTGCCGCTTGTAACGAGAGAAAAAAAAGTAATAGTTAACTCAAACAAACTTCCGCCATTTTTAAGGAAGGCTAACTAAAAGGAGAGATAAAGAAGAAACTAACATGCATGCGGACTGTAAATTGACATCGATCAGGAGACACTCTGAAGTCAAAGCACCATGGCCGAAGCAGCACTGCTCCGTGATCGACGTCAACAAACTGCAAAGCTTGTTCATATGAAGGAAATGGAGAGGGGGGAAATTAACTCATGTGAGTGGGTCATTCCCACGGTTTGTAACAAGCATCCTCGGGGTACTCGTTATAATGGTTGCGCTCCCCTGACCCCAAATATACCCGTTAGGAGAGGAAAATGTTTTTGTTGGTTATGGTATTTTTTTTCTCTTCCTCTCTCACGGGTATATTCCGTTAATTTTTTTTTAATGTAAGAGGATACCTGTCCATGCGGGGGCAGTTGATTTTTAATTGTTTTGGAGAGTATTTTTGACTTTATTATCAGTCTATTTTTGGGAGGTTTTTTCGGATTTTTGTTTTGATCGGATTTTTTTTAAATATTGAGAGTCAATATTACAAATTTTTTTGATCCGTTACATGCTTTACATGCTTTTCTTGTGGTATATAAAAGCTTTAACTAATTTAGTTAAAAGCTTTAACTTTGTCTTTTTCCTAATACCAGGGCAACCGAAAAAAAGTAAACGTGATTTAACCTGTGAATCAACAATAGAGGTTGTGGTCTTATCAAAAATTTGGTTTGACTGTGAATTAAATGTTGCATTAATGTCTAGTAATTATTGTCTCTAGTTTTTAACTTAGATGACTAAACTTAGATTGATAGTTTGTTCAACATTATAACTGGGACAAGGTATTTAGACCAACAAAAACCGAATAGCTTAAAAAAATTCGATCGGTAACTTTTATTTTTATTATTAAATTTTGGTAAGCTTAACAAATAAATCTGAACATGAAGTTAAGGATCCATGGAGGTCTACAGGTAATTAAGGCTTAGTACCAATTAAAATAATATCGCCTACTAATGATGGTGAAACACTTGATTTTATTTTTCGAAAACGGTGAGATTTTTTTTTAAATCACCATAGGAGAATTCTAAAAAATTATGTAAAGGAAAAAGTGAAATTAGTTCCAAATTTTAAAGCCAGATAATCTAGAAATTATTAAATCACCTTGGTCTTCTAATAGTTGAACCGTTGTTAAGGAACGTAAAATTATACGTTTTTTTTTTTGCTATTTTTGGAAATCACGCATTAAACTACTAAAATTATCCTGATATTCTTTGATGTTTTGCAAAATGGGCTATAAATGTGATCTCTATGCCAAAATAGTAAAAAGGTGAGCCGCCACAATGTACTGCAATAATGGTACGGTAAGGCTTCCACCATTGGATTCGCCACCTGATGAATACCTATCATACATGATAGTAATAGCAACGAATTCAAGATATTTGCCGCAAAATACCTGAAGGTACAACTTTTGTTTTCGCTGATGACTTTATTTGGGACAGCTGTTATTATTGATGAACCAGGCTACATCGCACATTCAAAAACCAGTGTCAAATTTATCAAAAAATAGGATTATTTCACTCTTGTCCTAACAATTAACCATATAATGTTTTCAAATTTCTTTTTTGGGGACCAGCAAGATGGAGTAGATCAACGTTATCAGCATATGTCCGTTTCAAGGCGTAATATAGAACATGTTCAAGAACTTCTTTTTTACATATGAACATATAAACACTGAACTCATGATACTGAACATATGAACTCCTGTATGAACAAAATATTCAACATCAAAGTTTAATCATTCCGCGAAGGAAATACATTAGTGCTAAAATTAATACCCCCCCCCCATCTTGTAGGTGGGGCGGGGGGTTATTTTTTTCATTAGTACTGTACTTTTTGAAATATGTACAACACTCGAAAAACTCCCTTTGGGAGCAGCCACTTCCTGTTAACCGATTTCAGCAAAAATTGACTAACTAACTTACGTACTTATTTTTAGACGGAGAATCCGAATCTGCAATAAAAAATAGGGGTTCCTATTTTAATTTCAAAATTACCCCGCGCCCCACCTACAAGGTGGGGAGAGAGGCACTAATTTTAACACTAATGTATTTCCTCCGCAGATTGGTTAAACTTTGACTTTGGACATTTTGTTCGTAGAGAGCTTATTTTCCGAGATATTTGAAAGTTGCCTGATGAGATGACAATTAATTTTTAACTAAATTCCTCATCAGATCGAAGCGGAGCTTTGCTGCGCACAACATCCAATTCTGAATAATTAAAATAACACCGCCGTCGTTATAAACCCTTGTTTAAACGTAAAATGATACATATTTTTCATTTCGGAAGTGGGTGCTATGACACCAATATTACCTCTTTCACGTTTAAAACAAAAATCAACCCTATACTCACGACGGTTCGTCGATTATATACTAAAATTACATGTATCTCGAATAATCTATTTTTGTAGTATTTACTACTTTTTCGAGATGTCACTACGCTATTCTATTATTTTGTTACGATTTCTCTAGAGTTAAACCTAGAGACATCTATGAAGCATTATTAGCACTAGAAAAAATATAAAAATAAAAAATGAAAGAAAAGCGTAGTGACATCTCAAAAAAGTAGAATGAAATAACAGAAAAATAGAATATTCGATATATGTACATGTAATATTGGTATAAAAGCAAAAGACTGTCGTTAGTAGAGTTGAGTTATATCTCAAATGCGAAAGAGTTAAGAGTTAACAGTAAAAATCAGTGGTAGTTATTCACAATCCAGTAATATGTAACAATAAAAACGTAACAATTGATGACAGCGATGGGATCGTGAATACTAAAAATTATTATGAATAAGTTAACAAATATACGATTGAGGGCGGATTTGCCAGCCAGCGGTAATAAATGTGAATGGCTAATATGACTCCGTCATGATAAATGAAGGCTTGGATCAGCACTAGTGCAATAATAGCAGAATGAACACGATATAGATGGAAGAGGTTGAAGCTGTTGAGCCGAGTGTATTGTCATATGAGACAGTCGCTCTAATGAATTTTGATTTGTCGGCGTTAATATGGCTTTAAGAAACTAACAATCAAGATGTTGAACAAAAATTTCAACCGACAGTTCAACGTCTTGAAAAAAAGTTACTTGACGTCAAAGTAAATGGAATAACATCGCAAGTAGTTCAACATAATCAATCAATCAAATTAAAAGCCTCCAACCTCTAATGTAAAAACATTGTTCTATATACAGATTAGAAACTCTGATTTCGCATGAAAAATATAATTTTCAGTCAGTTATATTCCAGGAGATGTGTCAAATGCTGGGCATAAATAAAGAAACTGTTGGGGATCATTTATTTAATAATAAATAATTCCAACATGAAATAAAAATTTAAATTTAAAATGAAAATAAAAAAGTAAACGAATTTACTGGTAACGACTTTTCTAATTGAAAAGCGTACTAGATTACCACGTCCCTGTGTACCCATATAATTAAACGACATACATTAATGGCATTAATAAAGTATACTCGATTTGATTGAGTAAGTGAGAAATGCATAACAAAGAACAGAGATTTCTCACACAAACAATATTTTGTTTGTATGCAGAGTAGCTAAAATTAGCACATTAATGTATCTGCTTATATACATAGCACGGGCAATGCATTTCGGTGGTAAAGTACTAATGTACAAGAGAGTACACCTATACACATGACAACTTCTCCATAAGGTTATCGCGATATATTTATTTTATTTAAGCAGTAATCAGTACATGGTAGCTCGTGAATGATTGATCACGAATAATCGAGGTGCGTGGTGATAATTACTAAATAAAATAAAATTAAACATTCTAAAAGTTCTGTGGCACATTTTAAAGTGCAATATTATATTTATTAAAATTAATAGAAAAGAAATATAGAACATTGAATAAAATATAAACAATTTGTGTAAAAGTTATTTAACCCTATAAGTGGTGACCCCGACTACGGTTTTTATCGTAAGTTCCCAGTTAAAATAACGGAACAAGAAAAACGGAGTCAGAAGAAAGAGCAGCATTTTAGGGAACACGTATTTCACGACGGGTAACCTGGTACGTCAAGGACGTACCAGGTAACAGGTTAGTAATTTTTTTTATAATTAAAAAGTGATAAAGTATTAAGATACATACTAGACTAATTGAATTTTAATTCAATATTTGTATATTTTTTTTATCCACGTGGAAGGCACACCAACATTTTTGGACAAGTGCAGTCACAATACAACTGTCGCACATTAAGTGGAATACTAAAAACGAGTTAACCCTCACCGCAACGAGACGGAGCAGATCGGTGAAGCGTTTAACCCTCACCGCAACGAGACGGAGCAGATCGGTGAAGCGTTTAACCCTCACCGCAACAAGACGGAGCAGATCGGTGAAGCGTTTAACCCTCACCGCAACGAGACGGAGCAGATCGGTGAAGCGTTTAACCCTCACCGCAACGAGACGGAGCAGATCGGTGAAGCGTTTAACCCTCACCGCAACGAGACGGAGCAGATCGGTGAAGCGATTAACCCTCACCGCAACAAACATTCCTGCACTGCAGCAGCAATATAAGCAAGTTTATTTTTTTTTTATATTTTTTATTCCTATGAAAATACAAATATTTCAATACTAGACATTATAAAGTTAATTTCGAATTATATTATAAAATTTAAAACAATTTATTTCCTGTTGTAAAATTATCACCATGAAATGCACATAATTGTA
Source organism: Tipula confusa (assembly GCA_963556175.1). NCBI lineage: Eukaryota > Metazoa > Arthropoda > Insecta > Diptera > Tipulidae > Tipula > Tipula confusa. Next base: position 195,794,744 of record OY744475.1, on the reverse strand, counting down.
GAAGATTAGTTAAAATTTCCGACTATAACAAAGCACAGGGGGATAAACTCAAAAATTATTTTATATATCAGGGACAGTTCTCTTGAGGTGAGTGCTACTTAAAAAAAACCATTAGAAAGAACACTCATTCTGGAGAGGATTTCCCAGAAATTTGTTTGGCTGCAGTGGACATAGCCCCCACCAGTGGCAAGCGCACGGCACTCAAACGAATATACTTTAATAAAGAGCATTTTTATTTCAACAAGAGTAACCCGTGCATCCCATACATAATTTTACGGAAGGTTGTCTTGTGTATAGTTTTTTTTTTTTTCACAATAAAAATCGTCAAACGAGTTTATCGCTAAAAATCGTCAAGCGAGTTCATCGCTAATATCGTCAAGCGAGTTTATCGCTAAAAATCGTCAAACGAGTTCATCGCTAATATCGTCAAGCGAGCTTATCGCATAAAACGTCAAGCGAGTTTATCGCTAAAAATCGTCAAGCGAGCTTATCGCTAAGAATTTTCAAGTGAGTTTATCACTAATATCTACAAGCGAGTTTATCGCATATTAGATATCTCGAGAGGTTATCACATCGTGAGTGTATCACAATAAAAAGGAATGCCGCCAAAAATGGACGATTCACAAGAACCTGGAACTCCAGGGAGTGACGATAGCCCAATGCCTGTACAAGACGTGCGCGAAACAGATAAAAAAACGAGTAGTGAAATAGCGGCTACCCATTTTAAAATACAACCGCTCTGGACAGCCGCACCGTTAAATTGGTTTCGAGTTGCAGAGTTGCAATTCGAAATTCAACAAATTAAAGCGGATAAGCAAAAATTTATGCACGTTTTAGGTGCGTTGAATCCGGAAACGTGCAATCTCATTTCGGATTTTGTGCAAAACCCACCTAAAACAAATTATTATCAAAATATTAAGAAAGTGCTATTAGAGCGATTAGCTCCCTCCGAAGAGCAACAATTGGCTCAACTATTAGCGGGCCAGCATATAAGCGAAGGTAGGCCATCGGAGGTGTTAAGAAATATTAAGGCACTAGCCGGAAATAATATGACGGCAACGGTATTAAGAACCTTTTGGGTACAAAGGATGCCAGAATTGATAAAGATAGCATTAGCGGCATACCCAGCAGAGGCAGATTTAGACAACATGTCGGACATAGCTGACCGCATGTATAGCGCTATGAATATGGGACAAATATCACAGGTAGAACGCCAAAATAGGAATGGCGTCCCTCATCATTCCCGGTCGGTACAGCGGGGAAAACGAAATAGTCAATTACAACAACCTTCGCCACAACCTAAAACAGTTGAAGAGCGATTAAGCAGTATCGAACGCACACTTAGAATGATGTCGCAAAGATCAAGGTCGGGGTCCTCGGGGCGCTACAGGAATCGTTCCTCAAATAGATTTAGTTCAAATAAACGGCGTTTTGGGTTTAGTAATTCTGAACCAAAACAGAAGAATCGATTGTGTTATGCACATGCCAGATATGGGACACAGGCGTATAAGTGTTACCCACCATGTAGCTGGGATGGTCCCCCACCGAAGTGTGAGAAAACACATCTCATGCAAAATCAGAATCCTAAATCGGATTCGGAAAACTAAAATATAGTCCCTCGGTCTTTAGTGCACAGACCTTGACAAAAACAAGCCGACTCACAATATATGACAAAATTAATAACCTATACTTCCTTGTAGATACGGGAGCTGACCTGTCGGTGCTCCCTGTGGAACGATTTAAGTCGTTCAAATCGAATTTTTTTAATAATAATATAAGTGGTGATTTGTATTTAAAGCCACATAGTCTGAAATATAGTAAGACCGATCTCGTGTTATCAGCAGCAAACGGCACAACCATTAATACATATGGTACTAAACTACTTCAAGTAGATATTGGATTACGACGTAAATTTATTCACGCGTTCATACTTGCAGACGTGAGTCGTCCAATTTTAGGTGCCGATTTTTTGGTTAAGTTTGGCCTATTAGTCGATCTTAAATGCAAAAGGCTAATTGATTCAGCTACTCAGCTGTCAATTAATGCCGCCTTGATGAAAGGTAATTATCCAAGTAGTCCCATTTATTATGCGATCGATAATGGATATGGAACGATTTTAAAGAAGTTTCCATCATTGGTATCAGAGCCGAATTATAACTTGCCAGTTAAACATTCCGTGGTACATCACATTGTGACATCTGGACATTTACCAGTCACCAGACCACGAAGGTTGGATACAGTTCGTCATAAAGCGGCAATTTTAGAATTCCAACAAATGGTGGATTTGGGGATTTGTAGAATTTCATCATCCCCAGTATCATGCCCATTGCACATGGTTAGAAAAAAAGATCTTGATTGGAGACCATGTGGCGATTATCGCAGATTAAATGCGATTACAATTCCGGATAGATATCCAATTCCGCATATCCAAAATTTTTCCATGAATTTGCATGGATGCAAAATTTTTTCAAAAATAGACTTAGTCAGAGCGTATCATTTGATTCCCGTAGCATCGGAAGATATTCATAAGACGGCTATAACTACTCCATTTGGTTTATTTGAATTTACGCGTATGCCATTTGGTTTGCGAAATGCCGCACAAACCTTTCAACGGTTTATGAACGAAGTATTTAGGAATTTAGACTTCGTTTTCGTCTATATTGACGATATTTTAGTAGCATCTTCCGACGAGGCTCAGCACAAATTACATTTAGAACAGCTTTTTAAAAGATTAGCTGAATTTGGTGTGCATATTAAAAGTTCTAAGTGCGTATTTGGTGCAAATTCCTTAGACTTTTTAAGCCATAAAATTACAGCTAATGGTATTCTGCCCTCGGAAGAGAGAATTAATGCCATTAGAAAACTTCCCGCTCCTGAATCAATTAAGAAGATTCAACAATTTGTCGGCATGGTTAATTATTACCACAGGTTCATTCCGAATCTGGCCGAATTACTAGCCCCCGTACATGCACATTTAGCACAATTGCTAAAGCGGCCGAAAACGCCTAAAAATTTTAGTTGGCCCTCTGAATGCAATGAGGTATTCCAGAGTTTGAAGCATAAACTAGGGGAAATTGTAATGCTAGCGCATCCACTGGCTGATTCAAAATACAGCATAACCACCGATGCATCAGATATTGCAGTCGGAGCAGTGCTCCAACAATATAATAAGAACTGCTGGGAGCCATTGGGATTCTTTTCCAAAAAAAATTAACAGATGCCGAAAGAAAATATTCAGCATTCGATAGGGAATTGTTGGCAATTTATTTAGCCATTAAACATTACAGATATTTCTTAGAAGGTCGGGATTTTACTATTTATACCGATCATAAGCCTCTGACTAGGGCAATACAGTCTAAAACTGAGCGTAATCCAAGGCAAGCTAGACACTTGGATTACATAAGCCAATTTACTACTGACATTCAGCATGTGAAAGGAAAACACAACGTGGTAGCAGATGCCATGTCCCGAATTAATTTAGTATCTGACGATACGATTTCGGTCAACGTCCAGGAAGTCGAAGCAAGAATCGACTATAATACAATTATTAATGCACAAAAAGAAGACGATGAACTGCAGAATTTACTTTCTGGTTCTAGACGTCATGCGGCGAGTTATCGCCTTGAATTATTTAAATTACCTGGGTTCGAAGTGTATTGTGAGGTTTCAACAGGAGTAAATCGTCCATACGTACCACGAACAATTAGAAAACAACTATTTGAGGCTCTGCATAATCTTTCACATCCGGGAGCGAGAGCTACCCGCAAGTTAATTACTTCTCGTTACTTTTGGCCAAGCATAAATAAAGACGTGACACAGTTAGCACAGTCATGCTTGGCTTGTCAGAAAGCTAAAGTACAAAGACATACTAAGTCACCTTTAGCTCAATTTGAGATTCCGGCGGGCAGATTTGAACATATTCATATGGATATTGTCGGCCCGTTACCGGTATCAAATGGATATGCATATTTATTAACCTGTGTCGATAGATTCACACGATGGCCTGAGGCATACCCTATGGTAGATATGAATACTACAACAATAGCCTCAACGTTCATTACCAATTATATTTCTAGATTCGGAGTACCGTCAAAGATTACTACTGATCAGGGTAGTCAATTTGAATCAAAACTGTTTACTGAGCTAACCAGGTTGTTAGGCTCACACCGAATCCGCACAACGACTTATCACCCACAAGCTAATGGGATGGTAGAACGGTTTCACCGGCAACTTAAAGCCGCATTAATGGCCCGTGGAAGTACAACCAATTGGAGCACTGAAGTTCCACTAGTTCTTTTAGGGATTCGAGCAACAGTTAAAGAGGATATTAAGTGTTCACCAGCAGAGCTTGTCTACGGACAAACCCTGAAACTACCGGGTGAATTTCTGGCTGATAATCCTCAAACTCCCTTGCCATCCCAAGACACAGTAGTCAATCGTTTGAGATCAGCAATGCATGATATCATTCCAATCCCGCCAAGACCGAGTAACAGCAAAATATTTTTACCGAAATCACTAGAGAGTTGCGACTACGTTTTTGTACGCGTAGATAAAGTTCGCACAGGGCTTACACCTCCATATGAAGGTCCATATAAAGTGATTCGGAAATTAAGAAAACAATTTATAGTAGATAGGAAAGGCAAGCATCAATCAATTTCGATTGATCGAATAAAACCAGCTTATGGTATAATAAGTGCAATGGATACTATCAAATTAAAACCATTGAAGCAAGTGAGATTTGATTTTCTATAATTCACAGATAGATCATTGGCAGCCGTTAGCCAAATGAAAGTGAGTGAATTTTAGAAAATACAAAATAAATTAAAAATACGACAGATTTCAAACATCTCCCGGGGACTTTTAAACTGAAAGGGGGGTGATGTTGGGGATCATTTATTTAATAATAAATAATTCCAACATGAAATAAAAATTTAAATTTAAAATGAAAATAAAAAAGTAAACGAATTTACTGGTAACGACTTTTATAATTGAAAAGCGTACTAGATTACCACGTCCCTGTGTACCCATATAATTAAACGACATACATTAATGGCATTAATAAAGTATACTCGATTTGATTGAGTAAGTGAGAAATGCATAACAAAGAACAGAGATTTCTCACACAAACAATATTTTGTTTGTATGCAGAGTAGCTAAAATTAGCACATTAATGTATCTGCTTATATACATAGCACGGGCAATGCATTTCGGTGGTAAAGTACTAATGTACAAGAGAGTACACCTATACACATGACAACTTCTCCATAAGGTTATCGCGATATATTTATTTTATTTAAGCAGTAATCAGTACATGGTAGCTCGTGAATGATTGATCACGAATAATCGAGGTGCGTGGTGATAATTACTAAATAAAATAAAATTAAACATTCTAAAAGTTCTGTGGCACATTTTAAAGTGCAATATTATATTTATTAAAATTAATAGAAAAGAAATATAGAACATTGAATAAAATATAAACAATTTGTGTAAAAGTTATTTAACCCTATAAAACACCAGCGCAACTGGGGTCGGACGATTCCCCTGTTACTAATGGACTATCGATCGTCGGTGCACGATACAAAACGAGTTACACCAGTAAAAATACTTTTTGGTAGTATTGTGCAGCTGCCAGAAGACTTGAAGATTGGAATGGTTCCAACTGCAGCTTTATGTGAACAGCATGAAAGAATAGTTGAACGAAGTATATCAGTTTGTGCAAGAGAAGATACGACTTTCGAGTGATAAGACGAAGGCTCGTTATGACGTACGTGCCAATCCCAATAACGGAAGATTTGAAGAGGGACAATTGGTATGACTTTACAACCCACAACGAAGGAAATGTTTATCGCCAAAATTGCAGCATGGATTGGAAGGTCTCTACAAGGTTATAACAAGATTGAATGATGTCATATTATACCGAATCAAAATGGGGCAACGAGATTAACCTGATATGGTGCGCTTAGAGCGATTGGCACTCTACCTAGGAAATGAGTGGGATTTAGTTCGAGCCGAACAAGCTTATACCATAGACACACTACTGGTTTCATAACTATGGTTTCGAGTTAACCATGGTTTCGTTGTAATGTGTAACGCCTAACCATGGTTGGCAACTCGGTTTGAACGTAGTTTCGGGATGAGATAATTTTTCTCATCCCGTAGCATTTTAGTGATGACAGCGCCGAGTTGCTCAATTAGTGAGTATCTTAAACTATAAATATTGATTTTAATACATGTAGCCATCTTCAAACATGTAATCATTTTTTATATTCCAGTTGTCAAATCAAAATAAACTGACGGATATTTTTAAATAAATAATAATAATAATAATAACACCTAAATAATTAATACTGGATAAATGGAAAATAAAAATAGAAAAATATGAACGGAGGAGGAAAGTAATATCTTTATTGATATTTGGGGCGATGCTCTTTGGGTGGATGCACTTTAATATGTCAGCCATCGATAGCACCAAAACATTGAGGAAACCGGAGAATTTCATACCCCCGAACTTTTTCTTCAATTTTCTCGGGAGTGGGTGGATACGTTTTAAAGCATTCCGCTTTAAATTGTTTGAAAATTTCTCGAGAAATTTCAGGAACAATTTCCCCAACTGTTAATGAGGCTATTGTTTAATGAGGCTAACTCCGCTGATGAACCTCTTCGTCCCAATAGCGTGATTTCTCAACAATTGACCAAAAACGCCTTCGTTTATGTTCACAACCCGATTTTTATTCATCAACAATGAGGCATATTGTTTACATTTGTCTAAATTGTAAATATACGTTTTTCTCGCAATAGCCGCTTCCTTCCTCATTCGCTTGGATTCCTCATCCATTATATTAATTAAAATGTTATATGCTGAAAGTTGTTGCATATAATTGATAAGCACAGTCCTTTTATTCGTCATTTGTAAATAATAGCACTCAAAGTTTTCTGACACAGTTTTATAAACAAAACCATCAACTTAATGAAATATGACGAACTGTCAAATGAGATGAGAACTATAGTGTGTCATCTATTCTCATCTCGCAAACCAAAGTTTCATAATCCTAGTTACGAAACCAGATATGTGTCTAAGGTATTAGATGGAGGCTAGTGTTACGATTTCCCTAGAGTTGGACCTAGAGACATCTATGAAGTAGTACTAGTACTAGCAAAAACATAGAAAATAGAGAATTGTTACGTTTTTGCATACTACAGTATAGTAGTAGAACTCTAGAAAAATTGTAACAGTATTTTTAATTTTTTTCAAGTCAAAAGTACAAGTTACCATTAAATAAAATCATGTTAACCTTCTAGTAACCTTCAAATCAAGGTTTTTTTAATTGTTAATTTAAGTACCCTCTAAATCAAGACAATATAGAATTGATCGAAAACGATATTTTAATTTCGGAAGTAAAAAACCAAGGTTATCAGTAAATATAATAACACCGCTCTACTCTAAGCCAGGGGTTTTGAATTAAACCTGATTTGAAAATAGAGATTCAAATGAAATCATGGATCACGGTGGTCTGCTAATAACCTTTAAATCAAGGTTTTTAATCTGAACTTTAGCACTTATTAAACTTTGGTATAGATTATACTCCTTTCGAGATACTCCCGCGTCCCGGTACATTCTGTATACTCTGTACATATAGTATCTTCGTTTTTTTAATTAGCACACTTATGGTTACGGTTTGCGTAAGAATCAATATAATATATTAAGACCAGTTATAGACTCCAATAAATGTGCGGTAACGGTCTAGAAACCTATTTTTTTTTAATTTTGGTCAAAAGAATTTCTTATCATAATAAGAATATGTTAAATAAAAAATTCACACCTTTTACTTTTTATCATTCTTTATACCTATTTGAATAAAACATTAATTGTTAAGATAAAATCCGCGCTTCGGCATAAATGTAGCATAATTTAGAAAAATGTTTGAATATTTTATTTGTGTTGATAAAATTCGTGACTTAGATATTTGGACTAAATTAAGCTTGACGCAATTACTCAACGAAATGCGTGCGCCTACGCATAAAATAATTTGGAATAATTACCAAACTTTTACTTTTGTTCAATTGAAAAAGAAATTTAAATTTAAAATTTAGGGAAATGGAGTAATTTTTGATGATTGCATTACCTGCATGCGCATTTAACATTATAATTATGTTTTCCTACTCGTGTTTTAACCATATAAGTGTGTATTCAACCAGAAGGGCAAGAATATGAAGAGAGTAAGTACAAAATTATAATTTAAGTATCATTAAAAATCGCTTTAAAATGTTTAAAAATAACTTAAGTGGTGCACCAATTGTATACTTATAGATGAAAGTGTACAAATACGTCATACACACTAAGCATCAAATCAAATTGAAATTTAGTTTGCGTCTAATTAGATGCATAATATATGGTAAAATATACGTAAAAATGAGTAAAAATTTTCATTTTTTGGTGTATAAGAAGATGTCAATTATGATATATGGTTCATTTTATAGTTATAAAATTTAGATTAAGCAAATTGTGTACAGGCGTATAAATTGAGTCAATAACTAGAAAACCATTGATTGTTTCCAATAGTAAAAAACTATGGTTTTATTTAAGATTGTTTGGATGACCTTCCCAAGTGAGTTTCAAGGTCACGTTTTTTTTTTTTGTGAAAGCGTTTTTTATGGCGAAATTTTATTTTTCTAAGCAAAATACAGCACAAAATATAAATCATTTTCGAATCAGTGGAGAACCAAGTAGCACTTTTTAAAAACTTAAACAGACTCTTCTACTGGTTACCAATTTTTTTATTAGAGCATTAGATTTTCAGTCAATTGTTGTGATGTTTTAAACAAGAAAGAATTAAAAATATTTTCGAAGAAATAAGAGATTTTAGTAAAATATTAAGATCTTTTTGAAGGACAACACGATTACTGAAAATATACATAGATGAAGACGAAGTGTATAAAAAGCTCCATACTTTCAAATAGGAGGAAATTTAACACAAATAGATTGAGAGACACTGAAACAAGAAACACTTTCAACGAAACGCCCCAACTCAATTTCCAGTCTAAAGCCACCCGTATAGAAGAAAGATGGAACCAAACAGAATAAGCCTACATCAAGACTGCCACGGACATACTCGACTACAGAGAATACGATCGGGAACCTTGGATCAGTGTGATACATGGCAGAAAGTTGAGGAACGCCGTCAATTTAAGTTGCAAATGTGCCAACATAACACGGAAGAGGTGAAACGTAGATACAAGGAAATAGCGCGTCAAGTAAAAAAGATGATCGAAGAAAATATACAAAAAGCATTCTCAAAGCTGCTGAAGAGGCAATCCAAAATAAGCGAGAACTACACCAGTGTGTAAGAAAGGTCACTGGTAAAATTACAAACATACCACCTATAAGAGAATGGTCAAGTACTAACAACAGATGAAGCGCAGTTAAAGGAGGAATATATGGAAGGAATATTTCGAAGAAGACTTCGTCGCCGACCCCGAAAATCTCCAGTCATCAATTGACATCAATAACGAAACTAGCAACACCCATCTATCAACGGAACGGGAAGTTAAAGATGTCATTAGCAGACTGAAGAGCAATAAAGCCGCTGGAACGGACAATATAACCGCCGAAATATTCAAAGTAGATTCATCTAACTGCAAGCATATTAACACCAATAATCCAAGAAATCTGTAATTCTGGGAGAATTCCACTGAAATGGAAAGAAGGCTTGATAATTACGATACCCAATAAAGGTGACCTAAGAGAATGTAGGAACTGGCGAGGTATCTCCCTCCTCAACACAACAATAAAGGTACTCGCAATGATCATCCTTGACAGAATCTCACCTACGATCAATGCAAAATTAAGAAATGAACAAACTGGATTTAAACCAAGAAGAAGTTGCACTGATCACATCAACACAATCCGTATCATCACTGAACAATCCAATGAATGGAATTCTCCATTGTATATGCTCTTCGCCGATTTCGAACGCGCATTCGATACGATAAAAAGGAACGCAATATGGCAGACACTTTGTGAAATGGGCATCCCAAAGAAATTAATTAAGCTCATACAAGAAATGTATCGGGATGCTGGCAACCGAATTCAATACAAAGGCAAATAAAGTGAGGCATACTACAACACACGAGGGGTAAGGCAAGGTTTCGTACTCTCACCAATGCTGTTCCTTATCGAATTAGACAGTGTAATGCGGAAACTAGATAACAAGTCTCCTAATGGCATTTAATGGGGGTTAACTGGTAAACTCAATGATTTGGACTATGCAGACGACATATGCTTGCTCACACACAAACACTAGCTAACGAAGTTGGTCTCAAAATGAATATCAAGAAAACCAAGACGATGAGACTCAACACAAATATTAGCACACCGATGCACATCAACAATATACTAATTGAAGATGTAAATGAATTCGTATACCTTGGTTGCACAATAACGAAATTAGGTGGAACAGAAGACATACACAAACGTATAAATAAAGGCAGACATACATTCAACATGCTACACAAAGTCTGGAATACTTCTGTCCTGTCGCGTAAGACCAAGATACGAATGTTCAACTCATGTGTCAAATCGGTACTAGTTTACGGGTGTGAGACATGGAAGCATACAGGAAAAATCATACAGAAGCTACAGGTGTTCGTAAACAAATGCCTGCGACGAATACTTAAGTGCTTCTGGCCTAACACGATTAGTAACATCATTCTGCACAGAACAACATGTCAGTTAGACATTGAGACCGAAAAAAAGCGATGAAAATGGAGATGGATTGGCCACACACTGAGAAAGGTATCAAGTGATATAACGAGGATGTCATTAGACTGGAACCCGCAAGGAAAAAGAAAGGTTGGAAGGCCAGCAATGACATGGAAGAGAACGATGCTAGCAGAGGCAAAACACCTGGGAAAATCATGGGCGGGAATTAAAGCAATAGCCCCAAATAGAGTTAGATGGTTCAGAATAGTAGACGCCCTATGCTCGTTAAAAAAAAAAAAAAAAAATCTTTCCACCCTGAAACTTTAAGTTCCTTAAACGATACGATATTATCATAAGCTGTACAATATCAAAGGAGGGCTGTACGAAAATACAGTGATATTCTGTATACAATAGTAGTAATAACAATGATAACCCCAAAAAAAAATCATTTTCCGGTTTCAAACTTTGGCTGTAGTCATTGTGGTCAACGTACTAATTACAGGGTGTCCGCCGGGAAGGTATACTACTTTGTTTGTTTATAATTTTTGATTAAATCAAAGAGAATGGATCTTATATTGATAAATGTTTTATTTAATGTCGGCAATTATGTATGGAATACAATATCAGATAAATGTCCGCCTCTGTTAGCCTCACAAATGCGAGCCCTTTTGAGCACATTTTTCATTACATTCTCACACATTTCACGCGGTATTTCATTAATTTCATCACGAATATTTTGTTTGAATTGCTCAAGCGTTTCTGGTTTGTTTGCATAAGCCTTGCTTTTTAAATATTCCCACAAAAAGAAGCCCGTAACAGTCAAATCAGGCGACCGTGGAGGCCAATCAACATCACCATTTTTTTGAAATAACTTGTTGTGGAAAGAGGTCTCGCAGTAATTCCATTGTAATCCTGGTTGTATGCGATGTGGCACCGTCTTTTTGATACCACATGTTAATCAAGCCCAAAGCATGCAGTTGTGGCGATAAAAAGTTTTCAATCATATCACGATAACGCTCTCCATTCACAGTTACCGTTACGCCGTTTTGATTTTCAAAGAAGGGCCAATGATTCCTCCTGACCAAATTGAACACCAGACTGTCACTTTTAATGGATGTAAAGGTGACTGATGAATAATTTGATGGTTTTCAATTGCCCAGAACCGACTATACTGTTTATTCACATGTCCCTTTAAATGAAAATGTGCCTCGTCACTCATTATGATTTTTTCATGAAAATCGGGGTTGTCATGGGCGAGCTGTAAGATCCTATTGGCATATGTACGGCAGCGTAAATGGTCTTGTGGAAGAAGCTCTTGTGTCAACTGAATCTTAAATGGAAACAAATGCAAATCCTTGTGCAAAATTGTGGCCAAACTTGTTCTTTGAAGACCAAGCTCCTAAGCACGGCGTCGAATTGAGGTTGATGTATTGTTTTGAACACTTTATTGAGCAGCAGTAATGTTTTCAGTCGATCTTGCAGTACGTTGTGGCCCATGCTTGGGCCTATCACTTACAGACCCTCTTTCTTCGAAATCATTAACTACACGATAAACAGTGCGTTTTGTTGGCACGTTGTCTCTCCCAAAAATTTCACGTAACTTTCTCATCGTCACAGTAATCGATGATTGATTTTGATAAAATGTTTTAACGATTAAAACACGTTAGTTTATCGAATATTTTTCAATAATAAATTTGCCACGTGTCTACTTCACGACTGCCAAATATGAACTGTCAATACTAACGTTTACCAAAATGGCGGCAAAACAAAGTAGTATACCTTCCCCGCGGACACTCTGTATATCTTGGAAGGTTTATTTTCTATTGAATATTCTCAGAAAAGGTCCTTACGCTAATTGGTTTTAAATCGAAAAGCGTTAATATCATGGTTTACCAGTTATTCTTCCATTGCACGTCGTTTCTTTTCCCTCTATGCGGGAACGGTAAAATATTATTACTTATTTCGATTTTAGGTGGTTTTATTTCGCGTTCGACCTCTGCAATGCCATCTGAGTAGGTTTTAAAATAACTCTAAAACTTCATAATTATCAATAGGTTTCCCAAAAATAATCAATAAATTGCTTGATAATTGTGTCTGAAAGATGGAGATATCAAACGAAACTAGGATGTAGAAACCCCATCCTTATTGGTGAAATCTGTTAATCTTTAGTTTGGAATAATTGGAGACAAATCAATTTATTTTTACTTGATCTATGCAACCTTAAATGGTCAATATGTATATTCTTAAAACAACTATACTATTTTTAAATTTACCTGAATTAAAAATTGCAAGTCGAGTACTTTCCAAGAGGCGTTTGGCATAATTTAATTTTCTTATCTATAAACGAACGTTATGCGACTTTTCTTTGTAACGTAATTTTGAAAAAATATACTAGCAGTTTGATGATTTAAGCATAATCAGATTTCGCAGTAAAAAACTAAGTTTTCTATTTGAAAAAACTAAAATGAAGTTACCTTTGATTTTTCAAATCAAGATACGATCCCTCTCTTGAAACTAATCAACACGTTTCAAGACCAATTTTCTAAATAGTCGTTGGCTTTTGAAATATTATTTTACTTTATGTATCACGCTGTATATTTCCCTTTATTTAGTTCTAATGGGCATGCTAACATTTTGGAGATTTTTTTGTGTCCTTGGCAAATTTAAGTAAAAATGATCAACTTTTCCAGATAAATATGTCATATTTGAGCCTTTCTACTGCCACTTTACCATTTTAATATAAAAATTAATGCTTTACAGATTTTTTTGCTTTGCGGCAAAATTTTTTTGAGATATTGATACGTTTGTAGGAAACAATTGCGAAGATGCCGCACTATCCTTAAGTATACACAGTCGTTAGGTGAATCTCAGGACTATTTATAAAGGCTATAAAATCAAATTAAAAATTTGTATCAGCAACTGCTTAATAAAAGAGCATTTGCTGTGAAATAATGAATATAAAGATACCATAACCAATGAGAAAAATGGTATTAATGCTAACTAAATGCTGCTGCCGTAAAATTTCGGCTTTTATATTGCCTAAACACGTTTACGAGTATATATGTATATGTATGACAGATTCATTTAAACATTATGAGTTTTATAGTTTATAAAGATTTCAGAAATATAGATATCATTTTTTTATAGTAAAATAATAGAAATTATTGAACTTACCTTTAAAAATTGTCAAAAATAACATTTTGATAGGCTGTAGTGTCGATAAAAGTTCTGTGATAACAAAACCAAAATTCTGCTCCAACTATTAACATTATCTGTAATGAACAAATAAAAAAAGTTTTTAAAAAAATATATATTATGTATTTAATAAAATATAATTTGACAGTTTTCATAAATAATACTAATATTTAAAAAAAATACTAAAAAGTGGGACAGTGAGACCTTGCAAGTTTTCCAAATCGATTGCTATTTAAAAACTAAACTACGGAATGAAATCGTTAACGTCCAATACTGCGGCTCTAAAAAGACATTATTTTAAACAACTTGTTACTTGTTTTTTTTAACGAACTTTTGTCTACGCACAAATCAATTTGGTCATCGAACTACGTAATTATTCAAATTCTATTTATAAATAGCGAGCATCGAACTAAAGACCGTGGCGTGGTAAGCAAGTATATAAACCATCGATATACGACCGGTGACTATTTACAACTCTAAATAAAAATAACCCGCAAACTACAGTGTCCGTTTATAAAACAGACATTTTGTTTATTTATAAAAGCTTTACCACGAGAATAATAAATGTTCACTAAAACCGTCTTAATTATTAGATAAAACGCCAGTTCATGATCCCAGAGCTCGGACTATCTTTGGTAACTTAATATTGACGATCTGCTGAAAAAGCCGCATGAGTTGGGTAAGTTAGAAGGAAGGAAAACAGTAGAGAATTCAGAAAAAAAAGAAGAATCATTTGTAGTTGAAAAAATTAAAAATTTATTATCATTACTTGAGAACCTTCGGAACCAACCATATTTACTATCAGGAAAGCGCGACGCCAACAAACGTCGACATCGACAAATATTGTCGACGCCTTTTTGTGGAGTCAACAATATAAAGTTTTTTCGACGTTAATTGTTGCCGCGTCGTCAATAAAATAATATAAAAATAGTAGTATTGTTTGTTTCTTTTTCTTTTTTCTTTTTACTACGGCCCAGTTGCAAAAAACTTTCAAATTGTCTGAAACTGGCTGGAAATTGTAAACGTTTTCTGGCCAAACTAGAGATCTCAAGAGCTTTCATTTGGACCTTATTCTCTCTTAAAAGGGAGCTTTTTAAAAAAGCTTTTTTAAAAAAGAGCTTTTCGCCAGCTTACAAGTGACAAGGTACACTATCCTTACGCTTTAAGGTTGATATGCAGCTCGATCTAAGATACATTTTCCATACTAATTTGACATAGAATTAGCTAGTTAAGAGCGCGATAAAAAATTTCGCACACAATTTCGCTCACCGGTACGTAGCTTGACGTGAAAAAATAATAGAAAATATAGTTTGTCGGATTGTATAATAGATGGCACTACTATAAAGTCTCATGTGAAATTTTGACATTTCATTAGATTTTTATTTTACGCGTTCATGATTTGCTATATTTTTTTAAATACAATAATATATTTGAGTTAAAATGGAGTATGTCGAAAATGATGATTTCGATAATGAACATTATTTCGGCTTACCACATAAAAATGAAGAAGATAATGACCAACCAAGGTCTAATATATTAAAAACCACCAAAATCTAAAATAAAATCTAAAAAACTTCGCTCAAAAATTAATGAAATTGAACAGATGACAAATCAAATCAACAACAAAATTTTGCTTATATATCTTGTCAAAGTTCTGATCAAAAATATTTGCAGTGCTATTTAAATTCAATTAAAGTAAAAATTGTAAACGAAAAAAAATTTGAGTCTCATAGCTTTCCTGTGATAACGTAGAGTTCTGTCATATAAGTGAACGTTATTCCTCGTGTAACTCGTGGAATTAAAATGAGCTCAAAACCAATAAACATATACACTATTTAAACCAAGCTTAAAAGTGGCAAGTAATCTTCAATTGGTTACACTTTAGAGTTTGAAAAGTAAAATGCGGAACATCGCTCAAAAATTAATGAAAAGATGACAAATCAGCTTAACAACAAATTGTTGCATCACTGAGAATGAAGAATTGGAAAAGGGGTATTATAACCTCAATTAAAGGGTAATATTAAACCTCAATTTAGTAATGAGTTTCATACTGATGAGGAGGAGCTAACAAAATAGACAAAATGGATAGTCCAAAGGAAGAAACTTTTAAGCAAGAAAATGTGAACGGAATTCTCTCCAGAAGAAGCTAGCAGGTCTTAGTTCGAAACTTTCAGTAGGAAGGAAACAAAAGGAACCACTCAGAAGGATAACGCTGGTGTAGGCCGAGAGTTTAACTGCGAGTTAAAAACTCCATATCTCATTGATTTCTACAGTGCAAGAGGTCTGTCCAATAACCACGACTTTTTAGAAAATAGTAAAAGTTTTTCATCCGATCATTCACCCGTCATTATGACTGTTAGTTCAATAATTATTATGAAAGAAATTCGACTTAGGCTAACAAACTACAAACTCAATAAGGACCTATTTAGGAGATTGGTTGTAATTGTTGAATGCAACACCGATCTTCAAGTTCCAATTAAGCATCAGGAATCGAAGTAGATTTATTAATTAGGAATATTCAACAAGCAGTTTGGCATAGCACTCCAACAACAACATAGCAGAGCAACTATTTCACTTATCCAGTTAAGAACAGAGAGTTGGTTGGTTAGTAAAAAACGGAAAGCAAAAAAACATGGCAGAGAAACTGAGCATAACAAAGTAAAATAATTACTAATCAAAGGTTTGCAATAACTTAAGCGCAGAATTAAAGAACTAAAAAATGAAACGGTTAACCGATATGTACGTAGTCGTACTGATAGTAAAGATATCGAGGTTTCTCTATGGAAAACTTAAAATAAAAAATTAAAAAGACCAAATTATCAAATACCACCAATTAAAAATGACAAAGGAAATTGGGTAACACATCCTAAACAGAAACCAGAACTTTTTGCAATCTGGAAGAGACATTTCAACCACACGTAAGGCCATCAACGGAAGACAACAAATCCTAAATTGAAGGAGGATTATAGAGAAATACTACTATAACAGTACGGGAGTTGAAAGACGAAATTCATCATAAAGAAAGTACAAAAAAGTCACCATGCTATGATTTAGTTACAGGTGAAATAGTAAAAGCACTCCATGTGAAAAGAGTACAAAAACTACTGAAACCAAACCAGCCTCCTATATTAATAAAAAATCATATAGGCTAATATCGCCTCATCAATATTGATTTCGAGAAAATCACTCTACCAAGAAAATATGTTCCGCGCTCTTTCAAAATGTAGCCTAAGCCTTCGATGAAATATGGCATCCTGGGTTGGAATATAAATTGCACTAAAACTTACCAAAAGAATATTTTCGCTTTAAATATGAATAAATTCTCGAACTAAAACAAATATCATCAGAGTTTCTTGAAGGTAGCGCCTTGTGACTAGTATTATATTAACTTTATTTTTATATATTACTTGCCTTACATGAACCTTTTATAAGTAACTGGACTAAAAAGTGGCGCATTAAGCTAAATGAAGACAAGTTAACTGGGTATACCAATAAAGCTTAATTCCAAACAAATACCAGATGCGAACAAACCTAAATATCTTGGCATGACTCTTGATATGCTGAATTAAAATGGAAAGAGCATGTCACAAAGAAAAAGAAGAACTCAACATCAAATATAGAAAAATGTATTGGCTTATTAGAATATATTCAGAGCTTTCAATACATAATAAGTAAATAAATGCCGTAAATTTAAGGTAAATCAAAATCAGATGAACGAAATGCAGAACAAAAGCAGCACAGAGCAGGTTGATGCAGTAAAAAGACTACAGTCATGGGCTCAGGTGAAACGAAGTATGTTTCGAATAGTAGTAAAAAGTAATAATAGTAAGGGTTATTCGAATGTAAATAATTATCAGCCAAGAAATATGAATTGTAATGAGAAAAATAAACAAAAGAATGATAATTATAATTATGATAATTTTAGGAATAGATACGATAGTAATAATTTATGTACAAAGTGTAATAGAAAGCATGCTAAAAAAAATTGCCCAGCACACAATGCAAAATGTCATAATTGTGACAGGATAGGCCATTCTGCTCAATATTGTTTTAAGAAAAATAGCGATAATGTGCATAATATAAATACACATAGTAGTACCATGGTATGTTAGCCCATTGACGTCCTAGATGCCACTACTGGTATCGTTTTAAAATAATCAAAATATTTGTATGTGCATACTCGCCTAAATGTCATATATTTATACTAAATGTTGACGTTACTCTATCGACCCGACATGAACATCAATGCATAAACTGTTTTTTCCCAGGATGTGGGTCCCCTATGTGTATTTATATTATGTATTGTGAAAGTATAGAATATATTTGAAGAATAAATGGAAAGGGATAATCATTAGGGCAAATTGAAACAAAAGATTCAAAGGAAAGGATAGAAGATGTTGGCGTAGAGAATTGTATGATTAAATTTAAGATTGATACAGAAGCCGACATAATTATATTTTACCTAATAATGTGTTTAGTAGAATCAATCATGGATCAAAATTGCATGTGAAGGTAACAGATATTATTCTGGAGTGTTTTTGTGGATTTAAGATTAAGCCTATTGGTGAAGAGGAGTTCATAATTAGTATTAGAGATCAAACGATAATGCAAACATATTTTATAATAGTACCAAGTAAAGGAGCTCGCCCAATTTTAGGGTTGACAACAGTGAAGTTGTTAGCTTTAGTCAAAGTTGGAACAGTAAATGTTACTAGACATGATAGTAAAAATAATTTCATAAAAAGAAAAATCAGAATATATTTACAGGAATAGTATGTATGCCAAATGAATGTAGCATAAAAATCAAGTCGAATGCAGTGTCAGTGAAAAAACTAGCACGTAGAATCCCTATAAGTTAATTGATGAATTTAAAAGAGCGTTAGAAGTTAGAGTCACAAGGAATTATCTCGAAAGTAAATCAACCAGTACTGAAAAAAAATTGTTTACGACATTGGATATGGAACAAGAGTTCTATCAAGTAAAATTAGACGAAGAATCTAGTTTTTTATGCAGTTTCAGTATATAATTTTCGGGGTATATAAATTTAATCATGTTCTATTTGGATTGTCGATGGCTCCGCAATACTTCCAAAGGTTAAATATTCAAAATTAGGAATACCAGGCGTATTTGTGTATATAGACGATATTTGTATATAATAGCGGAAACGGAAGAAGAGCGTGTAATGGAAAGGGGTCGTGAGTTAAATGTCAGGTTTAACAAAGAAAAAATTCAATATAAAGCTGAAAGAATGAAGTATTTAGGACATATATTTTCAAAAGAAGGGGTATCTGTGGATCCGGATAGAATATTGCTGCAATTAAAAAAAATTGATATTCCTAAAAGTCGCAAATCCACAATCGATATTGGGAATGATTAATTACATGAGGACATTTGTTTCAAATTTATCTGAACACTCGACAAATTTGCGAGAGTTATTAAAGAAGGATAATGAATTTGGATGGAATGAATCATTATCGCGGGATTTAGAAAAAATAAATTAAGTCAAGTGCAGTATTAGGAATATTTGATAAAGCGAAACCAGTGATAATGCAAATAGATACATCTAAACTGAGTTAAATGCAGTACTTTACAGGAAGGCAGACCAATAGCGTATGCATCCCAATGTCTTTCAACGGCAGAACAAAATTACGATCAAATAGAGAAGGAACTGTTAGCAATAGTGTTTGGGTGCAAAAAGTTACATAATTATGTTATGGGTGTGAGTTTAGTGTTAATATACGGATCATCAACCGTTGATAAATTTATTTAAAAAGCTGATCACGACGTTGCATGGTTCAAGAATATAACGAATGCGTTTGAAATTAGTAATGTATAAATTTATTCGTCTTATGTGCCTGGTAAACGATTGATAATTGCATACTTATTATCTCGCTCAAATCCGAGAGTAATTTGTTAAGAATTTATTAGGAATGGTTGGCCAAAGAATCAAGATAGGATGGAGGAACCGATTATAAAGAAAAAATGACATATATCGAAAATGATATAATCTTTTGTATAATGATCGTATAGTAGAACCAAGCTAAGGATACAGATGTTGGATTGTCACAGATGTTTCGCTAAGGAAACAGATGTTTGCCCGAAATGCATGTAGGGATTACAAAAACAAGAGAACGAGCAAAGTCATTGCTATTCTGGCCGAATATAAATCATGAGATAACCAATATGTTTTTATCTTGTCAACTATGTGAGAAGTATAGAAGTACAAATGTAAGGCAACCATTGAAATCATTTGAAATACCTTTAAGACCATTTGAACGTGATATAGGTGAATTAGGTAGTGTGATATTTTTAGTAGTTGTGGATTATTTTTGTAAATGGATGGTATAATGTTAAATAATAAAACGTCATTTGAAGTGATTGAAGCACTAAAATGGAAACACCAATTTTCGTACGCATGGTATTCCAAAAGTATTGATCTATGATAATATGCCATTTGCAAGTGACGAATTTAGTATACACGAAATTTTAATTTGTGGACCATTCCGTGATCGGATGTCAGAAGTACCCATCAATTTCAAGGAATTGAAATTAATCAAGATAAATTTTATAATTTTACCAAAATAATTAAACCCAAGTTTTCTAACAAAAAGGACCCAACTGACCAACTTCATCTCGTGAACGAAATTCACCACAATTTTTATTTAAACCTCAATGATGGCAATATCTTAATTATCGATCCTGATATTATAAAAGTCAATTGTAAATCTTGATGATTGTTTTAAGAAACTAACTGTTTTTAAAAAATGTATTTCCTAAACTTAAAAATGATAAAATAGTTTAAGTCACATAAACCTTTCTATGTTAAAATTAAAAAAGCGGAAATCGCTTAACTACCAAAAAATTGAACTTTCTACAATTTTCCTGAACTTATCAATACTTTGAATCCTAAACAAACAAGTATCCTAAATCTCTCGACCGAACCAATATTAAGAAAATATGCCACCAGGTTTTTTCCAAAACTATTCAAAACTTTAATCTTAATTTGGTTTAACATTAATCAAAAGTGACATAAGCAACCTTCCGTTTTGGTACAGGTTAGTCAGAAGCGATTAAGTTGTGAAAATGTAAGCGCTAAAAAGGAAATTAGTGTCTAACAGACAAATTGTAATAAAATAAACAGAAACCATCACTTCAATCGATAATTTTTTGAACTGGAACTAACCTGTATGTGTAACATTTACCTCATCTGAAGCCACTGAGTTATGCCTACAAATTGCGACATAATTCGATGTCGCCCGATTACCGACGTCTTTTTGTCTATTATTCGTTTACGATTTAAGGATGCGGAAACAAAATAAGTATCTAAATCGTTGTCATAGCATAGGATTAGTGATGGTAGGTATAGAAAGTTATTTCCTTTTACGGTCGATATAAATTTTATCCCTTTGAATAACACTAAATATAACACAAAACAACAGGTGACCTATTATATCATATGTTTCTGGATTTGAGTCATTTAATGCCTATTATCTACGGTTCTACTATAAAAAGTTGGCTCCAGTTTGGAACAGATAAAACCAAGATTGTTGATACCTTACTGACGAAGTATCGAAAATAATTACAAGAAAAGAAAATCTTATCGCAAAGATCTTAAAATATTTTTAAAAAAAACTTTTTTGAACAACTATATACTTATCGAAACTATCGAATAAATCGAAAAACCCGGTTATAAAATATCAATAAATTTACGAAACCGATAAATAATATCGAAATCGAAGAACTATAACAAAAATTTACGACAATAAACTAAAATCTTTTATAAACTTTCACTCATTCAACTTTAAACTTTAAACGCAAAACTAGAAAATTTAAGTATGCATTTGGCCTAGAATTTGGATACATATTAGAATACACGATAAACATCTAAATGCATATGATGAATCATCATATACCAGTAGATACAATATACGTATTTAATATAAAGATTAACAAACATATAAGATCACCCGAAAGAACAACAGGATATACACTTTCACGATAAACTATGTATAGATAAAATGAATACCCACCCAATTTACTTTCGTCGAAAATGCGAATTTATAAGAAATGAATAATACGAAAACTTTCATCTTTTAAAATACCTTAACTTCTTAATCATCATCTTCGAGGTATATATATTCACAATACACTTATATGTGGGAAATCAAAACAATGACACGCCATCGCCAAATTGAACAATCGCATTAATCGTAAAGTGTAATGATCAACAATAAAGTGACACAGCATATTTGGAAAGAAAAAACCGTTAATGAAATTTTTTTTTTTTTTATTTTGTGTGGCTAAGTTATTTAATCAAGTTCAAGATATTTGGTTTATTGTTCAATGTTTGGCATACATGTTATCGCGATTTAGTATTAAATAATAATTCGGTTAAAGAATTTAGGTTAAATTTCGAATTTTTATTTTTGGTATGTACTGGCAGCCATAATTGATGCCGTCAAATATCTATTTAGTGATTAGAATATATTTAATTATCATGTTTAGCTGAATTAGAATTTCCTGTTCCAAATGCTTTACACTATAAACGTATTAACAGATTTGTTGTGTTCTATTTACCACCATATGGTTGTCTGCTTTATAAAGCATGCTAGACCAAATGCGGCTGTTTTAAGATTATCTAGCTTAAATAACTATTATCTGCCTAGACATGCTTCTAACATTTGAAGAATTTGTGATTCCAACAACTGGTTGTATTTTATGAAATTCGTTGTTCCAGTTTTTTAGTACGATTGCAGAACGGAAATGCCAAGGTTATATCAAAGTAACTATAACAAAAATGCGGTTATCATCACAAACGATAAAATGAAGGTAAACCGTAACAGGAATTTGGACATCGAGCAATAAGGACACCTATAACTAAACAAATCTTCTAATTGCATGGAGAGACCGAAATTGGATGGACATAAACTACGGTTAGACAAGATATTAAAATCAGCGAACGATTAATACAATAATATTGAACGGTTGCTGAAGACATGAAAGAAAATGTTTTTCAGAAGATTAAGAGAAGACGCCTGAATAAGACTGTTATAAAAAAACAGGTGAATAAAATTAAACTACAGAACCGTAAACTGACAACCCAGGTTAAAGATAAAGTGCAGCAACCATGATTAGCATCTAGGGGAGTTGCGATTGGGTTGCAATCTGCATGTAAACTTTGTCAAAACATCATTTATATAACCTTCCTGACATATCGATACTTTTCCTTCCTTTCGATTCCTTTCAATTTTCATTTCTAGTACATATTTCGCCTCACCGATATCCTCCAACTGAAATTATCTCATCAAATTTTTCTTAAGCTCAGCCATTAAATCCAAATCATTGGAAAATGATATGAGATCATCTACGTATACAGCAACTATTATGATATTTTCAGGTACTGTTCTAAAGTATATTCATGTGTCTACCGATGATTGTGTCATACCGGAATTCTTCAGTTGAGTGTCTAAATGTTGATTCAAAATGCGGCTGGCTTGATTAAGTCTGTACAGTGATTTTTTAATGTGACAAACTTTTTTACCATATTGAAAACATTCTGGCTGCACCATATAAATGATTACTTCAAGTTCTGATTGGAAAATTGCTGTTACTGCATCCATTTGGTGAATCTCTAAATCAAATTTCACTTCCATTGATAATAAGAAACGAATCGAGCTGTATCTTACAACTGGGGAGTACGTTTCTGTGAAGTCTATGCCCGGTTTTTGCGCACATCCTCGGATCACTAGTCTCACTTTATGTTTTACAATTCTTCCGATAGCATCGCGTTTCCTTTTAAACACCCATTTATTACTGATTGAGATTGATATTCGGATTCCATGGCTTGCTTCCACAAAACCGAATGTATACTTTGCAATGCTTCATTTATTGATGATGGATCTTTACACAAACTGTCCGCCTCGAAATTAGTATGGTACACAAAATTTTGTTAAGGTATTTTTAAAGTTTTCAAATTTCGTGTTGAGGTTCTCCTTGGTTGTTGTCGTTTATTTGGTTTTCTGCAATTACTAGCGTAATGACCCGGTTCATTACAATTGTAGCAACGCGTAGCCTTCTTGTAATGTGTTTTGTTTTTATAAAATCTCCTGTTATAATGACCCCCGAATACTCGATTGCCATTAACATCGGCTTGTATGAATCAGGTAATCCAGCCAAAAGAAATGTGTCTATTCATTCTTCACTTACTGCAAACACAATATCATTTAGCATCAGTGGACATGATGGTAGTGACGTACTCCTCCTTTGATTTACAATCAATCATTTTCGTCATGATCATTTTTCGCATTAGACCAACCTTTCTTGATAATCCTTTATCTGTGAATGCATTTTTTGATTGCCCCCAAACTTCTTTTGAAGTACTGGCTGAACGAATATGAACATAGTGCTGTTGACTGACCATCATTATTATTTTGGTTCTAGCCTTTGTGTCTCTGTCTGCTTTTTTTAATTGCCTCTTCTGTGTCATCTTCTCCTTGCACACATGACCATAAATCTTCATGTTGAAGTTATGCCTTCATTTCAAAACTCCAATTATTGAAGTTTTCTCGGCTATTTAACTTCTCGATGAATGGTATCATTGACCAATTATTGAAGTTTTCTCGGTTATTCAGCTTCTCGATGAATGGTATCATTGACAGACTGCCTTCTTTTATTTACAGACTGAATTAGTAACAATATAAATACATGAATGTAACAAGTCATTGTTACCAACATTTACAATACAATATTTACTTTTCATCAAGAAACCATTCAACAAAACATAAAAATTGACGAGAAAATTCAAAAATAATCAAATTGTAATAATGAAAAACTAGGAGGTCGAAAAGATTAGTGGAGGGGCTCCTAAAACAGAGATGCCACATGCCAAAAATAATCTACTTGTCGGGAAATCGAATGGATCAAATTGTAACTACTCATTTTCAATGGAACATGTTTTGGAGTATTCTAGTTTAAAGCCGAAATGGCAACCAAACAAAACCATTTAAAACAGCAAAATTGTTTCGGGAGTATTACGAAGGCGGTTCAAAATATACGAAATATACGGTCGAGACCACAAACTAGATACTTCCAAACCAGGCATTGAATGTCCCCTATTAAAAGGAAGGGAAACCGCATCAGGAGTTTGGCATTCGAGCGATTAGTGCACCTTGCATACCAAGCGGCTGAAAAAATTTGTAATAAACTTCACAACGATATATCTGTCAAAGCAAACGTGAGAACGAGAATAAATTATTGAACCATCTTATTTTAAGCCACCTCAATGTGCATAATTGTTTTATGTCGTGCACCATTTCTCGCGCAAAAAATTGGCTGCTGAGCTGAACATATCCAGAGAAAGCTTGGACAAATAAACTTGGATTAAAGGTTTTGAAGCTCCAAGAGAAACACGATCTTACTCCTGAACGGAAAACAAAAAAAGGCTGAATAGAGCAAAGGAAATGCATAGTTTGCACGCAAGTGGCACGTTGCCGAATATCGTCTTCTCTAATGAGACTCTATTCCACATTGAACATGTCACAAACAAAATCAGTTTATTTGCCTGAAAGGTCTCACGAAAATGTTCATCTCAAGGTGCGACCACCAAAAAGCAGGCACCAGCAATGGTGATGGTTTGGGCCGCCGTTACTGCAATTGAACGTTCTCCACTCATTTTTTTGAACAGTGGCTGGAGAATAAACGCAACTGTTTAACTATTTTGGAAGATGTACTTAAGCCTTGGGCACGGCAAAATGTCGGCTGTTGTCCTATCTGGGGCATTTTAAAGAGCAATGTTGTCACAAAAAAAAACCCAAAAGTGTCGATTATTTTAAGCAAGCTGTTCGCTGGGAATGGCAACGCATTCCGAAAGCTCACATTTGTGTAATGTGCCATGCCTTTCCCGGCGGATTCGAGGCCTTAGTTAAAGCAAAAGAAGGTCATCGAACAAAAGTGAATTTATCCTAAAATGTTTATGTGTTTACTACCGTTTTGAGTTTTCATCAATCCTGCGTTTTATTTTGTTGCAATTTTTTTAAGCAGCGATGTATACAAACAAAATCACTAAACGACCGGTGATACATACACAAACATTCTTCAATTACAACGGGAGACTAAATAAGACCAAAATCTTTTACCATCATGCCATTTTTTCAAACAGAAAATAATCCGATGGGGCCAAAATCTGGCAAATAGGATGCATAAGGAATCAATTCGAACTATATCTTATTTTGGCCATCGTATTAACGGACGTGTGAACTGGTACATTGTCTTGATGAAACAAAAGTTTGTCAAATGCGGCCGTCACAAGCGAATCCTAAACAACTAACGCCAGGACTTTGTCTGTTGATGGAACTGTCTTCGCCTTCTTTGGAGGTAATTTTGCCGAGTCCTGTTGCGAGTCTTTGGTCTCAACTGTGAAGTGATGGACCCATGTTTCATCCATGATTATGAATCGACGCTAAAACTAGGCTTTATTTCTGTCAGTAATTTTTTGCGTGGTCACGCGTCTTAAAGACCCGCATAAGACGTGCCGAAGCCCTTTATTTCTTAGGTAAGGTATTGGGTAATCTTAATTTGAAGTCAGTGATCATCAATTAGTTGCTTCAAAGCTAAGATGGCAGTTTTCATACAACTCAGCGATCACAGAAAAACAAACCTTCCACTGTGTAGGTCTATGATAAATGAAGCTAAGAAAAAATATCAAAATCTTGTCCGCAGTAGCATAGTGGAATTAAATCACCGTCCTGATAATGTAAACGCTCACATTGGAGATAATGAAAACTTCGAGTCAGTGCCACACAGACAGTTCTATTTATGGTGAAAATTTAATTTATGGTGGTTAAAATTGGAAATAATTTGTTTGATGAGTACTAGGAGATCCCCTAAACGACTTTGTAGACGGAAAAACATTGAATAGTGAAAGGATGAAATCTTAAGTGCACACCTCTGTTTACATTACTTTTTTTTAAATAGTCACCGGACTGCACTATAACATCAAACCTAAATAAATTGACATTCGGGACCGGGATGGAAATTTCCGTGTTAACAATTTACACACGACAATTAGAAGGAGCATTCTCTGATTTACTCAATGTTCAAGACTCAGAGAACTATTTTTTTCGATTAGTATGGTAAAGTGGTGAATGGAATCTAGTGGCTTAATGGCCTGTCCTTAAGATAAAAAATGCTGTATGACATACAAATCACTGTCTTACATAGCCTCGGGATAGATAACGACTTGTCGCCTTCTGGTTGCTAAAATAATATACGTAATTCATATTTCCTCGAGGCCAAAACAAGAAACCGCGAACCACACGAATGGATAACCATAACCACAAATACAGAAGCATGCCATTATATTTCGTAAGAACTTACCAAAAAAAACTAGGTATCATCTTAAAAGCACAATTACTGCATGTTTTTTTTTTTATCTCAACTTTTGTTGCACAAAAAATTAATCATAATGCCGCGACATAAACTTCTATTGGCCGTTCTTTCTACCGGCTCAGACATAAAACAGCACTTTGCAATCATCAATGTTTATTCAAAATCAAATCGAAAAATAAATTTATTAAAAAAAAAAGTTGCATGATAAATTCTAAACAGTTCTGATATTTTTCTAGATTTGATTCATTGGATTTTGAGGTGATTTATTCCATTCCTTCTGCATAATTTGTTTCCATTGTGACATACGTAAAGTTGGATTTTCCAACTTGATCCGATTCAAATTATCATGTTCGAACGCTTTGTATGCGGCACGCATACGTTTTTCTGGATGTTTATCATCTTCGATATCGACTACTTTTAGAACAGCAATGGCTTCCTCAACATTAGTAGCCACTTCAACGTCGCGCATAAAATGATTGGTATTCTCTTCGAGCAGTGGATCTTGTTTTGTTATGCGGCTCACAACCTTTGGTGCATTTATCGTTTCAATATTGCGATTCCGCGATTCGGTCTCGGCCTGAATTTGAGTACGTGTAATTTTGGCGAGTGGCTGTTTTCCAGTTGTTTGTATTGAATTCATCTCCCGTTCAAGTAATTCTTTAGCTTCAGCCTTTTTTCTCAATTGATCTTGACGTTTCTTTTCCTCGTCTTCTTTTTGTTTCTTTTTTTTGGCGAGTTGTTTATCATCGTCAGCCCACAACGCATCTTCCTTTTCCTTGGCTACCTTATCTGCTGTAGCCTTGTTTACCGCTGCTTTACGTTCTCTTGCTTCGACCGCTTTCGAATTTTCACCTTTTTTAGGCATATTATTTTTGATATTTTATTTTTTTTATCCACAATATTGCGAAAATTCACTTTTCATTTGTTATTGTGCTCGACTGTCAAATTACAGCTATTTTTTACACTGTAAATTTTATAAAGGTAAATAAGCTACAATACGTAGTTTTGTTCAACCCTAGGGTAAAGCAAACCGCACACACCTCATGTTAAAATTTCCTATATTTTATAGATATATTAAATTTTCAAATGACATTGCACTAAAACTATAATTTATAGGTATTGATCACGTTCAAAATAGCTTAAATTACTTATAAAATTTATTTTGAGTATCTCAAAAATGATGCACGTATGAGACGAGCTTTAAAACTATTGCTCAATTTTTTTGACAACCCTTTGTCAATCTGTCATAACAAACCAAAACTATGGAGGCGCTTAAAGCTGAAATTGCAAGAAAACGCAAAATATTGGAGGATAGTAATCTTGTGGTAAGTATTTTTCAGATATTGATCAAATTGTGTGTTAATCCAACTATGTTTGTTTACAGACGGACACAAAAAAATATTTCAAACGGGGTGAATTGATATCGAAGGAACGCGAAGATTACCTGCTAAAGTATGGTCGTCACATTGAAGAAGCCAATTCGACTCTTTATAATATGGCCGTGGATAATAATGCCTCGAGTGATATGGATAGTGTTCAAGTATTACCGCGCATCGAGGTAATAAGGCGTTTACGTGAACGTGGTGAACCGATTATGTTGTACGGAGAAAGTGAAGTGGATGCCTTTAGACGTTTACGACAATATGAAATATCGGAGCCGGAAGTAAATCGCGGTTTTCGAAATGATTTCCAAGAAGCAATGGACGAAGTGGATCAAGACTATTTGGACGAAATTTTAAAAACTGGAACCGAAAATTCAAATCCAACGTCGGATAAAAATGCGAGCGACGAGGTTCTAGTCGACGATACCGTAACATATGAAGGGATTCAGGATATGGCAAATAAAATGGGACGCGGTAATAGGGAGCATGACATGGAAGTGATTACAACATTGTTACAGTTCATACTGAAATTATGGAGCGATCAATTAAATTCGTATTCCCAGTCGGCACGGATGAGCACCAAAGTAAAAATCGCTAAGGCCACGTATAATCAAACAAAAGTTTACCTAAAGCCACTTCTCAGGAAGCTAAAGAATAAAACATTACCCGAAGATATTCTTGATAGTTTAACGGATATAGCAAAATGTTTGCTTCGACGGAATTACATAATGGCCAGCGATTCATATCTACAGATGGCAATTGGTAATGCTCCATGGCCTATTGGTGTCACCATGGTTGGTATTCATGCGCGTACCGGACGTGAAAAGATTTTCTCCAAAAATGTAGCGCACGTAATGAACGATGAAACGCAACGAAAATATATTCAGGCTTTGAAACGGCTCATGACTAAATGTCAAGAATATTTTCCCACAGATCCGTCCCGATGTGTCGAATATGTCAGTAAAAAAGATCGAGTTTATGATTAACACTAAGAACAATATATCATTTTATTAAGTACATTTGCGTAATAGTTTTTTTTGTCATGTAATTATTATTGATTGCCAAGTTCGGCCGAACGTAAGGTGGCCGCTTTGACCGCATTCATTAGAGTTGCACGTAGTCCGCCTTTTTCCAATTCATGTACAGCCGCAATTGTTGAACCACCCGGTGAACACACTTCGTCACGTAAAATTGCTGGATGTTTCTCAGTCTCGAGCACAGTTTTAGCAGTGCCATAAACCATTTGGGCGGCTAACTGTAATGCCATTTGCCTTGGAATACCTTGTTGTACACCAGCATCGCCGAGTGCCTCAATAATCAAATAAATGTAAGCTGGACCACATCCAGTGACGGCCGAAACCGCATTTATCATTTTCTCCGGCACTTGATATGCACTCCCCAACGAATTAAGTATTAAATGAATTTTTTCCAAATCTTGATACGTTACAGACTCGCCAGGACTATACACCGTACATCCTTCGCCCACTTGCATCGGAGTATTAGGCATAGTTCTAATTATTTTAATGTCAGTAATAAAGTGGAATGCTTTCTTTAAAGAATCGAGAGTAACACCAGCCAAAACGGACACATATAATTTATCAATATCCTTCGAGGATGGAAGTCTTGAACACCAATTGTTTTCGAGTTGTCGAGCACACTCGTCTAAAATATGCGGTTTAACACAAATAAAAATTATATCAGACTTTGAAACGACATCAATATTTTTGGTTGTCATGTCAGCACCAATATCACCCCATCTCTTTAAATTATCGTAATTTGGGCCGGCTGCTAGGACTTGAGTTGGTTTCACAATACCTAAAAAAAATATTGACATAATTCAATGAAGAATAATAGTACACCACAACTTACCTCGTTTTATTAGGCCTGATCCAATGGCAAAAGCCATGTTCCCGCCACCAATAAATCCAATTTTTTCATCCAACTTGGCCATTTGAATATTGTGAACCTGTGGAACGGAATTTATTAAGGCATTGATATAGTTTAGCTGCGTAGCTAACACTTTTTTTTTGTTTTTTGTCATTTAATATGACGTGTGACACTCGAACTAACACTAAACAAAAATTTTTTAGGCCAATTATTTGGCCAACAAGTCCCACCAAATTAAACTGATTTTTATCTATAGCAATGATATCGACAACACGTATATTACCTTTGTACAACGATGTTGTGATTATGATCATGAGTGGAAGTGTCATGCCACATGAAACAGTTTGGTTTTCGTAACCAAACCACGTCGCAATCTCATTTTCAAAACAAACAAAAGTGGAATTCTAAAATAAATTGATTGTGGTCACATTTTGGTATATATTCAACTATAAATTAAGCCACATATCGCCCAGACACTATACAAAACCAAAGCAATGAAGTAAACACATAATTTCTAACCTAAAATTTACAATGAAAACCAAATCGTAAATTGACTTACCTTTAAACTGTATTTAAAATAATTTAACACTTTAATTGATAGGCTTTATTTTTATTAACTGTTTTTATTGAATTTAATTTAACAAACAAAATTAAATTACATCAACATTAAAATAAAATTCCGTATGTTGACTGTTGAACGACCATTGCCGGAATGAATTTGAAATCGATGATTTTGACATTGACATTTGATCGGAATGGTATAAAGAAAAAAGTCGCGTATGTAACATTAGAACCTTACAACATATTAGTGTACATCATGTACACTATTTAGCTAAGGTTCACACTAATAACTTAAATTTAAACTTATTAAATCGTATAATACACTGTAAATCAGTTTAGCAAACACTTACACCGCTACAAGTTGACAATTGTACGGTTTTGACGACATTAATAATATAGCTATCATTTAGGCGATTTTTTTAACGATATTTTACTGTTAACCAATTTAAGCTTTAACATTTCTTTACTAATTTTTATTAACTTTCAATTCTTTGCCAATCACCCTATTTTTACTTTAATATTGTAACATTATGGAAACCAACCTCCGTCGTTTTCTTCCGAATTGGTTAGTCACTGGTCAAGTTTTTTCGCTGAGGATGGTTCTTTCTAAATATTACGAAACAGCTCGTGACGTAGATCATGTGTTCTTGGATTTAAAACAAGCCTACTTGATCCATCGGGATAACTTATGGTTTGCTTTTCGATGTATAAGAATACCTAACAAATATGTGTGTTTATGTAAAATGACAGTAATGAGCTCACAATGGTGCGTCAAAGTTGAGAACAAGGTATCAGGAATTTTTGCAATTAGCTCTGGTGTACGGTAAGAAGATGCTCTGTCTTCGATACTCTTTAATCTTATAGTTAGAATTAATCTATGGTAAAAGTGAAACATATCAGGACAACATCTTATACTGTCAGTCCAACTAGGTTCTGGAATATGTAGATGATATCTGTCAAATTGGATTGAATGGCAACGGTGTCAAAGAACTACTGGATCCAGTTGAGTCCAAAACTAAACATATGATCACTGGTTTTAGAGACCAAGATGAAATGGATTTAAGTAGTGGTGACCACACATTTGAAGGAGTGACAAGGTTCCGATATCTCGAGTCCCTTGTCACTTATGATAATTGTGTGGGAGGGGATATTAAAGCGCATCTTGTCGCTGGCAACCGTACTTTGTATGCCTTACCGTTACCGACAGGCTGAAGTTGTACGAGGTCTTGATCAGACCCGTTTTCATTTAAAAGTGCGCGAGTTGGACCCTGACGGATGAGAACAGCGACTTCGCTGGCTTGGTCACATTTAGCGGGCCGATCCTAATCTGATAAAAGAGAGTCGCCATTTGGTATGCGCAGAGGTTGCTGTCGGCGACGATGGCTCCTCGAAGTAGAGAACGACTTATCTTCTTCGGGTTGTCTAGAATGGCTTGTGAAGCAGTCGTGATAAAAAAAGCATTTCTGGCAAGCTTTTTTTATCACGAGTGCTTCTCTTTTTATTTATCGGTAATTCTGCTGCGCTTTAATGGTGAACGGATTGCATATGCAGTTGGTCTTGAATAAACCCTGCTCCCACTGCTTTTCTACTTGCATCAAATAATAATAACACTCTCAGCAATGGCTCTGTCAGCTCTTACAGATTCATGGAAATAGGGTGGTCAATATCATGACCATCCAATCCCTCATCTGCAGGGTTTTTTCGCTCAATTGGCGGGTTCTAAAACGTTTACTACCTTAGACTTAGTACGAGCTTCACCAGGTCCCAACGGAACTCAACAAAATCCTAAAAACGGCAATAGCAACGCCTTTCGGGCTGTATGAATTCGTTAAAACGACCTTCGGAATCCGTAACGTGGCAGAGTCGATTCACATTCGCTTTTAACCAACATTTGGAAAAGGCATCACCACTCCAGCGTCGGCATTTGGACTTTGTAAGCCAGTTCACGACCGACTTACAACACGTTTCTGGGACGAGCAAAGTCGTGGCTGATACACTTTATCCGCTTATCGGTCGGATAGATTTACCCGAAACTATCGATTTTAATGCTAGTGTAGAAGCACACCTCACCGATCATGAATTCACAAAGTTAGTCGCGGACGACAGTACAACGATAAAATTCATGAGTTGTCTTGAACAATATAAAGGGCAAGCTCGGAATCGAATCCAATGGAGCCAAACTGGTCATTCGTTTCGGGCGAGCAACAAGAACGTACTAAGAGGAAACACAACATACCAGACCAAGTGGTTTAAACGATTTCTTCCGCGAAATTCAATTAGATAAGGTTTCATTTTGTATCTAAAGGAGTCGAACAGTTTCAGTGTCCCAAAACATAACTAAGGGATTGATCGTGGGGCTGCTAAATCGAACCTTTCCGTTATTTGCACATTCCGTAGAGTGCCTGAAGAAATTCGATAGTCGCGTTATCTCAAAGTACGGCACTTGGAATCTCGGATAATGGATACCCGTGCTCGTCGTGATCGTTCAGGCGAAAATATAGCCGCGGTTCTCGAAAATGTGTGCCAACGGCCGAAAACATCAATTCGTTCGTGCATCGGAAATGAACATTAGTCGGTTTTCCATGCAACGAATCCTGCGTAAAGATCTTGGTCTGTGGACGTATAAAGTTCAATTGGTCCAGCAATTGAATCCCGTGACCATCCGATTCGATATCGATTCACAGTGTGGGCCAGCGACAAACTCGTAATTGATGAGGATTTTGCTAAAAAAAATCATCTTTTCGTACGAGGCGGATTTTCATCTTGGTGGGTTCGTAAAAAAACAAAATGGTCGCATTTGGGGATCGGAAAATCCACAAGAATATGTGAACAAGCCAATGTATCCATTGCGTGTTACTGTTTGTGGAGGTATTATTGAGCCGTATTCCTTCGAAGATGAGACCGACACGATCGTTACGGTCAACGGAATCAACTACCACCACATGCTAACAACTTTGTTTGTGGCCATATCTTAAAGATATTGATATGGACGACCTTTGGTTTCAGCAAGATGGTGCGCCATGCCACACATCGGGCGTTACAATAGTGAAACTGCGTCAAAAATTCGATAGGCGCATTATGAGTCGAAATGGTGACGTGAATTGGCCGGCAAGGAGCTGTGATTTAACGCCTTTGGATTTTTATTGGTGAGGTGTCGTGAAGGACAAGTGTTATTCGGACAATCCACAAACAATTGAGCATTTGAAAACCAATATTGAACCAACCATTGCCGAATTAGAACCGCACACAATCCAAACAAGGTCAGCTGCGGCTCCCATTTGAATAAAATCATTTTCCGTAAATAACCAGAGAGGATTGGACTTTCAAACAAAAAAATAAATTTGGAAATATATTAAGCCGTTTTTGTTTTATTCAATTTTTAAATCTGAACTTCTTACTGAGACACCCTTATATATTTCAAACCATTTCCATCCGTTTCTGGTCAAAAACAACACAGCGTTTCCCGGAAATTTATTGTTTTGACGGACATAGCACCCATATAACATTAAAAGTAAACGAATTATGTGTCCCATTAGGGATTATAATTATTGCATTGTAACCAAATGCAACTAGAACTTTACAGCTTTGTGGTTACGCCATATTTAAACATTGATGGAAGAAAAATGTTTTTCAATAGCGCAAAGAAAACCCAAGTTCTTCTTTAACCAGAGAGCATTTTGGTCATTTGCTTTGCACACCAAATACAGTTCTCTATAAACCTTACAATTTGCTGATTTTGTCGTGCAACCGAGCATAACAATGTTTAATGCCATTAAAAAAGTATGATGATCATTTTTAAATTATTACCTAAAGTGTAAAGACACTTAAATACCATATTTTGCTTAAAGCGCTGAATTGTTCGATTGAACCATTGAAAATAGCTTAATATCAGGCAGACGATGGGGAACACAATTCCACGATCAATATAACTGAGATTTCGCTATCTACAATTAGCATATCGCGGACTATTTAGGTTGGCTCTAAACACCAGGAAACCAAGCATTAAACCATCAGCTAAACCGCCAAAAAAAAAATTCGTGTTAACATCTCGGAAATATATTGAAACAATACGACTCCGAAAAATATAAAAGCAAACATTTTTGCAAGAAAAGGACACACGTAAGGTTGCCAAATTGAAAAAAATTAAGAAGTCCAATTAAAAGCTTTAAGAAAGCAACTAAAATTAAATAAAAACACTGGAAAACCTAATACTATAAATATCAAATATTACCTGAGCGAAATAAATAACATAACATTTCTCTAGCAAATACCAGTGACCTAAATCATAATATAAACACACATAGTACTACCATGGTAAGTTAGCCCATTGATGTGCTAGATGTCGCTACTGGCATCGTTTTAAAATAATCAAAATATGTTTATATGTATACTCGCCTAAATGTCATATATTTATACTAAATGTTGACGATATTCTATCAACCCGAGATCTGGAACATCAATGGGTAAACTGTTTTTTTCTTATGATGGTAGTACTATATGTATTTATATTATGCCTTAAATCAATTACTTCATCTTGTTAATGAACAAAAATTCTTTAAGTATTTAATTGTTAATTTCGGAAGCAACAAAATTTTCAGGCCCAAATGTGCAATCCTGGTACATATTCGTTGAGTACGAAAACGCAGACTAGCGAAAATGTAGGGATAAGATGTTCAAAGTGTTAAAGGAAGTACTCCATACTTTAAATGCTAGATCAGTTTATACTTCCACTGTTCTTATGTGCAAAGAGCAACTTGCAAATCCCATTAATTAAAGTTTTATTTACTATATTTAACATAAAGTTGTTGCTGTACAATAGCCGATTGTGACAATCATCATAATTTGGTGAATTTTGTCATATCTTACCTTTTTTCGTTTATCTATAGTGATATTATGCAATGTCGCTAAAGGTTATTGGTTCAGCGCTATTAATAGATAATATATGATGACTCATACCACTTGTTGTCTATCCTTTACAGTGTTAGAATCTCGATATTTTAAGGGTGACAGTTGGTCCTACAATTTTTAAATTAAGATACATAATAATCATAACAAATATCAATGTATTTACCTTAAGTTAGTACACTTTCGAAACAGATTTCATTTTTTACGGACGCTGGTTGTTATCCCAGCAATCCAACCTTTTAGTCGCCTCGTACGACAAGCAATGGTTACTGTGGTTGGTATTCTATGCCCCCCAACCACAGGGGTATCATAAAAAAATTCATTAAAATTTTCAAAATTTTTATTAAAAACTATTTTTTTTATAGAAAAAAATAATAGAACAATAGTTAATTATATTTTAACTATATATTATATTTGTATACAGGCAAAATGGTTCTTACATACTAAATTTACACAAACATCATTTCATTTAAATCCATTCAACGGGCGCCGCACATTACTAGACCGCCCCGATACAATTTACAAAATATATTTCGTTGCGGATCAAACAATTATATTTAATTTATGTTTTAAAATGTATAAAAATTATTAAAAAAAATTAAATTTATTAAACTTATTTATAACTGGATTTTTAATTAATTATTTTCGTTTAATTATTTATTACTATAATTTTAAAACTGAATAACAATAAAATATTTGTGTCTATATTATGTATACGATTTATAATTAAATATAATATTTTATAAATTAAATTATTTACTTAAATTGGTAATGACTAAAATTATATACAAAAACAATTTATTATTAATATAAAAAAAAAATTATATAATACTTTCGATTTTTTTATTAAAAATTAATTAATTTCCTAAAATTTTATTGTCTTTTTTTTATTTTTGTAATTTTAATTATTTTTTTTTTTTTTTTTTTTTTTAAATAAGACAGTCTCAAATTTGTTTAATTATTGTTTTAAAAAAATATTATAATTCTTCGTTTAAACAAAAATAAAATAAAAACTTAAATAAAATAAATGTATATACTGGTATATAACATATAAAATATAATTAAAACAATATATTATTATTATTATTTAATTACAAATATTACAATTTTTTATTTTTAAATTTTATTATATAAATTATCTATTATTAAGGTAAAATAATAATTTTGGTAATCAATTTTTTTTTTAATTTTAAATAATTAATTAATAAATTTGTTGTTGTTGTGATATTGCAAAACTGAAAATGATTTAAAATAATTTAATTTTAAAAAATGTATTCGACACACAACACCATCGATTGCAAGTTGCATTTTTTTGCTCAAAAACTTTTCTGGCCATTTTCATTTAAATCATCGCTGATGATTTTAAAAGTTTTCTGTCATTGTTTATTATTTTTTAATAATTTTATAGTTTTAATTTAAATTTTATTATAGCTCGGTGGTTGTTTCTATTTCGGATCGATCAAGATCATTTAAATATGAATATGCTAATGGATTAAAATCACGTTTGACGAATGTAACATTATCGTTTGTTGGGCTCACGTGATTTAATTGATGTGCATCGCTATTTTGTCTGAAAATAAATTAAATTATAGATTAATTATAGGTTACTTATTTTTGGCTGTTGAGGTTGTCGATCGAAAATAAAAAAGTTTTGGGTCAAGCGTCTAAAATATATAATGTAAAGTTGGATTGTTTTCACTCATTTATTACCACTCGCAAAAATTTATATGCCCAAATATAAAAAATTAAATTAAAAAAAAAAAAACTGAATCCAATAATGGTCAATGGCAGCAAGTTACAATCCAATGATTGAAAAATTTAATGGTAGAAAATTTTATAATACATGGCAGCTTGCTATTAAAATATATTAAGAACATAAGGATGTACAGCATTTTAGCGAATCGTTTAGAAAGTGGCTCGTAACAAGTGGTTTCAACAATTGGTGTTTAATTGCTACTGTTTAAAGTAGATGGTCAATCATTAGACGACGCAGCGAAAGTTAGAACCTTTTTACGCAAAGTACACAGCGCTAGTTTTGATAAATATTCTAACTACATTCTCCCGAAATCACTTAAGGATTTTAGTTTTGATGAAATTACAACTAACCTAACAAAAATTTTTATGCCTCAGAAAACACTGTCCAGACTGCGTTATGAATGCTTTTTAATGGAAAAACAAAATTCCGAAGATTTTGTTTCATATGCGGCAAGAATAAATAGACAATATGAAAAGTCAAAACTATCGAATTTGACACTGGAACAATTCAAATGTCTATTTTACGTCTGTGGCCTTCGCTCATCACATTCCACACAATTAGGCAAATAAAAAGAACGCTCAAAATCATAATAAAAAAATCACTAAAGGAATTTTTCTGTGCATAACATCGAACTGTCATCAAAGCGGAAGTTCATTACAGTTTCCATAAATGATGTTGTCGTCAAGCTTTAGCTTGACACCGTATCTGTTATTACAATAATTTCATAATCAATATGGCAAAAGATAGGTGAAACGGTTTTAGCAAACAAACCACATGGCTAATACCGCATCTGGTGAACAGCTGGATATAATAGCAAAAATAAACTGTAATATCAAATTTCAAGATGATATCATGTCAGGTGAGTGTTATGTGGTGAAAGTTCCTGATCTCAATATAATGGGCATTGATTGGATTCAGAAATTCGGGTTATGGAATTTGCTGTTCAACCAAATTTGTAACCAAGTTATGAGTAAGACACCATCAGTCGATCCATCAAGGATTGAAGAACTCATATCAAAGTTTCCAGATGTATTTAAAAATTGATTGGGTTGATGCAGGAAAACACAAATCGTAATTTACACCAAACCTAATGCTAAACCAGAATTTAAAGCCTCCAGTAGCATACGCTTCTCTTGAGAAAATCGATGAAGAACTTCAACGACTCCAACAACTAGGAATCTTAACTCCAGTTGATTTTTCAAATTGGGCAGCACCTAGTAGTAGCAAAAAAAACCAACGGTTCTATACGAATTTGTGCAGACTATTCAACCGGTTTAAATGAAGTTCTTGAACCACATCAATTTCCACTACCATTAGAGAATGTTATCTCAAAAATTTCGAATGGGTCAATATTCAGCCAACTCGACTTGTCCGATGCATTTTTACAAGTGAAAGTTGCCAAAGAGTCTCGTGAATTGCTCCCAATCAATACGCATAGAAAACTGTTCCATTTTAACAGACTTCCTCCAGGTATCAAATCAGCCCCAGGAGCTTTCCAACAAATTATGAGTACTATGGTGGGTGACCTGGACGGAGCAGCAGCTTATCTTGATGATATTTTAGTATCCGGGAAAACAGAAGCAGATCACTAGCAAAATGTATATAAAGTTTTGAAGCGACTTGGGGAATTCGGTTTTCACCTTCAAATTGAGAAATGTAGTTTTTACTTGAAATCGATCAAACATTTGGGTTACATCGTTGATAAAGAGGGAATCCGTCCTGATCAATCAAAGGTTGATGCAATAACTAAGACTGTTTTAAAAATATTTTTAGTCGGTTTGATGTTAACACATTTTAATCCAAGTATGGACATCATAGTAGCAGCAGATGCATCCCACCCTAGCATTGAATCTTGCCTATTTCATAAGTTTCTAGATAAATCGATCAAGGCAGTTTATATCATGCTTCCAGAACTGTTACAAAAGCTGAGCGCAACTACCGCCAGATTGAAAAGGAGGTCTTTGATCTCATTTTCGCGGTAACAAAATTTCGCCGAATGATTTTTAGTCGGAAATTCACTCTTCAAACTGACCATAAACCACTACTAACCATTTTCGGTTCACAAAAAGGGCATTCGAGTCTATACAGCTAATCGTTTGCAGAGACGGGCTTTGACCTTTCTTTTGTATGATTTTCATATATTTCAACAAAACATTTCGGGGATGCCGATATTTTATCAAGATTTGATAGTCAGATAAAGCCAGATGAGGATTATGTGATAGCATCGGTTCATTTGGAGGAAGATTTGTCTTACATGTTGAACGAATCAATTGGTAATATTCCATTAACATTTGGCATGATGCATCTAAGGAATGTGAATCTTTACAGAGAGTCAAGCAGTACAACAATACTGGCTGGCCGCAAGTAAGTAAGGATATTTCTGATGAACAAGTTAAAAAGTTTTATCATAGGAAAAATGGTCTAACAATTGTAAAAGATTGTGTAATGTTTAGAGAAAGAATTGTGATGCCATCAGTTTTTCAAAAAAAGATGCTCAATCAGCTTCACCATGGTCACCAAGATATGGAAAGAATGAAGACTATTGCGCGTAGTTACGTGTATTGGCCAAATATTGACGATGACATACAAAATACAGTCAAATCA
The DNA here is from genome assembly GCA_963556175.1 of Tipula confusa. Lineage (NCBI taxonomy): Eukaryota > Metazoa > Arthropoda > Insecta > Diptera > Tipulidae > Tipula > Tipula confusa. Next base: position 195,754,369 of record OY744475.1, on the reverse strand, counting down.
TGTTCTAAGTGTATTAGTGCAGCGAAATCACGGATGAAAGCAGATCTCGAATCATGGCCTATTTCACAAGGCCCATGACGTCGTATGCACATAGACTATACAGGGCCTCAAGATGGTCATAGTTTTCTGGTTATAATAGATGCTTATTCGAAATGGCCAGAAATATACCATACAAATGCGACAATCGTATCAGCAACTATTAATATACTTGACAAAGTTTTTGCTCAATTCGGACTACCAGAACTGTTCCGGGAATATTGCAAGCAAATGAAGTTCAGCACATTCGTTCAGCACCACACCACTCGTAGTCAAATGGCCAGACGGAACGTTTTGTCGATACGCTCAAAAGAGCTTTAAAAAAAATAATGATGGGGGGAAACTGGATGAAGCATTACAAGTATTCTTACAGACTTACAGATCAACGTCAAACAAGAACTCACTAGATGAAAAGTATCTCAGATACATCTTGTGAACCAGGATCATTGCCATTAGATGTGTTATTAGAGAAATACAATTTGGGTTTACAAAACAAAACAACAACATCAATAGGCGATATTACATCACCTCCAATGTCGGACATCACCAGTTGATGAAGATATTCAACTTGGCGCTAGAAAACCGCCAGCTTTACGAAATTCGATCACTGGGCGAAAATAAAGTCTCAGATGAGTTATTGAAACAAATATGCTAACTACAGTTACTATCACAAATCCGGATAGTTGTTTCAACAAGCAACGATTCAATTGACATCATAGCTAAGATGGTAGATAAATTTATAGAGCTATGTGATTCATCGAATTATCGTGACTTCAACTATACGGAATCTATGCGATCAGCAACCAGTTTAGTTTTGGCGTCGTATATTATGTCGCGAGAAAATCATTGAAATTCTGACGAAACGGATAAATAAATTCAATTTTTAAAATTGCTCGCTATCTAAATCAGAAGGGCAAGTTACAACATGTAACATTGCGATTTGCGCCACGCCAACGATGAACCAGCGAAAAAAAATCAGTTATATCGTTACAAAATGCTCACTAATATTTCATTCTAGACCGGAAAGACAACTTCATTCTAGACAAAAATTCCTTATGGAATCACTATACCTGACAAGTATTCCATACCGTTTATCCAAGATCTGGCAAATATCTTGCACGATAAAAGGATTTTCTCAAAAGGCGTTTCATCAAGTCCCTGTCGAACTTCGGCTTAGTCGGCTTTCACAACATCTTTTGGTCAGTTTGACGCTTTTTTAATGTCTTCGAGAATTTTGGCTTAGCCTCAATATTGCAAAATGTAATTTTGGTAAAACGGAATTGAAATTTCTGGACCACCTTTAAAGTGAAAGGAGCCGTACCGTTACCAGAAAAAAATTGAGGCTATCAATCAAAAGTTTCTTATCAAATTAGAGTTCATCACTTTGATCGTGTAGAAGTTCGTTTTGTTTGGGTCCAAACCAGTAAGAGCATTCTGTATATACAGACTGCATTCTTCTGCTTAATTTTATTACAGAGTTTACTTCGTTTTTGCCTAATTTAACATTTTAAAATCTTATAATTATGGACTTTACTGGTGCAGTTAAGTCTAGATCCATCGCTAGGAACGTTGAGGTTGCTCGTATTGACTATAGTCAGCTGCAAAAAGCGCTTTTATTATCCGCTGTTAACGTAACTTAACTTCTTTCACTAAAACTAAGTCAACAACATGTAAACCCACCTTAAGTTTAAAAATGACATATCTTTGAATAAAACGTCAAGTTCATTCTTGTTCACATATTAGCCTATAGGGCATCGTCATTATTATTTTCTCCTTCAGTATTTTATCGCAAAATATCCGTTTTAATCAAGAATTCTATTATTGAAATTAAGTGTGAGTACAAGATTTTTCTGTCTGCTCTAACACGAGATGTAGTTATCTTAATTTTAGAATCTCTGACTTTTAATTTTAGAAAAGATAACTACCGACCAATATCGCTACTCTCAGATTTCTCCAAAGTTTTTGAAAAGGCTATAAAAAGTGGAATGGTTAATTTTCTAGAAAAAAATAATTTTTGTTTCCACTTTAATTCGGGTTAAAAATGAAATATGGTGTCAAGTTAGAGATAAAAAAAACAAAAGAACCACGTGCTTAAGTGAGGTTAAGTATTTGTCTTAGAAAAGTAAAGTTGTAATATTGAAGTTAAAGACAATAAATAGTTAATAAAGACAAGTGGAATTATATTATAATGGAGTTTAAACCAACAAAAAATGGTTGTTTTGTGGAAAATTCGACGGATAATTGGAAAATGTTTAAACAAAAATTCACAATTTATTTGCAAGCGTCAGAGAAAGAGAATAAAGATCACGCAATTAAAATCGCAATGCTATTAAACTGTATTGGTGATGAAGGATTAAAGGTGTATAGAACATTTAAGTTGAGTGAGGAAGATGAAAAGTTGTACAAAGTGTTAATTAAACAATTTGATGAGCATTTTATTCCAAGGAAAACACAGTGTTTAAAATTTTCAAAAGAGGACAAGAAGATGGCAAATTGTTTGACAATGTTTTAACAAATTTAAAAATGTTGGCGCGGGATTTTGAATTTGGAGATCAAGAGTCGTCATTGATACGTGATAGAATAATTATCGGTATAAGGGATGTAGTCGTACAGGAATATCTATTAAGAGACACGGGATTGGTTATAGAAAAGTCGATTTAAATATGTAGAGCGCACGAAGCGAGTAAAATTCAAGCTAAAGAGGTACAGGACTCTATGGCCAAGTCAGTGAAAGTGGGCAATGTTCAACGTAATAAGGAAGTTTATCATTGCATAAATGTAGAAAGGAGCATAGATTAAGCAAAACTTATGGGAAAACCTGCACGATATGTTCGAAACTATGACATTTTGTAGTGGGGTGTTACCAGCGAAATAAACCTGATCAACAGACGAAACAGTTTACAAAGTACAAAACTAGAAGTCGAACCGTTAATGAAATGAAAAAAATGGTGAGGATGTAGAGTCAGATGATTGTGGTTTGTCTATTGGACAAAAACAGAGGTACATGAAATGCAACAATCACATATCAAAGTATGTTGATGAAGAAACACAACAATTTGTAGGAATTAATAAAGCAGTGTTTGCAGGTCTGGGAAAATTACCGTTTAAATATAAAATTCGTTTGCAAGAGGAAGCAGTTCCGGTAGTTAAACCTGTAAGAAGATTGCTAGATATTATTAAGATCAAATGGAGCCTGTTCTTTTTGGTTAGAAAATAAAATAAATTATTGAGAAAATAACAAAGCCTACTGATTGGGTGTATGATTTAGTTATTGTTGAAAATAAAATGGTTCGTTAATAATGTCTTAATCCTTTGGAACTAAATAAATTTATCAAGAGAGAACAGTATCCTATACCGATTATAGACGCAATTTTGCGGAGATTAACTGGGAAGAAGATCTATACAGTATTGGATATGAAGGATTTCATCAAATTGTTTTAGATCAAGAATTTCGGTCATTTGTACCTCTAATACGCCTTGGGGTCGATATTGCTATAAAAGGTTACCGCTTGGGTGGCAAGTAGACCAGAAATTTGTCAGTGGGAGAATGTTAGGATATTTGGAGATATTCTGGGAGTCTCAGTATATTTTGATGACATAATAATTGCAGCTGAAGATGTGAAAGACCATGAAAAGTTAGTGAATTTGATATTAACGTGAGCTAGACAAAATAAAGTTGTATTTAATCCTGAAAAAAGTCAATATATGGTTAATACAGTGAAGTATTAGGTTTTTTATTTAAAAAGGATGGGTTTAAGCCATATACTAAGCAAATGGAGTCATTTGCAAATTTATCAGAACCTAAGGATAAAAAAGGCATTCAACGATTTTTGGGGATGCTGAATTTTTTGCATAATTTTATACCAAACGTGTCAACGGAGTCTTACCCATTAATTCAGTTGCTAAATAAAGAGAGTGAATTTAGATGGGAAGAAAAACATCAACAAGCATTTCACAAGTTAAATAAATGTGTAATTGAAGCACAGGAGTTACCCCATTTTGACAACAATAAATTAATAATTATGCAGAGTGATGCAAGTTTGTATAGAATAGGAGCATGTTTGCTACAGGATGGTAAACCAGTGGCATTTGCGTCGAGAAGTCTAAGTAAGGTGGACAAAAGTACCCGATTATTGAAGGAGTACTTTTGAGTATTGTGTTTGCGTGCACTATATAGGTTTCATAATTTTATTTATGGCCACAAAATACAGATAGAAACCGATCATAAACCTTTGGTTAGTATATTAAAAAAGGATATTCATAAAAATTATGAATAAATTATAATCTTTGCGGAAAGTTTAAAATATCGAGGTCCAAAGATATTGGGTTCATGCAGTAAAAAAATAAGGGCAACCATTAAAGACTTTGTGGTGTGACAATTTTGCAAATTTTAAACCAACTGCCACATTAGGTGCTTGCATGTGTACATTACATTTGATGGGCCAAACAAAACCGCAATTAAGTGAAGAGGCTATACTTAATCCACTGAGCATTTAGCATATTGGTTAAAACAGAACGCTGAGGTGATTGGATCATGAATACGTACTAAGTTCGAGCCTCAATGAGGAAGAAATGTAAAAGGGAGCTTTTGGATTCGGTTAGACAATCAAAATTGGTGTGTACACAGTAATTTAATACTTCAACGGCCATTTCAACCATTTTTGTGATTTAGAATTGTATTTATTGGTCATGGACCGTGGATAGCCGTAGACCGTGGATAAATCAGAATGACATCAACGTCTTAAAAGTTGTGATCTTATGGAGGAATTTAACAGTACTACTGTCAAGTACAAAAGTGCAATAAAAATAGAACACAACTATGCATTTAAGTTATTCTGTCATTTCTGTACTAATTTTAAATTATTTAAATTTTCGATTTTCTTGGATCCACAACTGGAACGGTTGATTTACGTTGAAAGAAATATCGAACAATGACTTTGTGACTCTTAAGATAAGTTTTGATCAATCTTCAGTAAAAAAAACTAATCAACAACAACAACTAAGTTTTGTGAATGACAAGCGTGTGCGGAGTGTAAAATGTTCGTTTTAATCAAAACATAATCAACAACGCTTTCGCTGTTAAAAGCTGTCACGCTAAAGCAATGGTTACTAAAAATCGTGCGTCAGATATTATTTTGCTTGAAGCTAGAACCATATATGCCCAAGAAAATTAACGGAAAGTACGGAAAGACAACTATAAATTTAATGATGCAAAATATGAAAATACTGAACTCGTATTTAGAGTTCAAAAAAGGACTGCCTTTTAAATAGAATATAAACGCAAACAGTCAAGCATAACACAAAGCTGAAATTGAATTACTTACTGGCCAAGTCTGGCATGGCAAATAAGTAGACAACTTTATAAAGCGATAATCCTATACCTAGAGACAAAAAAATTTTGATCTGATTGCCTTTTGCGTCAATGAAGGGTGAGATAAATAAAAAATTCTATCACTTTAAGTAAGTAAAAACCATCGACTTACCTATCAAACAATGGATTCGAAATTGGCATTTCGAAATATCGATTATTCCGTCCTAGCGTACTGGTGCCTAAATCATTATATCCATTGTTACGATTCATTGTTGCCCCTCGCCCTAATGTACTAAATGTATTGTTTTGTGCCATCTGCAAATTATTTCGGTTCAATGTGTCACCATACCTAAAATTGAAATCGTGAAATTAGATCGAGCTCCAAAATATTTTTTTTTATAACTCTCACCCATTAATGATATTATTACGTTCCGATTTTAATCGACCCAGGGTTAATGTGCCCGGCAATGTCCCTGTCGCTAACGGATTCGACATCAGCGAATTATTACGATTCATTTCGAGTGTACGATTCAGCGTATTTTGCCGATTATTATTATTCATTAAATTATTTATGTTATTATTAATATTATTGTTATTGCTATTGTTAATATTATTGTTGTTATTTATATTGTTAATATTATGATTATTGTTTCGTTGTAGTGTCGAAACTATTGCCGTGGTCGCTTCTGAATTCGCCGGGCTCGATTGTCCCGTCTCCTTGTGCGTTATATAACTCACGTTGTCCAGACTAAAAGCATGATTTTTAGCACTGAAATCGATCTGCAAATCTTCGTGTTCATCGTTTGGCACCGCCATCGCTAAAACCTTAGAATAATACTAGAATAATATAAAAATATTTCACAACACTTCGACCAAATTAAGTCTCATCGACTGTGTAGTACTTACTTGTGTCTCGTACTCTTTAAGACTGGCTGTTGTTTCACCATTTTGTGAACTTATTACGACTGGATCGTAGCGCACGGGACTGGCGGGAGCCGAATATTGTCGCATTTGTTGTTTAAAATTTTTATACTTCGACCATGACACACAAATGTAGATGATTCCGAATATGCCCAAAATTAAAATGATAATTGAAATGGCGATCAAAGCGTAGGGGAATAATTCTGCATCGATACCGGTTATCGCCGTTTTAACTTTATGGATTTGTGTTTTTGGTTCGATCGGAGCGTATATACCTTGGGCAGTCGCCCGAACTAAGCCTGATGCCGCAAAATTTATTTCCGACTGGATCGTTGGTTTGAGCAGATTTGTTTCGATTTCGTTTGAGTTACGTGGCAAAATTTTTTCCGTATTCGGATCGATTACATAAAACCAAACGTCTGTCGCACTTGGATTTTCAACGACTGTTCCATTTTCGTTTATATATTTACGCGGACTGAATTTTTCTATACCGACAATAAAGTTTTCACTTTTTTCCGATAACAACTCTTCGAGTGACGTTAAATGATTTCGAATTTCATTTGGTGGTGAGTCCGAGAATACAAGCGTCATACGATTTATATCGCTAATTATGTTAACGACAAGCCGAGCTTTGGTTCGATGAACCACACCTTCGGCTGTGCCATTATTGTCGGACGCCTCGACGATGAATCGTAACGGTGAATTACGTACACCTTGTAAATTTTTTTGTGTACGCAATATTCCTGTGTCCTCTCCCATTATAAAAAATGAGCTTGGGGTTTCACCTCCATCACCTTCGATTGTATTGATCGCATCTTCTTCGTCATAAATTCGATATTTAATGATACCATATTTACCAGTGTCCATATCTTTGGCTTTGATCTGTAGTATCGGCATATCAATGTCTGTGTTATAGTTAACCACCGTATAGTAGGTATCGTTGCGAGCGATTTTCGGAAGATTTTCCTTGAACTGGAAAATTGGTGCGTTATCATTTTCGTCTTGAACGATGATATTGACGCTAGTCGAACTCTTTGACGGATTTATAAAATATTTACTAGACACGAGGATTACATCAATTGCGTGGGTTGTCTGATTTTCGAAATCTAAAGGTTTTTGTAGTACAAGTCCACATGCATGATCCTCTAGTGTAGTGCGGAATAGTCCTAATTCGTTACCTTTTGTTATTTCACATTTGAACCCGGCATTATTTTTAGTTGCCTTCTTCGCATTTATGATTTGGATGAGTTTAATAGTAGCGTTAACCGCTGCCGTTTCAGGAACACTGGTCGTATAACTATCGTCACTGAACGCAAGTCCAACCATTTCCGGACTGGTAATCGCAACTGTGTCAACTTTAGGTTCCATGTCGGTAATTGGATCGGTTAGTAAATGACGAACATAAACTGGTAGGGTAGCAACGGAGCTTAGCTGTGGTTCACCCAAGTCATACGCACGTATATCAACTTGGTATTCTGTATCGTCTTCTTTGCGTAATTCATCGCGGATACGAATCACCCCGCTATCAGTATCAACTTGGAAATATTTTAAAGCTTTGCCACGTCCAACCATTTCATAGCGAACAACATTTCCAGGTGATGATCCATCGCCATCAATCGCTGGCATTGATCCGATTTGTGTCCCAATCGTTTGATCATCGTTTACCGTTACCGGTTCTGGAACCGACACAAATACAGGCGGTATATCATTTCGATCTTCTACGGCCACAACAACTTTTATGGAATCACCTACTCCTGTACCGTTATTTTCGAGCGTTGCTATTATTAATTCGTGCATTTTTTCTTTTTCATAATCGAGTCCACGCACTGTTTTCACCTGACCACTTTTACTATCAACTTTAAATAGATCGGTTGGACCTTGTTTGATATAGTACGTCATCCGTTTAATGGTATCAGGATCGTGTGCCACTACAGTAGTAACCAACAAATCAGGTACATTTTCTGGTGCGTTCACCTCAATTCTACTTTGATTGAATTTCGGTAGTTCATCTTCTGCATCCGTCACCATGACTGTTACACTTGCGGTACCTAATCGAGCATCGGGGGCACCATCTTGTGCGGTCACTACAAATTTATATTCTTTAATCGTTTCGTAGTCTAGTTTAACTTTGGTTTTAATTTCTCCCGATTGCGGATCGATCCGGAATGGTAAATCGTCTGGTATCGAATATGTAACTTTAGCATTGATACCTTCATCTGCGTCGGTAGCATGTACAGTACCAACTGTTGCATCTATTTTACCCTCTTCGACCTTAAATACGTATGGCAAAGATGATTCATCAAATTCAGGATTTTTATCGTTTATATCCGTAACTTTTATATTAACTGTTGCACTACTGGCAAGGCCACCATTATCTTCAGCTCGCACAACCACTAAATATTGTGTTAGAACTTCACGATCTAAATTTCGCGTTACACTGACAACACCGCTTTCGGGCGAAATAGCAAATTGTCGCAAATCATTGCCCGACATGATCGAGTATCGAACTGGATCATTTTCAGGATCTTCTGCTTTTACGACGACAACAGTTGAATTTATTTCGGCTCCTTCACTAACTTGTACCTCGTAAATTGGTTTTGTAAATTTCGGTGGTTTTGTATTCGGACCCGGACTTACCGACACTTCAACAATAGCCTGAGAGTGTAATCTCCCAATATCGGTTGCCTGCACTGTAATACTGTACTGTTCTCCCGTATTCATTTTTTGACGTGTTTCGATTTCGCCGGTATTTTCATCAATCGCGAATTTATTCAAACCGTTGTTGGACACATGGAAAATCGAATACTTTATAATTGCATTATCTCCAGCATCATTATCGACTGCCGACACTTTTGTGACAAATCGACGACCATCTCCAGCAGTTATCGTCACTGGTGCGACCATTGTTAGTTTAGGCGCATTATCGTTTACATCGTTTAGCGTAACTGTTATGCTGAGTGGTGAACTAGCCGCATTGCTGGTTGCCTCGCGTGCTACTATTTGGAATTTTAGTGTTCCTTGATTTGGCGGATCCCGATCCAAACCCTCTTCATTTACTAGCAGTACACCTTCGTTGGACACCGTGAAATATGGTGTGGTAAGTTCATATATATAATTCGGTTTAATATCATCGTCCGTTATATCTGCATCGGTGGTACTTAATTGTATTGGTTTCTTGTTTTTGTCCAGCACTTTCGTTCCAATTATTGAATTTTCGTCAACAAAACCATCTGTGTCACTAGCGGAAATAACCGGTGGATTAGCATCAACTGGTTTAACAGTTATAGTTAATTTTGCCGTGGTAAATCGTTTCGCTTCCGAAATCTCTTCTGCTTTAACAACAATATCATATTTTTTCGCAATACTAGCATCAATCACTTTGATCTGTTTTAGAACTCCGGTTTGATCGTCAACCTCAAAGTAATCACCGTAATTATTTGGATTGCCACTCAAAAATGAATATCGAATAGGTGAACTGATCGTATCTAAATCAACAGCTTGTATACGTTCGGGCGACACAGATAGTACACCTTGTAACGAGCCAGATGGTACGCTTGCCGAATACTCGGGATTAATACAAGCACCATCGAGTAGTACACAGCCACTGTAATATAAAATTAAAATTATTAAAATTATAATTTCTACTTTAATTAAAATAAAATTGATTAATGGTGCTTCTAGTTACCGATAAATGAATGATGGATCTAGGTCATCTGAGTCAGCAACATTAACAGTTAATGTTGTAGTTGCGGTTAAACGTTCGGATGCATTACGTGCACGATCCTATATATGGCGGAAAAAGAGAAAAGTAAATATAATTAAAATTTGGATTAATCATTATGAAATTAAAATTTTTGATTTTTTTAATTAAAATTTCGATTAAAAATTATAATTTAAATAAATTGTTTCCAGTATACAGCTTAATCAAGCTATATGCATTGTTTGATTACGAACGTAAATTGAGTGAAATGTTTTTTTTTTCGAACATTAAAATCTTTTATGATTTTGGTCGATTTTAATTGTTTGCGGCGAGTAGGAAGGCCGCACACAACAATAGGATGACTAAATCGATCGAAGGTAATTAAATTTTAATTCATTTGTTTTTTGTTGTGTACGGCGCCAAATGACTTGCGATTTATTTTGAACATTAATCGAAATTTGAACAGTATAAAATGCACTTTAAGTTTGATTCTTAGAGTTTCTCAATGTTAAATTTTATAGAAACTGATCCAATTGGAGAACATCTAATCGTATCTATTCAAATCTAATCAAATCTAATCAAATCTAATCAAATATAGTCAAACCTAATAAAATCTAATCAAATCTAATCAAATCTAATCAAATCTAATCAACTCTAATCAAATCTAATCAAATCTAATCAAATCTAATCAAATCTAATCAAATCTAATCAAATCTAATCAAATCTAATCAAATCTAATCAAATCTAATCAAATCTAATCAAATCTAATCAAATCTAATCAAATCTAATCAATTCTGATCAAATCTAATCAAATCTAATCAAAACTAATCAAATCTAATCAAATCTAATCAAATCTAATCAAATCTCATCAAATCTCATCAAATCTAATCAAATCTAATCAAATCTAATCAAATCTAATCAAATCTAATCAAATCTAATCAAATCTAATCAAATCTAATCAAATCTAATCAAATCTAATCAAATCTAATCAAATCTAATCAAATCTAATCAAATCTTGTTAAACCTATTCGATTTTTTTAGAAACGAGTTAATGATAGTTTTGTTTTTTTAGAAATGATCCAGCCTAATTAGTTTTGATTTCACTTTAATTCTTTACAAGAAACCAATTAAATGCCAAAAAGTTGTGAAAAGCGATCAGTGACAACTGCCAAGGTAAAAAAGATATATCGAAAGAAATTTATTGCAAGCATATTGACAGATGCTGGAACAAGAACAATTTTTATCGCCATTTCCAATGGTAGCAACGAAGTCACCAGTTTAGAATAGCGACGATGGAACCAAACTAAAGACATCAAAACAATTGTCAAAACAAACATGACAGAAAGCAACGAAAGAGGGAAATGTAGATAATAAGATACACGTCAAGTTAAGAACGATACAAAGAAATGGTTGATGAAATAAGACAAGTAGATATTGAAAGGTTACTCCTTTACTGGAGATTTTAATATATATAAGGAAGGCTTTTAGTCAAATCTTAACGGTTGATAAGCCACAATTAAAGAAGTCGACAAATGTTTAGGACCAAATTATGGCATAAACCGCACCAATAATGAAATATCGAATCTACCAACGAAGTGCGGGCAGCTAAAAATGTGATATAGAAATTGAAAGCAATAAGGCAATAAACAAATAAAACCGTCTTTTAGCCGGCTGAAAGAAATACTCCAACACGTAGTAGATTGTAGAGGTTTTAAGTAAACAACATTTAAAAAATCAAGATTTTCAGACTTGCAGTTCACCTAAGACTAAATTAAAGATGTTAACAACTTGTACACCTCGGTTGCTTAGATGGTATAAACACATAAATAAAGCCGCATGTACATTCACCATCCTAATCAAAATATGGTACTCTTTTGTCCACGCTCGAAATCATGAAGAACTATTGTCCAACTCGTATGTAAACTTGGTACTACTATATGGGTGCGAGCTGTTACAGGTATTCTAAAACAAGCGCTTTCGAAAAATTTTGAAGATTGATTTTGATCAAACCACACATAGCAGATAAGAGAATATCAACAGATGTCATTTGAATGTAGCTGTCCGATTCAAAAACACTGTAGAAAAAATAAAACAAATATTAAGGAAACGATTCAAAGTTTGAGAACCTATAGAATCTGCAAGAGTAAAGAACATTGCTAGCTAAAAAGTAAGAACTTGCGGTAAATCATCTGTAGAAAAAAAACGAGTAGTCCTCAACAAAGTAAAATGGTCGAGGGCCGTAAACGCCTTTTTCCAATAAAATAGGAGATATTAGTAGTTAAAAAAAAGAACTTCCATGCGTACGAATGATGACACCTAACTTAAGCCAAAATTATCGTGTTTAAGGCTAGATCGCAATAAAGCTTATGCTAATTATGAGTTATGGTACAAGGTTCTGTTCACCATTATGCAAAACTTCATCTGGTTGACCTTTGAAATCGATTTAGATTTGAATAATGACCGTAGGTATACAATACTTAATTAAGAAAAGAGATCAGAGTGATCCTATCACTTCTTTAAATGTGGAGTCACATCTAATAAAATCACATTTTGGAATCCTCGGGGTCTTAGTTTTTTAATTTTGACTAAGTTAAATTCAGTCCAACGTAAGCTGAGAACTGTTTATAGCTGAAAGTCACGCCATCTGGATGCACATTTACGAATGATGAATTATACAATCAGGTCAAAAACGACCGTGAAAGTACTTGTAAAAAACGCATATAAGGGTATCACATTACTCCTATATATGGGGAAGAGAATCAAGATTAATATAAGTTTCATCATTCGAGTTGCTCGGTTTTGGACCCGATCGAGTGCAGTCAAATGCATTTTCGGTGCACCTGCCCAACTATGAGAATTCCACTCCACCCTCAGTCTTATCTGTAGGCCTTGAATATTGTAAGTGTCTCTGATGGAGTATATATAGTAAAACTTAAGGCCAAGATATTCTCTTTGATAAATCCGAGCCAAAAATCTCAAATGTGGTAAGACGGCAGAAAAAACCCAGGATTGAAATTTGTTGGGATTGAATTCAACCCTGTTTATGGCATCACCCCATTCAAGAATTGTCTTAAGATCTTGCGTAAGGGGTCTTTCTTAGCCATTCTTTTTGCGAGAACATTTTTCGTGATAAAGAAGAAGCTATACAGTAAGAGGTGGAAAAAGAGCTGTCAGCAGCATAGAAGTATACAGGATTGTATACTCTGACCTGAAACCAACTAATTATTTGTTTCTTTCCGTATATAAGCCCATGGATCATCGTCGGGTGGAATATAAATAAAAAAGAATCGATTTGGAAACACAACAAAAATACACGTTGCATGTGATAATTTTATGATTTACTCACATGAAGATCACGAATTTTCTCGAATAACGAAATGTTATATTCTTATGTATATAAATCATCTAACTTGCAGAAATGTTAAATATGAAAAGAGTTCAGAAGTCATAATAAAATTCATATATGTGATGGAAAATATATGTACGAAATGTTTATTTGTTTTTGCTATTATGTTGATGTTGATGAATTAAAATTGACAACATAATTGAAATGATTTTGTAAACATTTTTGCGGTTGGGAAAATTTATAACATTTTTTGATTTCGAGCTGTAATTGCGTGCGAATTTAACAAAGATACTCGTAGCTATATATACAAAATATAAAAAATGGTTGTAAGATGCATGTTCTTGTGAAAGTCTATGCGGTCGTCACATCTTTTAATATTAACATAAGTTTATTATATAGTGAATATGGTATACCAAAAATTGTATTGTACATAAATAATTGTACAAGTAAAAGGAAAAGTTGTTCCATGTTTAACACAATATTTCAATATTTGTTAGGTTTTTGCGAAAATAATAAATGGAAAACCAATCTAAACGACAGGTAACATTTATTGTGAATGATTAATTGGTTCTAACAAAAATTGGATTTCTCTTTGGAAGTAGAAAAATTATTTATTTTTTTTTTGTTTGGTTTTCTTAAATTGCATATCTTTATTCTTTCTGCAACATTTTTTATTAATTTGTTAGGTGTATAAATTTAACACGTTTATGGTATTTTGAACGTGTGTTGTCTATTAATAGTCATATATGTAATTTATTGATAAATTCGTTATATCAATAAACTTGGACGTAATGTGACTCATGATTAGTGCTGGATGTTTAAAAAAGATTCTAAAACTTTGAAAAACATTAACAGATTTTTAATAAATTGGTAAGATTTTTATATTTAAACTGTCATTTACTGACCTAAAAAAGGTAAACACACGTCTTTAAGGTATGCTAAATATTTAGATTATAGTATGATATTGAAATATTTGCTGAAAACCACTATAATCTTCCGTATTGCAAAATTTTTTATGTGAAAAACTTCAGGAGAAATGACAAGGCAATTAGCAAAGCGAAAAAGTAATACTGGAAGAAACAATGTAATGCCAATGTAAAAATAACATTGATATAGATCAAAAATAAGGTAGGCGACAAAGATGAACTATACCAGCCTTGATTCCTTATGACTCGGATAAAATGCCATATAATACTACCTTGATCGATCGTCCCATTTAATAACTCTTTATCCATTTAATAAGAAAACTATTAAGTTTCAGAGACCAAATTTTAATGATCAGATGCTATACTCTATCAAATGATTTTAAAATATCTAGAGATACGACGTTCGGCTCACCATATTTTTCAATACTTTTTCCCCAAAAATGAGTTAAATAGGCAATAATATCGCCTAAAGAGCGATTCTTACGAAACCCATATTGAAAATATGATAAAAGCCTTCCGAGATAGTTCATATATAATGTGAAAACTCACTAAAAATTCCTTTAGATAAGGTCGACAACAAAGCAATTGGGCGGTAATTGGAAAGAGAAGTTTTGTCACCTTTTTCAGGAACCGGTTGAATATTTGTACTATACCAACTTTGCTGGATTATCGAACGAAAAAACTTGATCATCAAGACCAAATACTTTGGTAAGTTTGCAGTAACTTTTTTAAAATCGGAGATTATCTGACGTTATATACATTTTAAACGTGCTAAAAGTTCTTAAGAAAGTTTATTTAAGGATTGATATGAACATCTTATTAACAGTAAGTTCCAAAAACTGTGGAGCTTGAATTTTGATTGTACTGCCAAAAATTATGTCTTCCATGGTACACAAATTATATATCAAATATGGAATGTATAAGAAGCGCTTCAAATACCAGCACCATTTAAGGTCGAAGTCCAAGATAAAAAGTTCAAAACTGTTTCTAAAATGCTAAAAGCAAGTTGGTAAAATCATTTGGAAAATCATTATGCTTTTCTTTATATTTACAAAAATTGTTTTTTTTTTGATCTAAAAGTGTTTTTAATCAAAAAGTGACTTAATTCATTTATTTGAACCTACTTTGCCGTGTGGAAGCTGAAATTGTTGGCAGATATCATGTGCAAAATAATCACTGAGATTTTTTTATCCAATTTCGAGTTACCGTCTTTCGAGACTTAATAGTAGTGTTTTTTGAAGAGCACCCTGAGCAATATCAGTAATTTTTCTTGGAAAATTTTCTCAAGAAACGAGGCGAGTATATATATATATATATATATATATATATATATATATATATATATATTATATATATATATATATATATATATATATATATATATATATATATATATATACTATATACTATATACTATAAAAACTATAAAACCGGCCAAAGAAAAAATTACCCCAGGTGGTATACCTGGGACTCTTATTTTGGAGAAGACCACTCATTGCTATATTATAATGATTAAAACTAATCGTGAGATCTATTAGGCGTTATAATATTCCTTAATAATTTGCATAGATTGTTTGGGTGTAAATAATGCTACGCTTACTGAGTACAATTGACTTTGACAGATGTTGAAAGACGAAAACCCTAAAAGCAAAGAAACCACCTGTTATTTTCGGGGTCACCCGTAGCCGAAACCAGTCATTTAAAATGAGCCGCTTCTATTTGCGGATTCCTACGTTTTATTCCTACGTTTCCTGCAGTGTAAATCTACAGCCCTTCAAAGGACTAAGCGGGAGAGAACGAAAGCAATTTTACACACGTGCTCAAAATGGTTGTTAAAGCCGTTAGCATAAATTCTACATTTCAAATTCTACGTTTTAAAATGGTTTAACAGTTTTGTGCTTTATTTATTATTTTTATGTACAAAGTATTTTTTTCCTAACAGAAAATTTTTTTTCTTGTGCTCGTTTAATAATTATTTTGTGTGTTAGAATAATAATTTTTTTGTGCAAGAATAGTAATTTTTAATGTATATTTAAATACTAAACATTTTTTTGTGCATATAAATACTATTAATTAACCATACATTAAAAATTACTATTCTGCTCAAAAAAAATATTATTTGTGCACAAAAAAAATTATTATTCTTGCACAAAATAATTATTAAACGAACACAAATCAAAGGCTTTTCATTAAAGAAAAAATAATAATTTTTGCATAAAAATAATAAATTTTGCACTAAGTTTTACAATTAAAAATTTTCTTTAGCAATTTAGTTTAGAAAAAAAATACTTTGTACATAAAAATAATGAATTAGGCACAAAATCTTTTAACCATTAAAAAAAATTTAAAATTACTAGGATTTTTATTTCGGATTATTTTTGTTATAAGATTTTTTGTCCCGGATTTTTTATCTTAACAGTTTTTATCCAGAGATTTTGCCTAGGATTTTTTATCCTGGATTTTATTATAGAATTTTTTATCTTAGAAGATTTATTCTAGGATTTTTATCTAGAGTTTTTTATTCTAGGAATTTTTTATCTTATAATTTTTTATCAGAGGATTTTTATCCTACTGTCTTCCCCCGTAAAAAGCGCCTAAGCATTATATTCGGATGGTCTTCAAAATATAAAATTTTCTAAAAATGATAAAAATTTTCGAATAGAACGCCCATTTGAATAAAACGCCTAGGCGCTTTAATCGATTTTTTGTTTAAAAAAAAAAAATTCGATTGTTATTATAATGACATTTTTGGATGGGTTTTCAACAACGTACACATGCTCATTAATTTTGCAACATTTATTATAGAGGATAACGATTTATGTTCCACTTCTTAACCATCGAAACAGCATAAACTTCTACATTCGAATCAGTTATTTCATCTGATTTTAAAATAATCCTATCATTATCATCAGTAAGACGAATTTAAAAAAAATTTAATAGTGTGAGCACCTTATAACGCAAACCATTCTTCGAATTTAACACTATTGCATTTTAAATGCATAATATATTAAAAAAGTATTTGCAATTTTTTCTGGCCAAAAGTACTCAATTTTTTCAAATGTATCATCGCTAAAGATAAATGGCTCGTGCAAATTAATAATTTTAAATTCAACTTTAGGAATTAAAAGCCTTGGCTATTTTGTCAGCTTCAACGTTGTTTTTTCGAGCCTATTATGACACTATAAAAGTATTAAGTACTTTAGCGCTCCCAGTTTTGTCTACCAATTTGCGTCTGAAATAGCTTTCTCTACGTATTCATCATAATTATCATTATGTGTTTCTTGGAATGATTTGTTTATACAGACATCCAAAGGCTGTAGTAAGCCAGTAATTTTAAGCGGTATGATTTCGATAAATACTTTGTTTTTCAAAACATTTTAAGCTTGCTACCGTAATGTGTGGCGAAAACGAGTATAAATAAGTAAAACTGGTTGTGATAACAAACTTGTTTGTGAGCGTTTCGTTATTACACTGTGAATATATTGCTTAATGATATCGAAGTTCCACATTCTAGTATGGTTTACAACGACAATACGGCCATTACAGATATTAGGAACTACAATTAGATATTTTAAACCTTTTTAAATACTTATTATAGTGTTTTAGGTATTTAAAATATTTATGGTTTTAAAATCGTCAATTATCCTCAAATACTACGCCTAGGCGTTTAAAACGAATAGTGCGCCCACTGGGCGTTATATTCGCTCATTACGCCTAGGCGCTTTTTACGGGGGAAGACAGTGGACTTTTTTAGCCGAACAAACGAGCGTGACTTATTTAAATTAAATAATTCGTTACGGGTTAACGAGAAAAACGCTGCACTGAAAAAATATAAGCGGAAAAATATAATTGTTGTTTAAAACAATTTTTTCACTATAAAATTTTGTGCAAGATTTATTATTTTTATGTGCAAAGTATTTTTTTTTCTATACAAAATTGCTAAATAGAAATTTAATTTTTGGTTATATAATTTTTTGCAAGATTTATTATTTTTTTGTGCACAAATAATTTTTCTGCTGAACGTTTAATTATTTTGATGGTACAATTTTGTGCATTTTTTATTTATTTTATGTACAAATAATATTATCCCAAATACAAGTACAATTTTACAGATTTAAGAAGTTTTAAAACTAAGCAAACATTTAACACAAATATGTTAAAATGATAATATTTATGTGTAAGCATAGATGTTATAAGCTAAATATTTTTTAACCAACTGAAGTTTGAAAAGTTAATAGTCAGGCACAGCTTGTAATATTAAAACTAGTGTCATCTAAGAGTCATTGATACGAAATAATTAACAATTTAGAAGAGTCGAATATTTAGACGACATTTTTAGTATGAGGCACACAGCATAAGATTGCGAAATGGTCAATTTGTGGCCTAATTTCACAGTTTTAAAAATCTAACGAACAAGTATGTTTATCAATATGCGTATTGCCTCTTGCTCAACTTAGAGTTTGCTAGAAGTTATAATTTAGGGGTGGCTTGTCTTTACCACATTTGCGAAAGATAAACGAAAGTTGAACTTGAAATCGATCTAATCCATAATCTAAGTCAACAAGTTCTGACTTTGATGCGCTGTCACCGCCAAAGTCATCATTCTCAAAAAGGTTAGCATATATTTCTCTTGCTAGTTTATATTATATGTTTTGGTTATATTGGTTAATTATGGTGTCGGGCCCTTTCTGAATTTTTTGGACTTTAGAAAAACAACTTTGTTCTGACGTTCGGTTATTCGTATTTTTATGGAATTTATAAACTCTTCTGATAACGCGTTGATTTGTCTTTTTGCAAAGTTTTAAACAAAAACTAAAAATGCCTTTACTAGCAATGAGATTCGAATTTCTTCGAGCAAGCGTTTCTATAGATAGCTTTAGAGGTAGCACAACATTGACTATTTGTAATTTTTCTGTGAATTCTTCAGAATGATAATTCGATATTTGAATTGTTTAGATCTTTTATTATATATTTACGCTTCTTTAAAAACCAATCAATCACTATCTCGATACTATATTCCACCTTGTTTTGCATCCCAATAACAAATTAAGTTCTTATGCTCATGCTGAGTTTTGACGTTATTTTGTAATATTAAGTTTCGTACTGGGGATGATTTAAAAAGTTTTGTAAATTTTCGAATTCTTTTTAAGGCGTTATTAGAATATAAATTGCTCGTTGTCTGACTCTGAAGGTTTTGAACTAACTTTACCACTACGATTATTTACGTCATTTGAGGTAATTACAGCGTCATCTTTAAATATAAAACCATTCTCTTTCAAAATAACATTATCATAAAAAGAAGTAGGCTTATAAAGAGACTTGTATAATATGTCTACAATGGCCAAGTACATACCATGGTTATAACATTGCTGGTAAAAGGGATATATTCTTCCAAATTTCACTATCTTGGCTGCTCCATCCGTCGTTGAACATATGATATCTGATGCAGATTTTGTCCTAAGTAGTGAATTTGACGATATGATATTCTCAAATGAAATTATATTAAAAAAAGTTTAACAAAAGTTTAGGACACTCTTCAAAACGCGTGCAATGGACACACCAATCCTTGGAAAAAATGGAATGAGTTTGACTGTCAAAACTATATATGGACGACGTGACATGTTCAAACAAACCATCGGAAAAATCAGATGTTGTATAAATTATTGGATCCAGAAGTGTATCTGTGTATGTTTGTTTAAAAATAAATTGAGCTGACATTAGTTCTGGCATAGTTAAATTTTTAGCCACTCGTTTTAATACGTGCTACTCAATTTTCATGATTTATCATTTGTGCTCATCCGTGATGGGCTATGTAACAATAGGTGAAACAACAATATTAAACATAAAGGACCGGCATAACCACCGCCTAACGCGGCTGTATTGTTTCAACAACATTTCGTGACGTTTTGAATTTTGATAATCTTGATAGCTAGCATAACCGACATGTATCGACCGCTATTGTTACGAGAGGTAATACTTGATACTGTAAAATTTGTCACTTCATATATAAGTTTTAGATATTACATCGTCACTCCTGCTCATTTTCGTTTAATTAGATTAGTATTTATGGTGTCCCACCGAATATGTGAAAGACTTCTAGGGGTGATAAGAGAGGTTATATTTAAGTGACATTTTTTAAGCAGCTTGGTTTACGAGTTAAGGGTATTAAGGGTATTTAGATTTTTAGGGTAGCCATTTAGCAAAATTTAAATATCTATCCACCCTAGTAAGGCATACGAGGGCTTGTTTTTAAAGATAATACTCAGGGTTTCAAATATGTCACATAACATTTTCGGGTACCGGTCGAAACTGGATTTTTTACAACTGGATTTGACGAAACGGGATAATTCAAAACTGGATATTTCGACATGTGATTTAAACTTAAAATGATTTTTTAGGAAGTTCTGGAATATGGCCAGTTAGGAAGGAACTCGGTAAGTTCTTAACCGATTATGATAAAATTCTATATGTAGGATGGGAATGGGATTTAAAAATAATTATTGTTTGGGAAAGTTCTGGAATCAGTTTTGTAACTTATCTCGTTTTGTCAAATCCTATTTTGAAATAACCAGTTTTAAAATGCCCAGTTCTGAGCGGTTCCCACCATTTTCATATGTCATATAACTTTTAATGCGTGGGGAGTTTACTTTAACGAAAAAATCCGTAAATATTTTAAAAATTACAAAAGTTTAAGATTTTTCCTGGCTCTAGTTTTTAAGATTTGTCAAGTTTAATAGTTTAAGTTTTTAAGATTTGTCAAGTTTTTGCAGTATAAATCATAGTTTTTATTTCCAAAATGAAAAGGTCACACTTTTACCTGTGAAGAAATTGTTATATATATATATATATATATATATATATATATATATATATATATATATCTATATATATATATATATATATATATATATATATATATATATATATAGATATATACAAATATATATATATATATATATATATATATATATATATATATATATATATATATATTGATATATTTGATATATTTCAATGTTAAGATCTTAGAAACCATGCCACAGGTACATTGCGACCAATCTAAATACAAATAAATAAATAAATAAAATAAATAAACAATCTATTGGTTTGGAAAATATAAATTTAACCATTCTCTAACGACGAGAGAAAAATGGCAGTATTACTCCTATCATTCCTAGAAATCACCTAATCGGTGACACACCCTGTTTAATTTATAAATAGTGAAAGTTTTTATTACTATAAAATGCACTAGAGAAAAGCGTTCAAAATTTATAAAAATATCCAAGTTTTGAGTAACCTTTTTTTCAAATTATGTCCCATAATTATTATGGGATAATGTTCTCAAAAAAACAAATGATGGTAAGCCTATCAAAACTGCAAAAATTAATTCAAAAATATATGACGGTTAGTTTCTCAAAACTGTGAAAATTACACCACAATGATAAATTTCTTAAATCCAGGAAACTTTTAGTAACACTAAATTGTTACGTTTACGAAGTTTGACGATAAATTACATTTTACTATAGCACTTTCAGAAGTAATAAAACTTAAAAAAAAAAAAAAATGGTAAACTTTTTCCTCTATAAAATTTACAACCATTATGATATCGTCATCATAATTATATGACCACCCATCAGAAAACTATAATTAAAAATTCAACAATAATTCCACAGCAACTTTATAACATATACAAGTATAAAGTGGCATTTCCTGATTTCACATCATAAAATAATATATTTTATTACCACGAGTGTTAACAAAATGAGTATCAGCAAGCTTTAAATTTTAAATTTTTTTTTTAAGAAGATGTTTAACAACAACAACATACTAACATCAACAAAAAACATTAACAAGATTTATCCGATCAATTTTAGTAAAAAAAAAATATTTTTTTATGATTTTCTAAATAATTTTAAGTCTTAAGCCATCATCTAAATCAAATTTAAACTATATAATATTCAAATATTATTATTATAATAATAATTTAAGTTTTATTTTATTTATAGTTTGATAATGATCAAATATACATTACCATATCTCGGTATTCGAATTTATTTTAATTTTACGATCTCAACAAGTGTAGGCAAAAAATAAAATAAACGTAAAATAAAACACACACACACAGACCATTATTATGAATTGGGATATTAGGCAAGTCTGTTGTAAGTGTGCATATGCTTAAGATTTGCGTTGTTTGGTTTATTTGTTGTTTTATTTTATTTCATTAATTCTATTTATATAAAAATTATATTTGGCTGTTTGTTAACAACCAAAAAAAAAATAAAAATAAAAATAAATAAATATTGAGATACTGGTTTAAGTTTTAGTTTAAGTCGAAAAAAAAAATTATAATTTTTTTGTGTTTACCAATCGAGTTTTGTATGTTTACAGATCATTTTGTTTTCGAGCTTAATGACTGAAAGATCGCACAAGTTGTTTAACATTTTTTTTTGTGGTATGATACATGTGCTTATATTTTTATTCGACGAACATTAAATTTAAATTAAGATTATCGATAGATAATTAATGTGCCACCACCATACGAATTTTGTGTGAGAAATTATTTTGGGAATATATAAAGATGTTTCTACTACTATTTCGTCATGAAACAAAATTCTAATATAGTACAGGTGCAAATTATTCATGCCTCTCGTAGGTTGCAATATAACCTTAACAAAATTAATTGGTCACGACAAAAAAGTCTCTTATTTAATTTTACATTTGATGATAAATTGTTACTACTTACGACATATATTATGCTAACTTCTAAAATGACTTAATAGTACGTTCGTAATTTAATATTTTCCCAAGGTTAAATTGAATCGAATGTGAGCTTTGAACTTTTGATTTACATATTTCATTGTTGAAGATGTCATATAATATAGTAAATCGAAAAATAGTTTATATGGTTTATAGAGACTCAACTATTTGTAATGTGAATTGAAGTGATTACGATTAAAGCAATGAACTTTATTTTTGTCAATGATCCACCAGCAAGTTTTATTGTGTTAATGAACTGGTCTAGGACGTTCTAGAAAAAGTTTTATAAAAAATAAACTTAGGGCGGTATCGGAGTCATTTTTATGCCTAACCGATATACATACTCCAAGTGAACACGTATTCCATGATTTTTGACATTTCTATTCGAGTTAAAAATATTTTTTTGGCAAATCAAAATAATACGTTGTTATTCTGCAGGCTGATCGCGTTTGAAGATAGGTTCGAGCAAGTTTTTCAATTTTCATAATTTGTACTGCTTTTGTGAAATGCTTTTAATCTTTAGACAGATCCTAAAAATATTACAAAGAGATCGCCTTGAAATGAAGAACCCCCGCTTAAATATACTTAAAAAATAGTTTAAATATTTACATTCTTTTAAAAGTATTGCCCAAATTAGGACATGCCTAGTTATAGTTAAACAAAGAAAATTCGAGTAAAAACAAAAAAAAAAAAATAAAACAAAATCATTTTTATTCCTTTCGTTGACCACAACGCCGTGACTAGTTATGTATAAAATTGTTCGCTGGACTAACCTTCTACAACAATCGGCCTGAAAGCCAGAAATTTTTTGTCGCTGTTGCTGTAAATAAAAAAAAAAATTGATTTTCGCATAACTCTACTCCTGAACTGATAAACATTAATTTTGAAACTTCTAACTTCTTAAATATAAGAGAAATATTTAAGAGAAAATATACTAACTGTATAATACGAAATTTAAAAATTCTTGTGTCCAAGATTCTTTAGGCTTTGAATTTTATCAATCCAATGCAGAATGCCTTTGATCGATTTAAAACACTTCAATGTTTTAAATAATGTTTTCTTTGTTTACCTCTATTGCTTTTGCTGATTCAATTATGGCTCTAATTTTTAAAACTAATTCTTATAACCGCATGTCTCTGTGATGATCAGTAAAAAATTTGTCTTAGTAAAAAAGTGGTTTAATACAAATTTCGTGTCATTGGGCGAAAATAGAAAAATATAATAAACTCATTAGGACTTGCACAAAGGTACGCCATATAGGATTATAAGTAAGAAACCCAGATTTGATTCCAGGTTCCATTTGTTTGTAAAACTTATCATCTTATATTCAAGTTGCAATTAATTATTTTCTATTTAATAATTTTGGTCATTGACGACAAGACATTTTTCAACGGCGTTTGTACGTCTATAAAAACGAAAGAATTTCAAATTTCAGTTAAGGTCAGTTGATCTGTCCTCTCTATATTGACTATCTTGACTATAGATCTTGACTATCTTGTCTATTTTGATTTTCTTAAATATCTTGACTTTTTTCACATAACTACCTTGACTAAGTAAATGATTCAATAATTTGGACCACTCTACATTTTCACTATCGTTTGGGGAATTTCTGCTAAATACATCATTAAAGGATTATCAAAAGGCTAGCGAAATTATAGACTAGATAGTATCTTAATTTAATCAATATACTGATTTATTTCTATATATGAATGCGATATCCGTTTTAACGTTTCGTTGCTCCATTAATCCTATGGAAATTTTAAATTATGCTACATTCTCACGGCATTTAGTACAGCTATGCAGTTAGATTCATATTTTTATGTGTTTATTTTAGTATGAGCTACTGACATGTTTTGTGGTTCTGATAGTGAAATACTACAATATTAAACCGGTGGCTCGCATCTTCAAATTATACTATAATTAGATCATAATCAGATGTACATTTAAATTTATAGAGCATTTTGTTGAAATCGATCGAAGGCAAAGAAATATATCACATACTGTAAGAAATTTAGTATGTTAAACAAAACTCAACAGTCAACGTTAGTTTGAACAATTTGACACTATATGACAAGTAAGAAATGTGCATGGATTCAGTGACTTTCATGATGAAATTGCGGAAGAAATTGTGAAGAAAAATGGAAGAAAATGGCGGAAGTTGTTCCCTACAAAATGTGTGGTAAGTTATATTTTTAATTATAACCAACATATTTACATATGATATGTAATTATTGAATATCCTGAGAAAATTCCAAAAGTATATAATATTACTACTAAATTAAAAAATTTCGCTCATTTGTAATCCAATAAAAGTTAACTCGTTAGCACATATTTTACTTATTAACAATTTTAAAATTTTCATAAATTTAAAAATCACGTGGCCAGCAAATCAACAATTTTAAAGCTTAAACAAATAACAAATCTGGAAAAGAGAATATTACAATAACAAAATCAGTTGTAAATTTTGATTTAAATCTTCATGAAAAATCTTGCTTTAGCAGGAAGGACATACCAATAATTTAATCGTATATCAATAATTTCGTTAATTTTGTCACTGAGCTTTTGATTCCAATAAACATCCGATGTTTCAAGAAATATTGTCGTATGCAGAAAATCCATTTCGGACTGTAGAAACAGAATACGTTTTTTTACGAAAAAATAGAAAATTTTAAATTTTATAAACCACTTATCAAATTTACTATCTAAGAAGGATTGGATTAAATTGTGTTACATGGAAACTCAACGTTAAGTAAAAATGCAATCGAGGGATGTTTCTTGATATTAAATTTCAACTGGAGAGCTAATTTAGTTCTTTCAACGTATTAAAATTAGCATTTGAAAATATTGAAGATATATCAATGACAGAATTTGACAATTTTATAAAAGGGGAACTTTGGCAAACCAAATTAAAAGAGTTTGGTGACCAAAAAGTAGTATTTATAAATGTACATTGTCGTTTCGAGTTTCACGATATTGGTACACCCTGTATCGCAAATACATATCCAGTAGTTGATCGTCGCTGTTTAGGATCACCCGCCCAGTTTGAATCACAGTTTCCAATCATATCTGATTGCTATTTTCGCTGAACTCAATTTAAAACTTGATGTACCCTTCAAATACCTTATTATTCATTTCGTAGCATTCCAATGGGCCATTCCTGGATTCTGAGTAAATTGACTTAATTTGTTGATGGCATAACAAATATCTGGTCTTGTGACATATCGATACTTTTCCTTCCTTTCGATTCCTTTCAATTATTATTTCTTGTACATATTTCGCCTCACCGATATCCTCCATCTGAAATTTTCTCATCAAATTTTCGAAGAAAATCATCCATCTTAGTAAAATTTTTATTCTTTTGTTTGTTTGGTTTTCAACCAAATTCTTAAATTCTACAAAACTATTAAACACTTGAGATTTAAACTTCAAAAAATATACGAACATTTTTCGTGAAAAATCATCTTCGAGGACGAAGATGTATTTTGCACCGCCAAGCGAATCTTCTTCTATGGGACCGCATAGACCTGCATGCACCAGCTCTTATAGTTCATTCACTCGCTTTCCACTATCTGGAAAGGGTTATCGGGTTTGCTTACCCCTGATACACGTTTCACATTTTCGTTGTCATTTGTATTCATAGGATTTAATTTCTTCATATAGCCATCACTCATGTGACCCAAACGTCTGTGCCACAACTTTACATCCTTTCGCAGATAATATGATGTATGGATGTTAGAACTTTCCATGTCTAATTTGTAAATCACATTTTTTAAAGTTGCTGTGGCCAACAACTCTTCATTAGAATCATAAACTCGACATCCACGCTGATCAAAAACAACACACTTGCCATTTTTCGCCATTTGACTTATTGACAACAAATTTGCCGACAAATCCGGAATGTGCAAAATATTTGATATGTTGACTTTTGACACTTCGTTATAAACAATTAAAGACAACTTCCAGTCACCGATGCCTTTCGCATAAATTTTTTGCTAATTGGCTGTTAGTACCTCTGCATTTGATGCACATGCAAAGAAATGTGCATGCAAAGAAATGTGCCTATCCATTCTTCACTTATTGCAAACTCAATATCATTTAGCATCTGTGCAGTTGACATGATGGTATAGTGACCTACTCCTCCATTGATTTACAATCAATCATTTTCGTCATGATCATTTTTCTCATTAGATCAACCTTTCTTGATAATCCTTTATCTGTGAATGCATTTTTCAATTGCTCCCAAACTTCTTTTGAAGTACTGGCTGAACGAATATGAACATAATGCCGTTGACTGACCATCACTAATATTTTGGTTCTAGCTTTTTAATTTCATCTTGGCTGCTTTTTTAATTTCATCTTCTGTGTCATCTTCTCCTTGCACAAATTACCATAAATCTTCATGTTGAAGGTATGCCTTCATTGCAAAACACCAATTATTGAAGTTTTTTCGGCCATTCAGTTTCTCGTTGAATGGTATCATTGACATGGCCATGATGGATGATAATTACTTTTATTTTGAAATTAATCACTTATTTTTATTTCGATAATTCTGGGCCCATTATATGATGTTACTAAAGCGGAAGTGACAGAGTCTTCTTTTATTTACAGACTGAAGATAGTAACAATATAAATACATGAATGTAACAATGCAGTGTTACCAACATTTAGAATACAATATTTAATTTTCATCAAGATATACAATCCAGCAGTACAGCAAAAAGTTCCGGTTAAAATTAGAACAACATCTCAAAGCTTTTGCCAGGGAAATCGTAAAAAGGCCCACATATCGACGACTTGAAAAAAAATATCTTTTGGATCTAGTTTGCTAATTTAGAGTGCATATTAATATTAAGAACTAACTTAGGTTAAATCTTAATCATTTGTATTTAATTATTTTGTAAAATTTGATTACTCTTGTGAGTTTCCTAAACAGGAAAGATTCAAGAATAAAGCCAAAGGCAGTTAAAAAAAAACTTACAAATTTGTAAATGTAATGCTTAATCCTACCCTAAAATTAACCTTTCCAGCCATATGTTAAGTAAATATAGAATTTAAATTAATTAGAGTTGAAAGAACCTCATTAGCACTAAACTAATAACAATTTTGCACATCATGTATCTAAGTACACACAAATACAAATTTTACAACATTAATTACACATTCAAAAATCATAGCTAATAAATTTGAAAACATCTTGAAACCGATCATAAAATCAATATTTATACGCATAAGCTTCTCATTTTCTATTCACATCTATATGATTAATGTATCTAATCTTAAATCAATACGCAATGTAAGATTTCAAAAATTTGATTGAAAATTAATAGTAGAATTATTTTTTGGTAAGGTGTATTTATGTATATACACATGTAAAAAGATATATAATCCGATAATTATATGCATAATCTGGTAGACAAGCCAATGAAATCTTAAATCTATCGAACAAAGTGTATTATTAGTAAATTGGTATATAAATATATGATAAATTGAATTGGTACGATTTAACACACCCTATAAACTCGTATATGTTGTATATATCGTTGCCGTAAGCATTTTGCTTCCTGATTTATTTTTAAATTGAAAAAATCCGCTTCGTCTTCATATTATTAAGTTACCTTCGATAACAACGAGAGATATGTTTTATTGATAGCTAACAAAAAAATAAAAATAAAAAAAGTAAAAGTCTGGATAATTAAACTCGAATACATTTATTATTATTAATATAGTCTGAATGTAAGTATATACATTATAAGATTAAGATTGATGAAGATTCACTTTAACACAAAAACTTGGTGTAATAAAATTAGAAACTGAAACTATGCACATACTTATAAATATATACCTATAATACAACACAATATTGACTGGTTTGTAAAACATTTCTACACACACAACAGATAAAAAAAAATTAATTAGAGTCGCGCGGTACTTTTGAAAACCATGTACATGAAAAAAAAATCTAAAGTAAATCTTATAACCTTTTTTATTAACCCCGCGCGCTCATATAACTTATATAAAATAGTTTTTAGATGTGTTTAGATGAATAATTTGATTTGTGTTGTACACACTCGATTAACAAAATACTTTCGCTTTTTCCTTCATTTTCTGCGCACACTAAACTCGTCTGCGCATGCAACACAAAATACCCAAGAGATGAGAAGATTGGCTTCATAAATTTGATTAATCTTGTCTTATTTTAATTAATAAAATTAGTTAAAAAAAAAAATTGTACATCATCGCGATATCTTAAATCGTGACGTGATGCAATCGATGTTGCACATAAATACTCGTATATATCGAGAAATACTGGAGGCTGACATTATGTTTAATATAAATTCGAATTAAAAAAAAAAATACCAATGACATGGTATTTCCGTAAAAGTGATTTGTGGGAAATAAATTTGCATTGAACTTGATCCTGTTTTTATTAAGAAACAAAAAGAAAAAAAAAACTAAAAATCCACCTGCTGTCTTAATACCGGGGAGAACTATAAATAATAAATTTGATTTACGATGTTGAATTATTTACTTAAGGTTATATATTTATATATGGAAAATGTTATACTCTTAGGATGTGATCTTAGCAATAATTTATTAATGGCACCGCGATGGGAAGATTAAATCTACCAAATCGTAATTTTTGCAAATATCAATGCGCGCGCAATTGTCATGCTAATTGAAGAACATAATATTTGTACTCATCGATTCATTTGCATATGTAAACACATTATTTATACATAATTTAACTTTAACATTTTTAAGCTAATTATTAGTGCACATAAAATGATGAGACCTATACGGTACAACCTTGACCTCCGAGTTTTGGTGTACGTGCGTTTTTTAAATTTATATATATTATACTGTGGATATGTTTTGAATATAAAACTGCATTTGCATGTTAAAAAATGCAAATTTTTGTGCATATGTTGGGTACGTTGGATTATATATTTATTATTATTGTCTTAACACTTTCAAATAAATTTTGAAATAAATAAAGTTGATATCCATAAACGCAAACGAGTCGAAAGAATGTGATTGTTTCAACCATTTTAAAATTTATTTATTTTTAATATGAAAAATATGTTAGCGAGAACTAGACGGAGTACTTTTTTTGTCTATCGTTGTTCTTAGAATCGGACTTAAATGTCAATATCGAACAAAGCAACTTTTTTATTTCGATTATCTATATCGAACAGGGCAACTTTTTTATTTCGATTTTTTTTCGATTATCACCTTTCTACGGTTATCCTCTAAAGTCAGAGTTTTATCTTTACGTCCGTCAAAATATACGTCAAAGTGATCTGAATCAATAACTATCGATTTATTAGCAAGGGTAACTCTCTTTTTCATTCGCGTTCTGCGAATTTTACTTCTGTCATTACATTATAGTAAACACAATATCCTGTGAGATTACATTCTGTAATACAGATAAAACGCGGTGGATAAAACGCATTTGACCGATAATCTAGAACATGAACTAAATGAATGACAAGCTTTTGTTGATCTGTTACATTTGTCCTCAAGCTCATCAAGATGTCGCTTTCTAGCTAAAAGACTATAGTAACATTTTTGTGGCTTCTCGATCTAAGCTGCCAAGTGCCATTTCACGGTCAGTATGTTGATCTAGTAGAAAAATGATCTAGTACTGCAAAAAGTGAAATTAACTTTATGTTATATAAACATAGAGCAACAAACAAAAACACTATGGAAAATAAAAGTGCATTGTCGTCTCTTGACAATAAAGTAAATCATGAGATATCAGTGTTTATATAGTGCAAACGGGTATAGATAGATACACAACTGTTCAACCAAAACCAAAAATAAGCTCTAAATTAGCGGCAAGTGCAAGCAAAACCTAATTTACTATAGACTAGCTAGCATAGAATTAACGCATCTAGTTTATAGGAAACCGAGGAAGTGCCTGGAGAAACTATTCCAGAAAAGGAGAAATCACCATACATTTATGTGAGAGAAGAAACCTCAAAAAATTTTACTATCTTGATAAACAAATTAACGGATGGAAACTTTACATTTCTGGGATGAAAAAAGGAAATATAATAGAATCGAAAATCCAGTCACTTAACATTGATGCTTGTAGAGCATTAATTACCCATTTCGCTCAAATTGGTAAAAGGTACTATTATTACCAACTAAAGAGTCAGAAAAAATTGGTTGTGGTAATAAACGGAATAGAGAGTTTCATAGATCCAAGCGAAATAAAAAAAATAAAATACGCTCCCATTGAAAAAAGCAAAAGAAGAGCATGGAATAGAATCACTGTAGAGGAACCCAGAAAAAGAACTGGGCCAATACAGTGTATTAAGTGCAAAGTATATGGACATAGTACAGCTTATTGTATATATTGATGTCAGTATTACATGCGGGGAACTATATAATGCAAAGGAATGCAGCAACAAAAAAAAAACTGATACTTATGTTAAAAGATGTATAGCATCCAAAGTTGCTACATATTTCAACAGGAAGTCATACGGCAAATTATAGAGGGTTACCAATAAATTTAGAGTTGCAACGAAGAATTGATCTTCTTTCTGAAGCGAAGAGTGACATATCATTAAGCTGTACTCACCGGGAGAACTGAAATTTATCAAGAAGTTTCACCCAACAATAGTAAAAGTGGAAATCAGTAACCTTAACACTAAAAAGTAACGATGGAGAGAACCTTGGATTTAATGATGCAAACAATTAAATATACTGATACAGGTATAGTCGTTAAAAATTCAAAATAATTGACCTTAAAATAGCCGTATGGAATGCAAATGGCCTAGCACAGCAAAAACCTGAGGTTAAAGCATTCTTCATTTAGCACAATATTGACATAATGTTAATATCTGATACCCGCTTTACAATTTATGTCACTATAAGAATATAAGAACATATTCAGTCAACGATCGTCTGCCTGCAGGAATGGGTCTGAAAACTGTGTAATATCAGCAGTATACTGCCCTCCAAAACTAGCTATAAAAAACACAGTTAATAGATTATTTTAACTAGTTGGGTAATAAATTTCTTGTGATGGGGGATTATAATGCTAAACATATTCTCTGGGGGTCAAGAATAATAGCGCCAAAATGCAGACAACTTCTAAGATCTGTCCTTTGATCATTCACCTATAATAGTAAAATTGAGTCCCGGTGTTCTATAAGCAGAATATAGACAAAATATTTTACAAACAAATGAACTAAATGGGATCAGTATAGAAGGCTAGTTGAACAAGGTAGACACACCACTTAGAACACCAACTGATATTTAAGGGGCTGCAGAGATGTTAAAAGAAGTTTTTGAGAGAGTCAATATTATAGAGAAAGTTCATAAACTGCAACGAGATATCCAGAATCTTGTTCAAGAAAAGCGAAGACTAATTAGGCAATGATAACAATCCAAATCTCTTTTATTGACGTGGAAACTTAATCGCGTAATTAAGACTCTAAGAATTGCATTGAAAGAAGAACAAAACGAGAGTTTACAGAGTTATTTAAGTGAGTTCTCGGCAACCGAAAGAACAAATTACTGTTTGGGGAAGGCAACGAAAAGTTTATAAAGGCCAGTTAATTCCAATTCACCGATTAGACTGACAAATGGAAATTGGTCAAGAAGCGAAAAAAAGCAGTATCGTTCACTGCTCATATTTAAGACATATCTCCTTATCAAGAATCTAAGAGTTTGTATTACCTGAACATATGGATAATGATTCGACGTTTAAACCTATTAAGTTAAAGTGAATATGTGTGAAGAATACAATCAAAGGTCATATATTCCCCAAAAAGGTACCGGGATATGCGAACTGGTAATATACCTCAGCCTGGGAACAAAAGCATGGGAAAATGAAACACAAATATTGTCATATCGACCAATAAGCATGCTTTCAACAAAATTGAAGGTTTTCAAAAAAAAGATACAAACTAAACTTTAACCAGTATTGGAAGAGCGTCTGGTATGCCTTACCATCAATTTCCGAAGTCAACATGGAACCATAAAGCAATTTTCATAACCGATAAGTTTTTAAATCAGAGTAACATAGGTCTTGAGATGGAGTAACCTAGGAAGAAAATTTTTGTTGAATTATCCTGTTCTACTAATTTGCCAAACTTATTTTTTACGGATATAATGTGAACGCCTTACTTCTTGTGTTTAAGCTAAAATATTACACAACATATAAAGAATATAATGGCTTAGCTCTCCTTTTTACATCTTAAAAATAATTGTCTTTTATGAGTATACGATGGTGAACAAATGATGAAGCGATTCCTATGAGAAAAACTACCATTTCGTCACAGTGGCGAAGACAACTGCAAATAAGGTAAAATTATCAACACAATTTCGATACATAATGTGAAAACGTATTTTTTGAAAGTAATCGACCAACGAAGACATTGAACCACCACCTTAATTAGTTCTAATGCCATATTATGAATAAATATAATTTATTAACATTATACCACAACATATTGTCTTTTAAAGCTTGCATCATATGTCAGTGATAAAAAAGTATACATCTTTGCAACCTCAAAACATAATTACAACTAATTGAGCATTAAAATATTTAATGTGCAAAAGAAATATTTCAATTATTACCTAATCTTAAAGTGAAGGGAAAACTGTACTGTTGACTATCGGGAAAGAAAATTTCACATAATCAAAAAATCGATCGACTACACTATAACAAACATTTTAATAATGAAATTGCTTATAATAATAAATAAAATTAAATATAAACTATAATTATAATTAAATTACATTGTTTGAATTGTCTGAACATATATTATGTATTACATTATGTACAATGGACACAAACTGTATTATGAAAATAGTTTATCAATCACGCAAAAGAGTTGTACCAGTATCTTTCTAAGCATAGTATGATTCGAAATGTACTTTACAAACGATGATTTGGTCAGAGTACATGATTTAGTTTGACTTTAGTATTGGTCAAACTAGCCCGTGCAAAAACTACTATAGGTAAAAAGACGGGTGTTTTTCTAAAGGTGTCTAAGGTATTATGGTTAGTATTCAGTTTAACATTTAAAAAGAAAAGTTGTACCAAATTTTTGAACTAGAATCTGAATAAATGATTTTACTTAACATAAGTTAATCGA
Source organism: Tipula confusa (assembly GCA_963556175.1). Taxonomy (NCBI): domain Eukaryota; kingdom Metazoa; phylum Arthropoda; class Insecta; order Diptera; family Tipulidae; genus Tipula; species Tipula confusa. Next base: position 195,720,255 of record OY744475.1, on the reverse strand, counting down.
GCAACATTCGGGGTTAAAAAACTGCAAATTCTGTAATTGATCAAGTGCTTGAAAGCACTTTCAATAATATTTTTTATGGCACACTCGATTAAAAAAATATTTAAATTTTATGATCAAATTTATCATAAAACCTCTGAAAGTATTCAAATCAATACTGAATTGGATCCGCAAGCTGTATAGGTAGCCTAAATCAAAATAATCTTCCAAAATATGCGGAGCTATATACATACGCCAGAATGCGATATACAAGCTCAAATGCGTCACAATCTTAACCAAATTTGCAAAATTGAAATTATGCAAATGATTGCTGATGATTTATGTAATGTGTTTCTAAATGTAGCTCATTATAGGAATTTTCGTGAAGAATATAATAATGAGAAATTAAGAGCTCAAGCTCGACGGTGAGACAATGCGTGTAATTAAGCTAACTTTCAATCGTAATTCTAATGATAATCAACGGCTTTACAATCCACCCACTATTATATTGGTGCGGTTTTTTATGCATATCGAATAGCAATATGCATAGAGATCAGTTCAATCCTCTACATTTTGGAGGTAAACTGTCAAGAATATATAGTGCATACTTATTGTATATGTATGTGGCTTACAAAACTAATTATATCCGTACGCATCAAAATGATTTTCGGGTTGAGTCATATTCAGGTCTAATGGACTATTTGAATAATAAGGACAGAGATCAAAATTGTCGAGTTGAAAACGTCGACAGGTTTTCTTCGTCGTACCACCATGGTCCACGCTTTATGGCAAATTTGTATCAAAACAATATGGCTATTGTGAGAAAAGTTGGTCGTCTTGACTTATTTTTAACTTTTACCTGTAATCCAAAATGGCAAGAAATTACAGATGAATTTGCTGTTTTCAAATCCCATATCAGACCGGCCAGATCTGGTAGCTCGAGTGTTCCATTTAAAATTAAAATTAAAACTAAATTTATAGATTATAATATAAAAAAACAAATTTTTGGTAATATCATTACATTTGTGTACGTAGTTGAGCATCAAAAACGAGGTCTTCCTCATGCACTTTGCCTTTTTACATTATCTCAACTCGATAAAATTAGAACTGCTGATAATATCATCAAAGCGGAAATTCTTGATCGTGAGACTGAGCCCGGGCTAAAGAATATTGTACAAACCAAATGGTTCACGGTCCTTTGTGTAACACAAATTCAAAAGCAATTTGCCGAATAGATGGCCATTGTGTTTAGCGATTAAACGGATGCCTATATTGATGGTTATCTTATTTACAAAAGAAGAGACAATTCTAAAGATAATCATGTTACCAGAAACCAAATACCAGTTGATAATAGTTGAATTGTACCCTATAATACTTTTCAAGAAAATCGTGAGGTGGAAGCTCTGCGTCGAGCAACTATCACACATACATCACTCAAAGCAAATTTTCCACTCAACCAAGAAGACCCCGGAGCATACGGCTACTTTTAACAAAATAAACCAATTTATTTTAAATTTATGAGAAGAAAAATGGGTTAAACAGGCCTTAAATTCAAGATTTAAGGAACTCACAATAGGAAGAATTCCAACCATATCACCACGAAATGTACAACTTCTACATAGACGACCAGGGGGAAAGTGGTAAAACACACCTATATTAAGAATTAATTAAGCTTGCTACAAAAAAATTAAAGACGTTAACAGTGGCTTGGACGAGTATTGCAGCAATTTTATTGAATGATGGTATGACATGTCATTCCGCTTTTAATTTTTCGTTGGATATGTCGAGAGTGCAAACACCCCGATTATCTGCTACTAAAAGGTAATTTTTAAAATACTTTAATCTTCTAATTTGGGACGGATTTTCCAGCGCCTGACAATTTATTAGAATCAGTAGACATTATAATGCGAGATATAACAGGCCATGATATTCCATTTGGTGGTAAAGTCGTAGTCTTCGGTGGATTGTTGATGCACTCCCTAGTACAACTGCTACTTCGCATGAAATTATTTTTTTGCCTTATTCAATTCCAATATATCAAAAACCATACAGGTTGCCCAAGACAATTGAAGGTTAAATTCACAAGCAAGTTAAAGAAGTGCTATCGACAGGAACATAATCGAAGGAAGTTTCTAATAAATTTTCGGTATTATCCAAAAATTCCAAGAAAAGATTTAATTTCAGTGGTGGTTTTTGGAATCGCATATCTTGCCGTTATTTCTATTTTTTTAGAGTCATGTTAACTAGGTTAGGTTAGGTTAGGTTAGAGTGGCTGCTAATGCACACTTAGACCGGTGACGGTCCATTGTGATACCAAAACACCCTACTCCCTTTTCACATTGCAGTTCTCGAGATCAATAAGGCCGTCGAAACAATACTTGCCCAGATGTTTGTACCTCCTGTAAGCTAGCGCCGGGCATGAGCAGAGGAAGTGGCTTACAGTCTCTTCCTCTTTCTCATTCATACAGCTTCTACAGAAGTCATTTGCCATTGCTCTCCAATGAGGCAGTATCTTGTGACCACTCCTACGACTAAATTTAAGTCAGGTCTACGTAGGGATAGTAGTGTTTTGGAGCGCTTCAAGTCCAGTTTCGGCCAAACTTGCCACCTCTTCTGTACCGAGGCTATCGCCTCCTTTGAGCGCCATAAAAAGCACTGCTAAATGCCTCCCCAGATTTGCCCTTTCCGGTTTCAATTGGAGAGTTGTACCTTTCCTTGCTAGTTCGTCAGCCCTACAGTTCCCCAGAACGTCCGAGTGACCGAGGACCCAGTCTATCTGGATATTGAGATGCTCACTCATTTCGGTAAGAGATGAGCGGCAATGCCACCGCGGAAGTTAGAAAAACTGATTCCAGCGACTTGATTGCCGCCTGACTGTCCACATATATTGTTATATCCCTTGAGGATATGTCTTTATGCATCAACCAAGTCAGTGCTTCCTCAATCGCTACCATCTCTGCCTGGTACACACTGCAGTGATCAGGAAGACGGATATATTCACATTTAATTTGTCACAATCCACTCCAGCTCCGACTTTGCCGTCTAGTTTAGAGCCATCAGTGTTGAATTTTATACTTCCAGTTTCCGCGGTTAACCTGTTGTTCTGTCAGGATTCCCTTGATGGGATAAGGGTCCGGAATCCTTTTTCAAAGCATACAATCGGTATTGTGTAGTCAATATTCGCCAAGTCCTTCTTTAGCGAACGGCCAGAGAATCATGCAGCCGTAGCTGCTCTCTGTCGATAGGAAGAAGGTAGAGCATAGCCTCCAGAGCACGTGTTGGGGTTGTCCTCAGTGCCCTGCTTATAAGCAAGCAGGCCGTTCTTTGTACCTTCTCTATCATATTTTTATAAGTTTTCTTGTCTAGTGCTGGCCACCACACACTCATCCCATACATCAGAATCGCCTACTGTTCAAAATTATGCCCAGAAATCTTGCCTTATCAGTAAAGACCAGTGTCGTGTCTTTTAAGGTAGGAGGGGCGACTACCGGAATTTTATATTTCTTGGTGAAGAGTACAAGGTCTGTTTTGGATGGATTTATACCCAGCCCACATTTGCTAGCCCACTTTGTAATGATTAAGAGCGCGTGTTGCATGACTTCTCTAATCGTGCTTAGGTACCTACCCGAGATCACGATTGCTACGTCATCTGCATACGCTATCACCTCTATTCCCTCCCTCTCCAGTTCCAAAAGTAGGTTAATAATTCTCATTAAGAAGTTAGTATTTGATTAGAGCCATTAGCGAGCTCTAGAGTACTGAAATACAATGTTCTACCTAACTGATTCAATATTTCACTAATATTTGATAAACGAAAGACTCTATCGATGGTCATTATGAATGAATACATTTCTGCGATAAAGCATTTAAATTATTAAAATCTTTTATATTAACAAAACCCATCCTACAATCCCCGGATTTTCAAAAACAATTCACAGTATCATGTGACCTATAGCAATTGGTGTGGTCGAACTCTTTCTAAAGCCGAAGTCAATTACAGAAAGTATTGCTAAAGGATTTGTTGAACATTTTATAAGTCTATACAGCGCACCTATGCATGATTATCTTAACAAAGACCAAGGTTTCAACTTTTTAGGCAAATTCTTGGGCTACCTTATTGCATGTTTTGCTTTAATACTACTATTAAAGCAAAACATGCAAAACATGCTTTTTTCGAAAAAAAATAATCAAAATTTAGACATTCTATAGCCTTATCTATTTCTGAATATACGTGGAAATTCTTTTCGATTTTTATTTGATTTCAAATGGCTGTAAATCCATCAGAAATAGATCTATAGTCTATTTTGCTTGTGTATATTGTTGTTAAGATGAGCCTAGATTTTTTTATCGAAAAAAAATCAAAATTTAGGCAGTCTATAGCTTTGCATATTTCAAAATATGGCATATTATAGTATATATGGAGAAGGAAACCGAAAATTCCTTCGTCGTTCTGTAAAGTTCCTGAAATTGTATATTATTATGACGACTATCCATAGCTGATTTGAAACATATAGGATGCAAATTTCTAATACAATTACTCGTCAACATATAATATAAAAGCTAAAGAAAAATTCAAAACCTTTTATAACTGAAATGCGACTAATGTAAAATTTAATGTGGGTGATTAAGGTATGCGTTAAAAAAAGCGGAAAGGTAAATTCGCTTCGTTATGGCTAGGACCATTTGAATTTATCAAAAATCTTCTAATAAAAACGAAAATACAGCAATAAAAATAGCTCGAAATACAAAAATTGTGCAAGATCGGGAAATTGGAAATTACTAAGGAAGTTTTAATATAAATAAATCTGAAAAAAAAACTAAAATAAAATTAAGCAAGTGTCAAAAATGTGTTTAGTAACCGATCCTGAGACAAACTTATATTGGTTCATGGTATACATATGAACGACACCGTTTTTGTAGTAAATTTATACAGCCTCCAAATTCACTTGCTGAATGTTCTATAGATCATACTATAACTAATTATATAAAGGCATACAAGACCTATAAAGTTGACTTTGAATTTCCAAAACTAAAATTAATTTAATTTTTAAAATTGTTCAACAACCAAAACTAAATTTAAACCACCAAAAAAATATGTTCCAATTTCATCCCTCGTAGGTGGCGACCGTTTAACGTAACACACAAATCGATTAAATTTTTATGCATACACAAAAAAAAAATCCTTCATGACTAAAAGCTCGACATCATATACATAACTTTAATCGATTACTATCTATTGATTTGTTGTTGAATTGAATCAAAAATTAAAATTTAAAAAAAAAAATCTGACCAAAAATACGTCATGTATTATTTTTGCATAAATCAATCAACATTTCAAAAAAATAAAAATGTTAAAATGTTAAAATTGTTAAACCGTGATTTATAAAAACGAAAGTTTAATTATTTTATTTTATTTTATATTAATTATAAAATGATCGTGATTTAAGTGTTATAAAAATTGTACATTAAAATTGTAAGAGGTTGCAATAAAATTCCATTGCAATTGAATTATACGAGTTGTAATGGCCAAAAGGTAATTATTGTTCGCAATTACACTATGCATTGTTTGAATTATTTTTATTGAGCGCAACATAACAAAAAAAAAAAAAAAAAAATGTTTCTATTTAAAACCAATTTATAACGCTCTAGATATTTAAAAAAAAAAAAATTAGACGCAGAGTTGATGGTGTTACCGGAAAAAATAATTTTCATGGGTACTAAAAACTAAATTGATATTGAATTGAAATGGGGTGGACGTGATGTAAGCATTTAAAGCTTTCAACATGCTATATATACATATACCAGAAAGTCGTTGCTATATTTTTGCAATCACTATCGATTTGAAATTGTTTTACGATATATGTTATAATTGTACCATTGATAGGAAATAAATAGACACCACCACACGACTTAACTATATATGCCGCAAGCAACTAATATAAAAAAAAAAGAATTTTTGTTTTATTGTTAAACGTGTTAAAAGGTTTATGGGTAGCGCCATTCAAAAAAATCAATTAACTACAGTAATTTATTTGCTAATTGCGGTCAAAATTGTATCAGGTGATTTTACTTTCTTTAAACGACCTCAAGTTTAATAAATTTGGTTTTTGATTTCCTAAATCTTGGAATTTTTTTAATGTGCTGATTTTTAAGTGTTCAAGTGTCAGGTCTACTTACGCAAGATTTTTCTTACGAATGCCATCTATATATACTAATACATTTTTTTCTTATATACATACTGAATACTGCAGAAGAATTTTGTTAAATACAAGGTTACAAGTAAGGAAGATATCTCATCTCGAATCTATGAAGAGCTGAAAATAACATAAAAGGTTCCTTGTCTAATTACAAGGATTCGAAGACAATCACCAAATTATACAACAAGCAGGGTCTGTCAGCAATTAGCAAGATAATAAACTAAACTTTTTACAGTAAAACCTGCATGGCCACAAAAGCGCTATACTTTCAATTGGGAACCGCTCAGAACTTGACATTTTAAAACTGAATATTTCAAAATAGGATTTGACAAAACGAGATAAGGTACAAAGCTGAATATTTCAAAATTGGATATTTCAATCCGAGATAAGGTACAAAACGAGATATGGTACAACACTGGATATTTCAAAACAGGATATTTCGACATGTGATTTAAACTTAAAATGATTTTTTAGGAAAGTTCTGGAATATGGCAAATTAGGGAGGAACTCGACGAGTTCTTAACCGATTTTGATGAAATTCGATACGTAGGAAGAAAATGGGATTTTAAAATGATTTTTTGGAAAAGTTCTGGAATAAGGCCAGTAAGGTTCTCTACCTGAATATTTCTAAGGAGAAAAATAGAAGTTTCCTTCACTTAATGTTTTTTTAATTGCTGCTTTTCTCATCTTATTAAAATAATCATTGTCTTGATTGAGTTTACTGTCAGTAAAATGTATCTTCATCTATTTTTTATTCTTCTACTTAATATAACTTTTCTTCACTTTAGAGAATCTATGTAAGAATAATTAATTAATTTTCATCAACATTTTCATCTTACATATCGAATTTCATCATAATCGGTTAAGAACTCACCGAGTTCCTCCCTAATTGGCCATATTCCAGAACTTTCCTAAAAAATCATTTTAAGTTTAAATCACATGTCGAAATATCCTGTTTTGAAATATCCAGTTTTGTACCATATTTCGTTTTAAAATATCCAGTTTTGAAATATCCTGTTTCGTCAAATCCAGTTGTAAAATATCCAGTTTCGACCGGTACCCCTTTCAATTAGTTAGTGATTTAACTACAGGAGCCTTTCGTACAGTTTTTAAACGATTTACATCTAGAAGAGGGTTCTATGGTTAGAATTTTTAAATGATTGTAGAACTAATGATCCAGTAAACAGTTGCCAATGGAGTTAGAATAACATTGGAAGCAGCGGATAACATTAACCCGAAATGTCCCCAATTTAAAGGTCTATGGGAAGCAGGAGTAAAATCAACTAAATAATGTAGGTATTCTAAAAGCTCAAACACATGGCTGTTGTTCCCATTATACAATAACATAGAAGGCTTCACTGCTCCTATATAGATAACATCTTAATAGGAAGATGTTAGCAAGTCCAGAGCCCGACATAACAAATACAAATTTTGTCACATCTTGGAAGCTGCTGACAAGAAGAAGTCTACCATATGAGCCGTCCTTGTAAAGTCATGATGAAAACCCATCATGACTTTACAAGGACGGCTCATATGGTTAACTATTCTGCCCGAAATGAAAGAAGGGCAATTGGTATTAGCCAATTATAACAATAGTTGAATTGCATCGTAGGTAAGTTGATCTTGTGAGGGTTGGAACTGTCAAACAAAACAATAATATTTTGAGGCGTATAATACTACACTTCTGCTTACCTACTTAGGTATGTACTACTTAGGTGTACATACCTAAGTAGGTAAGCAGAAGAAGATTCTGAGTCGATTTTTAAGTTTTTTGACTTTTTGTGTTGGAGATACTTTCGTTCGGAGATTCAGTTCTAAAAATCAACTGGTAATCCAATTTGTTGTTCAAGCTACACTGACACTAATCTTCTTATTGATATGGTTAAAAGTGAATCATGACAGTCTGTTTATAACTCCATTTCTGCATTGGTTGGGTTTATTCGTTTATGTCAGAAGAGTTTCAAATTTAAAAATAAACCACCCAAACCTTGGATGACCATGGCACTCTTGAAATTTTTGGATAAGAAAAATAAGGTTGTCAATTTGATAAAAACCTGATATTTTGATAAATTATCCAAGATGTTTTGGTTAAAAATGCTAAAGTTAAATATAAAAAGCAATTTATACAGTGGTAATGCTAAAGCACAAATTTTGAATTCACATCTAAGTGTTCACTGTAGATATTACCAAGTCAGATCACAAATTCCAATGAATATTTTGTCGTGATAGTCCAGACAAAGAACTAAAGACGTCCATACCAATTGGCTTCCAACGTCATTTATGAAAATATTTACGTGGATGATGTGATGACCGGCTCCAACACTATTAAAGACTGTATTAAAATACGAGATGAGTTAATCGAGCTTTTAGACAAGGGAGGATTTGAACCACGTAAATTCTGTTCAAACCATCCTGATATTCTATAATCTATACCAAAAAACCAACGAGAGGTTCATCTCAACATAATGGATAACAACGTCATCAACACGCTTGGACTTACTCAGTAGCCTTCACAAGATTATTTTCAATTTTACAAGCAGTTCTAACTAAGCGGACCATTTTATCCGATCTATCCAAGATATTCGATCCATTGGCCTTTATGGAACCAGTTTTGGGAAAAATCTTTATTCGGCAATTATGGAAATTGAAAGTTCATTGGGACGAAAGTCATCAAACAGAATGTCAGTCTCGATGGTTGAAATTTCGTCAACAGCTTTGTGACCTAAACAGATTACAAATTTCTCGAAACATTTTGCCAAGTGGATCAATCGAAAATTTACAGTTACATGTTACAGAAACATTAATGTAAATTTAATTTGTGCAAAATCACGAGTGGCACCACTAAATGTAACATCTTTACTTCGTCTAGAGCTGTGCGGTGCTCTGTCGATGGCTGAATTAATGAAACATTTGTTCAGTATTGTACCATGTAATCCTAAATATATATTCTACTGGACTCAGCAATAGTATTGTCATGGATATCATTAGATCCGATTGAACTTAATTGTTCAAAACAAAGATTCTCCAGATACAGCGGACTATTGACGGCGGATGAATTATAAACTTTAGCGATAAGATAACTGAAATACGGAAAAACAAAGAAGTTCATAGAACGAGTCGTTTACGTTCTCTATTAGCCCATTTCTGGATGTTCATGGTTTACTACGTGTTGGAGGTTACGAATCAAAACATCAACTCCTCTTACCCAAATTTATATGCAGTTTTAATTCATCTTCCTAAACAAATTTACGCAATAAAATCTGATTTTAATACAGTCAATACATATTCTCAACCTGACTCTATAACCAACGTAACAAATTCAATTCCATCTAAGCCTGTGGCTTTCAGAGTTTCTAATCCTTCTCTGACCTTGCTACCAACGGCCTTAATTAAGGTCCGGGACTCTAGAGGGTCCTATCAGAAATTCTGTGAGTTGTTGAATTTAGATGCCGATAGTACCTCTTTGCCAGTAAAAGCTCTTATAATGAAGAATTTAACTTCTGATCTTCCTCCGATCACAGTGGAGTTAGCAAAATTCAAAATTCTGCAGTCTCTAAAACTCGCTGATCAAAGTTTCAACTGTCCAAGTCCCATCGATGTACTTCTGGGAGGGGATATATTTTTTAAATTACTACGTCCAGAGAAATATCAGCTCGATAATGATCTGTTTGCACAAAAAACGTGTTTCGGTTTTGTCATTATTGGAAAGGCTTCGCTCAAAATCAGGCGTGATTCGATTTTATCTTACGGACCCATCATGAACTGCCATGTGAACCTCCACGATTGTATCCAGAAGTTCTGGGAGATAGAGGATATCGGACTACCTACCATTTAAGCCGAGCACTGTTGTGAATCTCATTATAGAGAAAACACATTTAGGGACCAGGAGTCAGGTAAATACGTCGTACGGTTACCATTTAAAACAAATTCTCCCGATCTCGGAGATTCGTTACTCATGGCAACAAGGAGACTTTTCGTTATGGAGCGTCAATATAAAAAATTCCCAAAACTTAAGGAGGAATATTCAAGATTCATGCGTGAATACGTAGAGTTGGGAAGTATGCCTCTTCTTCCTTACCATCAAGTTAAGGGCATTTTCAAAAACGTCTTTTATTTCCCACACCACTGTTTGATGAAAGAGCCAAGTTCCACGACAAAACTATGCGTAGTGTTTGACGGGTCCTCAAAACTATCATCTGGCGTATCGCTAAACAATAAATTGGACCCTGGCCCGCCAATATTGCAAGAGCTGTTCTCAATACTAGTTCGATTCCGGAAACACAAAATAGCATTCGCGGCTGACGTGGATAAAATGTTCCGGCAAGTTATCATGAACGAGAAGGATCGAGACTATCAGCGCATTGTCTGAAGGGAAAATCCAGATTCCAATATCTTACATTATCGTTTAAACACCGTCACTTATGACACAACCAGTGCTACATTTTTGGCTTCTAGAACACTCCATCAGATTGCGGACGATTTGCCCCAAAATTTCACTGACGTGTAACATATCATAAAGTCGAACTTTTACGTCGACGACTTACTTTTGGGTTGTGCGAGCGTTGATGAAGCTAAATATCTGCAAACAAAGATTATGAGCACGAGAAGCTTATTGAGTTTGATAGCGGTGAAACCTTTATGAAAACCTTAGGTTTAGTTTGAATGACTGAGTCAGATTGCTTCACTTTTAAAATTAGTCAAAACAGTGATTGTGGCCCTAGTACAAAAAGAAAATTTTTATCAATCACCGGCCGTATCTTTGATTCATTAGGACTTTTCTCTCCTTGTACATTCGTCACAAAAATATTGTTTCAAAAGCTCTGGTTTCATAAACTTGACTGGGATGACCATTTGCCCGAGAAATGGAGATAGAATGGGAAAAATGCCTTAGATTTTCATATTGTCCGTTGAGTTAGAATTGCACGGTTTCTCTGATGCGTCAGAAACTGCATACGCAGTCGTAGTTTATCTGAGAACGGTTGACGTAAATGGTGTCGTTTCGGTTCGTATGGTATAGTATCTAAAACAAAAGTTGCACCACTAAAACAAGTTTGCCTGCCACGATTGGAGCTATGTGCAGGGGTTTTGTTGGTAAAACTAATATCTGCGCTTCATCATTCATTAAGCATCCTGAATTTGCAGACGTTTGGCCGGACAGATTCCACAATTGTCCTTGCATGGCTCTCTGATGTGCCTAGACGGTGGAAAACTTTTATTGCAAACCGTACATCATACATTTTGGACCGCCTTCTACGGCTGAGTTGGGATCATGCTTCTTCGAGGATGAGCCCAGCAGATTTAGCGTTTCGAGGACTACTGCCAGATCAATTGGTTGATAATTTGTTGTGGTGGGAAGGATCAGACTTTCTACGAAAATCATCCTGTCATTACTGGCCAAAATTGTCTGACGATTTTCATCCAGACGTGCTCTTTGATGTAGCAAATAAACAAGGCCTTTCAGTAGATAAATTGGTACGACTAAAATATGACAACTTACCTGAGCTAAAATGCAACCTGAGCAACTGCATCTACGGCAAGGATGGTGTCTCTCGAGTTGTGGCTGTAAAAACTCAATCTGCGGTTTACTATCTACAACACTGGGGAAACTATCCCCTTTACCTGCGATGAGCATCTACTTTGAATACCTACATATATTCAAGGCGGGCTGTATATGTTAAGCAAATTAACATATATTTTCATATTCTTTCCTCGACCAACGGTTGCTGTAGGATTAAGTTGGTTCAATCTTTAAATTAAACTCAGTTCGATCGACACGTAGTGACACATCACACAAATGCAGTTTTTTATGTCTGTTATTTCTTTTCGGTTTTGGCACGAGCCGAGTAACGTCGAACGAATCAACAAAAATAATAAATAAAATAAATTTAATTAAAAATCTTATATTTCAACTATAATAAGGGTGGGTATATGCATTGAAGAAGGCATAAAACAAAATATGTGCTAGTTCTTGCCTTTTAATTTGAATGGAAATGCATCTAGTATTTTTCAAATAATTGTACCAAGTTCAAACTTTAAAAAAAGCAAGGTACTTTGACTTCCCTGTTAAACTGTAGAATTTATTGACTGACTTCAAAAATATATTTCGCACCTAATTCGAACCCAAATTATTGTCTCCCAATAATATCAGTTAACGCCAAACATCTTGATATTTAAAATGTTGATGGCATATATTTATCATTCTCATACACCTTTAGATATATGTAAATAGAATGCCACAATATTGTCATAAATATATTGAACATTTTTTTTTTACCAATCCAAATCGAAAATCGATAGCATCTAACCGCAAGATATAATTTCTTGATATATACGACTAAAAGAAATAAAAATTGTTGTTGTGATGTCTTTGGATGTAAATAAATTTTTTTTATTTATTTTAATATTAAAATTAATATTTATATAGTTTTTTGTATTGATTAAAATCATTTTTAATTCTTAAGTGAAAGTTCTTGCTTAACAAAAAAAAAAAAAAAAATTGGTTTTCCTTTTTAACTATAAAAATAAATTTAAATGTTGACAAGTTGTTAGAAAATTAATAGAGAATGTAATTGTTATTTAAAATATGTTTGTACACCAACAACAACACACTAAAATCTTATTTATTTATTTATGTGTGTTTATAAAAAGGGTGAATCACTTAAAGTGAGACAACCGAAAAACATAATAATAATGTTATGTGTATAAAAATGTTCCAAAAAAAATTATCTTTACCGACCCATATTGAACCAAATATTGGCTAAAACTACTGTATCGCCGTTTTTAGTTGTCACTTGTTTTTATCGAATTTTGTTTACGTTAAAATAGATTAATGACCTCTAAATCACCTTGAAATAAACTACACCAATATATTATTCCTTTAAACTCAAACTCCGGTGATTCGGTTGTCTCACTTTATCTAACTCACCCCGTATTTATAAATCTTGATGTTGCGTTGTTTGTAATCAACCAAAGAAACAAACAAACAAACATAGAATATACATAAATGGAAAATATGACCGAGAAAAATCAATTAAGCTTCCTATTATAGTAATACACAATTATGCTTATAGTTGACTTGGTGCGGTTATATTCGAATGGTTGATTATGTGCTATGTGTTTTATACATAAACTTTCAATTCGATTTCAACATATATATATTGCTATGTTTATATTATATAGAGTTTATGCGCGAGACTTGATGATTTGTTAGAAAAATGGTTAAAAGTTCCACGTAAATTAAAATAACAACAAAAATTTGTTAATTATATAAAGTAAATGCTCGCTTATTTTGATATTCCGGAATTAATTAAAGAAAAAACTTAACTAATCGATTAGTTATAGGATTTTATATATCGCGAACATTGCATCACACAACATTAAAAGAATCAATCAATAAACGGTAATAGTTGTAAGTGTAATTAATGTTTGGTTTGGTAAATTAACTTGTTAATGAGGTAAATATAACAAACTACTATGCAGGCTATATGCATCTATAAACTCATTTTGCAACAACTCATCTAATTTTTAACTGAAATGCATATAAATTTGTTTATGAACGAATTAAAAACTGTAGCCAAAGAAAATACAGTGTCTCATGGTTAGATGCTATAATGTATATTTTATTTCCACCTTTAGTCTGCAGTACTTTTATGAGATGTCTATAGGAATGAAATCAATTTAAAATCTTACGAAATCTATATTGGATTGATTAGCGCATCGTAAAGAGATTCTTTTGAAACTACAACGGGTTATCTGTCTATATAAAGGTGTCACACTATATAACTGTATTAGATAAAGGTTTCCGCTGAAAAATTTGTCGTAAGAAGAGGCCTCATTATAAATAAAAAGGTGATCCTTTCACTCATAATACCACAAATCTGAATCAAATATTGATGTTATATTTGTAAATGATACCATGACCATGCGAGGTGTAAGCAACTTGCGAGGCGCAATAATGTCAATGAAAACGGGTAAAGTATCCGGTTTCGATAGTTTTGAGGTTAAAGTGATAAGTTTAAAAGGCAAAATAATTATCAATAGGAAGGGAAGTGCACAATATTCTATTAATTCTCAATCCAGTAGGTTGACCAATCAAGCTTATACCAGTTTTAATTATAAATTACTAAACAAATTAATAAATGGCAGGTTGGTGTAAGAGTTCCAAAGAAAAGAAAAATAAATTGAAAAGCAGTTTGGATGCGGTGATAATAGCTCTGAATGGTGAAAATTATCAAAATAGTCAAAGAATTGGCACAAAAATAAGTGTAAAATGTAGCCCACAATGGTCCATATAAGAGTGATATCTTAAAAAGTTAGCGCAGTGCAATGATCTTAAAGGAACGAACGATATTAGAAAATACCTTACACAAATTTTACCAAACAGTCGCGTTATATGTCAAAACGACCAGCGCCATGTCAAAAATAACAATAGAACAATTAAGAATTAAGAACACTTAATTGTTCTCAACAATATAGCTAGCATTTTGCTACCCAATTTTATTGTAAAAAGATGATCAGTATAATCAGTATAAAAGTCTACGAGTCTCAATGATTCTTACAGAACAGGACTTCACTTATAAGGTAATGGAAAACCAACTGAACTGAACTTATTTGAATTTGATTTGGTAAGTTTACTGCTTTCAAAAAACTAAAACACTAAACGTTCATTCTTGACTTCCAATATTTTTTGCTCAATAGTCATTACATCTAAAATTATATCAATCAATTCGTATTTTTATGGGCTAATCCCTTGCCTGACTTTTATGGCTCAAAATGATTTACGAAAACATATGGATATTTTATTTGGTATTTATGCTGATGCCGAGAGCTTTAAATTAAGGTATCACTCATCAAAATCGGACCACTGGTGCGTGTTTTATTGCATAATTTATGCATATTCGTAATTTTGTGGGCTAACCCCTTGCCTGACTTTTATGTCCGAAAATGATTTACGAAAATATATGGATATTTTGATTTGGTATCTATGCTGATGCCGAGAGCTATAAATTAAGCTATCACTCATCAAAATCGGACAACTGGTATTGGTTTTATCGGAGAATTTATGTATATTCGTAATTTTGTGCCCTTGCCTGACTTTTATGGCTGAAAATGATTTATGACAATATATGGATATTTTTATTTGGTATCTATGCTGATGTCGAGAGCTTTAAATTAAGATATCACTTATCAAAATCGGACTACTGGTGCGTGATTTATTGCATAATTTATGCATATTCGTAATTTTTTGGGCTAACCCCTTGCCTGACTTTTATGGCTCAAAATAATTTATGGTAATTGCTAAAAAACTGTGGATTCGATCGAATTCAATTGTGTAATTATTTTAATACAATTCGATTTGTAGTAATTTTGGTTTTAAAGTAAATATAAAGTGGATTTTGATGCAAATACTTGCATCAAAAAGATGCAAGAAAACGTTTGCTGATACACCTGAATGGGGGCACACTGCAGTTGATGAAATAATGCAGAGCAGCTCGTCAAAATTGTGATTGTTTTGTGCTAACATTAGTTAAATATTGGCTTCCGGAAAACCGGGTCAAATCTGTCATTACTAACATGCCCTTCCTTTCCTTACACCACAAAAAACACTAACTATCGATCGCTTAGGTGTCTGCAACCGGGTCGAGTCTGTCACAACTAACATTCCTTCCATTCGTTTGGTTTTGTTATATGTAACACGGGTGTACGGTGGTGCCCGGCATTCCGGGAGTTCCTGGTTCGTCCTTGGCCGTACACTCTAATCAATCAATCAATCAATCAATCAATAGTCATTACAGCTAAAATTATGATGCAGAAAGTTTGAACAAATGGAACAATTTTAACCACTTAAGGACGAAACAATCAAATCTTGAACATAAAAATACCGAGATGGATACAAACAACATATACAACATATACCTACATATACTTCAACGATATATTGGAGATCAATATATGCTTCCGGAGGAATAACAGGCTAGCTATTAACGGCCACTAAACGAATTGCAGCAATTAAACCAAAGTTATCTGTTTCAAAGCACATTCGAATGTGAATGTTTCCAATACCCAACAAAATTTCAACAAATAAAAAAAGACTACCAACCACAACATAGCATCACGTAAAGGCACACGTGAACCCTGTAGACTTCTAAATTCAGTTTAAAACAAAAAGCTTCTGCGTTGCAGGCTATAAGCCAATATTCTAAAAAACTCTAACTTTATTGGAAAAATACAGAGCAGTTACCCAAAATTTGCAACTGACTTTGGCACTTTAAAGTAATGTAAACTCATCGAAGTCGAACTTTATGAGGTATTAGTGTAAGAACGCGATAATTGATCACTATACTTTGGCAATTTAAGAGCCCACTTGCTCAATAAGTATTTTTAAAAGTTTTGTTTGTCATACTTATCCTTATATATCCTTATATACAGGGTGTCCGCCGGGAAGGTATACTACTTTGTTTTGCCGCCATTTTGGTAAACGTTAGTATTGACAGTTCATATTTGGCAGTCGTGAAGTAGACACGTGGCAAATTTATTATGGAAAAATATTCGATAAACCAACGTGTTTTAATCGTTAAAACATTTTATCAAAATCAATCATCGAATACTGTGACGATGAGAAAGTTCCGTTAAATTTTTGAAACAACGTGCCAACAAAACGCACTATTTATCGTGTAGTGAATGATTTCGAAGAAAAAGGGTCTGTAAGTGATAGGCCCAAGCATGGGCCACAGCGTATACTGCATGATCGGCTGAAAACATTACTGCTGCTCAAGAAAGTGTTCAAAACAATCCATCAACCTCAATTCGACGCTGTGTTCAGGAGCTTGGTCTTCAAAGAACAAGTTTGGCCACAATTTTGCACAAGGATTTGCATTTGTTTCCATTTAAGATTCAGTTGACACAAGAGTTTCTTCCACAAGACCATTTACGCCACCGTACATATGCCAATAAGATGTTACAGCTCGCCCATGACAACCCCGATTTTCATGAAAAAATCATAATGAGTGATGAAGCACATTTTCATTTGAATGGATATGTGAATAAACAGAATAGTCAGTTCTGGGCAATGGAAACCCTCAAATTATTCATCAGTTACCTTTACATCCATTAAAAGTGAGTCTGGTGTGCAATTTGGTCAGGAGGAATCATTGGACCGCACTTCTTTGAAAATCAAAACGGCGTAACGGTAACTGTGAATGGGGAGCGATTTCGTGATATGATTGAACTGCATGCTTTGGGCTTGATTAACATGTGGTATCAACAAGACGGTGCCACATCGCATACAGCCAGAATTACAATGGAATTACTGCGAGACCTCTTTCCACAACAAGTTGTTTCAAAAACTGGTGATGTTGATTGTCTTCCATGGTCACCTGATTTGACTGCTCCGGACTTTTTTTTTGTAGGGATATCTAAAAAGCAAGGTTTATGCAAACAAACCAGAAACGCTTGAGCAACTCATACAAAATATTCGTGATGAAATTAATGAAATACCGCGTGAAATGTGTGAGAATGTAATGAAAAATGTGCTCAAAAGGGCTCGCATTTGTGAGGCTAACATAGGCGGACATTTATCTGATATTGTATTCCATACATAATTGCCGACATTAAATAAAACATTTATCAATATAAGATCCATTCTCTTTCATTTAATCAAAAATTATTAACAAACAAAAAGTATACCTTCCCGGCGGACACCCTGTATTAAACGAACAATAATTGTATGTATGTATATTTATTTATCTGTAAATTTTTTATCGAAAACGGCACTATAATTATTTCTGAAAATTGGCATAGTACCATTTTTTGGTGTGAAAAAACGATCTAGATAGATCACGACTTTGGGAAAATTAGTTTAGCGCTTTAATTTTGGAAAAACATTTTTCATATGAATGACATCACAAATACTTGGAATATTTAAGGTCAGCAATTGTTTATATGCCATAATGCAAATTCAACTAGAATTAGACAACTTTGATTAGCAAATAACTATATTACTACTTGACCACCTTTGTCGTAGTTTTGAAGAAAAATCGCTAGGTGTCAGCCATTTTGCGTTAAAAGACGAATAAAATAATTTGTCGGTAAAAATATGCAAAAATGTCTGAATCCCATCTGATCAAACAGTTTTTAAAGTATCGTCGATACTTTTATTCGAGTTGAACGTGATCGCATCCATTGAATCATATTTAATCAAACAATTATTCAAGCCGATCAGTACGCAGGTGTTACCAAACTTATCAACGACTTAGCTGCAAAACAGAATGCAGTTGTTGGTGAAAAAATAATACTACCATCATCATTCAACGCGGATCAACGCGTTACTATGCTGAACATTTCGAAGATGCAATGGCTATAGTTCGTCGTCTTGGATCACCAGATTTCTTCAACACCATATGACTTGTAACCCCGATTGGCCAGAAATTAAAGAAGTAGCACGTATATTATATCTGATAATGGAGTTATCATACAGCAAACCGCTGAAGATCGTCCCGATCTCGTTTGATCAAAATTTGATGAAATTATCAATGATTTGGATAAAAAACAGATATTTTGCGGCTAGGTGGCCGCATATGTGTATACAATCGAATTTCAAAAACGTGGACTACCACATATGCATTTGCCGTTGATCATGAATCTTAAGGATCGAATCCATAATCCAGAAAAATTGATGATCAAATTTTAGCTGAAATTCCAAATACCGACGACCCTGAATTGCGAGAATTAGTGCTAAAGTGGATGATTCATAATCCGTGCGGAGTGGAATTAAATCCAGATGCTACATGTCAATAAAAATTATGACCCCAAATTGGACCAAAATAATTGAGAAGAATTTTCACATGAACTTGCAGTATATCGAAAAGATGAGGATAATCACCGAGTTACACGAGATAATCGTCATGTGGCCACATATAATGCTTATTTGCTGAAAAAAGTCCAATGTCACATCAATGTTGAATATAAGGATAGTTCCGGTAAAATATTTATATAAATACATCTACAAAAGACCCGATGGCGATTCAATAAAGGCTGTCTAAAATCAACGGAGTTTGATTTATAATGAAGCAGACATCTATGTGGAAGGTCGTTGTATTACTATTAGGTCGCCACCTGAAGCATGCTGGCGATTATTTTGTCACGAAATCCAAAGAAAGAGTGCATAACTGCAACAGAAGGTCGAAATGTTCGTTTTTGCGGGTGGAACGATATGGTATGGATGACATTAACAATTACGAAGATGACCAAAACATGGACGTTCTAAATTCTGATGAGTCAACTGCTACTGGAGAACTCATGTATCGGCTTCTGCAAGGAAAACAGATTGAAATTGTGGACAGTATTTTACATGCAGGACAGTATTTTTAATGGCTGTTGAAACAAAATGTTTTTTCATAGATGGACCAGGCGGTACCGGTAAAACAAAAAAAAAGTCATCTTTGGAAGCATTGCAATAATTTTTCGGTATAAAAAAATATGAGTGTCGATCCTGAACAGGAAGCATTCACAAATTATATCTTGACACTGGGAAACGGAAATCTTCCAAAAAATAACTTCAATGAAATCGAATTACCTGAGGGTATAATTGCCAGTGGTAATTTAATCGAAGAAGTATTTGGAAAATACCTTACGAATCAAAATTACGATGGAACTTGTTTTTCTCGCGCCGTTGAACAAAAAAGTCAGTAATATGAATGCTGATCATGCCAGAATTTCTTAATTCGATTGCTGATTTGCCACCCTATGAATTAAAACTAAAGAAAAATAAAATGCTAATGCGTAATTTAGATATTTTGGAGGGTGACCATAATGGTCATTGACCATAATGAAACACGCCTGATTGTTACTGAATTATTTAACAACGTAGTTAAAGCAAAAATAATTACTGGGTAAAAGCTGGACAAGAAGTACACATTCCTCGAGTTACGCTCGACTAAAGGTCAAATTGAATGTACAATACAACGATATCAATTTCCGCTTCGACCAGCGTTTGCGATGACCGTCTCAAGGGCAAATGTTCGAATTTGTTGGCGTCGACCTTCGTACACCTGTCTTTAATCACGGTATGTTGTACGTAGCATTTTCCCGTGTTAAACGACAAAATAGCTTGAAAGTTCTGATACCACCTGTAACCATAATGTAGGGAATATTAACCGCATTACTTCGCTTTTGGTATGATAGTAAAAATGCAACTGGGGAAAGCCCCAGTTGCATTTTTACTATCATACCAAAAGCGAAGTTCATTACTTCCAAAACGATTGATAAAAAAACAGAGAAGTGATGTGGAAAATATTGAGGATTAAAAAACAAGCGCTCGAACATTTTGGACTATTGCTCAATGTTAAGTAGCAGTTTTTGGTGTGTGCAAATTTTTAGTAACATCTTCTTATACTTTTAAAACCTTCTAAGTGGGAATAATGCCTTTAATTGAACCGATTCCAATTGAGACAATTGTTTTTGTTAAAAAAAAGGTTCACATAGTAAATTCTTCTGTAATTGGACAAATATTTAGGCCAAAATTTTCCTTTTATTTTCAACGTTAAGGACTTTTCAAGTAAGAAACGAAAAATGGGGTTGAAGAAGGTTGAATATTGAATTATTATGCAATATTTTTGCCGAATGAATGATACTTGTAATCATTAGCAAGGCGCAAAAAATCTAGAGCTCTTGAAAAATTTAAACATTCAAAAATAATTGGCGATTAAACAAAAATGCTTAGATGACTTCCATTATATCCAAAGAATGGATGTAGAGGTTCAACTAGCAAAGCGGAAAGCGATTTTGTTGTTAGAGAATCCTACTTGTCCTAAAATGAAAAGTACAGTTATGACTATTATCATCATATTAATCATTTGACGTTTTTATGTTTGAGATTCCGGCCCTGTCACGTGGAGGCGCATACTTCTTACTATCTAGCCCCGTTGTATGATTAGAACTTTGACATGTGTATGTTAGTGCACTGTCTAGTGTCCTTTTCGCGGGAACTTGACACTATCTATTGGTTAGAACAGTGTCACAGAACCTTTTGAAAGTCATGATGTTTCTGGGCATCATTAACGTAAGTCTACTGGCTGGCCATTCTGTTCCTAGCTCCATCATTAATTGGATTCTTTCCCCTTCGACAAGATTGCAGCTGTAGAGCACGTGGGCCATGGTTTCGTCTTCATGGCCGCACTTACACCTGCTGGTTTCGCTTATGTGGAATTTTAGAAGGTAGGATGCTATTTTGCCATGCCCCATTAAGATTTGCGTAAACGGTGCACTAAGCTAAGTCTTTCATCCAATCTTACTGCGATGTTTGGAAGGAAACTAAAAGTTGTCCTACCATCCAACGCGTTGTTTTATCTATCTTGCCATATTGCGATAGATGCTTTCCGCATCTGCCTTTTAAGTGAACCGATAAGGTTTGTGTCAGTTTGATCACCTTGTATCACCACGTTACCGTATGTCACATTTAACCTTTTTCTCAATTTATATCTTGCAACTCTTTCTTGTAGCAGTATATCAATTGGTATTACACCAGCTGGCACAGGAAGTGCATCGGTTCTGTAGGCCTTAGTAATACCAATAAGGATTCCCCTTTGTGCGCTTATCAATGATCTTCGGTGGTGACAGTTCATTCTGTCAATCCACCCAGCACAACCATAAATTAGTAATGGAACCACTAGGTCTTCATATATAATCTTGAGTGTATTTTGTTTAAGACCCCAAGTTTCTTTGGCTACTCTTTTTAGTGCATAGAAAACTTTCTTACTGCTTTCTGCAATCCTTTTGACATGCGACGTGACTCCGATCCTTTCGTCAAAGTCCACCCCAAACCATTTAACAGTTTTGATCATCTTGCTCCTCGCTCCGTTCATAGACACGTAGGTGGTCTTCTGATGTCGAGTGATCCTTTAAGTTGGATCATAACTATTTTGGTTGACGAAAGCTCCATCTTATTGCTACAGCACCAATCTGTCATTTTGATAATAGCACTCTGCGCTGATTCCTGAATGCTTTGTCTTGAGTTTTCAGCAAGGAGTAATACTTTGTCGTCCGCAAATGTTACTTCTTGGACACTGGCGTTCATGCTACTATTGAATACGATGTTAAAGAGGTGTGGGCCGGAAACGGACTTCTGTGGACATTCTTTGGTCACATTTTTCTGTAGTGTGCCAAAATTTGTGACAATCGGTGCGAATCTTTTAAAGAAGTAGTTATTAATAATGGCGTAAAGATTTGCTGGACAGCCCATCTTTTTTAACTCACTCATAATACTAGGCCACCACAGATTGTCAAAAGCTCTATAGCAATATACCAAAAACATATTTTTGCTCAGACCATTTGACTATATGTCGATCATTCTCACCATAGCTTCCTCTGTGGACCGATTCCCTCTAATCCGATCTGTCACTGTATCTTCCACTACTCTCAAAAGCATACATTAGCCTGCCAGTAATTACTTTTTCGAGTAATTTGCCCATGACTAGACACGAATTGGATTGCAATACGAAAATCAATATACTGATAACTCTTTAATGGCATATGATAATCGAACAGCTCATTTAAATTGCCGCCACGGATAGATCAAGAAACTGGCTGAAATTATCAAATAATGGTCACTCTCATACAATATTTCAGTTATCTAAATATAGAAAATAGAAAAGCTATACATTTTTAAAAATTTCGAGAGGAAAGCTTTGCGTCTACCAACTGCCTTGCATATACCACTTACAGCGATTTTTAACTAAACAAAGCGGAATATTGTAAGCGTAAAATTGTTGAACCCACAATATTTATTGACAGTGACAATATTTATTGATATTGTCGTATTGCATGAAAATTCTGATCAACACTGATCCTGACGGCACTGGCATGATTGAAAAGCGAACAAATGTAACCAAAGCAGAATTTAAAGATTTAATTAAAAATACTACTTTGTTTTCCTAATTTAACAATTTACTTTGCTTTCCACCTGACTTTTGTAAGTATTAAAATTTTCTATCTATATTAATATAAAAAAAAGTAATTGAACCGCATTTGACAGTGACAATATTTATTAGTCCATAATGTTAATGTCCTACTTAAAACTAAAACATGTTCATTCCATATATATAAATCAGATCAATGTACCTTTCCGTATTAATTTAAAATCAACGCATCACCTATTCATGATCCGATCAAAAATCAATCAAAATATCCGAAATTATATATAAGAAAACCGTCAAACCATCGGTATGTCATCAACATATAAATACAAATCAATTTATAAAATCATTGATACTCTCAAATTTTCGATTACCTGTTTACTTATGTATATACGTTAGGAACCTACAATA
Source organism: Tipula confusa (assembly GCA_963556175.1). NCBI lineage: Eukaryota > Metazoa > Arthropoda > Insecta > Diptera > Tipulidae > Tipula > Tipula confusa. Next base: position 195,696,761 of record OY744475.1, on the reverse strand, counting down.
AACATATATGAGAAGAATTAAAACATGTTTCAATTTTATTTATATATAATTTAGACGAATTATTTAAAATTCTTCAAGTGTGCCGGTGCGCGCATATACATAACGAACAAAAAACCTAGCTAACTATAATATTAAATTGATTAAAAAAAAAAACTATTTTAATCATCTAACTAAACACAAATCGTATTATATATACAGATTGGTTATATTTTACTATGGTTGTTGTTATTGTAATAAGCAAAATGTTAAATAATGACTAAATATGGTTGCAGAGAGAAATGGTTTTTGAATGAAAGATTTAGTTGCACTATATAGAAAAAGAAATTCACATAATTTAGATTTTGTGTTTTTAATGAAATGTTGTTTTGTTGATTATTTAACAGAATTAAATTAAACAACAACAAAATGTAGATCGTTAATTTCGCAGCGTTACATGGCTTTTTTTTATTTTATCTATATAGTAGTAAATTATTTTTGATTATATATATGAATTGTTTGAATTGTAAATACAATTAACATTTTTGTGCAAAGTTGACGTCAGCTCGAAAGGGTTATAAAATACATGGAATTATTAAAAGACATTAAAAAAAAATACATGCGACTGATTTATTTATGTTTTGCACTTATGTTAGTGTACGATTTCGAAGAAAGAACGCTTAACTCTAATTTATTGCGCGAGTTTTATGTTTATTATAATTTTGTGTATTTGAAACGTTTTAATTATTTATGGGTGGTAACGGGGTAAAAGGATTTATATATTTTATTTTAATAGTCATTTTTGTAATGTACCTATACATATATAAATATAGGCTTTTAAATAAATGTAATTAAGAGGATTTAGAAATTTTATTTGTCTGTTGATTTCACAAATTTAAATGAATCATAAATTTATGAGTGATGATGGATGTGTCATTAATATTCGGTTAAAGGCTAAAACAACTTTCTTATATTTTATGAATGCAGTACAAAATTTGCTCATCATACAAATTTTCTAATCTTCATTAAAAGTGTTGACGTATTGTTTATCATTTTCAAACACCTGCTATATATATATATATATATATATATATATATATATATATATATATATATATATATATATATATATATATATATATCGCTAGAAGCCATAAACTGTCATATAATAAATTTGATGTGAGTGTATGTATACTTACGATATACAATATACTGGTCGAACATTATATGATTATACATATGTTATAAATAGTTGAAAGTTGAAACTTACCTAGAATAAAAAAAAAATATAAAAATTAACATAAAATCAATAAAATAAATTAAAAATTGTAAATCTTACATATTTTAATATAAATTTTAAATATTTAAAAACGAAAGACTTATTTTTGTATGGAGAAAATTTAAGAGTAAGCAACGAACCTGATTTTTTCATATGAAAAAAAATCCGTCAATATTGTCTTTATCTGAATTGTAAAATTATTGTTTTGTGCTGAAACCCATTTGCAGAATTTTCTACGGATTTATAGCTATATAGGTTCATTTAGGTATGAGATATAATTATGTAGATTAAGGTAACTTAAGATCTACTTTTAGTACTATATACTCATTGATTATATCTTCTACTTTTATTTTCATTTTTTACAGAAACTTTTATTTGTATCAAGCTACTTATACATTAAACGTGTTATGATATTGATTTAACCGAGATGCAGACGTTTTGTAAATGTTAAAATTGTAGCACAATTGTGGCACCATCTGTACTGCAGGATACATTACTTTAGCATAAATGGATTTCTTTATCCTTAATCTCGAAAATATTTATCTCGAAAATAGCCATATTATATTTTTAAATAAGTATATTTGTATATCGATGAAGCACCGCGGTCCTAGTTTTTAGGAAATTGCACATGTGAGGGAATTTTGTCTCGAAAAAGGTCTCTTCTATATGGCTTCTATGCATCGTCATTACATAATATTTTCTTAATAAGTATACATAAGTCAAACGTCAAAACTAAGTTTTCCTTTATACAGTTTTAAACAAAAAAAAACAACGATCCACAATACCGCAGTAATAATACAGTATATTTCCACACATTAGATCCCATGACTACTATACTTATATATGACGTGAGGTTTGTATTTTATTTTTGAAAAAGTTTGATAGATATATTTTCGTGTTAGAAATCAGGTTCGTCGCTTACTCACAATGTTTTTACTGCATAAATATAAGTCTTTCGTTTTTTTGAAAATTAATTCAAAAAGAATTACGTAAGTTTTTTTGTATAATTGAGTTAATGTGTTTTGAATCATTGGTCTCATTGGAATCATTGGTAATTTTTATTTTATATAGGGATCGAAAATCTCTTAGTACTTTAGCAGTTACATTTAATCTAATTATTTATTGAAAAACCCTATTGCATATATATGAGTCGTTTAGAAGCCAACCGGTGTCTATTCGATTTTTTTTTAAAATGGAGATAGTGATTAGGTTTTATTCCATGGATAAAAATCTATAATCTAACATAATTTAGTTTAGACAAAATCGGTTTATTCCATATTGAGACTCAAATCGAGTATATTCCAAGTATATACTTAGAAATAAATTCAGTCTATTCCATAAGTCATTGCAAATTGCGCCTATATTCCTTTGCATTTATATGTTTAAGAAAAATTGAGTAGCAAAGAAAGCCTATTAAAAAAAACGCAGCAATTTTGAATTATTGTTACTTTTTAGTTTTTAGTAACAGTTTATTAATTACTGTTTATTAACATTTTATTTAGTCTTGTTCTATTTTTTGTAGCGATTAGTTTTGATAATCAAGAGCTGATAGGCAGTGATTGAAATCACATTTAAAGTTTGTCTCATTAACGAAATGTAGATTGATTCAATCAATAAACCTACCTCATCGATTACAATATTGATATCGTCTGTAAACTAGTGTGTGTTGCAATCTTTCGACTTCTTATTTTACAGTATTTTTATTTTGTACAGTATACTACAACAGTAGATATATCCATCCTCGTTCGATTTATTTTAGTGATCAGGTCTAATAGTCGGTATGTCTTATTTAATACAATAATAAAAATTTGATTAACTTATTGTTTCACCAAAATCCTTGTTTGGTTATAATTATGTGTCTAAAAAGAAAAACATGGAAGCTAGAAAAACAGCAAACAACAAACTTAAATGGAAACGTGAACTTGCGAGGGAAAAGAGATAAATTTCATTCTGACCAATAGAACGGGCGATAGAATGAGCATTAAATATGAAGATCGGCACAAAAAAAATGATTAATTTTATTAAATCAATTAAGACCTTCGAACTACATAATACCTCAGGGGTGACCTTTCGATCGCGAAATTGTATAAAATGTTTCATGGAAACTAATCCATGAACAAAAAGTGAAAGCGTCTTATTTCTGGATGATATCTAGGACGAGATTTAATATTAGTTTTAAGCAACCCTCAACAGATATGTGCTCCACTTGTTTACAATTAAAAGAAAATTTAAAAATATAACGAGTTTTAGCAAAAAAGCAGCTGCTTATTACGAAGCTTCGAACACTCAAATTACGTGGTAAAGCATTCTTCGAGATGTTAGATTTGAAAATATTGGGCTATTACCGATTTTGTTCGACTGTCAAAAAAAATATGGTGCTGCCTAAAGTTGCCGATCAGGCGGTAATTTATAGTCGCCAACTATATTTATATCTGTTTGAAATGGTAATCGGCACAGGGAACTCAAAACTAACTAATTACACCAAAAACGAACTAACGAAATTTCATCTTGTGTCTATCACCGGCTATGTAATATGAATATTCAAAATATAAATACCATCAGTTTAGTGTGTGATGGATGTGCTGGTCAGAATAATAACAGCACAATGATTGGCATGGTGTTTTACTGGCTAGGATTACAAGAACCCAGAAATATAAAGCGAATGGAACTAATACTTCCTGTTGCCGGTCATTTTTTTATTCCATCGGACCGCGTGTTTGCACAGCTCGAACAAAAATAAGAGCTAAACAAACCATCATCGGCGTTGCAGATTATATTAATATTTATTATGAACATGGTACAACTTTTAGTATTGGTAAGGATTGCCCAGTTCTTTATTTTAAAACTGAGGTACGTAATCACCTAAGACCACCCAGAATATGGCACTTTGCAGGCTTTTACAAAATCAACAGGCTTTTATAAAAGTTAAATGGAAAGAAAATCCAGCTTTAGTTTTTTACAAAGACGTAATGCAAAGTGCAGCTGAAGAGCCAATTATCACTGATAGAAATAAAGATTCAATTTGTGACGAGAATCTGGAAGTCGATGATCTTCGAATCTAACTTTTGTTTATTTATTTTATATTGAAATTACTTTTTTTTATTTTTATTAAAATTATGCTGTGAAAAATTTTCAAGTTTTAAAATAGATTTCCTTCAAAAATAAATCCAATATGAAATCTAAATCCCAACTATGAAGAAGCAAAACCAGCCTATGACGCATATAATTAATTTACAAAATCAGTCTATCCCTGTACCTTCGTAGCAAAACGAGCCTATCCCATTTTTATTTTAATAATTTACCTAAAACCAATAGATTTTTTTATTTCCCGCTTGCACAAAGCTTTGAGTTGAGTCTGATAATGCGTCAAAAATTACGAGCGATAAAAAGGAGTTTACGTATTTTATTTAGAAAACCTTGCAACTCTTTTATTCTTCATCAGAAATAATACGAACCTAACCACTGCTACCCGCAGTTAAATGTTATTTCTGTGTGACTATCTAATTTTATATGGGACTCATTGAAAAAAATTGATCTTCCCAACAACGGTTTGTTTTCTAAATTTATTATAAGAGCAAAGATAATATAGTTATCAGAAATATTGCATCGAATTAAGTCGTCTATCCACAATGAAACAATTACTGTCAGTATTTTTTTACTGTGAAACCAGAAGGAGAGAAAAATTCTAAATTACATTCGAGACGATCGTTATTGTTTTTTTTTTGTGTTAGAACAAAAAAAACCAAAAACGATTGTTTTTGTCCATCTAACTATTTACGATTTGTTTCTCCTTCTGGTTTCGCAGTAAAAAAATGCTGACAGTAAATGTTTCATTGTGAAAAGACGACTTACGGGTTGAGGAGGAGTAATTGTCGTAACTAAATTGAATTGGAAGACCATGTATGCTGGGCAATTCAACCAATATACCTATAGAACGAAAAATGTGCACTCTCATAAATCTATAGTTAATAACAATTAAATTGACGAATTAGATGAAGAATTGAGAAAGATGTCAAAATTTTTTCAAATCTGAGAATCATTTTTTGGATTAATTTAAAGTTTCCCCCACAGTAGTGCGACGGCAGAATAAGTTTTTTTTACAGGTGACTTTTATTAAAAACAAACACATAAATTCTTAAGAAACCTGTACAGTGAGCTCAATATTTAAATCAGCGAAAATATTAAAACAATCTAATTCTAGTAAGATAAATACCAATTTCCGTCAGTGATCCAATTATCGGCAGTTTTACGAAAAGTATATGAGAAATAATAAGAAAATATCAACTTTTCTCGATCTGAGACAACCGTTTGTAGAATAACGTGGTATATCTTCAACCGACTCCGTATTTATAGTTCATTGATTGACGACCTTCTTGCTACACAATTTTACGATATCCGCTCTATAACGGTTGCCTTTTATTTAATGAATGTCTTTTAAGGAACCATTCATACCAATGCTTGTCATATATAGTTATTCCATTTATAAATGAATTATTTGAGGTTTCGTTACAGGAAGCATCATTATCTCGATGCTGACAATACATTAATTAAGCTATTCCACTTTGCTTCTTGCTAATTTACTTTTTGTGTTGTCCAACAATTAATGGATTTATAAATGGAATATTTATTTATGACAAGCATTGGTATGAATGATTCCTTAAAAGACATTCATTAAAATGCAATCATTACAGAGCGAATATCGTAATATTTTGTAGCAAGCAGGTTGTCATAATGAACCATAAATACGGGGTTGGTTCAAGATACTACGTCATTTGTTTGAAGAAAAATCTTCAAAGATGAGTAACAATTTTGGTACCACCTCGAATTGTTTATTTACACTCGGTAAGGAGTACGTTTACAACAGGATTGGTAACCATGAAAAGGAGTATTTTATTGTTGTGCTTACAATTTGTACAAACAAGTATCGGGAATTAGCTCCACCTATAATAGTTTATCATGAAAGATACTCATATCTCTTCAGATACTCGAAATAATAAAAAATAGCTTAAGAAAATTATCATATTGCTACAATGGAAGATAATTATTGTGAAGCATGCAAAAATCTCGAAAGTAGATACAGTAAGGCAAAATCAATTGTAAAGCCGAGTTAATTCAAATATTGATTCAAATATTGAATTATGAACTGAGGAAAATGTGTGATCGAACTGATGAAGTAATATTGATGACGATTCGGTGCAAATGGGGGCAAAGACAATTATAATTAATCAACATCCTAAATTAGAAGAATTTATAGAATCCCTAAACCATGGATGTGATGCTTTGATATCATGTTTATTTGTCAAATCAAAGGGCAGTTCTACATTGAAGAGCAACACGTGCGTTTGCAGTAGAAACCAACAAATTAAACTGCATTAATTGTATAGCGAGAATGATTTTTTGTATAAATGTCCAACATTTAAAATTTTTGATTTATAGTCGCGGTTAGAGTTTGTAAAAGCAGACGATTTGTGTCATAACTGGGTCATTTTGATCAGAATTGTACATTTAAAAACTATAACTCGAATGCTATTGGCTTCCGGCCGATAATGCACATTCATAACCGAACCCTTAGTCCATATAACCTATAAACCTATCAAGAAGGAAACCAATTGTAAAAACTTACGGTTTAGCAGAAACATTGGCGGGTTACACTCTCTTAACGATTCAATTATGAATACAAAAATCTATGTTGGAAGTTGGAAACATGAGAAGTAATGCTGTTCTATAAATTCTCATAGTAGAATACTAAAAACCCAATCTAATAACAATATCGACGATTTACATTGAGATATTGAAAAAGTTTTGGATATGCATATGTATAGTTGAGAAACTGCCAAATAATACGTTATTATCTATATGAATCCATCGGACGTACAATGCGAACAATTGTAGGCAGAAACAAATGATGAAGGTCAATGGATATAATTCACCTACCTTTAAAGGTAACTCGTATATGATACCTGTAAGGACGAGAGCAAGACTATTACCAATGGAACAAACATTTATTAATAATATCCAGTATTTTCAACCATTAAGGGATTTTATACAAGCTTACATCCAAACGGGATACATAAAATTAGTGCAACCATCTGACATACCACACGATGATGATCAGAAATTTCATTTAGAACATCATATGGCGTTTTTAAATTAAGCAACACCGCCACTAAACTCCGCGCCGCATTTGGCGCTTATGTTGACTGACACAAAATTTGCAGTCTCGTTAAACCGCATATATTAACGTCGGTCTTAAATTACCGGATCAAATAGCGTTTGGCGGACATCGGAAAGATGTAAAAGAGGTACAGTTCAACTGAAATTAACTGATCATTTCAGTTAATACTGTGACGCAATACACCAAATTTAAAAATATAAGTGTACCAACTATACAAACCGTAACAAACGGTCTAGCATGTTCTCCATATCAATAGCAATTAGAACAAATTCTTCTGGCTATGGTACTATTTATTCACAAGCAGCAAAAGCAAAAGATACCACAAAACTAAAGTTACTATATAAATTACACAATATGTATTGGCATATCATTGGGATACAATCGCAGGGCAGCGTATATTTGTTGTTCACAGCTGATCAATCAACCACTACTATCATGTTTCACCTTTATCCTGTGAAGGATAAATACTTAAATGGAAATTACCGTAGGTGTCTATCATTGAAAATAAAAAACAATATATACTTTACCACATAAAAATATTTTGCAAATAATTTAATCACAAGTCCACTGCATTACGATGGCTCGCAAATATGTTTAAATAGTACCAACTGTAGGGACTTAGGATTTAAAATGATTAGTGAAATAATAGAAAAATCAAAGTAGACTAAAAACCAACTAATTAACAATTGAACTTCAAGAATAAAGCCATTGGCAGAAGTTGACAAAAAAAATAAAACAAAAGACTCATATTCTAAAATAAAAATATACATGAAATTTAGTAAGCGACGAACCCGATTTTATTCAATGAGATCTGTGATTTAATTAACAAAATTTCGTGCAACGATTCCAAATGTCAAAAATAAGATTCGTGCATTAGTTTTAAACGCAGAACAGCGACCATTTACGATACGCAAGTAGCAAAACGACACTTTTAACACTCCATATTTGATCCCAAGATCATTTAAGAGTGTCAACCAATTAAATTCTTAATTGCCGCACTTTCAATCAATCATTTATTATACTCGTTTAAATATACATGTTAGTTTAAATTCACTATATAAACACATATACACACACATAGTTTTTGTCTTTATTGCACAATTCTTTTAAATTATATTCGTATACGTATATAAGACAAACACATTTCTATTATCTTAAACTTTTGTTACAATTAAATTATCTTAAAATTTAGATCAAGGTTTTGCTCTATGTATACATTATTATATATATGATTTTGTAACCCGCGCTCGTTCAATAGGCAAACAGACAAACCAATACACATATATAGGTTTATGTTCCCATATGTCATTTGCGAGTACAGATAGACATAATATAGAATTTTAAGAATTATTGGATTTGTTTAAAAATAAATAAACAAATAAAATGTTACGGTAATTTATCAAAGAAAACAAAAGGAGAACGTAAGCTGAATATTTTTTATTTATTTTTAATAATGAAAGCTAAGTAAATATATATATGTGCGATATTTATATGCTCATATGCATACAGTTCACACCTTGTGTTTTACCAAAAAATTAACAATAAACTCTGCGTTATTTACATGCCGAAATTATTTCAATTTAGGTATAGTATGGATACAGGGTGAGTAGGAGATAATTTGGTGTGCGTATATTATACTTAACAAAAATTGACACAACTTTTAACCTTATATTTAATATAAATGAACGACATAACATACATTATCTGTTACAAGGGTGTTAAAAATGTTGTACACACAGCCTACACGCGGGAACGGTTTTACCATGTTTATGTATATTTATAGTATGTGTATATACTACTCGTACATGTTTTTTTTTATCGCAGTTGTCTAAATACAACAATTTTTATATAAATAAACATGATTTTTATGTAGCGAGAACGATTGCGGGATATATATATATATATATATATATATATATATATATTCATAAATATGTCTACATACATATAAATACCATGTGGGTGGCGTGTGAAATAAATTTCCTTTCATTTGCTGTATTCTGCGCGCACCATTTATATAAATTTAAGTTCTGATCTAACATTTTCAATTCTATTCGTCAAAATAAACACCTGGTATATTTGCAAACTTTGGTGATGTAATATATATATATATATATATATATATATATATATATATATATATATATATATATATATATATATATATATATATATATATATATATATATATCGTTAGATCCGCATCATATATCCAATTAAAATTTACATCAAATAGTTTTTGTTGCGTATGAACAAGGCAACATTCTCGAGATAAATACATAATATTTTATGTAACACATATGCACATTACAGGTTTTCATTTAATCTGTGCACATAAATGAAAATTATTATTATATGGTTCATATAATATATTATATAGAAATTCATAAATTAAGATATTAAATGTCTTGTATATTTATATATACGAGTTAAAAGACAATAACATTAAAGTTATGTAAAATAAATTTCTTACAAACGGTATAACCGTAAATATCAAGTAAAAAGATGAATGGAATTTCATCTGTTGAACAAAAAATATATAACACAATAACTAACAACAACAACAAAAATTTGGCATATACGAAGAAACCACGTTCAACATCTTAAGGTATTTTTTTCAACATATATTTCAAAGTGCAGCATAGTAAATCGAGTTGGAGATTACATCATAACACCTGATGTGATTTTGTTAAGGGAATATTAATGTGCAATTGATATATATATATATATATATATATATATATATATATATATATATATATATATATATATATATATATATATATATATATATATATATATAAATTGCTAATCATGAATTAGAGCATAGTACAAAATTTAGTTTTGTACAAGACCGAGAATTTCTTAGAATTTGAATAAGTTTTATGTATGCGCAGTTATAAGTCTTAAAAAAATTGAAATGACAGTAAAAATTATATTTAGCAAGCCCACCTGCTGATTTTTGCATCAACTGAGACAAATCTTTTTTTTTTTTGCTCTTGTTGTGTTGTAAGGCAATAAAAAATATAGTGTTAGATAAAAACGTTATTTTCTGGTGTTTAAACACTAAAAAGTGCGAGACGAGATGAAATTGAAATCTGTTAACTTGATCTAACAAATCGATATAGTGTCGATTAATTAAATGTTTTATTTCTGTGGGTTTCGTGTTAATTTATGTTTGACTGCGTATGCGCTTTACTATTTAATTTTGTGTACTATATAAAAATAAAAACATAACCAAAAGCTTGTACATCTGTTAGTATAGAATATACCGGTTTTATTACTAAACAATAAGCATGGTTCGGTTAAATTTTTAAACCAACAGGAGGACTACCAAGTAAAAACATGTATTAAAACCGTAAGGTGTAGTTGCAAAGCTTTACTTAATTATGCAAATTTATTTGTATATTACTTGTAGGATCAATATTTTCAATATTTTTCTGCACTACATAATTTTGACATTTATTTATAATATTAAAGTTTGACTTAAGAACCTATGTGTATATGTTTAGTTTTATCACTAATTGTCTTCCGATCATCAACATTTTTTTTAAGCATTTCGTCCTTGCTGAGATCCAGCCTAGTGATTTAAACTAAACGCCGCAAATTTTAAGACCACAGTTTCTCTAGGAACCGAACAAATATTTATACCATAAGTATAATTAGAAGTATATAACGACGAAGACTTTATTATTCTTTTAGTTTAGTTTATTAGTCATACAAGATTTCCGCCATGAAAGTAAGACTTAGCTGTATACTATCAAGTATACTACCAAGTAAATTGACTTAATCATTTAAAAAGTTCAACATTCTAGAAATGTCAATATAAAGGATTCAATTCATTATTTCCATAAAAAATGCAAAAACGGATAATTGGATTCTCAGATAATCCAAAAATCATTGTGAAATGGAAGTGGTGGCTTTTTTTTGCTCGGATAATGCGGAGTTCTAGACTATATACTCTATTTATATATATATATATATATATATATATATATATATATATATATATATATATGTATATATATATATATATATATATATATATATATATATATATATATATATATATATATATATATATATATATATATATATATATATGTACATATATATACATATATATATATATATATATATATATATATATATATATATATATATATATATATATATATATATATATATATATATATATATATATGTATATATATATATATATATATATATATATATATATATATATATATATATATATATATATATATATATATATATATATATTTTGGTTCACTTTACGCCACATAGATTTGGATTTTAACAGGAGAGAAAAGTTTAAAAAATGTTCTTGATTCATTTCAATTACGTGAAATTTATTTCTTGATGCAATTGTTCTGATAAAATTTAACCAGTCCTGCGGTTGATGGATATGCGATGTCATTATTTTATTTTCTCTTTCTAAGAGCATCTGAACGTCACGTCAACATCACATTCCTTATGCATATGTCCCACTACGAAAAATTTATGATCAACTACATATTTATGACAGCGCACGAGTCACTATATATAATAATATACTTTTCTTTCGGAGGTAAACTCCATAATGGTACAAACAAGTGGCAATTTCGTTTCCTCGTCGTTTAGCAATTGCTTCATGTCACATATAACAGAACGGTTGATTTGTTCTGCGTTCATGCACAGTAAGGTTATAAACGCCCATAATTGGCGTTTGTAAAAGGATATTGACGTTTTGAGATAAGGTGTCGGAAGGCACTGTTCCAAATCAAACGTATAAAATACATAAACGGAATCGTTAACTTTATTGATATCTTTGTCCCGCTTTTTGGTTAAGTAGGCATCTTTATGATGTTTTTGTTGCACAAGCTTTAATAAATAGTTTTATTTCTTTGCCAGTTACAAAGCTAAATTTTGTTTGAAGCACATCACATGTGATGCAGGTATCAGCCTTTGGATGTTTAAATTTCCAATTAAATTCTTTAAATACTTCGGAATATTTAAACAACGATAAAGAATTTTCGTATAATTCCGTATACATGAGGTAAATTTTGTTGATACTCAAATCACTACTCAAATAATTTTTATTGATGTCTTGTCTTGTGTAGTGACTTTGATATGCCAGAATTTTTTTAATATCAGTTCTGCATAGGAATTAAGCACGACTTTTAGTGATTAAAACAAATCCATATATATTCTTGTAATTTGCTAGAAAAACGTATGTCTAAAAACACTACGAAATAATTTCTTGTACTTTGCTAGAAAAACGTATGTCTAAAAACACTTTTGTTTATTGTTTGTATGCTTCTTTTTGACGTTTACGTATGTTGTTGTCAATACAAAAATAATGATTTTTTGGTTTGCTAAAAATTTAAATTTGATATATTTATTTGTTTAAATATTAAAAATATACAAAAATAAATATAATATAATAACATCTAAATATTTAAATTTTGTTATTCTGTTATTTTATTATTATAATTTATTTATTTTTTAATAGTTTTATAAAACCATAAATTTGTTTTTGTAACAGACTATGTGATAGACGATTTACGTTTATCGCATAGTCTATTACAAAAAGAAATTTAGTTTTCCGTTGTTTAAATATTGTTCGGCGGTTATGTACAAATTTATTAATCAAATTCATTTTTAGTCGGCAAAGTTCATATACAATAAATAAATGAAAATAAAATAAAACATTGTATGATATGTATTTGTAATTCATAATATCTTTTATTTATTTTAAATATTGCATATTTGTTATCAATTCTATAATGATTTTTTTTATCGACTGGTATGGATGTACTCATAAAATAAATTTTGTATAGTGATTTTTTTTTGGTATCATGTAAATCCTCCGTGTTTTGAGTTGGTATCATGTAACCTTATTGTAGCAGTTTTAATAATTATTTTTCGTTAGTGATTTTTTTTTTAATCACTAAATGTTGTGCTTAATTCCTATGCTGATTTCTTTTAGTTCTTTTTATGAAACTTTTTTACTCGAAGGATTCTTATCCCGTTGCTACAAATAATTAGAACTATCTAACGCATAACTGGTTTTTTGATATATTTATGAGAAATAACTGAAGTAAAATAAATAATCAAATATATATATATATATATATATATATATATATATATATATATATATTTATATATATATATATATATATATATATATATATATAAATATATATATATATATATATATATATATATATATATATATATATATATAAAAACAAGAGGTCCTCAATATAAAACTAATTTAAACAATTTAACTTAACAGTTAAGAAGGGAAATCCAAAAAATAAAAGACGAGTCAATCAGTAACTGTCTAAAAAAAACAAACTAATCAGTCATTAGCATGACTGATTATTCACTTTGGAAAACAACCAAAAAAATTAAAAGACCAACAATGCAGAACCCTCCAATAAGAATAGAAGGGGGGAAAGGGGCTCGAAATAACGAATATAAAGTTCAATGTTTTGCGGAGCACCTCGAAAAAATATTCCAACCACATGATGATCAAACTTTAGAATCTCAAATAATAACGGTGGAATCTGAAAAAGAAAGTGAAGAAATTCTATTGACTTCACCAAAAGAAGTCATGCATGAGATACAATTCAATATGAATTCGAAAAAAGCACCTGGTTATGATCTCATTACTACAGACATTTTAAAAGAACTACCAAAGAAGGCTCTAGCTAAGCTTACTTATCTTATCAATGCAGCATTTAGAACTAAATTTGTGCCTAGTTTGTGGAAAATTGCAGAAGTAATCAAGATATCAAAACCTTTTTTGTTCTAGACCAATTTCATTGTTGCCAGTTATGTCTAAACTCTTTGAAAAACTACTGATTAAAAGGTTAAATTTGATAATCTAAAAGAATAACTTAATCCCAAATCATCAGTTCGGATTTCGTCGTCAACACTCAACAATAAAACAAGTACACAGAGTAATCAATGTAATTGAGAAAGCACTTGAAGAGAAAAATGTCTGCTCCACGATATTTTTAGACGTGGCGCAAGCTTTTGACAAGGTTTGGCATGAAATACTTAATCATAAGTTAAGAAACATCTTACCAATGCAATTCGGTAAAATACTGGAATCATACTTGAAAGATAGATTTTTTAGAATTAAATTGGATGAAACTTATTCTGAATTAAAAAAAATAAAAGCAGGTGTACCACAGGGCAGTGTATTAGGACCGATTTTATATTTACTATGCACGTATGATCTACCTGAATTAGAAAACAACCCAGTGGCGACTTTTGCCGATGACACTGCGATCCTACCTGTTGGAAAAAGCAACGAAAAATCAACACAAAAATTACAATCAGCTATCTCCGAAGTATATAAATTAAGTAAAAGATGGCGAATCAAGCTAAATGATACTAAATCGGTTCACATAAATTTTACCAACAAACGAGTTGAACATCTACCGGTTTCAATAAATCGAGAAATAATACCGTATGCGAACACAGCTAAGTACATAGGCATGGCCCAGGATGCTAAACTTAGATGGAAGGTCCACGTCAAAAAGAAAAATGAAGAACTAAAACTAAAATATAGAAAAATGCATTGGCTGATGGGCAGACATTCTTCTCTATCATCATATAATAAGCTGCTACTTTATAAGCAAATACTGAAACCAATATGGACTTCTGGTATTGAACTTTGGGGTTGTACAAAACCCAGCAATGTCAAGGAACATCGTCGATGCACCATGGTATGTCAGGAATAGTGATCCACATAGACCTTAAAGTGGAACCCCTTTCAATTGAAATTAAAAAAAATGCAATGAAATACGAAGAAAGACTCCAGCAACATGTGAATATAGATGCAATCCAGCTGTTAACCAACACCAATATTATACGCAGACAGAAAAGAATCAAACCCTTTGAACTGGTTAAATGCCAATGGGTGGAGTCATAGATATACTTATCATAGTAAATTAAGTCAGAAACAAATTGCTCATTAGTTCAGGAGACTAGATTGTAATAAAATAAAATAAATTAACTCAATTTATTTAAAATAAAATAAAAAAAAACTATATATAAATATATATATATATATATATATATATATATATATATATATATATATATATATATATATATATATATATATATATATAATATAAATATATTTATACAAATGTCTTAATAATTTATCATTGCCTTGTAAATTAGTAGATACAATCGAAAAAAAAAAAATTAAACTAACCACTATCCCGCGGTACCAACAGCCACAGACAGTTTATTCATATTAAAAATTTTAAAAATATTTTTAACTAACCGTTTCAAGCAATATTTCTATATCCGCAGGTCTGTAACTCTGAATACATGCGATGATTATATTTTGTTGGCCATGAAAATCTATTAAAAAAACTCACTTTACAGCAATTATAACACTTCGAAATCATTAAACTACAACGAGTAACAACGAATTTGAAAATTTAAAAATAAAAAAAAAATAAATAAATTGCCCAAGTACATATTATAACTAAATCAGAATATAATAAATCTACGTTTCTTAATCTTTTTTATAGATTTCGTTATGTAGTATATATATATATATATATATATATATATATATATATATATATATATATATATATATATATATATATATATATAAATATATATATATATATATATATATATATATATATATATATATATGTATATATATATATATATATATATATATATATATATATATATATATATATATATATATATATATATATATATATATATATATATATATATATATATATATATATATATATATATATATATATATATATATATATATATATATATATATATATATATATATATATATATATATATATATATATATATATATATATATATATATATATATATATATATATATATATATATATATATATATATATATATATATATATATATATATATAAGTGCAATGAAAGATCTCAATAAAAATCACAGCTAGCCACTATGTACCTTTAAGACGTACTTTTTTTGTTGTACATTTGGCTAGAAGTTTTTCATGTTCGTCGAAGGTAAAAATAATTTTTTTTTCGTTACTTGCGGGTAGTAAAAAAAATATAAACCGATTTTGCATACAAAAAAAAAAAACGCTCGTTATTTAAAAAGGAAATTATAACTTTTAAATATATATATATGTTTATATATTATATGCAATACACAAGTACTTGAATTAGTGAAAATTGAAAAAAAGAAAATTAAACGATAATCTTTTCTTTATATAATTTAAATTATATATATTATGTATTATGCTACAGTGGAATTTTTGATTGCTTCTGTTGGTGGAGTACAGTTGAAAATTTAAATGAAAATAATTAATTCGCCATTTTGCCGTTAGGTAAATGCTAACATATAGATACCTTTTAACTATATATATACGTATAAATTTGTTCACATTTAATGAAACTTTCACAACAAATCTATAAATGTCAAACTATTTATTTATATATATATATATATATATATATATATATATATATATATATATATATATATATATATATATATATATATATATATATATATATAATTTTAATATTAAAATGTTAAGATGCACATCGCATAAACACTCGAATCTCAAATTTTATGATAACAAATAATAAAAAAGCTTTTATCTACATGCATTATTATTACGACTATCACTTTATCATTATTATTTTATTTTTATTATTATTACACACACTATACATATATGTATGTATGATTTGCTTGTATAAGCATAAAATTGATAAAAATGTTAATTTTCACATAAAAAAAATAAAAATGAATTATAAGACACTATAAAAGTAGTTTGTTTGTTTTTGTTTTTTTTTTTAAATTATAATCTTAAATATAATATTTTGAAAACAACAACACTTTATTTTTTTAATTAAAAATAAAATATAAAACTACTTAAAATTTTATGGTAAAAAGAGAATTAAATCACTTTAAAATTAAGTTAGTAAATAAAATAAGAAATACAAATTGATTTTGGTAAATTTATTTTTATAACGAAATAAATTTTGATTTAAGATTAAGCACAGGTAAATAAGCGCGACTTAAAAATAATGGAAAATTTTTGTTTTAGTTGCTTTGTTAAATTAATTAAGCTTTGGGCGGTATAGGAAGTATATGATAACAAATTAAAAGTTTGTGGAAATTTATGATGTTTAAGTTTTTAAAGACAGCAACACTTGGTTTTCCGGTGCTGTTAATATTAGTCTAAAAGTTAGACAATTTTGGAGGAAAGTTGAATAAATGAAATTATCTCATGAAAATTTTCGTAAAATGACGTTTTACAACCTTTGAATAGGACTAACTCACCAACAATGTTTCTATCATGGATTCTCTCACAATTATGAGTTTCAAATATGTATTGTATAATTAAAAATTCTAATTAAATATAAATTTAATATTAAGTAACTAATTTGCGAAATAAGCACAGTTAAAAGCTTTTTTGAATGGATATTTAGATATAAATAATTCCGTTTAAAGAGATTCAATGGTGTTAGAGTTATTACAAATGGAGTAGATGATATATTTTCATTAATAATACAATCTATTAAAAATTGTTAGTCAATTAAAAAATCGAACAACTCAAATATACCACCGACCGAGCAATTGGCGCAGTGGTTAAAGCGTGTTTGGGACGGGAGGTACCGGGTTCGATCCCAACGGGGGAGGGTTGCAGAAGGGATTTTTCATCACTTGATTACGGTCGGTGATGACGATGAACACAACTATGACCCCCCGTTGGAGTGCAGAATTCATGGGCCGAACCATCGTCCATGCCAGTACAGGCTGGCTGGAGCAATGCAATGTGCAGATGGATATTTGAAAACGCGAACCTGTATTCGCGCGTCCTCAATTTGGCTAATTATGGCGTAAAGTAGGACGTTAATTAACCGCGAAAGAGTTGGGAGAGCTTCGGCCCCAAAACAGATTGCATAGAAATAAACAAACAAACAAATAAACAATTTTAATTTATAAGCAAGAGTTTATTAAATTGCGTAACGAAAGAGCAAAATTTAAATATAAGTATATTTTAGATGACTTACGTAAGCATAAAAAAAATCTAAAACATACATGGAAAATTATTAATAAACTGATTTATAATAAAATTAGATCAGAAAACAAATAAATTTAAGCTATTGAAGTGAATAATTATATTATTAAAGAACCTACTTTACTTGCTGAAGAATTTAATAATTTTTTTACAAACTGATCACTCAATACCGATGTTTCACAAGCAATTTATAAGCATGACTTAGTACCTTATTTCAAAAGTTATAGAAATCTTACTATTAATGTTCAACAATTTACTTTTAAACATACTCATCATGAAGAATTAGTCTTGATTGTGGGTAATCTTAATAAGAATGCGACTGCTGGATATGATCGCATTTCCATGAATTTAATTAAGAGATTTAAAGTTAAATTAATCCCAGTTTTGGTAACCCTTATGAATAATGACCTTACAGCAGGTATTTTTCCAGACTGCCCTAAAATTGCTAAAATAATACCTATACATAAACAAGGAGATAAAACAAATATGGAAAATTTTCGCCCTATATCGATTTTAAATGGGTTTTCTAAAATTTTTGAGTCAGTCCTGCTTGCTAGATTGCTGAACTGTTTTAAAGAGAATTCAATTATTAATAAAAATCAATTTGGTTTTATAAACCATTCGAGTACACAATCTGCTATAACTAATGCCTTTAATATTATATATAATGCAATGAATAATAAAATATTTGTGTCAGTAATTTTCATTGATGTAAGGAAAGCTTTCGATTGTGTAAATCATTCAATTCTTATTGATAAATTTAAAGTTTTAAACCCAAATTTTGTAACTTTCTCTACTTTTAAAAGTTATCTTATGAACAGGAATCAATTTACGTCAATAGGTGATTCTCATAGCAATAATAATATTTTGATTTCAGGAGTACCGCAAGCGTCTATACTGGGGCCTTTACTGTTTAATTTCTATATTAATGACATATTTAATTTACCACTGCATGGAGCCCCTGCAAATATATGCAGACGATACTATAATTATTTATCGTTGATTGATCGATAGATAATTATAGTATCGTCTGCATACATTTGATCGGTTAAAGTTACTTGAATATATGAATTTTGATTTGACTATTATTAATAATTTCTTAATAGCTCACCAGCTCAGTATTAACCAATCTAAAACCAACTATATTATGTTTCAGTCTAAAATTAAATCAGATGATGGGCCACTTCGTTTACCAAATTACTTTTTATTTAATAATACTAAAATTAAAGAAATCTCAAATGCAAAGTATCTTGGGGTAATCATTGATTCTGGTCTTACATGGCAAAATCATAAAACATATATTAAAAAAAAAGTTTCACCAATGATTTTCGTAATTAAACTGATCCGACCATTTATTGATTTAAAATTATTCATCGAATAATTTTAAATTATTCATCGAAAATCCTACCTTTACCGCTACTTTGTATTTATGAAAGTATAATTTTTATTAAAAAAATCAATTTAAATTTTATTAAGTGTAATGTGGATCTAGTGAGAATTAATCAAATTCACGCGTATCATACTCGTAGACAGTCAATTTTTTTTATACAATCCCATAGAACCAATAGGGCATACAGAAATATTTTTATAAAAGGACTTCATCATTTCAAAAGTTTGCCAGTGGACATTAAACACATCATCGGGTTAAAACCATTTAAAATTAAACTAAAAAATTTTTTATTTTCAGAGTGGATTAAAGAATATAATCTCGAATTATAGATTTAAATTTAAAATTTAACATTTAAAGTAAAAAAAAAGAAACAGATATATATATATATATATATATATATATATATATATATATATATATATATATATATATATATATATATATATATATATATATATATATATACCTTTTTTTATACAACAACATATTTGTAAACCTTTTGTATAATGTATGTGCTTACTTATACTTACCTACCACAGTCATTTAATTGACTAACAGGTTAAGTTTTTCTCCAAATAAAGAAATAAAAATCAGAGCAAATTCAAATGCTTTCGGCAGTGGCTTATTTAGGTATGTAAGTCAATCATTATAATTTTATAATTTTTTATACTTAGAACGCACGAAGTGTCAAACCAAACAAACATTGGGATTTTTTCTAGAAGATAATAAGGTAGACATAAAGTTCCTGACAAAAACTCATCTATAACATAATACTTACTTTTACTGACTGTTGTATTTACAGAAACGACCGTTTAGAATAAGAAAAAGGTAGAGTAGCAATTTTAATTCGAAAAAATATTTCGCATAATTTAATATCTGGAATTAATTGAATGTCTGGAATATCGTTAAATCTTGAGAGAGGTGACTATTTAAAAAACATTTGTTGTTACTGTCCAAACTCAAATCATAACGATTTTCAAAATGACATGAAGAAATTGACAAATTTTACATCTCCTTTTAGCTTGGGGCGCGACCTTAACTCAAGGCATACCAGTTGGGACTGTGTTAGGAATAATAAAGGTGGTCGTATATTGCATAGTTTACATGTAAGCTCCAATAATTCCACAATTGTAGGTCCTGATAAACCAAATTATTACAAATATAGAGGGGTTTCAAGTTTTTTTGGATCTCTTTCTAACTAATCAACAAATGCATGTACTTGGCGTCAATATTGTACTTGATCGCAATTCAGATCATTTTTAAGTCACTTATGATTTGAATTTTATAATCAATTGTAGTAGATTTACTTCAAGCTAATTTAATTATTATTTGGTGTATGCATTAAAATCCGGAATTTTTTTATGAAATTTGAGCCTTTATTGTGAAAAAATATTACAAGATTTTTTATTCAAAGTATTGCCCCTCGCTACCTACTACTTTTTGCAATCTTACTGGCAATTTCTGGATTCCATCGCAGAAAAACTGCGCCGGCTTGGCGGCCAAAAACGAATCGAGCCAATTTTCGATACCTTGAACTGAAGTGAAGCGTATTCCTGTTAGGACATTATGCATGGATCGGAATAGGTGGTATTCGAAAGGAGCAAGGTCTGGGCTATAAGGCAGGTGAGGCAAAATTTCCTATCCGTTATTCTCCAGATAATTTTTGACCGGCGCCGCAATATGTGGCCTATCGTTATCGTGGTGGAAAATGATTGACTCGTGTCTGGTCGCATACGTTGGCCGCTCTGCCTAGATTTCCTGGTTTAATCGGATCAATTGTTGACGATAGAGTTAGGCATTGATGGTTTGGCCACTTGGCAACAGCTCATAGTGGATCACAACTAGCTGGTCCCTCCAAATGCACAGCATGACTTGGCCCCGTGAATATTCGGCTTTGGTGTCGATGGGCCGGCCTCGTCTTTCTTAACATTCGCTTTTTTGCACTTGAGATTATCGTAATGGATCCATTTTTCATCGCCAGTGACAATACGATGCAAAAACGACTTCTTTTTGTGGCGCTCGAGCGTTTTGGACATGCAAAATCGTCTTTCTACGTCTCTTGGTTTCAACTCGTATGGTACCCAATTTCCCATCTTTTGGACGAATCCCAAGGCTTTCAAATGTCTGGAAATTGTTGCTTGATCAACTCCCAAAGATTCTGCAAGTTTTCTTGCGTTTGACATGAATCTTGATCGAGTAATACCTCCAATTCTTCATCCTCAAACTTTTTCGGCTGACCAGGACGCTCTTTGCCTTTGATGTCAAAATCACCACTTTTGAAGCGACTAAACCACTCAAAGCACTGTGTTTTTGCAAGGGCATGCTCACAAATCCACGAGCAAACGATGACTTTCAGCTGCAGTTTTGTTTGCGAAAAAGTGACTCAACAAAACTTCCCGTAAATGCTGTTTTTTTGATAAATTTGATAAATTTTCCATCGTTGAAATCGGTTGGATGGGCACAATCAAAACAAAAGCTTTTAGATGATTTTGAAAGGTACTGAATAGGGCTTTTAAATGATATATATAGTCATGATGTACTATAACGCATAAACAAGTAATGACATCTAGTATCAAATTCCGGTTTATAATGCATACACCTTATTTGAATTTTCACCCTTAAACAATTACACTTGTAATTTAATGAAAAATGATATCAGAAATACATGCGAAGAAATTAATTCAATTAATATATCCGAAAGATCTTCTAATGTTGACCTATTAGATGAAAAAGTAATTTCAGTTATTAAATCAGGTCGACCACTTAAAGGTTCGGACATAGATCAGATCCTTAATTTGCTGTTAAAAAAATGACCAACTGTTGCGATACAGAAGTTGATTAGCACTGTGGATACTATAACTATTTTTCCAAGCTTATATTCATCATTGGCTGCTTTTAATCCAAGTGGAATAAAAGTAGCAAAAATAAAACCGGCTGTTAATCAATTACTTTTTAACATGCCTTTATGTTTTAGTGGAGTATTGCTTTTGTAATAGACCTGTTGCGTATAAGTATTTTTTCTAATCGTTTTTTATAAAGATCCTACTTTTTATACCAACGTCCACTTTTGTTTATGGTTGCTTAATGCTTATGCTGCTCTTTATAGAAGGGATAATTCTTTTTGAAGATTTACCAGTCCTGCCACAATGTAAAATTTTAGTTCGTACCAATAATTTTGAATACCTTAATACAACGTATTTTATGTTCTACCAGGACCCTTTGGATAGCCAAAACCTGATTGTAAGTTTTTTTTTCTACACACAAGGGGTGTTTTTTGCTTGAATTGTAAGGCGTACAGGCTGATTTATGTAACTTTTCCATTCCCTAGTGGCCAGCATTTACCATATAGGGATATAGCTGGGGGTGGAGGTTCCTGCTTAAAAATAGCAAAATAATGTGTCCTACCAGGATAGGTTTCTGAAACATGGACGATGGTGCCATCCTGGTCGATATACTTTCTTTACAGTATGTTTCTCTTTTTCCCTGAATAATAGGCCTCTTGCCCATGTTTAGGGCACTCAATAGGCTGTTCTGTAACGACTATAACCAAGTTAGGAATTTCTATCGTAAAATTGTGGCTAAAAGTGGCGTAAAATTGTGGCTCTAGCTTCCATAATAAGGCATACATTCGACTTGTTTAAGTCAAATAAATAACCTATAAATTCTTGCGTAGTGTAGGTCCTATAGTATAGATCAGCAGTAAAGCAAATGCTACTAAGCATATATCCCTACTACTAAGGTCGTGTTTGTAATATCTACCAGGACTATTACTCTATCATAGCTATTACTAAGATGTTTTGACCAAATTGGCGTTAAAGAAGTGAGAATGTCGTTTAATTGACTATGCTCTATGCCTACTAAGCGACGCAGAGAATGGGGACATTTCGATAGTTTTTTTTATATGTTAGTGCCATAGGGGAATTTAAAAGCAATTCGGGTTTAAATCGCAACGTTCCAGAATTGGCTATTCGTAAATTATTTGGATATTTACCAACTGGAACAGTTCATTGTTGGATAGAGAACAATCAGCAATAAGAAATTCGATACAACGCTACTTTTATCCACATCTTCAAAACCAAGTTCAAGGTTAAAACTGTTTTTATGAACTTCAGAGATAGTAGAGAATATGTAAAGTTCATCTTTGAATTGATAAATAAACATTTATAGTATTTATAGATGAAGTTCGGTAACTTAAGAAGATTACTTGTTAATCGAAACCAAAATTCATTTGATAAAGGATCTTTGATCCATTGATTAAATGTGAGATGTCGTACTTTGAGGAAAAAATGCATTCTGTATACTTTATTAGATAGTCTTGATTGATAAACAGGATGTCCTAAAGCAATCTTTTTTGATACAATTTTTGTCGCAGAACTAGAACGGATTATTGGCTATCTAAATTTTCTTATAAGATTTCAAAATGTTGGACAATTTTTTTTAAGCCATTTAAACTTCTTAGATTCTTTAAATGATATTTTAAAGAGGTTTCAGCTTAAAACCGTCCGATGCATTAGCCACAAGTAACAACGACAAACAACCTTACAACACCTTAAAACAGAATACTGCAGATTTTTAAAATAGTAGTTTTTAGTGTACACTCTTCCTAAGTGCCTCTTCTTGAGGCAGGTTTCACTACGCAGTATCTTTTTTAATTGCGAAAGACTTTTAAAATTTATCTGCAGTAATATCTATATGGTCCACATTCCATTTTAATGTTATGTAGACTACGTCGGCATTTTCATTTTTTTAAGCAACTTCTATTTGATGTGGACGATGCATCTATCAGTGTTTCTATCGTTTCGTCAATCTTCAAATTTTTATAAATCCTTTTGGTCTTTTCGTGAATATCAATTTTGGCTTATTGTTATCCTGCATTTATTATTATTTTTAATCTATAAGACTAATAATTTCTTCATTTTTTCCATGTTGGTTTTTTTGCCATGTTAGTTGGCACTTGCGGTTGATCTTATTTTTTCTAAGTGTATTTTACAGATTGTATACAATTTAATTAGCGTCCTAATGCACAAATATCAACAAATTTTTTACCTGCTTCAATTCGTATTTTAGACGGCATTTAGTGTGCTAAATTTATAGTAACAAAAATTTAGAACAATAAAAAATTTAAAAGCAGTCAATCAGGTTCTTCTTTCATAGATCCTTAGATAGTAGGTGGAGGTCGAAATGTGATTCTGCGATGTAGAATAGTCAAATCATTCAACATAGTTCATAGGGTTAAAAGCGACATCTAAAACAAATCGTTGATTTTTGAGAGTGCAAATTTCATAACCTTGGCGTTTTGTCTTATATGGTGGTAAGTGAGCCACGTTTTCATGAAATGGTATCCCACGGTCATAGTTCCAATTGGCTTTCTTTGACAGAAACAGGAGATATTGTTTCTGTATGCTTTCATTCTCTTGCGGTCTGAACTGAATATTAAGGACTCCAGACAGTTGAGACATACTCCACTTGGGATCTTACATATGCAAAATAAAGTGTAAAGAAAGTTGATAAATCATTAAATTCACCTAACTACCTTTTGACAAAATCAGTTTATTGATCTCTTTTTTTATTCTGTCAGCGCCGCAAGTTTATTTAATGGTACGGAAAATTTTGAAGTTATTTGCTTAAATGAGTAGATCCGATTTTTTAATAATCTCTGTAATGACGTTAATGAAGTCAATAAATATGCAAGGTGCAAAGATGTGTGATTTTTGTGGAACTCCAGAAATAACTGTGATTGCTTTGGATTTCTTATTGCCAATTGTGACTTATTGCACTCGATTTGTTAAGTAAGATGTGAACCATTTAACAAAATTAAGTAAAAATCCAAAAGCGTACATGTTATCAAGGGCCTAAACAGTCGAATCATCTCTAACAGCAAAAGAGTTTTGTAAAAATGTTTCACCAAATTTTTGTACAAAATCAATTCGAAATGGATACATGCCAGTAAGACCTATATAAGTGTCTCATTTTTAAAATGATCATACAGAAGAACTGGAATATTTAACAAAATCCAAAGAAATTTAGTATTTAATCTATTCAAGAAGACACATGCTAAAAATTAGACAGGAGTCCACTAAAAATTCAACTCGATAAATCGGAAAATAAAAAATCGATAGCTAAACTATATTGATAGCTAAACGAGCAAGCAACAAGCAACAACAGGCAATAGATTCGATAAATGGATCACTAACCAAAAAAAGTTGTGACAAAGGGAAGTTTGTGCATTCCTAAATAAAAAAAAAATTATAAGTTCTTGAATTACTTAATGAATATATAGAGTCGAGGTTAATCGTCAGATTTTATTAACGACTGTAAATTGTCTGTCAATTGTCTGTGTATTCTACATAAATCCGCTATGATAATCCATATAAGTTAAAACAATCACCATATTTCATCAGTTATAAGATCATTTGTAACAAACGGAACTCAAACCTTGTCAATAACCTTTTGATATTTACTCCAGTGTTTTTTTAAACATAACTAACTAAAGTAACGTTTCTTATTCAATCTACAACTGTTCGGACACCCACGAATAAAATGTGAACAATAATTTTTTTTGCTTTGCCAATTTCATGACCAAAAGTAAAATTTGCTGATCCTATTGTAAGGTAGTTCTGGCTTAGCTTATTAAAAATGGAAATGAGTTAGCCTATTATTAATGACATAAATTGAAAATTCAGAAAAAACATTATAAAAGAGGCCATGTGCAATGCATGCTACAAATAGTAAGATTCCAAAATGAAGAAGCTGTAAAATAGCATTTCGAGCTTTTTGACTCCACTATTTCGATTAATATTCAAATTAAAAATACTAAAGTACTCCAAACCTTCCCATTAATGAATTTTGATGAGTGCCGCGAGTCTCGTAATTGGCAGCTACCGAATTTATATTAAATAATAATGTAAATCATTACGTCAGTTTCTTGTGGAAAGCAATCATAATGATAACATTATACGATTTAAAGTCAAAAAATCCATAAAAAAATGTTTGCGGAAACTCCACAAAATGCTTAATTTACGTACAAAGATTAATCTAAAAATGACCAAACTCTAAAAATATTGAACCAATGGAGCATAACATCAAAATTTATTTTATTGGTATTGCACATGCAAACTAGAAATGTAACTAAGATCACAAACTAAGTGATTGAAAGCAATTGGACAGCTTGGCGTAAAATTTGAGGTTTCGAAATAAAAATCTTTAGTTTGCCTAAAACAATAACACAACGGCAAGCTGGGTTGAACCATAAGAACCATTTGTTGATGTCCTCGTTCGAAATTTTTATTGTCTTTAAAAATTAGCTGGATGCGGTAAACATACCCAACATGAATCTCAATTTTTAAGCAAATTTATGTAGTGAATCTTGTAAACTGTCAAAAGTTTAATATAAAAAACTTGGCCAGTATGCCTAGTATGCCATTATTAGGGCCAGGAATTATTCCCACACATAAATATTGATGAAATGTTGCAAAGCAAATGGTCCAGTTTAAAATGAAGAAGCAGAAAGGAAAGGTAAATAACAAAAATTATCGAATATATCTATCTTACTGACCCGAGCATTTACGTTCAAACCGCTTTCATAAGAAAACTCTGCCGACATTTTTGGTAATATTTCTGCAGTAAAACATGACGGAATTCCATTTGTTAACTTAAATTTAAATTCCTTTTATAACTTAATTTTAAAAGTAAATGGTATCCCTTGTCGCGACTGTTGATTGATTCTAGATGGACTGCCATTCGAGAAGGAACGTCAACAAAATTTTGAGTTAGGCTGGCGACAAACCTGATCAGAAAAAATGTTTTAAAATGACTTGCGCTAAAGTTACCTACGATTATATGGCGTTATGCACACTGCGAGTAAAACAAAACATTTTTTAGTTTTGTTTTACTCAGTGTGCAAAACGCCATATAATCGTAAGTAATGCAAGTCATTTTTAGGTTAGAAAAAAACGTTTTGTCTGATTTGGTGTGTCGCCAGCTTTAGTTTTCACTAAAAGCAAGCTTACATTGTTTTGTTAATTCGAAGCTCAGTGAATTTGATACAATTGTAATCTATCTTATTTCTGTCTTGAATTTGAACTGTAAGCCATCTTATTTGTCTATTTTTTTATTTTTATAAATCATCGAAAGTTAAGGAAGTTAAATAAAAAAAAATTGATCTTATTTAGTTTACAATTTAATAACTTCAAGAACTTCAGGAGTACACATACTACACAGTTGAAAATATATAACTTGTTTGGGTTAAAAAAAGGTAAATCTCCAAAAGCTTAAAAAGTCGCGTACAATTAAACATGTACAGAGGATTCTAGGTACATCCATATACAATATCTACCAATTATTTTTTGAATTCAACAAAGTTCAAATCTCTTTACAATATTAATGACCATACACGATGAAGTCATTTATATTACTTATCAAAGATAAGCCTATACTCGCCACACACAGGTATATAATATATTTCTTACATCGAAATGCACATCTTACCAGATTATTGTGCGAGATCCATTAAGAAATTAACATTTATTTATTTAAAACAAATGACAATGCTCTTTTAATTATTAACGACTTGTATACGGAGTTTTATCTTACACAAAAAAAAAAATTACTTCGGAAATTTGTCATACCACAATAAGAAAATTGTTAAATCAAAGGAAGTAAAGTATATACAAAGTCACACAAACAATTATTCAAATTGTAAACTACAAGATATACCGCACACAATGTGTGAACCAAATTCCTATTGTTGTAAACATGACTTGTTTTATTCATGTCTTACGCTTACCAAAGCATAACAATACTCATAAAATGTTTTTAATCGTTGTAATTTTATAAATACACAGTAGTTACTAGACCTAGTCTAATATACGAGTATAATATATACATTAAAAAAAATTGTTATGATGTTTATTAAACCATCGATTACAATTTCACACTTTAATTAATTTTTTTTTTATTGTAAAAACATTACAAATATTTACAGTAGTTTTTTATCAGCTTTAAGACGTCGTAGGAGAATTTTTTAATTTTTAAAATGTGTCTGCTCTGTTGATTTGTAATTTAATTAAAAAAAAAATTAATTATTAATTTTTACGTTTAACTGGATACGGTGATGCTTGGCTATGGGATAATATTTTTGTATGTGTAAATCATTTTTACAAATTGTTAACTAAGAAATAAGAGTGGGTCAGTTTTTAATACTAAATTGTGTCATGTTAACTGAACGATCTAAGATATAAATCTTAATCAATATTAATGTTCATAATTCGGTCACATAAGCAAGTTGTAATTTTTATTTTTGTTACTTTTTTGGTCAAGTAAATTTTTTGGAAGCAAGTATATTGCAAATGAAATAAATGACCGGTTCCTAGGCAATAGTATTAATATATCGCTGAATATAGTTTCGGGACTTAAAATAAATCTTAAAAAAAAAAAAAATATTTTGGAAATACAGACGCTAATTTGATGTGCCATTACACTATACAGTTCGGGGTTTGTATTTATTCCAAGTTGGTTTTGTCATATATGGACTCGTTCGGGTTAGTACGTTTTTTAACAAATTAAAATCTTTGAGCAACTTAAAAGCTGTACAAACTTTCTGGTGCTAACCATATTTGTAAAATAAAACATCAAACCACCACGAAGTAATATAAGTTGAAGAAGAAATTATGCAATTAGCCACTATCAATGTTCAACTAAATTATATAAACGAATACAATATTTACTCAAATCTATTGCCCTCCACGGCATAATCTAAATAGAGAGGACTATATGTTATTGTTTAAATCATTAGGTTTTCATTTTATTATTGACGTTTTTGGGATTAAGACTAACAATCCACAAAGGAAAGGAGCTATTTACTGCAGATGCAAATAAAATTCTAGATCCAATAAATTTTATATTATGGCATATGGCATACATATTAATACATGGCAAAAGTGATAATGCTACCAAAACCGCACGCAAACCACCTAACCACCTAAGATATGTCTATCTCTGCTTCTAACTATTTATAAATCATTCGAAAAATTGCTGCTTAAAAGTCTCAAATTAATCATAGAACAAAGAGTACTTATTCCTCTCTAACAATTCAGTTTCAGATAAAAAAACATTCGACTATAGAACAGGTCCACAGAAAAACAGACATAATAAAGATGCACTGGAAACAATTGGTAACAATGTAGAAGAAGCAACGAGAAAAGTGCAAAGAGCCACTAACATATTGAGTAACTGGGCAAAAAGTTTACGAATAGCTATGAAACTAAATCAATTCATGTTAACTTTTCCAACAAAAAAATTAACTGGATACCAGTGGAAATCACCTCACAGCAAATTGGTACGGCAGAAATGATAATATCCATATAGGAACTTAAAGATGGAATACGTCAACGAAGAAATCAGGAAGCACGTGAGAAAACACATACTTTGTCTCTATCAACATGAAAATATTGTAATTCAGTAACAAAACTAATTGAAAAAACTTTCTGTTAGACCTGTTGTATATCAAGATGCTGCACATGGTGACGGGCAGGTGACATGGTCAACGTTTCTCTGCTAACATTATAATCAGTATTTATAAGATTTCCATTCAAATGAATTAAATTTAACCACCATGGAATATTACTCTAACATATATTAGTAATTATCTTGAACAAATTGGGGTCAATTAAGTTACGTACTTGCACAGCGGCTGATTTGGGATATAAATTGGAGTTTAAACATTCTGAAAGCTCAGTCATGATAGGTAGCAGCATTGCTCAGCCCATTGAATCTGTGAAGTTGTTTCCATAAGTTGAATTTTTTTAAATCCATCCCTAAAACGTAATGATTATCTCAATCAAACTGTGCCTTAAACTGTTTTAAAAGCCCTTTAATACTATTTACGTCATTTAATTTCGATCAAAACTGCGTAATTTTATCTTCCTATGCCGACAAAAAAACTGACACTCGATTCCAAAAATAAATCCTAAATAAAAAAAACGGATTAGACAGTCAAATAAGGCTATGGATTACTACTATGCGCTATAAAATAAAAACTAAGTGCACAAAATATTATTCCCTCCTAATGCAATATAAAGTTGGGATAATTTTTATTGCACTTTGCAAAAATTATTTTAGTAAAAAAATGAACGCAAATATGTGGCAAATTTGGTCAGAGAGTATTTAGAAAACGATATTACAATGTAGATGAGCTCGAAATTTAAAGCAACCAAATTGATATAATTTATTTTTAATAAAGTTTAAAGTAAATGACTCAAAGTTAACAGCATATATCATTTATATACTGGCGGCATGAAAGCTCTAAATACAAGAGATTTGGAAAGCTGACATAAACCGAAACAATAATCTACAACACACGTAACGATTTAATAAAGGATTCAAAAGGAAACTTCGGAAAAAATAGTCAATCGAATTTTTGCAAGTATAGAATTAATCTAACTTGAAATCTTGGGGTCATATATGACCCCATTTGTTTTTTTCAATTTGCGCTTAAAAATTAGGACTAAAAATATTTTAAATGAACTTCAATCTTTTTTAAAAGGCACCATTGCAAATAAATGTATTTGTTATTGTTATTAATTAATTCTATTGTTTCATTTGATCAATTCAAAGTAAGTGTTTAGATTAGCGTTCCGACATTTTTTTAAAAATCCGTTAGTGATTAAAACGTTTATTTAAGGCGGTGATTCTATCACATACATTTTGTGCATGAATCATCGCCTTAAAGTGTTCCTTTTAGTTTTTTATTTATTTAGTTTTTCATTTGGGGTTTAATGTGACCCCGGAAATATCGGGACAAAATTACGTATATGCTTGAAGCATATAGTAGTAATGATGAGGATAATTTAAAACGAGGGGCCGAGCATTATTTAAATTAATTGAAAAAATAATCTTAATGTGTCATTCTGTAAACCTAGCTACTGGTCTAGTGATAGAAGAAAGATCCCAGAAGTCATAGATTTCTGCGTCACCAAAGAAATCGAAAGTAATTACATTAAAGCGACTCCATGTTTGGACTTGTCATCCAACCATTCGCCTGTCTTAATCACTCTGGTTATAAGGATAGTGAACAAATAGAAACAACCAATATTAAGCAATAAAATAACTGACTGGAACCATTTTAGATATAAGGTTACAGAGAATATTAACACAAAAATCAAATAAAAGGCGGAGTGTAATATAGATCAAGCAGTGGAACATCTCAATCTATGTATTCAGTCAGCAGCTTGGAAGTCCTCACCAGTTTTAAGCTGAAACAACCACAACATTATATTCCGCCAATACGTAAAAGTGACGATAGCTGGGCGAGAAATAATGAAGAAAAGGCTGAGGTGTTTGCGGAGCATTTCGAAAGAGTATTTCAACTATACCCATCACAAACTACAAACGAAGAGAACAACAATATTCAAATACATTTGGAGTTGTCATTGCAAATGAATCATACAATCACGAAGTTTTCTATCTTTAAAGTATAAGCAGTGATCAGCATCTTTCGGTTAAATGCAAATAATTTCATTTGATTGAAGATTTGTCACATTTTGTCAAGGTCAATTGCCACTTTGAGGCATGTGCTTGTTGATTTTTTTTTTTGTGATACGATTATTATTTATCAAGGTTGCAGTTTTTGTGTCTTGCCGAAACAGCGGATTTGATTATTCTAGTGATAAAATCTTCTAAGCACGGATAAACATAAGCGGATCAACAAAGTAAATTCATTTTGTGTAGTGTGTGGCTTTCTTTCAATCCAACCAGTCTTGATTTATTAAAGTATGTAACTTTATTTAAAATGGCTGATGCAAAAATCATTAAACTAAAAACTGGACGCTTGGTACTTGTAAAACAGCAAAATCGTGTTGCAGATTTCGTTGACGTCAAAGCAAAAACTGGTACTAATTCTATCAATGAGGCAAGACATCTTCAGAGTGAGGTAACCTTGCTTCTTGCTACGACTGGAATGGACTTAAAAAAATAGTGTTCAAATTCAGAAGAATTGTTATCCCATATTCCATATAGTTATCCAGAATAGTTATCCCTATGGGTATGGTTTGGTAACCTGAAAAGGACTATTTTTGCTATATGGTTAAACTTTCACCGAATCCAAAAAGAATTGCATCAATCAATGCATACAAAATGGATTGAGTTTAGAAGCCAACTTGCTTGTTGGAATGAGTTCCGTGTAAAACGATTAATTGAAACTTATGATTTCACCACCGATATACAAATTCATGGTTTCGGAAACTCTAGTTAGGTGGCCTATGGAGCTGCGATATAGATACGATGTGTCAACCACAATAATATCGCAACTACTGTTGCTTTGTGTAAAGTCACGCGTTGTACCTGTAAGCATAGTCAGATAATGGTATTCGAGTTCTTACCTAATAATTCAACGCAGTACTTAGAACTGGATATTCCCCAATAAATTTGGAAGTTTTCACAAGCCAGGTAAGCCCCCAAAAGAAGTAACATCGTACAAACCTATAAGCTATAAGTATCATCCTCAGCGAAAAAACTTGATTAATGACTGACCGATTCGGTTGAAATCCTTTGGTAGTTACTTACAATTATTCTTGGCGAAGGTAGTAACATCGAATAAAATCGAAAAGATAGTTCCACAAAGTATCCTCTCTGAATATCAAGATCAACCAACCTCAGGGAACGGTTTCGTTTTAATCTATACGTATATCCAGTGTGTCCCTAATGGCGATATATATATATATATATATATATATATATATATATATATATATATATATATATATATATATATATATATATATATATATGGTGCAGTCCGGTAAGTCCCTTAAAGAAGCTACAAGAGCTGCACTCATTACTAAATTTTTATACTCTTAAAACTTCAGCCTTCCACCACTGCTTTATTCCACTGCTTTATAAAATGATAATAAAATCTAGCTGGTCGTATGGTTTACAGTTGTGGAAAAAGGCGATTCCAGTCTAAAGTTCTAAGCATCATAGTAGCTGCACCATGTTCTGTGCCAAACGATATAATTCACAAAGACCTCTAGGTTCCAACAACATGGGAAGAAATTAGCGATTACAGTACCAAGTATCACTCAAGATTGACAATTCACTCAAATGAACTGGTGAACAAACTTCTCGCTACCACAACACCTTTAAACACAACAAAGGTTGAAACGTCACAAAATTACCAAATTTTAAAACTCTTATAAGAAAATACGCAGCATTTTTCTGGGACTTGAGAAAAGCGTTCTATTGCATTATAACTATTCGATACTATAATGTATACAAACTATCAATAATTGGATAGTTGGGGTGATAATTACATTTTGTGCAGCGTTGTGGTGTTCTGGTAGTGCTTACTAAAACTATAATATGGAGTGTGGGTTGTGTGTGTTACTGGTCAATATTGACAAAATAACGTGCGCTAGATTTTGTGAGCGTTCTTTTCATTATGGATGCGCGAACATTGAACGAGTGGTATTTGGTCATTGTCTAAAGTGTCCCAATATTATGTGGTTTTGTGATGATTGTAGAGACCTTTTACTAAACAGATCTTTCCGAAAATGTCTAATGAATGGCAAATCTTTGGATTGTGACACCCCAGCCTCAGTTGGATCTGTTGTACAGTAAAATTGTATAAGCTAATAGGAAATTTATTGAGGAGCTAAAGGAAGCGGTTGCAGAAATTAGCTGCACTAATTTTTTGAAGGCTAAGCCATTGACCCCAGCTATTGTACCGGAAAATTCAACATCGCCGCTGTGTGCAGTTTCGGATTTGACTTATGCAGCTGTTTAGGCCTCTAATGAAAACAACTCTGGTAATTCCAGGATTTCGACAGTTAACTGTGCGATTGATGAAGCAGAAGTTAATGTTACTTTACCATCTAAATTATCTTTTCCTGGTGGATTATCGAATGTGGCTAAATACTCCAATGATATTAGGTATTCTCAATTTAGACGGCTGAAACCAATTTGCGGTGCCAAAGCGGTTTCTGAAAAACCTGGGAATAAAACAGTCGCACCAAAATTTTGGTTACGCATCTTTCAAGATCTGACCCATCAACTCAAGAGGATGATATTTTGAAGATGGCGAAAAGTTGCTTAAATACTTTAGTGTTGTAAAGTCATTAAAATAATTCCAAAAAGCGCTAGTTTGCAAGATTTGGAATACATTTGCTTTAAGTTAGGCATAAATGATGGATTGCGGGAATTGGCACTAAACCCTCATACCTGGCCTACTGGTGTTTTTATACGTCCTTTTAATTCAACAAATTTTCGGGTGGCAGGGCCTTCACGCATAAAATTGCGGTTGGCGAACACAACTTCAGATTAAAGAAAAGTTAATTTTAAGAACTCTACTACAGGTGACAACGTGGTAGATATCAAATATTCTGTAAAATTTGGTCATTTGAATGTCCGCAGTTTAACTAAACATTTTGATGAGATATCCGTTTTGTTACATGATCATCGTTTTGGTTTTCTTGCTTTGACTGAAACTTTGACTGAAATCAGGTTGTTTTACAAAAGTTCTAATTTTGGTCATTTACAACCCACCTCCCGTGGTTAATGTTGATATTCATAATTTTGATTTAATATTTTCTCAGCACTTGGCTAATTATGAAAAAGTTATTTTACTTGGTGATTTCAATCACAATATGGTATTTAGCAATCAACTGACTGCTTGTCTGAACATTTATAATTTATTTTATTTACCATTTAGGCCGACTAGAAATAATAGTCTCTTAGATTTAATAATTGTTAAACATAATAAACATAATAACATATTTTTATGATAAACATAATATCATATCTTATGGACAGTGTTCAGTACCTGCTTTTTGAGAAATAAAACTATTAAGTACATCAATCAAGCTACACAGTATTTCTATTTTCGAAATTCTAATGACTCAAAGAAATTATGGAATAATTTGAAGAGACTTGGTATTCATAGCACCACTGGCGCTTCAGTCATTGGATTCTCTGCTGATGATGTATTGAATGGAATTTGTAAATTTTGTGATTCTTTGGAAGTTTTTCCATTACCAGATATCGATTTTAATAGTTCTTCTGTAGATAATTCCTTTATATTTGATTGTGTCGATGAATTTATGGTAAAAGAAGCCATTTTTTCAATTAACTCAGAATCTATTGGATATGACATGATTAATTTTAAAATACTTAATATATTTATAGATCTTTTTCTGCCACACATTACTTTTATCGTAAACCAGTGTTTGACAAAATCCGTTTTTCTAAAATTATCGAAGGTGGGTTCCATCATTCCTTCATCTAAAAAAGATGTCGTTTGCGACATTAGTGATATCCGTCTCATCAGCATTTTGCCGGCTCTTTCTAAGGTTTTGGAAAAAATTATGCAAATGCAGATTCAGTAGCAGTTAAAGAGGTTTGACTTTCTAAGTAAATTTCAGTCAGGTTTTAAACCAGGTCATAGTACTACAACAGCACTAGTACATATTGTTGATGATCTTTCCAGTATTTTAGACAAGGAGAATTCGTTTGATATTCTGGTTTTGTGGGATTTTTCAAAGGCTTTTGATAGTATTAATCATACACAGTTGCTTCAAAAGCTTTTTTTGTACTACTTATTTTCTAATTCTGCTATTAACTTAATACATTCTTATTTGCGTAATCGTACGCAGTTCTTTAAGTAAGGTGACGATTTTTTATGCTTTTCTGAAGTGGTGACTGGAGTGCTTGAAGGTTCTGTTTTGGGTCCATTGCTCTTTTCTGTTTATATTAACGATTTACCTTGGCATATGCAATATTGTCATTTTCATTTTTATGCTGATGATAAAATCTTTTCTTGGATGATAAAATCATCGCTTTCGTCCCGACAGTTATACATTTGGGGCTCATAATGACTTCAAAATTATCTTGGAGTGACTATGTGAGTTCTTTGTGCCAGCGGGTAAATTATAATTTGTATTCGCTTAGACTAATAAAAAAATTTTGTCCTGTTAACTTAAGAATTTATTTGGTTAAAAATTTAATTCTTCCCATCTTCACATATTGTGACGTGATACAATTGTGATAGTTCCTCATGGCGTTAAGAAAAAATATCTTCAAAAATCGAACTCGTAAAACGGACCGCTAACTTTTTCAATACTGTGGAGTATTATAAAGTTGAGATTTAAGCATTTTACCGTACAGCCAGTTGATAGTTACATTCTTTGTAAAAACTTATATAAAACACCTGTTATCGAAACATCATTAAAATGTGAAAGTTTAATCAATTTTATTACTCGTATATGATTCAATAGGCAAAAGATTCGCATAATCGGTTAAAAACAACCTTGTATGGTGTTGTTCATTAAATTGCATAGAAAATAAATCATCCATTACGTTTGCTAATTAGGATTAAGCGAAGTTAAACTTTTATTACAATATCGCTACTGGAGACTAATGAAAACGAGCGATCTAATCTCATAATAAAAACAAAAACTAATTGCAATCGTTGCACGCGCTACATAAAAACGCATAATTAAAATTAATTTTCACGTTTTTCTTATACATTGGACGCAGGAATCCGCGATTTTTTTTTGTTGTTTAACATCAATTAATATTCAAAAGCAGTACGGTTGCTGCTATACTTTAGTTATCTTGCGGAAAGCAAACAATTTTATTTTTTAGTTGTTTTGTATTCGCAAAATTACTTTTATCCTTATTAGGATGAAATTTTGTTTAACCGCAATAATAATAATAATAGCAACAAGTTAAATAGGCATATATTGTAATGGTGAAACTGGATAAATACATAAAAATCAACTTACATACGTTTTTTTTTTTTGCTTTAAGATTTTAACAACGACCATTTTTAACGTGTTGTTGTTAATGTTAAAAAAAATTCACTTACCTAGAAATAGAAAAAAAAAATTGCATACAACATTAAAATAAAATAAATATTTGGTTTTTTATGTTTAGATTATATTTTAAATAATATTTAAATTTTTTTTTTATTTAAATGTAAATAATATACAACAATCAAGGAAACAATTATTGCACGACGTTATACAAAAAAACATATATTTACAACAAGGTTGAAGTTAGATGGAAATGTGAATGAAATATACTAGATGTTGTATAGTATAAGCGCATATACATATATATGATGTAAAATAGTTTTGTCAACAAAACCAAACCTAGTGCAAATATTTTATCAGCAAATTCGAATCTATATATACATATACAAATCGAGATTTGAATGCAGAACAGCACATATGTAAATAAAAAAAAATTTGTTCAAAAGTCTTCATTCATATA
Organism: Tipula confusa; assembly: GCA_963556175.1. Taxonomy (NCBI): domain Eukaryota; kingdom Metazoa; phylum Arthropoda; class Insecta; order Diptera; family Tipulidae; genus Tipula; species Tipula confusa. The sequence continues at coordinate 195,658,573 of OY744475.1, read as the reverse complement.
TAGTTTATCGTCAATGCCATTTTTCTTATTGTTTTTAGAGGAATCACTCGCATTGTGCATTTTGTTTCACATTTTAAACTTTAAACAATGTTTAAACTTAATAGTAAACAAGTATTTTGATTGCATTGGTTCATCAAACTCGATATATTTTAGTATTTTGCACTGTCATTTTAAAATCACCGCAAAATTGGGCCTTAAAACGTTACTGCAGTACAACAACATCAACTGAGCTTTCAGAAAACGACTTAGCTTAGATATTAATCTAAATAAACATATAAAAGTGGCAGTCTTCAAATCAATCAGTCTATAATTTAGAAATATGTTATTTGTTGATCTACGTGTGCATGCTATTCCCAATATTTTCCACACTGCAATTGCACCTATCTCTGATTTAATGATAGAAAGTGCTTTTTACATCGATGCGCTACCTGTACAATACTCAGATCAAGTGGAATAGACAAAAAAAGTGTGGTGCAATATTTGGATTATGTTTATAAGATATCAGTATACTTAAATTCATCCCAGCATAGATACACAAATTTTGCTAGTGTTTGACCCATAGTACCGTAAATAGAAAACTCATCGGTAAACGACAACTTTATTTTTGAAAATTTTTAAAAAATGATTTAGAGCAAACCATAGCTTTCGTTTAATGAATTTTCAAAAACATTTTAAAATCTATTGGAGATTGCTCTTCTGAACGATTGTAAAGCAGGGAACATTTGAAATACTCCGTTGATGACAGGAAATAAAGATAACCACTTCGTCTTCAAATGAAATAGAAGTTTTCTGTACTCAATTTAAAATAAAGTACAAAATTTTTTTAAGCCTTCAGTTCTTACGGTATATAAATAGAAAAAATTTTTAGATTTTCCAGACAATTGAATCCACATCTATAGTTAATCCGTCCAGAGTGTGGTGTACGCAATTGTTTAATAAATGTACTAGACATCCCATTCCAATCTGCGGGTTCTTTAAATATTTCTCAAATCCACGGAAAATATTGTTAGATTCTCTACGACTTCTCATCAGTCACTGCTTGGAAATCCAATAAACAGTAAGTAGTGCCAGATTCTTTAAAAAATAATTGAACTATAATCGGAAATATTTTGATAGCACCATGATTTGATCCACCTGCAAAGACAATGATTTCTAGAGATATACAAATAATTGGAACTCTTGGATCAAGCCGAATAGAATAGTTACGACAACGCTCAACGGTAAATATACTACGTACCCATCATTCCCAGAATCGTTGAAAAATATTGTCACTATTGTGAACCATACGTAAATGTTGTCAAACATTGTCAGCCAGTGTCAATGAAGAAGGTATTAAAAACCAAAATGGGAAAAATATAAGGCTTCCGGTTGTGATAAAATTCCCAATGTATATAGCTGTGACAAGATTTTCATCCTACATAGTCTGCTTGGTAGATACGGCTGGCCAAATATTAAATCGCATCATATGCGGAATACTACAGGAGGCTTTTTAAAATAAAAGTCTCTTTTTTTAGAAAATCAATATGGTTTATATAGGACGCGCTCTACCATTGATGCGATGAAGCTTCGCAAAAAAATTCTTGCACGTACAGACACCTCTGTGAAATTGAAAGTCTACCATTGAGATTTTTCTCAGGTGGCTGAGAGGAAAACTCTAACCGACTCGCCAGCAGCTGTGGAAAATTACAATTATTCGCGAGATTGCAAACGCTTTTTTAGGAAATTGGGCTATGAACCGCGTCTTTTCCTTATAAGCGGCTGAAAAGAACTAGATTTAGGTATAAAATACAAAGGGAAAATCCAGTAAAACAACGACAACATTACGATGCAGCGACTCGGTTCCCTAGTACCGGCGGTTTTTGAGAGTAAGGAAGTGGACTAACAGTCGTCAGAAAACAACGAACACAATATTACAGCAGCGGGAAACTTGGCAGTTGAAAAAATATTATTACTATGAATTCGATTAGTTCAACTAAACAAGGAGCGTCTTAGCTTCGAAAGTCCGAATGTTTAAAATCAGCTTCCCCTATAATGTGGAATGTAAAGGGAATTAACGCTTACTATTGCACGTCTTAGCAACACAAGACCTCTGGCTAGTGAGAAGCCAACCAATCAAGATATATCAAGATAGTGGTAAGCAAATTGCGGGATGCTTCTAATACTATTTCAATTCACCGCTCAAGACTAGTATCAGTTGGGCAATAAAGAAAAACGAATTTCAAAAATTGTATGTACCCTAGAGGAACTGGATGGAAAAGAATAGCAGAGCAGGTCAGATGATTTGTCGAATTCGGGAAATAATTAAGCCTTTCAAATATTTCAAATGTCTCAAATATGGCTACCATGCTCAGAAATTTGGGAGTCAGAACAATATGTCAAACCTGTGCAGTAAGTGCTGGAGAGACAGACATATTGCAAAGCACTGCAGATATTGCTCAAAAATTGATTCCATCAAAAGAAAAATCATAAAAATGGTTTTGGTCTAAACTAATCTGATGTGTCGAAAGTTGACACAGGTCCTAAATATAGTGTTTTTTACCCCAGGTCCTATATATAGTGTTTTTGCGCCCCAAACAAAAATCCTTCTCCACATTTCAAAGAAGATTGTGACTAAGGTCTAAAAATTCAGGATTTGTAAATCTCAAATAAAAAATTGTTTTTTAAAAACTCAAATTTTTCCCAAAATTTGTTCTACACGCCTATATTTTTGGAAAAATCTTCTATTAAGGTTATGTAATCCTTATTTTCAAGAAAATCACTATATATAATATTGATAAAGTTGCTAATCCTTCTAATTTTTCTTTTGCTACATCTGAGATGGTTTTTAGTAATTTTTAATTTCCAAAAGCTCTATTTTCGGAAGTTACCATTACTAGTATCAACATTAAAATTTGAAGTGCTTTATACTATTAAAGGTAAATATCAATTCTAAATTTTACATATAAATATGATATTTAAAGAGTTCATTGGTGGTAATTTCGGAAAATCTATAAAATTGAAAATGTTTGAATCAAATTATTTAAATTCACTTATGCCAGACTTTCTATTATAAAGATTTAAAGTTCTTTTCCAACTTTAAACAATTACTGCTAAAAAAGTGCTAAAACAGAGGGAAAAGTAAAATCCTTAAACACTTCTTAAAATGTTAAAAAATATTTTGCTCGAGTGTAGCATGTTAACAGATGCAGTTATGCAAATTGAAGGTTTTTTGTAGATATTTAGTGGGACCTTGAAAATGAAAAGGAACTTCAGTATTTTATTGCCTTCAACTTCAGCTGAGCAATGCGTCAATGAGTCCTTGTCGTTTCTATACTAAAAATTCATATAAGTTTCAGATATATATATATATATATATATATATATATATATATATATATATATATATATATATATATATATATATATATATATATATATGAGTCATTCCATTATATTTCGGACAGCCTCCAAAATTCATCTCTTCGATTTTGGTTTTTTTATTTTTTTCACTTTCCTTATTAAAAATAAGTAGACCCCTATTTTTTTTTTTTTTTTGTACCTATGGTTGTCCCGTTATTCGAGTTTTTAGTTTTGACAGTTTTCAAATTTTGATTTTTGACTCCTACATTAAATATTGTATCTTCGGTTCTAAAATGAGTATTTTCATAAACAGTAGCATTTTAGAAAGGTATTAAGCTGTTCTATATTATTTCATAATTTATTTTTATAAAATACCGTTATCTTTGGAGTTATGGTTAGATATATCTATGTTTATACTTCCACCGCTAGAGGGCCAAAGATACCAAAATTTAAATATACCCGATGCACCATTTGATAGGCAATTTGTTCACCTTTTATAAAAAAGTAAAATTATTTTCGTCCACGGCTATAGTTTAGCCGCCAGAAGACTTCAAAGTTGAAAAAACGTGTTTTTTTAGAAAAAAAAATTCTATTAGTTGCGAAATGAGAATGAAAGTATACACTTAACGGACATTTTTTGTATAATTTTGATACAAAATACAGCAGTAAATAGAAAAACGGCCAGTTTTGAAATATTTTGGTTAGAACTCGACCCCCAGAGGGAAGATAAATTGAAATTAATTAATTTTTTAAGCTTTTTCCTGCCAAAAATTGCTGTAAATGTTTAGTTATTATGATTAAATGCAAGTTTTTTTTCTGTTTTTGTATAAAATAAATCAGTTATTCAATTAAGCGCCTATTTGCAACTATTCCAGATACAGGTAAACCACCAGAAGACCGCAAAATTGTAATTAACAAATTTTTTTTAGGCGTTTTAGAGTAAACCGGCAAAAAGACGATACATTTAAATAAAAAAAAATGTAATTTTTACAATTGTTTTTACAAAATATTTATATTTTTTCATGACGATTTTTACAAAGAACATATATTTACAGTAAGAGAATTTGAGAACATTTTAGTTCTAATAAATGTTTTATCAGAGCTCGGCATTATTTGATGAGTTTGCCGGGTATTTTGCACTGTTTTAATATTAGAAAATCTTTTATTAAGTTTTGTTTTAGTTTTTGCATATTCTTCTTTGGTTACATAACCGAAACGAATAGACTGTATGGTTAAAATTTATAATTCTCTGCAAAATCCAAAACAACAACATATTCTCCAACTTGCAGATCATTTTTTACGAGCTTTAAATAACTTGATTGTTGTTTAGTGATAAAATCGTGTTTACGCAGTACTGCTAGGCCATATTTTGATTCTGATAAAATTTCGACGACTTCATCAACAGAAGATATAATCTTCTGCAATTTAAACACATTTTCAACAGGATTCCAATAACTGTATGTTACTTCGTTCATTTCTTCAGCGTCTGCTGCGGCTTTTATTTGTTTCAGGAAATCATCCAATAACACATTGCAGTCTTCACAATCACCGTTACAGCAATCCCAGGTCAAATTTTCACAGGATACTCTTTTTAACAGTTCTCTTTCATTATTAATAACAGGGTCGCATTGTAAAATTTTTGTTATAACTGGACATAACAAATTGTTGTTCTGATGAATTATACAAACACATTCATTATGCGTTCCGGCTTTTCCCGCTAATATACATTCTTTTGGCCGAAGCTCTGCAAACTTGGAGAATCCAATGTTGTCAGATGGATATTTTTCCAAAAACGCCTTATAAGCCTCAGATAAACTGCACAAGACAAGTAGTTTCTGCTTTTGAACCCGATTTCCATTAACATCACGAACACTTATGCAGTCATTTAATCCGGGAAGCTGTCGGCTGATATCCATACTTTTGTAGAATTCCGTAACTGTGGTTATTGTTTCTGAAGAAATTCCAGACCTCCTTTTTCTTGGCCCAGGTAAGCTGCCATATCCTCTCTCCTTGATTAAATTCTTTGATTTTAATACTATGTGTTTTGTTGCCTGGAACTTATCCATAATTCTGGTTACTGACCAATTTTCAGGTATTAAAGTAAGCAGCAATACACGATTGTCGTAGTTTTCCTCGCGATTAAATGCTTCCAAAATATTGTTAAGAATGTTTCCGTTATCATCATGAAGATTTGACTGATCAGCATCTATTGGTGATATTTTGGGCACCGGAACGCACAAAACATTTTCACAAGTGAGCCTGACCACTTTTTCCAGCTGCTTTTGGCGATACAATGATTCTGTGAGCCTGTATTTGTTTACAGGAGATCCACCCAATCGTTCACATGATTCGGTGAAAATATCATGATACACCGACTGAAGAATTTCATGTGGTGGTGATGAATTTTCCGATAGAATTTCATGTGGTGGTGATATACTGGACGAGGATGTTGAACAGCTTGCCGGTGTACTTGGTAAACTTACAACTTCGGTTAACCTATACAATTTAGCTCTGCATTTGTTACAAATTCTTTTATTTGTTATTTCACGATTTAAAAATTGTTGAGCTTTTTCAGCTAGTTTTACACTAATAGCATTAGAATTATTTTTCAAATTTTTATGGTTTTCCAAATCAAAAGGATTACAGCATTCCGGATTAACCATTTTGTATTTTAAATTCGATATTTCACACCAATAATAAATTTACGAAAGAGATACTTTATAGTCCACTTTTAGATATTAACTGAAGAGCCAAAAATTTTGTACGTTTATTTATATGAGCCTAGTTTATTATTTGCCGTATAGTCATAAAATTACTGAGCACCACTTTTTTCTGTTACATAGGGACAATAAATAGCGCTAGGTAATAAAATAATAATAAAATATGTGCTCCTCATGGCTTTTATACCTGAAATGACGAATTTATAAATGCTGTTTTGAAAGAAGGCGGCAATAAAACAAAAATGGGTGCAAACATATGCAAGATGATTCATCGCTGTAATACCAGTGATTTCAAAATTAGATAACTACCTGTTGTTTGGCGAGAAAACGGGTAAATTAAAAAGGACACAACTTAGATTTAAAGAAATAAAAATTGGTTGCATGTACACATACCAGGTATTTGTACTCAATTCAATCATTCGTTTCACAAAAATACTGAAAAAAATGGTTAATTTCATTTCCCAACCCGCTGGCGGTTTATCTGTTCCTCAAACATTTGCGAATATGCACTTAATTGAATAACTGATTTATTTTATACAAAAACAGAAAAAAAATTTGCATTTAATCATAATAACTAAACATTTACAGCAAATTTTGGCAGGAAAAAGCTTAAAAAATTAGTTAATTTCAATTTATCTTCTCTCTGGGAGACGAGTTCTAACCTAAATATTTCAAAACTGGCCGTTTTTCTATTTATTGCTGTATTTTGTATCAAAATTATACAAAAAATGTCCGTTAAGTGTATACTTTCATTCTCATTTCGCAACTAATAGAATTTTTTTTTCTAAAAAAACACGTTTTTTTAGAAAGTATCAGTTAAACGTGTTTGTAAAGAAAGTATTGGTATTTAATGGCAATTGGAAGGATCATTGTATCTTTACACTTTAATTAAATATTGAAAACTAAACGAAACATTTATTATATTTAATTTTAGCGTGATTCAATGATTTTAGTAACTTAACGAACAATTTAAGGAATTTAAAATAAAATGGTTTATTTACTTGATAGGATCTCATCTTAAACTTGGAAGGTTCCGGGCTTATTGTAAGATTAATTAACAATTAAACAATCAAAAAAACTATCTGTAGTAGAGAATACATTTTTAGCAAGGTTCTACAAACTTGCTGAATTATTCAAGGAAACCGTGAAAATATCATATAGTTCTTTTCCGTTTTAGATTGTAACATGTTTTCTATTTATACCATTCAGACAAGAATGATCTTAAATCGAACTTAACGAAACCAAATTAACGAAACAATGCTAATATAGCAGAATATGCACCACGCTACAAAAGAACTAGATATTTAAAATTATAAAAAAAACATTACGCCAGAAAGTGATTCTAAACAATACAACCACGTATTTGAAGGGTTCCCTGTTAACACATTTTAAAGCAAATAAAATAAATTGTTGTGCTTAAATGCAAATGAGACTGTGTTATCTGGTTATTTTCAAAGTATATGTTATTATACTATACACTTTACTCGACAATCGATATAAGTTTCACAAAGTGTAAAAATATTCATTAAAAATTATTTTTCATGGAAAATTCATGGAATTTTTATTTCACCGCATAATTAATAAATAATAATAATGATAATGCAAATATTACGATAATTGTTATTTGGTTTTTATACAAATTTAAATAAACAGTGAAAATTATTTGCAATTATTCAATTAAATTCAGTTTTTTATTTATTGTTATGGGGTAAACGATTATCGATGGATTAGCCGGTTTCTTGAATAGTTTAACATCGACATAAAAATATATGTACATGCATTTTACAAGGAAGTAAGTTTTTTATTGATTTGTATTACATATCGTATCTGTTAGAAAATCCGTACACAGTTGTTGATTTTTTATTTTATGTAAGGAATTAGATAATTTAGCAATTTTATACTACTGGAAATTTGGCATAGTGTATAACTGCATAAAATGACTTGTGGCTTGTGCCATTATACGTTTTTTTATTTATTTAACTTTCTTATTGCAATTATTAACGAATTAAGCGAATTACTGGTGGCGTTATAACAAACATTTTTTTATTTAATGCTATATTAACCAAAATTAACCATGGTTTGGAATATATAGAAAAATAAAAAGAATGATGCAGAAAAAATATCGTACGTAGGAATCTCTAAAATATTCGAAATGATAAAAAATGCTATATATGCTGCATTTCTTTAATTTAGAATTCGTAATCATATACGTTTTCTACTATCAACATTTTTGCTATTTAAATTTATGTTAAAATTTTTGAAATATTGCGTCATTAGACTGTGCGTATGATCTTTCGCCACACTATACCTTTACCAAAATCTGTTGGGTCCTTTTGAGTATTTTCATCAAACCAAGAGCAGTTTTAATTCAAATAATGAAATTCCAGGTCGATCGCAAAAGTATTTCAAAATCTTAAAGTGAAATCAGCACAGCAGATTTGCCTGCGGATGGACAATAGGCCAATGGCTTAATATACAACAGCAAAATGTATAGAATAAAATCTTTAGAAATGAATTTAATCGGTTGATCAAAATGCCCTTTAGGTAAACAATGCATAATTTTACATTTAGAGGCGTTAGATGCTTATTCAAGACTCATCACTCTTTAAATGAATTATTTCCTGTTGTATACAACAACAAGGTCTTGATAATTTTAAACAAGCGGGTTACAGATAGCACCTTTGAAGTGCAGCAGACAAAATTTTTATATTTTTAGATGAACCATTATTTGCTAGAACTTGTTGAGTTCGGTCTTAGGTGATCAAGTTTCTTCACGAGTAAAGTATCGTAGAAACAAAAAAAATTGACTAGACACCCAAACTAAGACAATTTTCGAGTCAGACCTGTGCTGCATATGCTCACTTACTTGCATCACAAAATTCATGTATACTGATGCTGGTTGATGTAGTAACACAACGAGGAATCCTTATTTCAGGGTGTTTGCATAAGTCGCTTCTAAGATTGCTCCATAATAATCTCGTTTCTGCGGGTCATCCCAACCAATCTTTTTTAGCCATAAATTTTGGTAAAGTATTTTGATTTTTATTGTTATTGTAGATAAAACGCCCAATGGGTCGAATACTTTACTATAGCTTCCGACAAACGGTATCGTTTAGTGTGAATTTTCTTATCTTCTATAAAGGTGAACTTGAATTATTTATACTTGCATTCCACACAATGCCCAATAATTTTACTGGCTCTGGATGTTCTTTAATAATGTTAACTGGATTATATTCTGGTTGATTTAACAGGTTTCAAAATTGTTGATCATTTGCATTAATGTAGATGCACCAGTAATCAGATTATCTACAAACATGTCATGTTTAATTGTTTTACTTGCTTCTGGATATTTAACTTCGTTTACCTTAGCCAAATCTTTTAAGCATCTGGTGGCCATGAATGAAGTGGACGCCAGGTCATATGTAACTGTTTTTAAAGCATAATGACGAACTGTTTGACTTTGATCCTGCCACAGCATTAATTGATGTTTGTTATCTCTCAGATACACAAACGTGGCGATACAAATAGCTTTTGGTTCAGCGACTCGCTTGTGTTTGATTTTCTGGATTCGCCGAGTACTACGCGCAATTTAAGCGTGCTGCTACTTTTCTTCAATACTCCATGGTGAGGTAGGATACATACAATTGCTGAATTTTTGCTGGTTTTACTTCTATTTGCCTCTCGTGAAGAAAGTCTGGATATTCCTTTAAAAAATCTTGATACATCTGCCGGAATTGTATTTTAAAGCTGGTAAGTTGATCTCACGGTTATCGGTAGTTATTTAAACGGCAGTTTGTTAATGAATCTTCTATCATCAGCACGCAGGGTTGTTGCATTAAACCAATTTTCACAAACTTCTTCTTCCTTCGTAAAGTTGTTAATTTGCGGAACCTCTTCGACTACTCAAAATTGTTATAGTTAGGGTCAATATCAACAACGGTTGTAAATGATTGCGCTTGATTCTATATTGTATCAGCGACGTCTCATACAATGCACCCTAATTTGGGTGCAAACTTATGCGCAATGAAACTTGATCGATCTAATCTGCTGATATCACCTTTATGTAGTTCAAATATGATGTCTACACCAAGTAATAACTCGATTGATCCAGGCTTGTAGAAATCTGGATCAACCAAACTGATATTTCCTAAATTCTGCAGGCAACCAATGTCAAATTTAAATGCAGGTAATGATGGTATAATTTCAGAAATAACAAGGACTTGCAAAAATGCTATATGGACGTCAGCCGTATATACTCCTTCAGGACTTTACGCTGTTTGTTTGACCAATCCCTGTTAATAAAGTTAAGCCATTTTCTTGTGGTAAACCTATAAGTTCTGGGCAAATCTTTCAGTTATGAACGAAGCTTGGGAAGCTGTATGCAACAGAATACGACACGATCGACAGTGTGCCCCGGATTAAAACAATTAAAACGTCGTCTATATTTTTGAATTAACATACTTCGGTGCGTCAAATTTAATTTTTTAAATACATCACAATCTACTAGTTATGCGGTTCCTTCTTGCATGCTATATCAGTTAGAGCCAATTACAGCAGCGAAGATATTCTTCCATTTAGTTGAGTTATTTGCTCTCGTTCAAATGGGATATATACTCTCAAAGACTTCAATGCACCAGTTCTCTTTACTAGAAATCATAGAATTCTTGTACGGTCGGAAATTCGTTGCTTTTTTTTCTTGTGCCCATAAGCTGCGGGTTTCGTCATCTAACTGAAGACTCGGCTTGATCTCTTAGAGCTTTTAAGCCGGATACTACCTCATTAGACGTAACCAGTAGTTTCCTTATATTTAAAGCGGTTGCTACAGGAACCGTAGGTTGTTCAACAAAGTTACGTATAAATGCATAAATTGAATGCGCTTGTGGTCGTATCACTGTGTGAGTTTTTTTTAAGGCTTCTATATATTTTGATTATGTATAACCTTAAACTAGAGAGAAAGCGTCTTCCCTGAGCAAACTTTTAAGATATTGAAATTTGTATGCCGGTGATATATTTTCTTTACTAAATATGCTTGAGTAAAACAAATCAAAAAAATTTTGCCACACTGTATAGTCATCGTCAACAAAATGTTGGGATTTGCAGCTTACCTAGTTCTGGGCCTGTATTCATAATGCTAATTTTCATGCTGGTTTCATTGTTAGTATTGCTTACTTCAGCAATACTAAGTTTTCTTTTTCCATCACTTAGCTGCAGTGCGGTAATACATCGTCGGCTTTATCCTATTTAGATTTGGCTTTTGGATCGACGACAAACATGGCGGCTTCTATATCAACTAATTTATCTAATATTTCTTTGGGACGATTTGCCTGCGAATGCGCATTTCTTTAACCGTTTCTGGCGAATTGTTCTTAATTACAACTGACAAATTTTAATAATTTTAGTTTACACGGTATATTGCGCACAAGCTTTAAATTGTAAAATCCGGCTCGAAGGACCATGAATAAATTGTGGGCAAAATAAATCCTCGTAAAAAAGTGCCACTAATTTTATTTTTAGATTGGTACTAATTTTATTTTTAGATTGTGGCTGTGTATAACAATTACATTTTAGAATATGCAATTAAAACAAAAGATGGCCGATTTATTTAACATTTCAACCTGAGAAAAGTATAGGATAACATTTCTCTTTTATAGTTGGGTTTTCGTCAAAAAAAGCACACCATTTTTAATAAAATCGAATAAAATGCCCCAAACATGAGAATGTAACTTTTCTTGAAGATTTATCAAAATAAACTATCAACTGTAACTGTCCGAATAAAAATTTGAGTTGCAAGTTTTTCTCGCACTTTCTAATTTGTAGTTGTATTTTTGTAGTATCGGATATTGAATGAATATTCCACGAAACAATTTCAACAGGCGTTGAAATTTCAACAGGCGTTTTTTATAAGTTGCCTTATAAATATTATATTCATGACATATATTATAAGCACTGCGACGAGCCTTCGATTTTACACGGTTAAAAATGTGTGACTCAGATTTTCGATTTACACGATTAAGTTTCGGTTTAACACGGTTTTACTCTTTTTTTTTATTTTATTACAATAATCATAAACGAATTCCAATATACAGCCATTCCATTAAACAGATAGTAGAAAATATTTTTTTAGGATCGTCTAAAACAAGACACGCCAATTACCTGCTAGCTTTCAAATACTATGCCTGTATTTACAGCTATTAAAAAGTGGCTTGAAAAATTTAAGAAGCACCACAATTTACACAATTTAAAACGAAAGGTGATTCCGTGTCATTTTTAAAAAAATGAAACATGATGTTTCATCATAATGAAACATGAAGTTCAACGTTTGGACCGCCCTCGTGGAGCCACCTATAACTATTCGAATATCTTCAAGTTTTATAATTTTTTTCCGATCAAAGCTTATTCCTTTAAATGGTTATCGGCAACTCGTCATCTCAACCTACTCTTTAAAGCCATAGCTTATATAAGAGACAAACAGTCCAGTTTGATTGTTACAGGGACAACTAGCCAATAGGGCCAACCGTTTTTGACGTTTCAGATAGGATGTTTCTCTTTGTCAGTTTTTCATTACAATGTTGTACTACCTTGAAGTAAAACATATATGCTTGAGTGTTTTCGTGTAAAAACCAAAACCATTAATAAGCCCGGTAAAGTGATAGTTCGTTTCAACAATGCAAGCATTAAATCTGATATATTTAATGTCTCGCGGAAAAGCTAAGTTAAATTTGAAATCTTTTAAACAATTTTCTCAAAAATTTAAGAAGGATTTGCTACGATTATGATGATGAAAGAAGTGGTGGTAAAATAGTTTACATTAAGTCGCTTGCTGATCTTCAAAAACTTTAGTTGGTTAAGTTTAAAATTTAATTTACCATATATGATTTTATTAAACAATATTTTTTATGTAACCGAGATCAATTGACAGATGCAAATTTTTTCCCCATTTTCTCCTCAAATATCTCATATAATTCCGATAAACTGCGGCTTAGCTCAAAATCACAATTTTTAATGATACACTAAAACATTCGTAGCATGCAAGTAAATGTTGATTCATTTCTCGTACTACTTGCAACCCTAAATCAACCATTCTTTATAGTTCTAAGCGAAATCTGGATAAATGATGATGAGTTCTATAATGTTAGAATGATAACTTCAAGCTGGAATTCAAATGTTCAAAAACGTAAAAATGAGTACTATCAATATATATTTGAAAATGCGAAAGCCCAATTTTTGTACCATTGATTGATTGATTGATTAGAATGTACGGCCAAAGATGAACCAGGAACTCTCGGAATACCGGGCACCACCGTATACCCGTAGTACATATAACAAAACCGAAGGAGTGGGAAGAATGTTAGTTATGACAGACTCGACCCGGTTACTGGCATTTAAGCGATTGCAAATTAGTATTTTTTTGTGGTGAAGGAAAGGAAAGATAAGTTAGTAATGACAGAATAAGTCATGTTTCTCGGTGGTCAATGTTTAACTATTATTAGCACAAGACAATAACATTTTTACTGAACTGCTCTGCGATCTGACGTCCCTTATCAGCAACTCCAGTGTGCCACCATTGAATTGTAATATATAAAGTTTCCTTAAGAACAAAATCTATTAATGAACTATTTTCTCCAAGCCTTAGGTCGTAACAGGTGGCATCAGGTTTCATCTGTAAATCACAAATTTATTATTTCACCTTCATGCTGCGCTAAAATTGTTTGACACAAAACTGTAAAATGAATATAAATTAGATTTTAAAAAAATTGATTAAAAAGTACAAATCAATTAAATTAACCGATTTATGACCAGTACGTGCTTAAAATAATATTTTTTTGATAATTCTAATGCTTGTGGTTTAGATGGCATTTATAATCGAAGCAAGTTGCTCCATTTATAATCGTTCCGCTAGTACATAATTTAATCTCAGCATTTCCACTGGTGTATTTCCTTCCGTATTAAAAATGGCACTGGTTATTCCATTGGTTAAGTCAGGCGTTAAAATTATGTCGAACATTTTAGACCAAATTCTATATATTATCGGTTTTTAAAAATTCTGGAGAAGTGTATTAAGAACAAAATTTTAAGCTTTCTTGATAAATTCCAATTTCTAAGTATAGGTCTCAATTTGGATTTAAAGCAAAACTTAGTACTGAATACGCACTCTTAGAATTTCTCACTCCAGTTTTTGAGGGTCCCAATAATAACAAAACAGCCGCAGCTTTTATTAACATAAAAAAGGCTTTTGATTTCGTCGATCACCAGATATTGTTCTCTAAACTGCATATGGCTGACTTTCGAGGTATAGTGTTAGATTGTACTTATCGAAAAGGATTTAATGATACTCTAAGCTTTGAGTTCACTTTAACCACAGGTGTACCTTAGGGTTCGGTAATGGGTCCATTATTTTTTCTGGTAAAATTGTCGCATTTGCGGATGATGTTGTCTTCTGTTACATAGGTCGGACTTATGACAACATAAAACAACATATTAAAGAGGATATCCTTATTTTGCATAAATAGCTTAACATCCACTCAATAGTTCTAAGCCCTAATATATAGTTAATATGGTTCTAAACTTGCAATTCGTATATTCTGCACCATATAGGTCCTACCACCAACTCTTCATTTAGTGACATTCTATTTAACGTATTCGTTGATTATAGTCCTATATTCACAATTTGGTAGCCGAGCTATTCTCTGTTAGTTTGCCATGATGTAACAAGTAATAAGTATTGGATTATACAAGTTAGGCAGTCGCCATATACTTGCAGATATATTTTTCTTCATCACTTGTTTTAACTGTGACCTTGTAATATTGCATTACAAATCCGCATTAATATACCACTTTCAAGTTGAATTGGTGTTTCAGCTAACACCCAACCTATATAGCCTTATGTTTTGAGCATACAATTTACTGTCAGAATTTTCGTTTTCCATTGCATAGGATTATAAAACTTAGGATCTGGTAACTTTAATTGCATATCACTTTCCCATATCCATTTATATGATGATTCTGTTAAAAATCTCGAACTGATAATCATAAAGGTTTATGCAAATTATTAGAAAGATATAAAAAATTTAACTTGTATTTAAGACACATAAAATGTAAATCTTTTAAACTGTCTTCATAAGTAGAAAGCTTATCGATTATAAAGTTTGGTTTTTTACAAATCCAAAAACCCTGAGGCTAAATTTAAAATATAAATTGATGAGTACACCTGTACAGAAATATGACGTAGCACGGATGAAAGTTAATCCATCTCTAAACAAATAGTAAAACGAAAGCATCACGCATATCTAACACAAAGATTAAAATCTCGCTATATACGTTAATCGTTTTCTTTTACGGTTTTTTATTTTTGTTAATATTTGTCAACAATTAATTATTTCTACGATCTTAAATGTATCTATCAATATATATTATATACATATACGAAAACTATATATAGATAAAAATCCGTGGTCAAAATTATGCGAAATAACGAATTTCAATCATTTTGTCGTGACAAGCCGCGCTCTTTGTATAACTTATGTCAGCCAGTTTGTAGATTGACTCGTATTTTTATTGCATTGAATGTGACATCTACTAGAATAACTAACGAGCGATGTCATATCGATAAATTCAAAAAATAAATAAAACTATTTGACTTGTCAATGTCAAATAGTTTTTATATGCATAATTGGGGAGAATGTCTTTAAGAGCGGTCGGTATATGTCAAGCGACAGGTTAAAAACGACGACTTGCGTAATTTTTGTATAAATATTTTGTGTGTACAATTGAATGATTATTTAAATTAACTCGATTTTTTGAGACCTGTACAAATCAATATATGGTAATCAATCAATCGCGACTATTCATATTTCGATATATAAAAAAAATAATAAAGTTAATTAAATTTATAGTTAAAATTGCATCGAGTGTAAATTAGTTTGAATTTTACACTAACTATATATATACGTGCATAATAATAATTAATTACGATATAATTTCCAAGGTACTAAAAATCTGGTTAGAATGTCAGTATATTTTAAATTTATGCAATTTAAATATTAAGTGTTAAGCCACGCGGTCGAGTACTTGCTACCATTTCTACTATATATAGATATATATACATACCGATTTTTTATTTACAACTTGTTAAAATTTTATTACTATTGTGGATAATATCACTATATATTACACTTAAGGTTATGAATTGGAATTAATTAGATTACCAATAAAATAATTTAATTTTATTTTGTGTAAAATACTTTTACTTAATGTACGTAAGACGATCGCGAGGCGCGTTCTCTTATTCGGGTGCAAAATAATTCTGTTTTTTTTTTTTTAAATAGGTAAATCATAAAATAATTTCCTCATCTTGATATATGATTATACAATAAAATTAAGAAATTTTATTTAAGTCATATACACATATAAGATGAAGATAAAAAAAATTAATATAATTTATCAATAAAATTTATAAAAAAAAAATTAAGAAGAGAAATTATTTATGAAATATTTATAATTGGTGATCGAAAGTGCGCGGGGCTTCGTGCAGCTTACTAAGTAGATGAAAATAAAAAAAAAAAAAAAAAAAATTTAAAAGTATCGAGTTAGAAATGCGAGCGCGTGCTGTGAATTTTAATGGGTCTCCACGATTTTGTGAGATGGAATGAAGTTTAATTTTATTTTTGTGCTAAGTAGTTGTATATTATTATTAATAATATATATATATAGTTGAGTAATTACACAAAATTTAGTTTTTAAATGTGGTGGCATTGGTATTTCATTATTACGACATAATTTTGATTTTTTAAACATTTAGCGGTTTGATTGGTTGATCTTAACATATATAGGAAATGAAATTTCTGTTTTTTTTTTTTAATTTATTTAAACGAACAAAGGTTAAACTAATTTAGAAAACTTCTTTAAATAAACTTGCAAATCATTTTCCAGATATAGGGTCAGTGTCGTATTTGTGTACATTTTATAAATAGTTTGATTTATTAATGGTCAATTTTTTTACATAAAGCCTTGGCAAGTTTAAATGGAGAAATTAAATTTATTACTAAAATAATATTTCACTATAAGTGTGTTATATGAAGAGCTGAAAAATTGTATTGCAGAAAATACAATTTGGAAATGAAAATGAAAACTTGTTTAGCCGCTTGGAAGATTTAGATGTAATCCGTTAAAAGAAGCAAAATTAAGAACGGAAGCAAACAAGCGAAACAACATAACGTATTTCAACACGTTGCAAAACAGAAGTTTTGCACTAAAGGACGAGAAGAGATTAAAAAGCCCAAAATTTTAATTCTGCCATTTTACGGAAATTATGAGGACTTCCCATCATTTAAGAATCTGTTTGGATAGTGGCATCCACAATCATAATTTATTGTCGAGAGTTCATAAATTTAAGTACCTGAACGGACTCCTAGGTGAAGAGCCGGCGTATATAGTAAAGCACGTGATAATCTCAGATACAAAATATGAAAGTACTTAGGAAAAAAATAAAGATCACGTTATGTCAAATATTATTCGCCAATTCTTGGCTCAACCACGTATTTATGGTTCGTCAAAAGAAATTAGGCGCATGCTAGATACTATACCAAGGAAGTATTAAGAGGTTTGACTACATTAGGCCATAGTGCTAACATTGTCTAGAAGTTATACAGGGAGCTCTCTAAACGACACAATGATGATTGGCCCCACAACCTAATCACCCCTTTGGGACATATTGATGCGATTCAGAACACATAAATATGTAGTGACTATGCTGACATTGAAAAAAGTATCGTCAGATGCGTGTTATGGGAGAGAAGATAATACCAACTACCACAGAATTTTATGGTGCAGTAATTCAGATGTTAAACTGAAACACTTTATATTGAAAACTATGGTACTGCTTCTGCTCCATTTTTAGCAACTAGATGTTTACTTCTATTGGCATTAGACAATATAAATGGCTATCCTCAAGTAGCTCACATAATTAGAAAGGACTTCTAAGTCGATGATCTACTGACTGGATGCGATTATATCGATTTAATGCTAAAATTAAAAAGGAATATAAGTGACATAGTACAATCAGCTGGATTCAATCTGAGAAAATGGAGTGCAAATAATTCCAAAATTTGTGAAAATGAACCACACATAAACATATGCGATACAAAAAAGCGGTAAAAACCCTCGGCTTACAGTGGTTTCCTCAAAGCTATTTTTCGTTTAAAGTTCAAAATACCAAAATGATCTCAGCAACCAACTATAGTTTGTTATCTGATGCATCTACAATTTACGATCCATTGGGATGGTTGTCTCCTTTAAACTGTTCTATAGTAAAAATATTATTCCAAATTAGTTATGACTACAAAAGCTGGGTTGGGAGGATGAATTTCCGTGTTTCGAAAATTTAAAAATTTCGCGATGGATTCAATGTTTGGAGAAGGTGGAATTTTATGTTTTTGAAGACGCAATTGAAAAAGCATATGCAGCAGCAATGTATTGTAGGAGCATTTGTCCATAAACAACATCATTCGAGTCAGTCTTATGACGGCAAAAACAAAAGTAGCTCCCATTAAACAAAAATCTTTACCAAGGTTGGAATTATGCGGATCGGTTTTGGGAGTAACACTGGTAAACGCCATAATGGACTTAATCCAGTATATGAGTTATACCCTATTTGCATGGACAGACTCTTCGATTGTGTTATCTTGGCTTAGCGACCATCCCAGCAAATAGACATCATTCATTGGTAACATCACAAATTATTATGCTGTGTCCAAGAGAAAAATGGTCACATGTTAGGTCCAGCGATTATCCTGCTGACATAGCAACTCGAGGTTTATTACCATCCTAGATAAGAGAACAAAAGTCTTGGTGGCAAGGACCGATATGACTGAAGCAACCACAAGCAATGTGGTCAAAGGAAAACAATTTACAGCGACTAATGACGCAGTTAATTTAGAAACGCGAAAGAAACACACTACACTCCATGCAGAAGTAAAACAAACTCTCTTAACGAATTTAATTAATAAATTTTGATCTTACAAAATTAATAAGAGTAGAAGCAAGAGAGCATCGATTTGTGAACAATTTCATTGCGAAATATTCCAAAAATCTTAACAAACCTGCGATTAGTCTCCTACATATCTACTAAGCTTCAGCGGAACTTTCACGTGTGGAAGATATCATTATTCAATATGTTCAGCAATGCGATTTCAAAGAAGCGATCGAATAAAATATTGACATTAGAAAAGCCGTAGTTTTAGATTGCTCTACTAGGAAGAAATAGTATGGAAGTAATGAATTAGAAATCATTAAGAGTTAAAGCATCAATAGTAAAAGCTTTGCATGACTTAAATGTAAGCCATCTTTGGAAGGAAGACTTTACTTTGAAAATTTAAATTATTTAATAAATGGTGTTACCCTCTTCAGAAAAGCAATACAAATGCTGAGTATAAGCCGTTTTGAAGTTAATTTTTCAAGGCTTAAAGGAAAATAGAACAAACATGAGAAAAGAACAAAACCAAATTTTGTATTGCCAATCAAATTTTTAAAAAACGCCTGAATGAAAAAGATGATTTTTCGAAATGTCATTTACGGTAATTATAAAATTTCCAAAGCAACTGACAAGTTTTGACAAAAAATATTTGAAAATCCAAACAATAATACTAACCAAAAGCAACTTATAGCACTTGCCAAGACTACAGATTTCTTTTGAGAGAATTTAATCTTTATAAAAAAAGTCATAATGCCCGGAAGTGTTAAACCATCCTCAACCGAAAATGAAAAGGAATTTCTCAACCACGTCTGATGTGGTTTCGAAAAACAAGAATCTCCTGTCTAATAAATTGGTAGACGCAATTAGCTTATTAATGAACTTAAACCTTTTCCTTTTTCTAATGAACCTTTTTTGAGATTTTTCAAGTATTTTCGAAACATTTCAAATTGGATTCTCTATTTCAGGAAGTTTTTAACAAATCGATCGACAGAGGTATATGAGCACATTTTTTGAAAATGATTACATAGCCAATAGATGCTATATTATTAAAGGGTTTGCCTCATTATGCAAATTGTCTTTGTAACTATTAAGTTTTTGATCAAGAATTTAGTTTTGGCACCAATACTTTTAC
This sequence comes from Tipula confusa, assembly GCA_963556175.1. Lineage (NCBI taxonomy): Eukaryota > Metazoa > Arthropoda > Insecta > Diptera > Tipulidae > Tipula > Tipula confusa. The sequence continues at coordinate 195,638,412 of OY744475.1, read as the reverse complement.
TAAATCATTTTTGTGGTAGCACTGTATTCAGTTTTTCTGTTGAAAGTGTTCTAAAATATAATGAGCCGCCAAACTGAGGCTATTTTCAAATCCTAAAAGTGAGAATCAATTATAGAATTATAGAAGGAACTTTATATGAGTATATAGAGATTGTTATCAAAAATTCATATCTACATATACATAATTACATATTTTAATGTCTCGTGTCTTGAGAAATTTAAATATGAAACATTTTGGGAATTCTCGTGTCTCGAGAATTTTTGTTTGTTTCGAGATTTTAAAAAAAAGTATACTTATATTCTGTTATCTGTAGTTTTAATTTTGTGCTGAAAGGCCAGATTGATTAAATGGTAATATTTAAAATGACAACAATGTCTGCATCTAACAAATTGACAGATACATACGTTGTTCTTGTCTTGACTCGTATATTTGGCTATGGGCTGTCCCGCACAGTCATATTTATAATCAATTAATTGACAAATAAATGTTTTTTGCTTTTAAATTGTATTACACTTTGCAATAGGCTCATTAATTTTAAAAGATCATCAACTACTGGCTTTCATTGGTATTTAAAAATAAAGCAACAAATGCAAATAACCGTACAAACAGAAAATCGTCATTTAAAGCGGACATTGATCATAACCTAACTAAATTTGTCCAGTACAAACCATGGAAGTGAATCTTGGGCATTGATCCACTTAATGAAGCTATAAAGCAGATAAAATAATTAAACATGAAAAAGCATGAATTCACCACAGAACGAAACAGTCTGATTTAAAATACACCAGGTTTAAAATTGATAATCACTAAACTTCGCACAGTCATTAAAAAGTGAAAGTGCTCTCCAGTATGTAGCTCAGTAATTCAAAAATATGTAAGTGAAATGGAAAAAAAAGTGGAAGACTGTAAAATTAGATGAAAAAGTGTGATAACCGTGAAAGAAACATTCCTTGGGGTTATTGGACCAATACAAAAGAAAACTGTTAGTTTAAATTTGAGTAATTTATGGCAAGGATATGTTACAATACATATACCAGGTGGTATAACACTACCCCAGGTGGTATACCTGATATTCAGGAAAATCCACACTCTTCGGAGATCGGTTCTATGGATTCTGAAGAACTGTACATCTAAAAAAAAAAAAATGTATGGATCTCAAGAGGAGATTATAGTAAATTGAGTATCTAAAGTGAAATAATGAGAATCTTAAAATGAATCAAAAGAAATAAGAGAAATAGAGCTTAGCGAACTGAGAAATATACCTCTTATACACTATTGTACCGTAACAAGTCAATTCTCATTTTGTGAAAAAATTAATACTTTGCAGTTCTCTTTTCACCCATTTTTTAATGTTTTTTTCACGGGTAGCAGAATTAGAAGTATTGAACCATAAACAGTTTAACTTGTGGTCAACAAACTAAAAGTTAGTGAGTCTACCAAAAGTACTACACCAAAACTCGTGCAACCAAAAAAAAAGCCACCACCACCACCACTAAATATTGTGAACATTACAGTTACCCAGAAATTAAGTCACTGATGAAATCGATTACTGATACAGTGTAGAATATAACAGCGCTAAACAATGACGTTTGGAAAATTATTACCGTAGACTCAGACAGCTGTAGAACCTTATCATGAAAGTGTCAATAAGAAATTTAATGAAGTTGGAAGATAAATAGGAATATTTGAATGAAATAATACACAAAATAAGAAGGGGCTCAACATAACCTCCCCAATGATAGTTAGAGAGTTAGTAAGAAAAAACAATGGACATGTAAAAGCTGGAAAATCAATCGAACAACGGTTAACAAAACCATTTCTAGTAATTTAAAATTTTTAACATTTGATGGTATAGAAAAAATTCTTTTTACTAACTGTGAAAGGTGACGAAAGGACTCAACCTTAAATTCAAATGGCTTTATGTAAAAAGTTTGATATGGACATGTGCAAGAAGTTCCAAAAAGAGGAAGTCGATCTGATTGTGGATCATCTCAAGGAAACCTCTCAACCACGGTTGAAATACGTCCCGTATCCAATGGCCAAAGGCTCATTTCTTGAAAAATGAGAGTTCGCCCCGAAAGGCTCATTTCTTTGCTGCTAATAATGTCTAAACTTTTCGTACAATTAATACTGAAGAGACTTAAACCAACAATCAGGGACAGAAATCTAATTCCTTCACATTAATTTGGATTCAGACATTTTTCTTGAAAATTCTAAGATAGCGATAATAACGAAAATGAAGGTGGGTGAATTTGGTATTAATACTTATACTTACCTAATGTGCAAAGATTTTAAAACAGTTTTAAATAATATTATACGAACCATTATTACTATCATTTTACTTTGAAGTTCGGGTAAATCTTCTGGGAACAAGACCCAATTTAACTTGATGCATTGTATTAGTCACGGCTGATGTTTAAATTAGTTGAAAAGAACCCGATGAAATACATCCAACCGACATTGATAAAATCTTCTACCCACACATAAGGAAAAAGGGTAAACCTTTGTTTAAAAAACATTCAAATCTTGTGATTTTGTTGAAATGATTCTTAACTTACTCATATTTATGTAGTTTTCTTCTTAGAAGTCTACGGAATTGTGCATCATTAAATGAATTTTTTTTTTTTTTGAGATTTATATAATTTACAGGAATATTCCCAAAATTAAAAATAGTCCACCCGTACAAACTTAATAAAAAGTTAGCATCATTTTGCGATTCATTATAAAACGATGTGTATTATGAATTAATTTTTTTTTAAATATCCGTATGGAAATACATCAGTAAAGAAAACATTTTACTCAGATTACTGCACAATTCACAAAACACGCAAGCTTTTTTCGTATACACATCGCAAATCATCGTAAATATAACTTTTTTAAATATCACAAACACGCTTTAATGATGCAGAAAATAGTTTGACTGAATATAAATGTCATATGAGTGAAAACAAAAAAAAAAAAAAAAAAAAAAAAAAAATTTCATGCGGTTATTAGGAAAAGCTACTGCGATAATTAATAAAAAAAGAAAAGTAAAACGTCTTGTCATACAATCAAAAAGCCTGCGCAAAAAAAAAATAAACGAAATCTATTTTCGGTTTGGTTAAATTTTGGTTGCATTAATTTGCGTAGTATGAATTTACTTCTGTAAATTTGAGCCATACAAGATGTTCATCTAGTATAATTATCTGTGCTGAAACTTTAAAATGATTTGAAATTTCTGCAAAAGATTACAAATAGCGATAACTCATTGATTAAAGCAGCTTAAGTTTTAAGTATAAAAAGTAAGCTGATTACAATGGTCAAACCCTAATTTATACTGTAAGAAAAAATCCTAATCGCAAGTCCTAAGATCGTATAAAGAGACGTAAACCATAAACACAAAATCTTGTACAAACATAACCTCTTCCAAAAGCATACTATTCGATTTACAACGACAAATAAGTCAACATTTGGTTTTTTAGACTTGGGAACTTAAATTATCTGCAAAAATTTAACAATGCTCAATTAAAAAAAAATCAAGCTCATAACAAGTTTATTTATCATAACTTGATTATATCGCCGTTGATTATAAAGTTCGGTATTGGTACCACTATAAAGCGTTAATTTATTGAGCTATCCGTTTTATGTTTTGATCGGTTTTATGAGAACAGGAAATACCAAACCAAAATACAACATTGGTATGAAATGAATATGTGCGATATATATTTGTGACAAACACCACAAAAAAAAATATTTTAAGATTTGTTGATTTGTTTAGTCATTTTAACAATACATATTTATATAACATATGTTATTTACATATTCGATATGTGGTAAATGACTCATCTAATAATCTTTATATATTACTGCACGTAAAATAAGGATATTGCATGATAACATACAACATGGTGACCAAATAATGGGTAAAAGTGCGGTTAGTGGACTAAAGACTCAAACACACAACAGCAATACGTTTTATAAAAGAAGTGGTATATCTTTATATCATTTTGGCATAGTATGTATAGTGTTAGGATGTATAGTGTTGTTTCTTAAAACTTAAATGATTATAATTCTCTGCATCTTGTTAGAAATAGTAAAACATTATAGGTTGTGTGTCAAATTTTACGAAGCCAAATCTTAATTGTAAAGATGTTTTAGCTTACACATATTCATTAAATGAAATCATGCTGTATAAGAAGTAATGTCATATAGACTCTCCTAGAAAATACAGAAATCTAGAAAATTCAGTAATAAAATACTTGACTATACCCTTACAAGTTGTGGTCTAAATTTCAGTTTTTCCAAGGTGATACTTTTCTAACTGATCACAGATTTGTGTTGATCAATAAAAATATTTCAGAAGCACGAAATGCTCAAATGATCCAATTTGGAAAAAGCCGTACACATGCACCAGACATCTTAAAATTGCTATTAGTACAATGGACGCGTTAAAATTCCGCAATGAAGCCCCCGCACTGAGAAAAATAATTTGTTGGTTCACTCTTGTATTAAATATATTTCGTTTGCCGCAATAAATATTTTTTGTATCAAATAAAATTCATTTACTATAAAAGCAATTCTATTCTAGATACAAAATATTTATTTCAACAAAGGACAATTATTTGAAGCAAAATTAAATAATAACCGATTCGTTTGAAAGCTAGTGGTAAAATATGTTAGTTGTAACAACTATCCTTAAATAATCTTCCAACAAATATATTAGTTACGGCAAAAATAAATATGTTGCTATAATAATTATTAGTTACATATTGTTTTAGAAAACTGAATTTCGTTTATCCCAACCGACACAAAAATAATTTGGTTATAATAAAGAAAATTCATTTGTTGCAATATTTTTTCGTTTGTCTGTATAATAAATTATGAAACCTTTAGCAGCCTATGGGAATATAAATCAGAATTGTGCAGACACAAAAAGTGTGCGAACTTGTTTTTTTTTATAATACAATTAAAAAAGTTAAAAGTCACAGTTCTAATCGGTGAACCAATATTTGGTCTTGTACAACTAGTTGTGAGCCACGAAGAAAATTTTTACATTTGTTTACAATCTATTGAAACTTTATGTTTTGATATCTATTACTTCGCTTATTTGATCAAACAGCAAAACAATGCTGTGTTAAGAGATATAGAATCTTTAAAATGTGACCATACATCTTATATAACTAAATATTCCAACAATTAAAAGTTTTATATGGGATTATTAAAGTACATATTAAAAACTCAATAAAACTTACACTGGTAAAACTACTGTAAAAATTTGAAATTATTTAATCAAAATAAATTGTTTTAAAAAATTTGCATTTATGTTTTATTCTTCCCCTGAGTACGTATTGAATGATAAAATCTTAATTTTATTGTAAATTTATCGAACTCAAAAAAATTATAGAAAGCTTCATTTATAAGAAGTACTCCTTCATAAGAAGTACGTTGGTATATTTGCCATGCGCATATTAAATTTGTGTGTTAAACTTTTAAAAAATGAGTATTAAGCCCAGTATATAATCCTACTCGACAGCTTTAGAGACAACATATTGTACGCTTGTGACAAACAATTGTTTTAAAATGCGATAAACCCAAGTGAAATAGACGGGTGTTACAAATAAATTCGCATTTAAGTCAAACTTAAATTAGTAGACTCACAATTCAATTCGATTATTCCAACTAAATTATCAGCTGAACCAATGGAATATTTAGATATAATAAACATAATCATTATTACACTGAACGAGTATTTTGTTGCTTAGAAAGAAAATCGTTTATCATTATGAAATTATTCGGTTGTAATAGTTAAATCTTATTAGGTACAAATAAACTTAGAGTTCACTGTGAATGAAATTTTATAACAGCAAAAATATGTTGTTTTCTCTATTGAAATTATTTAGTTGTAAATACTAATAAGCGATTGTGGCAAAACAATAATATTTGAATCAATCGAAAATTGATTTATAATAACTTCAAATTAGGTCTTACAAACAAAAATTGATATTAGTCCAAATGAATTAATATAGTTGCGGCAACAGCCAAATTCAAGAAGCGCAAAAATCGTTTGTCACAACTAAAACTGTTCTCTCAGTGCGGCATCTGTTGCGCATCAGGAAAAGTTGTAGTGTCACTTCTTACCACTCCTCCGGAACCTTTACAATCACTTTTAGCTGGCACATCAGACAATTCAAAATTGTCTTTGCGCAAGATACGCCAATTCAATTCTTGCTTCCAAATTACGTCGTTTAGAGCAACAAAAATTCTCTATCACAGATCCGACGGACGCAACTATGAGTTTACATTCAAAATACAAGGTCAGGTGTACCATAACATCTGGCAAATCGTTTATAAACATCATGAATAAGAAAAGTCTCAACACAGACTCTTGTGGGACACAAGTATTTACTTTTCTTGTCGAAGAAAATGTGGAATTAAAAAAAAACAGTTTGACACCTGTTTTCGTGATATTACATTATTACAGCTCCTATAGACATTATGTCTGTAGTGGAGCAATTGGAAAACAGAATTAAAATAAAATATAATATTCTTTGGTTACATTAAGAAGAGATCAAAAAAATAATCTTCAACAAAAATATACAAAAATACAAGCTCAATTATATTTTAAAAGATATAAAAACTAGAAGAAAGCACATTAGCACATAATGTAAATATTATACTAAAAATATTGCCCAATATCATCGATGTCAAGCAGCCAAGTCCGAATTTCCCTGTTAAATTTTTGTTTCCGCTTAGATCGAAGCATTTTCAAATGTTTAGGTAATTGATGGAACCAATAAGGAGCCATATATAAATAAAATCTCCTAAATTTTTCAACAAATCTAACTCGCGAAAAAGCGAAATTATGGGTGTCGTTCTCGGGCGGGCATAAATTAATTTAATAATTCTTTTTTGCGCTATAAAAAGATCGGCAATGTTAGCAAAGTTAATTCCACCCCAACTTGTTATACCATACATTATAATTGATTTAACAAGAGCATGATATAACCTTCTTAATATATAAGAAGGGCACAAAGGTCGAAGATTATAAAATTTATGAACTGCAATAATGACAATTTTTCTGATATTTGTTAAATGGGTGGTCTAATTCAGCTGTAAGTCAACTGTTACACCTAAGTAGCTAAACTGATTTAAGCACGGCAGATCGAAACATTGCCCAAAACATGGATTTTTATCGCACGAGCATACATGATACTTGAAAAGGTTTTGATCAACTGATAAATCAGTTCGTTTAAAATGCATTACTCTAGATTTTTCATTTGCAACAAATCGGTGATAAAAAACCATTTATTTAGAGTGCACAAATTAAAATTAAAAAACCTGTTGAAATTCCGAGAAATCATTAGATGCATATGTTAAAGCCAGATAAAGACCCTCTGAGATTAATTTCAAAGACAGAATTGAAATAAATTAAAAACATTAAGGGTCCCAAAACTGAGCCCTGAGGAACACCACATTTTAGAAGACCTGGAAGACTATTCGCGTTTTTAATTTTTACAATTTGACTACGGACATAAAGGCAACTTATAAACCAATATAATATTTGGCCTCTAACACCAATACTTGACAATTTTTTGATTAGTATGTCGTGGTTAACAGAGTTATTAGTGGCAAAATAAATATTACTAAAAAAATTTAAGAGATTACTAATAAAATTTTAGCTTCTTCTGTAGATTTTCCAGCTATAAATCTAAATTGGTGGTCACTAAAAAATTTAATTTTATTAAGGTATGAGATCAATCGATATTTTATTAATTTCTCAAATATTTTAGAAGAAGTACTCAATAGAGAGATAGGTCGGTAATTATTCATTAGCAGAGCATCACCCTTTTTAAAAACTGGAATAGCCTGCACAAAATTTTATAAAAATTTTAATATGTCAACCAGATACCAAGCACAATTTCTCACAATTACATAATCAACTCCATCCAATCCTTTAGAATGTTTGTTTTTTAACTTCTGAATTTCAGAAAGAATCTCCAAAGAATCAATTCCATCGAAATAACAAGAGTTAGGAACTATTATGAGTAATGTCGGATGTTATATCAGATGATACATTTATAAAAAATTTATTAAATTCATTTCATATACTCAGATTATCAGTAAGAAGAGCATTTGTTTGATGTTCATAAATCTGTGTTATTAGATTTTTAAGAAATTTTTTTAAGTTTATTAATTTTACACAAAAGATAATAATTCATCCAAGGCTTTAACTTTTTGTTATTGCGATAAGTAATTTTCTCTCTGGAAAATTCAATATGGGGAATAAATGTTTTTAAGAACAAATTTAATGCTGTATTACAATTTGTTTCCTGATAAACAAAGTCCCATTGTCCAACTAGGAGACGATCTCTAAGTTTATCGTAATTAACTTTAGCACTATTTACACTATAAGATGACACAGTTCAAATCGAATCTGACCAAATATTGAGTGTAATTAAATTATGATCAGAGAAATATAATCGTAAACTATCTAAAAGTATAGGCACTACTGGATTTAACAAATACGTGGTCTAAACATGATAGTTTTCTAATTGGATTATTACACACACTGAGAAACCCATATGATGCATGTAATGTTAGGTAATTGAAACAGATTGCGTTGTTTAACAGATTTATATTTAGAACACCTAAGATAACTATGTTATCATTGTTAATTGTTTCCAGCAAATCATCCAAGTCGTTACAAAAAACATTAACGTCACTATTACAAAAACGGTAAAAACATAGAAAAATTCAAACACTTCTGCCTAATTGGATGTCCAAACGAAATTTCGGAAACAAAAATCAAATCAGGTTGAGATTTCAGACTGGCTACAAACGCACCAAATATATCAAAATTTGCACTTAAACTTCGAATATTTTGGTGTAATATACTATACTTACTACTCATACAAAATGCGAAACAGAAAAAATTTGCAAACATTGAAAATAATTAAATAAGCATAAATATATACGATAAGAGCAATAATCGTAAAATATCGAGTTAAATATAGAATAAAAAAATACATGTCAACGAAAAAATTCAAAATATTAAAAAAATCAAAAAATAAGCAAACTTATAAGCATACATAGCAATAATAACGATAGACAAATTAAGTACAAAAAAATAATAATGAATAGAACTGTCAAAATAATGTAAATGAACAATCCAATTTAAAATGGTGCTGGTGATAGACTCAACATAAAATGGAAAATAAACAACATAAAAAATAAAAACTGAGCTAATGAGAATCGAAATTTATCTCTGTATACGCAGATTGGTAATTAGACAGCATTTTATTTGATTCTAAGTAATATAGAATTTTTGTTTGTAGAACTCTCCCTAGAACCATGGACAGTACTGGGAGCAAACTAACTGGCCTAAAATCCAACAAATTAGATGTTTAGTGCTTCTTTGGGAATTAGTATAATTTTGGCGTGTTTCCATACTGTTGGAACAAAAGACAAAGTGATTATACTATTAAATAACATACATGGAGTATATATAACTATCTATATAAGGCCATAAAATATTAATAATTTTTAGTAGCCATTCATCAACCACCAGACTTAGATTTAATAGATTTAAAAGATGCAATATCAATAATTTTGAAACTAAAAGCACTATCACAAGTACTTGAATATTGAAAATATTCTGGTTATCATTAAATCCGATTACAGATTTTATATTTCTCCAAAATATTTTCGCAGGCAATGTTGGATTCAAACGACTTGAAAAATATGTTACTTTAGCATTATTGATAGTATTACTTGTTTTATTTCTTATCGAATTATATTCCTGATAAAACACTTCATCTTTTGATCTTTTCCATCGATTGAGTATAAAATGCCATAGTTTAATCATTTTTAGAATATTTATCTTAAACCACAGAGTATCAGAACTTTTAATAACTATAGTTTTAGTAGGATCAAAATCATCAAATAAACCACGTAACCAACTATAGATACGGTATTCACTTTATCACTGGCATCTTAGATAAAATAAATGTTATTCCAAGGTAAATTTGTGCATTTTTCAAAAAGCTTAGACGTATCTACATTCTTAAAATCTCGAAAAGTTATTATCTATTCTGTTTGAGAAAATTCTACCTCATATGAGAAATAAATCAATATATATATATATATATATATATATATATATATATATATATATATATATATATATATATATATATATATATATATATATATATAATTATATTTATATATATATATATATATATATATATATATATATATATATATATTTCTAGAACTACATTTTTTTATTGTTGTTGTTGCGTAAGATACAGTTGATCAAATAATTTTAAATTTGTTGAAAATGGTTGTGCGTTTATGAAAAATATAAAAAAAGTAGTTATCCGAAAAATATAAAGTACGGCTCATTTTAAAGATAGAAGAAAAAGGATTAAAAAAATAGTATCATCTTTAAGTTTTTCATTTTCAAAATGGTCACCAGACTAGTTTTTATCAATTTTCTGGAAATGAGTATTTTTATTTTTTATTTTTATCTTTTTCACCAGTTAATCCTATAAACATATCAAAAAATAAAATTGGGGTTATTTTTTGTTTTTTTTTTTTTTTTTGCAAAACGTATAATTTAATATCATGGCCTACTCTGTAACTTTTTAAGTTTAATTGCAAACAATAATCTGTCGATGATTTTTCTAAAATCGAAACTAGTAGTGAATTTACAATATTAATTAAATCTTTTAGTTTTTGAAAAATTTATATTTTTTATATTGTGTAAATTATTGTGGTTTTATTAAAAAGTAAGTGAAAATTGTCGAAGTTTTGTAGTTTACAAGTTTATTCATCGATTTATAGTTTTAAATTTTTGGTATAAATAAGTCTCTCGATCAAGATTTTAGATAGTTCAAATTTTGAAGTTTATCATATAGTTTATCAATTCAAGTTTTAGTTTATCATATAGTGAATTTTTATAAAAATAAAAATAATTTTATAAATATAAGAAAACACAAGGTGATTTCGGGATCGATTGAGAATGACATTTTCATGCCACAGCTCATGGAAAGGGTCTATGCGATGGAGAAGGAGGTACTAGCAAGATATGGCATCCAGAGCCAGTCTCACTGATGCATACGATGGTATCATAATGAATGCAGCAGAGTTATTCAAATGTGCTAAAACTTTAAAGACTGATATGGTTTTTCAGTTTTTTTCTGATATTAAATATAACTCCAAAAAAGTTTGATTTGCAAGTAGGTTTGAAAAACCATAAACGGAACTCGCTATTTCCATGCAGTTATTCCTTCAGGAGAAGATTACTTAAATTTTAAGAAATATTCTAATAGTGAAGATTATGTTAGATTTAAGATGTAATTATTTAATTTTATTTTTAATAATATATTTTTTTACCAATAATTTTTGTCTTTAATTTAATTTTACCTATATATAAAAAATTGATGATTTTAAAAATTGATAGACGTATTTTGATAGAAAATGCTATTTTGGAGTGACAATAAACACTAAAAACATAAATTGATTTTGATAAATTTAAAATTGAAAATTAAATAAAGGTTAGCATTTTATTTTCTTTATATTTGCATAAATGGAAGACCATTTTCAACAAATTTAAAGTTTTTTGACCAACTATGTATCTTATGCAACAACAGTAAAAAAAATCTAGTTCTAAAAAAAATTTTTTTACACAGTACTGTACATTCAAAACATAAAAATTATATAATTAAAACATGACTTCCGGTTCCATATATCGAATTTTCGATTTCACGAATTTTTCACCATATATATATATATATATATATATATATATATATATATATATATATATATATATATATATATATATATATATATATATATAAATATATATATATTCATAAACGAATCTATCTATTAATTCTCTTGTTCTCAATCTCATTAAATTATATAGTTTAACCGAGACTTATTATTTAAAATCCCTCAAGCAATTTCACAACTTTGACTATCCCTTTTAAAGGATTTTAATTTTATAGATGCTTATAACGATATAAATATCATCTTCAACACTTAATTTAACCTATATAATATAATTTTACAAAAAGTCTATAATTACGAGCGTATACATATATAGGTACCGTGCAGTTGCGATACGTTTGCAAAACATCGCGATGAATTTTCAATTAATTTTTTAACAAATTTTCAATGTACCTACATGATTGTATAAATTCTGAGTTAGGTTGTTGAGTAGCAAACTACTCAGGTCTATGCAATGTGTATACAAATTTTAATTATAATAATTTAACATTTTTTTTTTTGCTATTTTTATAAAGTTATTTGATAATATTATGTTTTCAAATATATTTTATGTATACAATTGTTGTTGTACATTTACTATAAGATTTGCGCGCAATATCACGCGATATATATAATTTTGAATCAAGAATAAAAAATTTATATATATATATATATATATATATATATATATATATATATATATATATATATATATATATATATCATAATATACTTTAACAGTGAAGTATTACATTAATGTAAGCTCTTAGTTTTTATGCCAATCTAAATATTTTTACCTTAATCCAACCCCGCTTTGCACATAATTTAATTACGCGCGATAGAAGAAAATTGGAAAAATTGTTTACTGAACAAACGAGTGTACATAAATATTAATTTCATTTATTCAGTTTTTTTTAACATTTTTCTTATATAAATAATTTCTATAATTAAAATTAATTTATATGCGTTAACATTGTATGGGCAACATATAACGTTTTAATGCAGCAGGATGTATAAAATACAGTGTGTGAAATATACATTTTACAAGGAGTTTGGCTTTAGAACATTGTGATACGTTTTCGATGCTTAAGTTCAACCGCCTTATTAATTTTACAATGAGATGTCATTACTAGTTTCCTTTCATTAAACTTTCAATTTAATTGTAAAGCTTATTAAAGGCTTAGGTATAATTATTCCTTAGTTACACAGAATTAAGTTGTTTCTATGGCTTGGATTACGAGATTTTCGCAGGACATGTATAATCAAGCTTTTAACAAAAAAAATCTTCGCCAATTTTAGGTAAAATTGGTTTCGATAAGTTTCTCATTTACATAATTCAGAATTCACAGGACAATTTTGGATAATATTATAAATCATTGAGGCTCCTACAGAAGACTAGTCTGTTAGTGGTAAAATTTCTGTTTTGATCAATTCCGATTTAAGAAAATTTTTCGTAATTTGCAAAGAAAAACTTATGGCTTTCAAATTAATTTAAGGGCAGAAAATGTCCAACCAACAGTGAGTTGTGTTTTCAATATTCAGGTTTGTCTATTCTTATTGCACCAGATTTGATTCTAGTTTAGTAAAGAGTTTCCAACACCACCAATCACTATACAGCAGTACAGTCACCAGTGTTGTCACGGGGTGTTTGCCTAAGTTTTGAGCACAAAAAATGACATTCTGCTTCTAAAAATATATACCAATATATACTTATGTTTTAGGTCATGATCTTTTATTACGAAAAAAGTCTTTAAAAGCTTAGTCAGTAAAAATTTCAAATTTTTGTAACTAAAGCTTGGTGTATAATTCTGTAAAAGCTATGATTTTAATTAACCAACAAACCAACATAAAACAATTAATAGGCAGATTAGCACAAAAAATGAAGCAGGGCATCCATACAACTAATAACTTCTAACGGCCAAAGACATAAGGCCTATAAGGAATACACTGCACTTTTTGTATTTATGGTGATAAAGAACATAAAAATTCATTGCGGCATATAAGTTGCTCATATCCGTACGCGGATTATGCACAGATATTTACTCCGATAATGGGACATATTTAATTTGAGCTACTAGAAAAATGATGAATAGTAAGAGTACAAATTGGCACTTTATACCATCTCATACCCCTCACTTCTAAAGCTTAGTAGCTTTACCGATTAGAAAATATTAACAAGAAAAAAAAACAAGATTCTGAAAACAGTGCGGCCATTAGAGTACCTGCACTTACTGCATCAGTGGAACAAGTGGACCATCATTCAACCAAATTTAATGACAAATCATGCCTTTCTATTAAAAAATTAGCAAAAACTCACCATGCCATGGGAGTTCGGGTCTCCATATACTCACACCAAATGATTTAGTAAGAATAGCACCATTTAAATGTAAGGAAGCAATATATAAGCAGCTGATAAAAAAGTTATATAAACTACCTATTGCCGATTTAACAGAGGAATCGCCACCGATGCAACTAACTAAACTGATGATGTATATATAACACTCAAGAATGACTTTTATAAAATAACTAAGCAGGTGAGCCAAAACTATTAGGAAAATTAATTCTCTAGCAACAAAATGTATGAGTCTGCTGACTTGAGGTATTCGCAAGCTCAAACATTGAAGTAAACCCGTTCAATCAGGCTACCGGTAAATATGTTGAGAGACCGGGAAAACTTAAGTTTGTGGCCATGGAGCGGTCCCTCATAAATCAGTACAACATGAGCAGTTACAGGAATTAAATTAAGAACGTCAAACTAGCACTTTGCAAAAAGCTGCCTAAACTCTATTGTAATAACCTAAATCAACTTAGCAGTTACCATATACTGTCGCTAGTGAAAAATTAAACAAAGTTGCTTGATAATACCCTAAAGCTAGTTAAAACACAATACAAATCACATCTTATAATGCTAATACATAATTGGGAGCAAAACCACCTAAGAAAAATTGTCCCAACTTTATAGGAATACGAAGACAGACTCCGATCGATAATATGCTAAGCAAACTTGAATTGTAACTAGTTCTGAGAAATCTGCACGATACCCGACATGGTCTACTTGGCATGGCTTATGCTAAAGTTAACTTAAATACAGAGAGCTGCAGTTAATTCGATTTTTTAAATCGCAGTGCTGTTATCTAGGTATGTGGGAGGATACCCTTTCAAGATAATGCTAGCGGTGCATATCTGGTTGTGTAAGACGTAAAATCGATGGTATTCATATATAGCTGCTATGCTCATCCCAGTGCTACCATATAGAGGAGTTCAAATTCTTTTTTGAACATCTGATTAGTGACGCACGCAATTATATTCTTTTGTTGATTGTGGACGATTTTAATGCCTGGGCCGTTGAAATGGGAAGCCGAGTTACTAATAATAAACCTCTACGTGAAGCATTTTCGTTATACTTATAATGGAATACATTCCGTATGGGTAGTGCTAGCTAGCTCGATAGGTGATCTCACATCGATTAGAAGTATGTGATCTATACACACACAGCGATTATCAAGCCATTGTGTGCGTCTTGCATGATCTAAGGGATATTCCTAAAAAAATTATTTCATGGCTGGAAACATAAAATGTTTAACGAAAAGCCTAGAACAACATTAGATAGCTGGAAGTTTCTAGTGCTCTGGAGAACCAAAGAAATAGCCAAGTTGCGGAAAAAATGTCTCCTTCTATACGCTTATATCAACGTGCTAGGCGCGAAACAAAATACGAGTTACGGCAACAATATTGTGGTGCTTATATAATAGTTATGACAAGGTTCAGGGATACATACAACGCAAGTCCATTGTGCCAAGAACTGGTTATGTAAGAATCATCAAACCAAAGACGAAGAAGAAGGGCGAGGAAGCGGTAATTCTATAAGTGTCGATGGAGGAAGTTTTACGACCATGGGGCAAAGTGAAAAAAGACAAGGCTTCCGGTCCTGATAATTCCTGAAATTACTAATGTAGTGTTGATAACTGCAGTGTTGATATGGCATGATAATTGCCTATAGAGGAAGGATTATTCCCAAAGCAGTGGAAAATTCCACGCCTGGTACTTCCGCCGAAAAGAACAAAAGTGTTAAAAAACCTATAGTTTTCCCGCCCAATTTACTTGCTGGATACGACTGGTAATATATTAGATAGGATCATATGTGAAAGACTGCAGCAGACCATTAAAAATAACGAAGGAGTGTTGCAGATTATTACTAAAAAACGTGGTTACATCTGTTTTGTAGTTTGGTGCACCAATTTGGGTGAGTGCTATGGCCTTTATTTTTAAAAGTTCACACAGAGTGCGTATCTGTGAACAAGTGGCAGATGCGTTTGGACAATTCGCCTAAAAGACATCGAATTCATCAACTATAACCTATTTTCTGAATAAATGGACAAATAGGAGACATGGTGAGGTGGATTTCTACCTGAGTCATTTCCTGACTGGGTATGGTTGTTTAGATGCTTATGTACATAAGTGCAAGCACTGTGATTAGACTATGTGTTTTATATATATATATCTGCACCTTGGCTATGAAAGATCTAACCTATTTAAGTCTGTGGGAATCAACCTACTAGCAGCAAATATGATTGATTGTATGTTGGAGTCCGAGAAGACGTGGAGTATGTTTTTGTAGTATGACTTTAAAAATTATAAAGAAACAACGACACTTAGAGAGGATTAGGCAGAAACACTAATAATTAAAATTGATAGTACAGCTTCATCTGGCTTCGTGAAGTAAAACTTATCGGTAGTATCACGAGGCCAAATAAAAGGCAAAGGAAAGTGAGGTTAAGGTTTATTCGTTAAGAAACCGACACTCTTACAAGGTTATGATGGTCTCTTGTAAGATTTTTTGGAGATTGCCCCTCCACCAAAATAAAACACAAAATAAAAGAAGATGTGAGCAGGTGATGACAAGTTTTTCAACGAACACAACTTCTGTGAAAATTTTTGCCAATTCTTAATACAATAGCCACCCAAGCAAATATGTTAATTAGCATTAATACTGTGGAGGAAGTAAATCAGTACCATGTGCAACAGTAGAGTAGTAAATGTGACTGATCACTAGATCAAGCTTCACACTCCAAACTACTGGATATACGTTATACCAATTTGGCCCAAAATTTGATTAATAATACAAATACATCTAGTATATACCTAAAATAAACAAGAAAGACAATCCTTTCGGTCAATTTAGTTGGAAACGAAACTAAACAAATGGCAAGTAATAAACAAAACTAATACTAATAAGTTAATTTTGTCGTTAGAACCGGTCAGATGCGCCAAAGTAAATTTAAATTTTGTTTATCAGCCAATGATTTCTGCATGCAAGCACAACGCAACATTAATATTCTCATTGACCAACTTCCTGATTCCATCATTGTTCTTGTAATTTTATTATTTCCTCTTTAAAATTACTTTTGTTTATTGATTAAACCAAAATTCGATGTAGTTTTTCAATTAAACCATGTAGACGTATCGCGTTTACTACGTGACCAATAACATTCCCATTGATATTCTTTAAACAAAAAAAAAAAGCAAAAAAATCATTCATCGTTTATTCAAAAAATTAAAAAAAAAAAAAAATCCACCAGATTTAAATTTACGTGTTCAGTTTCGTGTGTGTTTACTTCAATCAATGACCTGAACTTCTTTGGTTCAATATTTAGACATTTTGTCTTGTTTATTATGTACTCAACCACAAATCAAATATTTTACCAGCGTACATTTATTTTGGCATTATATGAATACAAAATTTGCGCGCACTATATTTCAATACCGTAAAAATTATTTGTTTGCATAAATCGTTAGACCATCGCATCTTATATATACAATTAAGTCTTTTAGCGGTTCATCTATCAAAAACCGTTATATTCTATTTCACAATATTGTTATGCGAGAATCCAATTTATTATGGTGATTAGTGTCCCACAACGAATGGTAAAATTTTTTTGTTTTGGAACCAAATTTGGTATTTAATTGTATTTCGCGCGACTTTTAAGATGACAAATTAATTTCACTCGAATATGGGTTAGTAAAACATGAGACAATTTATAATAACCGTATACACCAAATAAAGATTTAATTGTTATTTTAAGTGCTTATATCCCGCTGTCGGTTGCGGTACATGAACGGTGACCACCTGTACTTTATCACTGTGCAAAGATCATTGTGCGCAAAGTGATTAAATCTAGAAGACTACTACACAATATTAGAGTATAAAAAAAAAAAATTTTAATTATTTATGTACCTTCCGGCATTGCGCGCGCAGATAGAAATACACCATTTTTTTTACCCTAACCTACGTGTAATCACATAAAAATCTTTTTGAAAGTCTAATAAATTTATTTATTTTACACAAGAACGTGTAAGCACGTAGGTGTTGTTACATATATTTGTATAAAAATGTAATGTCTGATGTTAAATAAATAAAAAAAAAAAAAAATGGTGTACACGAGTTGGCTACGACGTCGTTATATTTGCAAACATTTATATATACATCTATATAGGAGAAAGAAATTTGTAAACAGGAAACTAAGACGCGCTGTGCTCTCGAACCAATAAACTATTAGTCATCAATTGAATTTGTATTTATCTGTATAATATTATTACATGCTAGCAAAAAATCTGCATAACATGTTTATTTTGATTTAATTTCTTATATGTGTTATCTTAATATGTGGATGGCGAGAGTATTTTTAATTTATTTACTGATTAACACATTAAGGGACTGTTCACACCAACCGCGAATTGCGAAATGCGAATAAGCTATTTTTAGAATATTATGACATAAAAAATAATTAAATACAAAATGTTTTTCTATTTATGATACTCATACATAAAAATACTTAATTTTAAACTAAATTTCTTCAAAAAAAAGTTCAAAATAATGAAAAAAAGGAAATTCGTATTTAATATGTCATAAACCAAAAATTAGTTGGTGTAAAAATTACTTTCCACTCGCGTTCCACACAATTTCACTAGCACAAATTTTGGCATTCGTACTAATTTTTCAAATCACAATTCAAATTCTATTCATTTGTTTGTGATATCGTAAAATATATTTTACCTAAATATTATATCTTTATTTTTGATTATGACCATTGCAAATAGAACTTCATTTGTTTATTAAATGTCCAAAATAAATAGATGTTGACATAAAAATTCGCTCGAGTTTAGTGTGAATTTAATTTGCGAATTCGCGTATGGAATATATTTGCAATTCGCGATTCGCGTTCGGTGTGAACAGTCTCTAAGAACTTGTTTAAGATTTTTATTTTTCAATAATTGATACATATATAGAAATATGAATACAAAACGAACGATTCATTTACAAAGTACTTTGTGCACAACTATATATATAGATGTATAAGTAACACTTTCGGCCATTTTTAACACTTTCGGTCGTTTGTGACAAAATAATAAAACTATGATATGGTTACAATATGGTAAATTTTTTCCACACAATTATTCCATGAGTATGAAGTATCGGAACCCAGTTACTCTTTCAAGGAAGTTGGAAAGTGGAAGTTGGAAGCATGAAGTTTGAAGTTGGGAGTTGCAAGGTGCAAGTTGGAAGTTTAAAATTGGAAGTTAGAAGTTGGAAAGTGGAAGTTGGAAGCATGAAGTTGGAAGTTAAGAGTTGAAAGTTGCAAGTTACAAGTTAGAAGTTACAAGTTGGAAGTTCAAGTTGCAAGTTGGAAGTTGGAAGTTAGAAGTTGGAAGTTTAAAGTTGAAAGTTGGAAGTAAGTTGGAAAGTGGAAATTGAAAATATCAAGTTGGAAGTTAAAAGTTGGAAGTTACAAGTTGGAAGTATCATGTTGGAAGTTGATAGTTACAAGTTGGAAGTTGGATGTTTGAAGATGGAAGTTAGAAGTTTAAGTTAGAACTTGTTTAACATTTTTATTTTTGAATAATTCATACATATTTAAGTAAATGAATACAAAACGAACGATTCATTTACAAAGTACTGTGTGCACAACTATATATAGATGTATAAGTAACACTTTTGGCCATTTAATACTTTCGGTTGTTTGTGACAAAATAAAAACTATGACATGGTTTTGGTGATACAATGCCGGTCTATCAATCATGCTTTAAACACAATTTGGTATATTTTTTCCACACAATTAGTTCATGAGTAACAATGAAGTATCGCGGAAACCAGTCACTCTTTCAAGGAATTTGGAAGTTGAAAGTTGGAAAGTAAAAGTTGGAAGCATGAAGTTTGATGTTGGAAGTTTCAAGTTGCAAGTTGGAAGTTGCAAGTTGGAAGTTGAAAAGTGGAAGTTGGAAGCATGAAATTGGAAGTTAAGAGTTGTAAGTTTCCAGTTGGAAGTTGCAAGTTGCAAGGTGGAAGTTGGAAATTGAAAGATAGTATTTAGAATTTGGAAGTTTAAAGTTGGAAGTTGCAAGTTAGAAGTCGAAAGTGGAAGCTGGAAGCATGAAGTTGGAAGTTCAAGTTGGAAGTTACAAGTTTCATGTTGGAAGGTGGAAGTTGCAAGTTGGAAGTTGGACATTGGAAGTTGGAACATGGAAGTTGGAAATTTAAAGTTGCAAGTTGCAAGTTAGAAGTTGCAAAGTGGAATTTGGAAGCTTGAAGTTGGAAGTTAAGAGTTGGAAGTTCCATGTTTGAAGTTTCAGGTTGGAAGTTGCAAGTTACCAGTTGGAAGTTTCAAGTTGGAAGTTGCAAGTTGGAAGTGGAAAGTGGAAGTTGAAAGCATGAAGTTGGAAGTTTCAAGTTGGAAGTTGCAAGTTTTATGTTGGAAGTTGGAAGTCGCAAGTTGCAAGTTCGAAGTTGGGCATTGGAAGTTGGAACATGGAAGCTGGAAGTTTAAAGTTTCAAGTTGGAAGTTAGAATTTAGAAAGTGGAAATTGAAAGCATTAAGTTGGAAGTTGCAAGTTACAAGTTGGAAGTATCATGTTGGAAGTTGCAAGTTACAAGTTGGAAGTTGCAAGTTACAAGTTGGAAGTTCCAAGTTGGACGTTGGAAATTGGATGTTGGAAGTTAGAAGTTTTAAGTTGGGAGTTGGCAGTTGGGTATTGAAAGTTTCAAGTTCGATTGTCATTGTATAAATTAATTGGCATTAATCTACTAGAACTATAGGAATAAATCTCAATCAACACATTATTGCTTTTACTCATGATGGTGCAGTTATACAAAAATATGGCCAAGAACTTTGTGCATAAAGTAATCTTTGCTTCATCTACTGCATCTACTTAACTAAAGGGGCGAAAGGTCACCTAATTTTTCATATCGTATTTTACACTACCGCCATTGCATTACAAATGGTGAAAAATTTGTGATTAAAGTATAGAGCTGGAACCTGATAAGTATTAAAATCCAAAGGGAAACACGAAATCTATAATATTAGATATCGTTTAGCTTTATATAGCGTGGGTTAAACGGTTAAAGCATGGAATGGCCACATAGACGAAAATCCGTTCTCTAAAGTACAAATATATAGAATGCTTATATGCAGCCATTAATCAAAAATCAGAAATGAATGAACTTAAACATGCTATATGGAATGCCAGTGAGGTAGCGCAACATAAACTAGAGCTACAACAATGGCAATGACTCTAATGCCAAACTTATCCAATGAGGCTCAAGACTAATATCTTCGAGAGGGAGAAAACTTTGTAAATGTATGCAAGTTGGACACCCCATAATGACCAGCATATTTAGGCGGAAAATTCCCGGAATTCTGTTCACTCTCCGGTATTAATAACGCTGAGCGCAACTTACTAATTGGACTCGGTTTAAAACCATAACAGCCAGAACGAGTATTCCTTAAATGTTCCGGTAAACACAACGGCTCACAGCCAAAGCGACAGGATTTCTCACTGTGGAAAGCTACGAGCAAACTGAAATTACTTACATTGACATGCTCAACGATTCGCCTTCCAGACCGAAACTGGACAATAAGTGATGTAGCCAACGAACAAATTGGAACGCAAGAAGTTCTAAGTGATGGTGCAGATTCTTTAGAAGTTCAGCCAACCAATTTTAAATAGCAAAAAGTTATAAAATTGGTCAAAGAAAGCATTGACCTCAAAAACTGCCTGGACATGAGTTGGTTAGCGGAAAAATATTTAAACAACTTCCTGATAAATGTTTCAAATTAATAATGTCCATTTTCAATGCGAAAATTTCCCGTGGCCTGTAAAATTCACAAATCATTATGATTCCTAAACCTGGTAAAGATGACACTTCTCCAAACTCTTAAAAAAATATTATTTAAAAAACTTAACCCAGTTCTGGATCAAACATCATACCAGATCATTAGTACGGGTTTGGAATAAAAAAAGTATTCTTCATCTTTTAAGAACACTGTTAAGCTTTCGATAAAGTATGGCATTAAGGACTTTTACACTATGTTAGAACGCTGATGCCGCCGTATCTTTATATACACTTATCAAAAGCAATTTTAATATTCGGCTTGGCCTATTGCTGTATAAAATGGTACTCAAACCAATATGGATATGGTATTCAATTATGGAACTCTGCTTGTGCTTCCAATACATTTTCAAAAACTCTTGCAACTTCATAGTGGATTTTATAAAGCTATAATAGTAAAGTCGGCAGAAATTTCTAACATTTTCTTGGGAAAACGGAACCCTTAAAAATGTTTTGCTAAAATAGGCAAAAAAAAATTGCAAATTATCAACGGAATAATTTTTTGATTTATTTTAGATTAACACGCCATATTTTTGATAGAATTGTGAATACATCTTAGTTTTTTTAATGGAAAGATAAGCTAGCTTCATGCAACCACTTTTTTAAAAGTTAAACCAAAACGCATATAGCCATCATTAGTTTGAACAATAGTTTGAACAAACAGTTGTCTGAAGAGTGTTTTTTTATCGTCAGATAAATTCAGAGAATTTTTTGGCCCAAAGAGTTTGATGCATTGTTGCTTTAACACACGAAAATCTCAGGGTGACGGTAACATACCTAATCTAGTACTGAGAAATATACCAGATAAAACTATCACATAGCTCACCTAGAAATCCTAAAGGGATTATATTTGCGAGACAGTTGACAAATCGGCAAAGTCGTTTCTATATCTAAACTAGGAAAGTCCATCAATAGTAACACCATATAGGTCCAGTTTTAGTTCTAAACGAACTAATAAATTAATAAGAGAAAAAATGATTCAGGAGGTGTATTGGCGGTACATGCCAAAATTTATTACAAATTTAAGTATGGTTTTCGCGCAATAATTTGTTACATAATATAGTGTCTGTTGCCTTAACGATGGTTTAATTCTCAATGTTGTGCAGTATATTTACTTAAATATACAAGAAAAATTAAATCGAATTATAAAATCTAAATTTCCCCGTTTAATTTTTATTAAATTTTAATTTAATTTCATTTATTTATTTTATATATATAAAAATAAATAAAAAATCGTGTTTTTTGATAAAAATCTTAGAGCTCAAACAATAAACATTTCTTTATGTAATAAACCGTTTTTCTGTAAATTAACTTGAAAGTAGAAAATCTTATATACCGATACTCTTATACCAATACTCGTGTCAGTTGTGTTTTCTGATACACAAAACCGATTATATTATGAATATAAGATTTTTGTTGGTGCCATAAAAATTATGCTGTGTGGACATATAATTTTGCCAACCATAATTTGTCTAACAATAAAAGTTTTTAGAATGTGCTACATCAACTAAATACAAAACAAACCAGATTTTTTTTTTGGACGAAACAAGTTGTTAATATTTCACCCAGGGTGTGGTTTTTTAAGGAATATTTAAAACAAAATTTCTAGTTTCCGATACATGTATATAGTAACAAATCGATTGATTTGCAGCAATAAGATTATTATCTTAATTTTTTTTACTATTCAAAAGATCATTGACATTAAAAAAAATAAAAGCAATTTTGTAACGCGTTAAGTTGATAATTGATTGTCCGTTTTGATGGCGTTAAGTTTATATTCACGAATACATGGTTTGAAGAGTCTTTTCTATAAAATATTGTTAAATATAATAAAGGCAACGATGATTATGGTCGATCGATTTTCGTTAAACATGATGATATACACCATTAATTAATCATAATATTTTAATGAAAAGCTGTTGTACCAACAAAATATATGATGAACCGTGCACAATTTGTAATCGTAACATTATATATTTCCTTTGGTATATAAATCATATTGGTTACTAGTTTTTGTCTTAAAATGCAACAACAAAAAAATTATTTTCACATGACACTTTTCTTTCGAACTAAACTTTTGCAAAAAAAAAAAAAAAAAGTGAAGATGATGTTGTATCATCATCATCATTTAACATTTAACATGAAAGTTTTTAATTTTAATTTTTTGCTCGCATACATAACGATAGAAAACGTGAATATTTTTATTGCTGTTGTACTGGGTAATTTTTTTTTCTGGTTCGCTGTTAACCCTCTAAAGGTGATGAGTAATAACAATAAGTGATAAATAATCGTAAAATTATTATGGTTAAAGATCGTTTAAGAAGAACGGTGAATAATACTATGAATTGGTATGAGTTAAATGAGTTTTATTCGATGCAATTGGGTCTAGAGCCAAAGTGCTCCCACCTTTGGCGTGAGTAACACTAAAATTCCGTTTTTTACTATCGCCAACCAAATCGAAGATGATCAAGTACAGGCTCGTGTTTATGTTACAACCGAAATGTACTTATGGTTTAATAGCGAATATCTAATCGCTACAAAAATAATTATGCTATGGTTTTTTGCAAATCCATATAATTCGCTAGCACTCTATGAACACATAATATTATATATATATATATATATATATATATATATATATATATATATATATATATATATATATATATATATATATATATATATATATATATATATATATATATATATATATAGAGCGTAACTTGGAGTCTATACTACCAGTCAGTTACTTTGGCTCAGCATTGCCATATCGACAGTTTTTCCTGAAAATCACAGTTTTTCTTTATGGTCTACAGTTTTCCAGTTTTTTTGGTAAAATCTTTGTAAAAAACAAAGCTGATGATTGCTGCAGATCGTGCTGTTAAAATAATATATTTATGACCTTCTTTAGCTATATTTTCAAGGAATGGCTGTCCGAACTTGAACAATTCTACAAGTAAAAAGCCATCGTTTGGTGCGGAATCATTTATCCATATTTTTTCAAATTGATGATTAAAAATGATGATGATGGTCAGAACGTTATATTAAACTGTGAGCGGTACAGACACAAGGCATCAATGTTGCGACATGACATACACAGCGCGCGATACAATTAATTCTTACTAAAATAAACATTTGACGAACGATTAATTTCACAAAATGGACCTGTTAACTGGCCACCTCGTTCATGTGGTTTGACGCCATTATAGATTATTTTTTCTGTAAAGTGGCATCTCCATGCCGATAAACAAGAAACAATTGAGTACTTGGAAGCCAACATTTGATGCATTATTGTCGAAATACAGCCTGATTTACTGAAAGGGGTGTGTGAAAATTGTACTTCTAGATTACGCCATGTACGGGACAGCCGCGGCTGCCAATTCCCCGAAATAATATTAAAATATTAAAGGTATCATAAGCTTATGTATATATGAGAGGTTTGACTTCATTGTGAGTAAAAACTATTATGTTAAATATTTTATCTACCTTTCAACCCCAATTTTCTTTCGTTCAATGACCGCGTTTGCGAGACACATATAGACATGCTTGATTACTTACTTTAGTTTTCTAACTGTTACAATAATGTGTAAATACACCCTGTGGGCACTGAAAAAATTAATATTATTTTTTCTGTGACCTGGGTAAGTATACGTCATTCATAAAATATATCATTTATGTTTCTTTGCTGGTTTTTGGTAATATTTTAATCTTGCGCTCATGTCGATGCTAAACTATGAGTCCTTGTTTTGAAATACAACTTTTAGAGATCTTAGTAATTTGTGCATTGATCTAACCTTTAAAAAAGTTGAGTGATATATTTACGCTGCCTGTCTAGCGTGAACGACACAACAATTTTAAGGAATAAAAATTATGTGTATAAATTTTATTACAAATGTCTTAATTAGTTCATGTTTATGCTGTAATTTTTAAGAATTACACAAATTATGTCGCTTAATTTAAAACCAACTTTTGGACAAATTCGTCTTAAAAAAAAATAAACCATGGCAGATTTTCAAATCTTGTCCTAATTTATATCAACAAGAAATTGCAAAATAAACTGAAAAGTGACCAAGAGTGATTTAACAATCACAATTAAAATTTTCAAAATTTGACTGTTCAAGACAACCAGGATGATGAAGAGAAATTCAGCGGTAAAAATTAAATGGAAAAGAATTTAAAGTAACAATTGATAATGAAAGGTAATAATTAGGAAATTATTAGCAATAATTATTTTACGAGCAAAAATATATTTTAAAAATATATATAGTATTCCTCGGGCTGCAAGGCAAATGGGACAAAGCTGTCGATTAAAAAAAAATGCTTGATATCTTTTTTTTTTCTAAATAAAAGTAAAAGAGGTAATTCCTTTAGTTATCGATATCATAATGGTGAAGAGTTAGAATAGCTTGCATATTGGGCGTCACACTTGATATTCTTTGTTTCGTTGAAACTAGGTTTCATGATGGTATTCCGGATGATTCAATTAATATTTGTAGATTTTAAGATCACAGCTGCTGGAATTTGTGTGTTTTTTAAAACTATATGATTAAATATAAACTTGCTCACCCAATCAGGAAACTCTTCTTATAGAACTTACATATGAAACTACAAAAATTGTGTTAGTTACTGTGTCCAAATCTTCGAAGGTTCTGAAGCAGAAATTACATGAAGAATTTTAAAGGATTTTGGAAAACTTTACTGTGAAATATATACTGATATTTTGATTTGTGACGATTTCAATTGTGACCTGAAAGTTCTTACTTCGAACTCAAAAAAACTAAAGAGTTTATTAAAACAATTTGGCCGTAAATCCATTAACACCGACTCCACATACTTTTTCAAAAATTTGTCTTCGTTACTAGACCTTGTCATATCAAACACAGATAAAATTAAATTTCTCAATCAAGTTTAAGTCTGATTTACCGATCACGACTTTTAATTCTTTTGCATATGACATTGAAAACAAAAAATCAAATTCGGTATTTACATTTTGTGACTTTCATAGTATGGGCCCATCATAAATATATTCAGAACATGCGACGAAATAAATTGGAACTATCAGGAATATAATTAAAAATGTCATCAAGCGAGCCAAGAAATAATATTTTTCAACTGTTTTAAATCAATCTTTGCCATCAAAAGTCTTTTGGGAAAAATCTCAAGTCAATTCTATTGCGATTCGGAAAATAACTTTAGTTTTAGTAATATTGACATTGGACAAGTCTTAACGGTCTTAATGAATTTCCCGTTTTTTTATTCCATTAATATAACGTCAAAAGTGGAATGTTTTTTTTTTAAATTTATGAGTCCTATACAGGGTTGAATTAAGCTTTATTGAGTCATGAAGGTATAATTGAAATCATATTATATTTCAATGAGTACCTGATTAATAAATCGCATTCAAAAAATTAAAAAAATTTAAACACGCATCAAACTTTTAAAATTTTGTTTTATAGCCGATTTACATTCAACGAATTTTTCATCTTAGCAAAAAAACCAAGAAACTAGATTGAAAAATTATGCAAGCCAAACCGAGAAAAAAAGAACAAGACGAAACCCGAGATTCAAACCCACAAAACTGTTATAAAAAATATGATCTTGACTTTTACAAGATGAAAAATTTAATCTTTTTGTAGAAAAAAGATGTCAATACATGTATACAATTAGTTTAATAAACTATGTTTGGGTTACTCACACAAATTAAAACAAAATATTACTGCAATTTTTGTATTTATTTCAATTTTGATAAAATTGATATCAAAATTAACTTCTTATTCAAAATTCGATGAATGTAATTCAGCTATAATTCACCGGTCGTATAGCAATGGTTAAGATACTTGTTTACCACGCCGTGGTCTCAAGTTCGATACTCGCCATTGAACAAAAATTTATAAACATAAATTGAATAATTACATCTTGCACCGGTGACCGAATTGCGTGTAGACAAACGTTCGTTGGGCTAGCCACCTACAACGTTCACCAATTCGTAACAAGTATGTAGTTTAAAAAGGTATCTTAAGAGACGCGGTATGGGACGTTTTCGATTTTTATACCATAATTTAGTTTAAGTAGGATGATTGAATCAGAATAAACCTTTTTAAAAAAAAATAAAAAGTGTTTCGAAGAAAATCGAAAATAAACTTTCCTGCATAAAATATATTTCGAAAATAATCGTCAATGCCATTGTAGTCTATTGTAATCTTTTGTCATCTATTGAGATGTCTATGATATCCGTATTATATTATAAAATAATGAAATAACCAAAGAAAATTCAAGGAAAGGGGTTTTTATCTGCACTGTGTCAAACATCCCAAAAATAATTGTTGCAAAAAATGGACGAAATTATTCGGTGGAACAAAACATATGTACGACTTAAACAGCATTCAGAGATATGAGGAGTAATTTGTCAACTGTGTTGGAAAAAATAAAAAATAAAATAAGGGTTATAGGATTTACAGGTCTAGTTAGTTAATCTATAGAAAATATTTAAAAAGAAATTATTTTTGATGACTATACAAATAAATTTGAAACCTTAGGGTTGTTCCCGATTGTATACAAGACCTTTCTGTTTTAACGGGTATATATAATTGGAAGCACTTAGTAAAAGTTTCGTAGGCTACCTTGTCTAGAGAGGTAAAAAAGTGCTAGGCTACCTTGTATGGAGAGACAAAAAGCCGAGTTGACGGGTGTTAGGCTTCCTTGAGAGTAGATATCAAAATTCGAGGCGTTTTTCATTTAAATCACTACTGTAATTGTGTAAGTTTAAAAATGTGTTTATTTATTTATTTATTGAGAGAAACATAATAAAAATTAAACTGATCAATTACAATAATTACAATTAAATATTTACATATTACAATTACAATATTTAAATATATATAGCATATAACAATAGACTATTTATCAAAAACCAAAAAAAAACGGGAGCATACAAAAACTATATAAAATAAAATTAATTTAATTAAAACTTTAAATAAAAATAATCACAGAATATGTAGACTGTTAATAATTCGCTTTTTAAATTCGCGTTAACTAATATTGAATTCAAAAACGTTATAAAAATTATTAAAATTATTTATAGCAATATCCAAAGGGTTATGCGTACCGTAATTAGTTCTATGAAATCGAGGTTGGAATAAAGAACGATTTCTAATATTCAAGTTTTTCGCCAAAAAGTCGAGATTAGACAACAAATGAACTGAGTCTATGCCACTCTTTAATAAATCATAGATAAAACAAGCCGAACTAATTGATCGTCTGTGGTGCAGTGGTAGTAACTGAAAATTTTTACAACGATTCATGTAAGCAAAATGATCCTTATTTTTTAAAATACAGCGACATAAGTGACTCGTGAATCTGCGTTGAATTTTTTTAGACGGTTAATTCTATAATATCATACTGAGCGGGATCCTTTATGATTGACAAGTCTTTAACATGTGACCTTACTAATGTGACATAAAATGTTTTAAAAGTAGCCACATCTTTAAAGTCCTTGCAAGTTAAATCCCATCATTGCTTTAGTTTTATTTATTATATTTTCAGTGTGATGGATAAAAGTTAGGCTATTATCGAGAACGATCCCCAGGTCCTTAAACTCAGTAACTCGATCAATAATAATTCTGTTGAATGTATATGCAAACCTAATTGGATTTTTATTTCTGTGGAAGCTCATAACTTGACATTTTCCAACATTTAGCTCCAATTTATTAAGTTCACATCATAAAAAAAACTTATCCAAATCGTCCTGAAGACGTGCGCAGTCAGTTGTGTTATCAATTTTAATAAATATATTCATATCATCCGCATACAACAAAAATGTAGATGAAAGTATGCAGGTATCTACATCATTTATAAACAATAAAAATAACAACGGACCTAAGTGACTGCACTGAGGAGCCCCAGAAGTTGTTTCGTATTTACCCGAGGGCCATTCATTGAACTTAACACATTGTCTACGATCACAAAGGTAAGATTTCAACCACAGCAGCAAGTTTGAGTGAACACCGACCTTCCGCAATTTAGATAAAACAATCTCATGTGAGATTCTATCAAACGCTTTTTTAAAGATAATATTGAAATAGGCCTATAATTCTCAATTAAACTTCGATTACCAGTTTTAAAAATCGGAATGACATACGAAGTTTTCCAACTGTCTGGAAAATACCCAATAGACAGTGATCTATTGTATATCAATGCCAGAGGTTACATTAACCTAATAAAACCGCACGCACTAAATCAGGCCCAGAATTATGATGTGGTTTTAACTTAGAGATACGATCGTACCTAAAAACAACATAATTAGATCCAAATAATTCTGCGTTTAAAACGTCAGTAGAAAGCTAAGTTTAAGTTAATATAATAACATCAAAATCGTTTTCAATTACAACTAAAAAAAATATTTTGGTTTTTGAACGGTTTTTAACAAAAATGTTTGATCAGTTTTAGTCTTTATATTATTATTTACAACATTATTTTTAGGTGTAGAATTTATTAACTCAACACCGCTGCATTCACGTTTTTGGTATGTCCACAAATTCACGGATCAAAACCCCTACAGGCCACACATTATCTAATATCTCTGAGCATTCATCGCAAAATCATTTAATATTTTTAGTGACAAACATAGGAAATGCACTATTATTTATACCTACGCAACCCGCATGAACCACTTTGTTGCATGGCTCACTACAGCAGATGAGCTTTTCGGAAGTGGAATTATCGCATGTAGATATAGTACATGTGTTGTTTGGCATTTTTATATTTGATATTTTTAGATTTTTAGTGATGTTTACAAGATGCGTTTCACACAAAAGTAAAAATCACAATAGATGGCACTACTATGTAGGTGGTTTAAATCCAGACTACCGGCAACTTCAACTACTTATACTGTGTATACGTAGTCAATCAGCAATTTGACTAATTTATGCTGTGTAAACGTAAACGCGGGAAAACTGATAGTTATATAGACTGATTATTGTCTTATGAATAGAAACTGATGGAAGTTTTTAATTAAATCAATTATAAATATATTTAATTTAATTTTCAAAACGAACACTTAACTTGACTTAGACAATGATAATTGGGCCACTGGAGCCAATATGTAGTAAGGAATACTGAGGCCAGTGGAGATTAAAGAAAGGTCAAATGTTAGATTGTTAATTAAGCTCAAAATGAATCATACACAGTAGCCTGTGAGCAAACTTTCTAATTTTAAATTCGAGTCTTATCCTATAAGTTGCAATTTTAATGGGCAAAGCATTGTATGTAATAGGCATGTAGAATAAATGCTTATGCTGCACCGTCTTAGTGTTGTCATACTAAATTATTAAAAATATTTTTTCTGTTTTGGCTGTCCTCCGCAGAGCGAAATCTCTTCAAACCCCGAGAGAAATTCAACTATACAATATCTCTTTTAATATAACGTAATATTATAGAAATTTGTTATTTGTGACAAACATCCGTTGGTTTATTTAACATGTATTTATCTAAGCCAACGAAATCAGTTTTTATGTTCTCACTGTTAATTTTCTCTAACAACCATCAGTGAAGAATTCAAATCATTTTGGATGTTGCTAAAAAATCTAGAAAACACTGTAGCGGAAATTTTCATGGTTTAATAAATTTAAGGATGTAAATAGGCCTAATGTAATTCCAAACTGTATTTTCTGTTGCAAATAAAAAACACAAACGGCAATATAACTTGTTTGATTTACTGCACCCATTTAAATAAAGGAAATTTTCATAAAACTGATTTGAAAAATGTCTTGTACGTTGCATTGGGCTTGTAACTTTTTAAATTGATGTTGGTCTTTCATAATTTAAAAAAGATAATTTTCCGTCATTTTAAACATGAGTTTTTTAGAATGATTTAATCATAAAATTACACTCGATCATTTTCATAATGTACTTAACAATTAAATTTCACTTTAATAATTGACACTATATACGACTATATTCACTGTATGATAAACATAACACGCACTATTCTCATCTCTAATTTGTCGGTCTATCATTTCGAAAATTCTAATTGGAGATTACTTTTAACAATTAAGCTAATACTGGGAAAGAAACCACAAAGAAACAATTAAAAATAATGAATCATATGAACCCATTGTTTATTCTATATGGTTCGCGATAGTGTCACGATAGTAAAATAAAATTTAATATACAACTAGGAATGAATCTTTCTGGCGCGTTCTTTCTATACAAGTTTTTCTACATAAACTATGGGAATACTCTCGATTTCGCTATATAATATTGCGTTACTATAGTATAAGGTGTTGATATTTACAAAAATTTCGTAATATAAGTTAATTAAAATATTTAATATTTAATTATTTAATTATTTACATTATTTAAGAAAACTATTGAAAAGTATGTATTAAATTATTTTTACGGTAGCACTCATTCCGTTCAATATATAAGCGTTTCGTCCCTGATATATATACATATATACATATATACATATATACATATATATATATATATATATATATATATATATATATATATATATATATATATATATATAAATAAATATATATATATATATATATATATATATATATATATATATATATATATATATATATATATATATATATATATATATATATATATAATCGTCATCTAACTGCACCCCAACTACATTGTGATAATTAAATTCATAAAATTAAATAAAAGTAGTGTTGACAAGTGCATGAAAAATGTGCAATAATCAGTAAATAAACACACAGACAAATTTGACCTCCCAACACAGCATCTTACCACATTATTCAAACAATTTTATTGTCATTTTACATTGATATCATTTACAATTTTATGTTGTTTTTTTTATACAACGACGATTGAATTAATTAAATGCAATTAAATATTTTAACTGCGTGATTTAATTACAAAATTAAATTAAATAAAAATTGAAAATCAATAGAACAGTTAAAAAATAATAATTTCCCATTTAAGGTCATGTATAATAGATTTTATAGATTCATACGTTAGACTATACTGAGGCTGTGGTGCAAACCATACAATCTTTAAACGTATACGATTGTAATTTATTTGATTGATGGCCACTTGTAATGCATTAGATATCATATTAAAATTAATTCCTGTGGCGACAGTTTAGCATAGTCTACACATTGTATCATCTCTATGTATATATATAATAATTAAACAATAACTTAACCATAATATTGTGTGCTGCGGATGGTATTTAAAGTGCACATATTATACATATTATAATTATTGTTGAATGTTTACACACATGGATACACACGATACGATTAAAATTAAAATAATTAACGAGGTAGTAGGTTTAATAAAAATTATAGTTTTATTGTAATTGATAGCCAATAAAATTGTTGGAATTATTAAACGAATAAAAAATTGAGCTTAATTTGTATCTACATACAAAACACTAAAATCTTACAATTTATTACTAATTTAATATAGACGGATATATTCGAATTGAAGTCATTTCAAAATTGTCGTAATTTATATAAGAGTATAAATAGTAAATTAACTTACCGATGCTACTACAGTCAAATAGTAACGTTGAATTTTTTCGTAATCCAATGTTTTGACAACGGTGACCTGAAAATTAAAAAAAAAAGAAAAAGTTAATTACAAATTTATTTAAATATTTAATGCTTTGGCACACGCTGCCTAATTCGGTGATAAATTTCGATGAAGCTCAAATCTTGTGATCGTACGCATAAATTAATAATTTAAATTTTTGTTAATTTTTATTAAGCACATCTTTTGAACATTTGTATATAATATATGAAGATAAGATTTCAAAATCGCCTTAAATTTTTATTTTTTTTTTATAAATAGCTTGTGTTATTTAATTATATAAAATGACTAAAATTTGTTACCAATGTGATAAATTGCAGTTGTACCCATTGGTAAATTTTGTTTTATGGGTGTAGGATTGCGTTTTAAATATCGTTTGACATATGCAGAAATGGGATAATTCGCTATGCAGATTTCTAAGAAATTTTTAAAATCTTATTTTTTGCAGACTGTGCGGTTAATATTTTTTTGTTTATGGGTTATTGAAGTCAAACATTTTTTAACCTTACAGTTTGAATGCACCGCTGATATTTATTTACCCGTAATGTCGTAAATGTCGTCTACCTTAAAAAATAATTTATGTTTTTGGTGTATTTTAATCGAAATGGTATGATTTGATTATCGCTTAGCGTTTTATTGCATAATCACCAAAATTTTCTGTATTTTGTTGGCGTAATTTCGCGCCACCTAAAGCGATTAACAGCTTCTTTATGAATCAACATTACCACAAAGTTTCTGGATGGTTGCGCTCTTGGCTGGGTTGATTTTTAACAGCTGTTTTCCGTTTAATTTTTTCATTACAAATCAGTCTTTTGTTAAATTCGTTGATTGTAATTGCACCATAAAGTATTGATTTATTTGGCTTAACTAAACCACTCCGATGCAATGTTCAAATATCGCTTCATCTTCCATATCGATAGATTTCCCAACTCCATCATCGTTATCCCATAAAACTATCACCTGATTGAACACTAAGTCTGTTAACACTTTCTAAAAGATACCCATCTGCCCCATCGAACTTAAATAACGAATCCACAAGATCTTTAAACCAAAATAATATTCACTCGTTTTTTTTTTATGCATATTCTATGAACTATGAGATTTACCCGATATAAAAAAGTTTATCGACTCATTACGTCTATTTCGCGATTCATCAAATCAAGCACCCGCTTCAACAATTTATTGGTTTTCTTCCTTTTCTATTATGAAAATTCCTTTTCTATTATGAAATATGTTAATATGAAAATTCAGCGCACTATTAAAAATATGCGAAATTTTCCTCCACACCCCATTGTAGCTGCGAGTCATCGTCAACATATATATATATATATATATATATATATATATATATATATATATATATATATATATATATATATATATTTTTATAAACCTAATTTGTATCATTAAACCTACGACTTAACCTTTATTTCAAATTTCACTCAAAATTTTAAAACTTGCAAGTTTAGTTTCAAAAAATCAATTAATACTATATTGGAAACTATAAATGTTTTTATTTAAATTCCACTAAAACATTGAACTATAAAATGAGACAAATTTGGTTAGCATATTATTGCAACCACAGTTTAGTAAAATAGGATATAAGAGTTATAATAAAATGTCCACATCAAATTTCACTCAATCATTAATTTCTAAATAACTGTCCAAAAGTTGAGTTAATAAACTGCTTTTGACTAGAGCATACTATGAGCTCATTAGTTGTCATTTCATAAATTCATAAACTAATCTGGCTTTTTACCAAAAACCGTTTATGTGACGTTGGAGTGCAATTTTTACACTCATATTTTGATTAAGTAAAATTAAAATCTGATCAAGTTTTCTTTTTATTTCACTCGAATCTTAATGGAAGACTTTTATTTCCAATTTCTACAACGATCTAATTTGAACAATATTCGATGGAAACACTCGCACGTATGCCGGAAACAAATCATCCCCCATCCCCAATCAACCAAATCACTACTAAAGCTTCTTGAGGATAATAATTTTTGGTATTTTTAAATTCTACTCATACATTAATTTAGCTAAATGAGTACTTGTTGTATATTTCATTCATTTGTTTGATAAAAATTTAAATTTGAGTGAAATTTTTCCACTCATACTTTGAGTTAGTAATTTTCACTAATACTTTGAGTTAGTAATTTACACTCAAATTATCATTAAGTTTTGATTTTATTTTACATAAATTATCGATTGTATACTGCAGAATTTTTTTAAAAAAATTTCACTCAAATTGTAATATAGACGTATTCAGTTTTAAGGTATTAGGGACTGTTCACACCAACCGCGAATTGCGAAATGCGAATAAGCTATTTTTAGAATATTATGACATAAAAAATAATTAAATACAAAATGTTTTTCTATTTATGATTAAAATACTTCTTACATAAAAATACATAATTTTAAACTAAATTTCTTCAAAAAAAAGTTCAAAATAATGAAAAAAAAGGAAATTCGTATTTAATATGTCATAAACCAAAAATTCGTTGGTGTAAAAATTACTTTCCACTCGCGTTTCACACAATTTCACTAGCACGAATTTTGGCATTCGTACTAATTTTTCAAATCACAATTCAAATTCTATTCATTTGTTTGTGATATCGTAAAAAAATATTTTACCTAAATATTATATCTTTATTTTTGATTATGACCATTGCAAATAGAACTTCATTTGTTTATTAAATGTCCAAAATAAATAGATGTTGACATAAAAATTCGCTCGAGTTTAGTGTGAATTTAATTTGCGAATTCGCGTATGGAATATATTTGCAATTCGCGATTCGCGTTCGGTGTGAACAGTCTCTTATACTTTTGGTAGTACTCATTTGTCTACGCCAAACTGTACAAAAGGTCTTAAAGATGCGGTATAGAACGTTTACGACCTGCCATGTTTAATAACAAAATTTATATAGTTAAATGAGTACTTTTCGTATATTTTATTGCAAGCAAAATTTGAGTTACATTTTTTCACTCATAAAAAGTTACACTCAAATTTAAATTTAAATTTTGGAACTCAAATTTAATTAGTTTAATTTTTTATTTCACTGCGATTTCGATGAAAAAGGTGGATTTTATTAAAAGTGTTTTTTTAATATTGAAAAACCAATTTTAACTAATTTCCCACTTAAACATTGAACTTAAAATATGAGTGAAACTTGATGAGTACATTGGCTGAAGCTCATTAGGTTTCTCCTATATCATACATGAATGTAATGTGGAATTTACAAAAATAATTTATTTGAGTGCAATTTTCTCATGCATGTTCAGATGAACTCAAACTTGATCATACGTACTTTTCGGTTTTCTTGAAATCCGATTGAAGTGAAAGCTGTTACCATCTAATTCCACTTAAATTTCAATACGCAAATTAAAAATATTTAATATTTGGAATTTGAATTTGAGTAAAATTTATGTAGCATATAACTTAAAGGTTTATGTTTTTTAACTTAACTGGTTTGATCTTTATTATAACTGTTACCATAGTTAAGACAAATTTACAATTGTAAAATTATGTTAAAATAAAGTACCATTTAAATTCCACTCAATTAAAGTTGCAGAAATTAAAATTTGTTTATAAATATAACAATATAATATTTTTCTATGGCTCTTAAGTTTGACTAAAGCACACTCAAATTTTTATGGAAATAAAAACTTATTTTAAAAATTCACTCAAATTTCATATACAATTTAAATACTGACAAGTTTACTTTTGGGTAATTATACTTTGAGCAATACTAATGGAAACTAAAGCCATATAACATTGCAATTTGAATTTGAGTGAAATTTAATTAACATCTAATTAAAAGTGAGGTACATTTTTTTATAGTTAACTGGTTTGATCTTTTCCAATACTGCAACTATTAGCAAAATTAGCAAAATTTGCATAAGAAAAATTTACTAAAGTGCATACATTTAAATTTTACTCATACTTTATAGTAAAGAAATTAAAATTTGTTTCCAAATTCTATAAAACTAAAACTTTTTACTAAACATTGAAATTTGAATAGGAGTGAAATTTGATTAGAATATAATTAAAAGTAATACAATGGTCTTTTAAAGTTAAAATGTTTGATATTTATCAAAAATGTAACTACGAGGTTATTAGATCACCTATATGATTGGTTTTTAATTAAATCTCAAATTGAAGTTGAGCTTAAATTAATCTGGCATTTTATTAAAATCATTTATTATGACCTACATGTGACTGTAATTTTTCTACTCATAATGAGATAATGTGATTTAAACTCAAGTTTGATAAAGTTTACTGTTAATTTCACTCGATTTGCGATGGAATGAAAACTTATATTTTTAAATTTCACTCGAATTTTAATATAATATTGCTTGACAAATTATGAAACACTCTCAAATGTTATAGTTATGTAAATTTTACATTCAAACATGTTTTCATGAATTTGAGTAAAACTTCTACTTCTACAAAATTCTACTCATATTAATATTATTAGTGTACTAAATAACTATGTACTTTTGTTGTATATTTCATTCATTTATTTGATTAAAAATTAAACTTGAGTGAAGTTTTTTCACTCATATTTTGACTCAATAATTTTTAGTAAAATTTCGTTTAAGTTTAGATTTTGAGTTACAACGAATTTTGATTGTAACGAGGACTTATATTTTTAAATTTCACTCAAATTTTTATATACAAATATTCAATTTTGAGTAATTCTTCTTGAAAAGTACTCAATAGACTTTAAAATATTTGGTCAATATAATATAGTTTTATCGATTGACTGAAATACATCCAAAGATAAGATTACTTAATTTGGAATACAGAAACTATAATAATATGTAATTTTAAAGCTCACTCAAACATTACAATAGAGAAATGTTTTTAGTTATATTTGAGTAAAGTTTAAGCTAAACAGGTCTTTCACTCATAATATAATATAAATAATATCATAATATAAATAATTTAAAATCTATTTTATGCATCTACTATTTATTTATTTGATTGTAGTTGATTTTTAAGAGTAGTTTACTTTCGTATTCGGATTGAGTGGTTTCAATTACACTTTAGACAGTTTAAAAATTAAGTTTTAAGATGCAGGTATGTATCTTTAAAGTGCACTCAATTTTTATATCAACAAAGTTATTTTTACTTGCATCATCCTGAAACATTGGACTTTAAATTTGAGTGATATTTGATTAGAAGGACAACTATCGTTAATCAATGAAGTGTAGCGATTTTTTTCTTTAAATTTTAATGGATTAAATAGTTTCAAATAATTTGCAATATTATTTAAAAATCAGAGATTGCCTGCATGCAGAGCATAGTTACAAGCAGACTCATTCAGCAACTAAAAAAATTAACCGACTTTTGTCACTATTAAATATGATAATTTTAAAAGAAAAAAATAGCCATGTTTTTTTTACAAATTACATATCATATTTAATTAGACAAAAAATCTTCAAATGTTTACTTATATCTGCACTTAGTTAAAGCAAAGTGAATCGGAATGTAGACTGAGATTACTAAATTTTATCTATAAAGAAAACATCTAGTTGAGTAGGTGTATTCTATAACCCTGTCAACATGAAATATAGTCTGCTAAAGCTATGTGGCATCGGATTTTGGGATTCATTGTGCTAAATTTAAATTATGCATAAATCCCACCGTAGTGAAATCATCACCAACGTGTTTGCAATTTGGGCAAAATCGAAATACTGCTTTATATATATATATATATATATATATATATATATATATATATATATATATATATATATATATATATATATATATATATATATATATATATGTATTCATATATATATATATATATATATATATATATATATATATATATATATATATATATATATATATATATATATATATATATATATAAATATTTATATATATTTATATATATAGATAAATTATAAATACAAGAAAATTAATTCATAACATACCTGCCCCTGATGCGGGAAACTTATCGCAAATGTTCCAAAACCATCAGCCGATATTAAACTATCATCGACGGGTATATCTTTATTTTCGACCAAAAAATACTCAACCAGCCCATTAATTCCGGCATCTTTATCAATTGCTTGCACATTCCGAAATATGGTCGTCCCTACCGGTGTTGACTGTAAATAAAAAATAAAAAATAAATAATTAAGAAAATTTGAAATAATTAATTTTAATTTATGTTTGTTCATATATACAACAAATATTAGATTGATGCGGTAATTCATGCAAATTTATTTAATTTTTAAATTTACATTGTATGTTTACAAAAATAATGTCAAATCAACAAAATGTAGATACGAAAGATTTGAGCAAAAACATGATTTTTTTTTAAGCGAGAAACCTGATTAAGTAATCGACTAACATACATCTCGTCTTTAATGCATTTTTCATTCATGAAATACACGCATATTGCCAAGATGGAATTTTAATTTCTTAATTATATATATATATATATATATATATATATATATATATATATATATATATATATATAAATATATATATATATATATATATATATATATATATATATATATATATATATATATATATATATATATATAAATATATATATATAAATATATATATATATATATATATATATATATATATATATATATATATATATATATATATATATATATATATATATATAAATTAGTTTGTTTAGCTATTTTGGATTTCATTGGTAATTTGTTGTTGATTTTGTATTTAGTTAAGTTTTTAAATTAAAAACTAATAGAATACAAGTGTTTTGAATTAATAAGGCAATAAAATTGAAATAATTCGATTTAAGTTGGCAAATATAATTTACTAAAAAAAAAAAAAACTAAACTAATAAAAATAGTTAAGGTATGATGAAATTGTGATTTTTGACTTTTGAATGAAATTTTTTTTTGTGCTATGGGAACTTAAAATAATTATTTCACATGAACGTCGACGACACATTATGTCGTTTAATGGACTGAA
The DNA here is from genome assembly GCA_963556175.1 of Tipula confusa. Taxonomy (NCBI): domain Eukaryota; kingdom Metazoa; phylum Arthropoda; class Insecta; order Diptera; family Tipulidae; genus Tipula; species Tipula confusa. The sequence continues at coordinate 195,597,934 of OY744475.1, read as the reverse complement.
CTGGTTGGTGTATAGCTTAAGATTAAATAAAAGAGCGCGATTATTATTATATTTGCTATATATACACTTTTATTTATGGAAAGTAATTAATTATGACAAATATTATTAATTATTGATGGGTTTTTTATTAGTCGCGAAGTCGGTTAATAAAATAAATTAAAAACAAATTGGAAATGTATGTGGAAAAATCTATATGCGTTATGCACAATCCATAAGGTGTACATTCCTTTTATATATATATATATATATATATATATATATATATATATATATATATATATATATATATATATATATATATATATATATATATATATATATATATATATATATATATATATATATATATATATATATATATATATATATATATATATATATATATATATATATATATATATATATATATATATATAAATTGTTTTTAATTATTTATAATTTATATTTTATTAATCAGAAATATTTAGTATTTATAAATACGTTCGATTTGTCGTTATGTCAAAACTGCACTTGTTGAATATTTAATATATTATAAAAATATCATTATGGGATTTTAATTAACTTTCGTCTGTGTATACGTTTGGATTTTTAATAGGCTTCACCTGTGATTGCATAATACCATTTATAGTAGTTAATTATGATTTTATGTAGTGTATAGGTTTTGAAAATGTTTTATTTGAAATACCAAGATGTCTCTATATAACTCTTCATTAATTGATTTTTTTATTTATAGTCATAATTTTTTAATGAAAATATCACTTGTTGTCATTTTTACTTAACTCTTCGTAAACCAAAAGTTCATAATTATAGTAAATGTAGTTAAACGATTAACTAATTTTTCACAGATAGTTGCAGGTCTAAGCACCTACACATACATATAGAAAAAGAATTAAAATGCGCCGCTACACCCGAGGAGAAGCAACGAAATACGAAATACTCCTCTTCAACCACCAGAATGTATTAATGAGACGATACAAAACATCTGCCAAATAATGAACAAAGCAGCTACTCCGGAAAAAAGAGTTCACAAATAAATCGTCAGTTAGAGGCGATTATAGCAGATATAGAAATTATATCATCTATTGCTTCGTCTATGGCTTATGAAAATGGTATATTTATATAGAACTAGTTTGTAAATTGACGGATATTGATATTGATTTTGGAGTGGTTTGGGAAAGTTGTTTAACTCTTGGGATGTGCAGGAGACAGCTGAAAAAATTGGAGATTTTGGATATTAATACTCAAATGACTGTGTAGGACACGATATTGCACATTTTATTTTCCAGTTTAAAACAAAAATGTAGGAATTCTGGTAAACTATTTGGTTTCCATATTCTAAAAAACTCTTGATTTTTAAGAAGAGAACGTCTTACAAAGGTATCAAGTGCCTTACGACAATATGATTGAGCTATCATAATTATGGCTTCTTGGCTCATATCGTTGGAGATAGTTTGTTCAAAGTTTCGCGGTTGTAGACTTATTGCTATACAACTATTTTTTTGTTTAAGTGAGACCATTTTTGGTCACCACTAGTGTTCCCAAGTCCTACCTGCATGCTCAGTTATTTTGTTTTTGATAACACTGAGAATCTCATAATATTTTTGCATATACCCTTACGGTGTTTGTAAGTATGAGGTTTACGCTTTTTTCAAGTAACCAAATTTTCCTGGAGGTCCTAAAATTTCTCGCAAATTTTTGGTCTCGTCAGAAATTGTATCTATGTCGTTTAAGTTTTTTATGCGTTTTTGAGTCTTTACCAATTCTGTATAAGTGCGCTTTAAGTTGTCTAAGGTCATTATTATTTGAAGTGGCTGAACTGTAGGAGGGCGAATACTTAATGCTGATGCACAATTTATTTCAAACCAAAAACTGAGCAATTGTCAGTTTTATGACGATAATTTTTCATTTTATATATATTATGAACAAACATAGATTCCACAAATTTCAAAAATATGTAATATTTTTTTGTATCCACAAATTTCAAAAATATATAAATTTCAAAAATATGCAAATCTACAAACATTTATTATCGGTTCGATTATTTTTAGTAATATGTAATGAAGACCAACTTAAACTGATTGTGGAACGTAAAACGTTTAGTTATATTTTAATATATTGCAAGAACTTTAGATATAGTTTGCAGATAAACTTTAAAGCCGCGTTGCTTAAACTATATGCTTAAGCTTACTGAAATGATCGAATAAATGAGTGGTGTGACGAATTAGAACATGGTTGAAAAAATAACAGGAAATGCTATAAACCTAAGTTCCACAAGTTAGAAAATAAACTAAAAATATGATATCAATTGAATGAGTATTCCAAGAATTAAGAATGAAAACAAGTTCCACAACCAGCTTTTGGGGACATGTGCATACATTTTTAACTAATTAGGTTCCACAAATTTATGGATGTCTTGTAGCACAAATTATTTTGAAAAATTTAAGGGTTAAGTTTTTAAAAGGAAATTTTTTTTGTTTAATTTAATGTTTTATACTTAAACGAAGTTTAAGTTTAACTTTTTAAATTTAAGATATTTTAAACATATCAGCATCAACATTATGTCCCACATTTAAACATATCCGCATCAACACAATTGATTACAAATCAAACACATGTCCCACAATTTATTACAAATCAAATACTGAAACATTATCATTTTCCATTTTATATATTATAAACAAAACTAAATTTATATTACAAAGATAGGTTCCACACATTTTAAAAATATGCTTCATCTGGCTTTTATTATCAATTCCATTGATTTTGCTGGTTTAGTATTACCCAATGCACATTCATAAATATCATGAATATAAACTCAAACTAATTGTGGAATGTAAACCCGTTTAGTAAAAATTGTAAATGTAATTTAAAGATGAACTTTTACTTTCTGTTAAAATGGAAATTCATTTTCATTTTTAAGCTTAATTACATGGGTATTTGTAAAAAAAAACGGTTAATTCAATTGATTTGTAATGTTGAATCAATTGTTTAAAAATCTAATTTATATTAATTTTAAAGTTATATATATATATATATATATATATATATATATATATATATATATATATATATATATATATATATATATATATATATATATATATATATATATTTAATATATTTCTAAGTGCAATTTGTAAGAAATATTAAATTTTATGTTAGTTAAAAGGAAGTTTTTAAACATATCAGCATCCACATTATGTCCCACAATTTATTACAAATAAAATACTGTAATATTATCATTTTTCATTTTATATATTATAAACAAAACTAAATTTATATCACAAACATAGGTTTCACAAATTTTAAAAATATGCTTCATCTGTCTTTTATTATCAATTCTATTGATTTTACTATTTTAGTATTATCTCCATGAATATTCATCAATATTATAAATATAATCTTAAATTTATTGTGGAACGTAAAACCGTTTAGTACAAATTGTAAATGAAGTTCAAAGATGAACTTTTACTTCCTGTTAAAAAGAAAATTTATTTTTAAGCATGGCTTAAATGTGCTGACATGAGTATTTATCATAAAACGGTTAATTCAATTGTTTTGTAATGTTTAATCAATTTTTTAAAATCTAATTTATTTTAATTTTAAAGTTTTGTGTCAAATAAATTGTACAGAATTTAGATTTTCGGCGATTACATGACGTAATGGTCATAAAACGGTTAATTTTTTTGAAAATTACAATTGAATGGCGGCACACTGGAGTTGCTGATAAGAGATGACAGATTACAGGAAACAAAATGCAGAGCTGTTCAATTGTGATTGCCATATGCTAACAGTAGTTCGAGGCAGTGGGAATAGAACAGGAAAAACTTGACAAGCGCTTGACAAAAACTTAACTTGTTAACCGAAACACTTGACAAGCGCTTGGTCTCACAGTCTCATCAATCAATAAATCAATCAATGGCTTAAGCTTACTAACATGATCAGCTTGAGCTGCAAATGGTTATATAGATTTTCGGAAAAGTGTAAGCAAACAGAACCTAAGTGAAAAGGTAATCCAATTTATTTGAACAATGATTGGAATGAAGATCAGAGACTAATAAACATTTCCAGCGATCAAATATAAGTCGAAAATAAATTCATTGAAATCAAATTGCATTGAATTCAACGCACCTCCAAATTATAATTTCACATACCACTGAACTGAATGACAGTAAAAGTATATTAAAAAGTGTATTAATATTTAAACAAATCACTTTGTGTCAAAATTTTTAAAACTGAAACCAAGATACATTTTGAAGATCACTTTACCGAGTCAAAATAAATTAGTGTTGTCGATCGAAACATGGGTCATAATATAACAGGTGATTGTATAAATTTTTTAAAAATCAGTGAAAATAAGATCAGAGATCGATCAGATTTCGTAACATTAAAAAAAATCATATATAATTACCAAATGAACCCATCACATAAATCTATCGTATATATACAAACGATCAATCGATCAAAATATATAAATGAAAGGAAACTAAAACTCCATTTAACCCACCTACAAATTAAAATATTCGTACACCACTGAGCTGAATGACATTAAAAATGGATACATATTCAAAAGCCCAAATAATATTTAAACAATTCACTTTGTATTAAAATTTATGTACATTAACGATCGATATTTTAACATCGAAAGTAGTATTTGCATTCTATAAAATAATTATTTTACTTCTTTTAACCGCATTTCAATTCTTATATTTATATTTATTATATTCATTTATTAATTGTTCAATAGATCAAAAATGGAAAATAAATCAATTAAATTTCCTTAATTAGGCAAATAACAAATGTACTTTATTTATTTAATTTTTTTCTTTTTTCGAGTTGTGAGAATTTATTTTATTTTATGTTGTAAAAAAAACTTATATTTTATTTCTACTTAGCTCTGAGACATTTCAACTTTCCTTAACAGCGTTTTACAACAACAACAACAATCAAATTAAAATTGATATAAGAAATGAAACATTTTAAAAAGATCGAGAAATATTTAGTTCAAATTCCGTTGATTCTATTCGTGTACATGAGTAAAATATTTTACGATATATAGCTATATATATATATATATATATATATATATATATATATATATATATATATATATATATATATATATATATATATATATACAATTTATACAGCAATATATGTATGAGATAGACTAGACAAGAGAGGCATGGTTTAAGACGTACAGGTAATATATCGTGTATAATTGAAATTCACAGGAATTCAGCAAGTATTTATGATTTTATCAGCGTACCGATGTTCCAAGGACATAATTAATAGAATATATATATATAATGTTCTAACGTAATTATATAACCTTATATATAAGCAATCTATCATATTTATAAAATGTTGTATTTCTAAGTTTATATTATATCTCTATATATATGTAATTCAAGGTTCATTGCGCGCATCAGATCTCCCCCCAAAAAATACAAAATCAGAACCTAGAATATTCTTATACCATATATTTTAGCACCTTATTACTTTTAGATTAATAAATACTTTATATTATGATCTCATCTAAATACACATCATACGCGAAATAAACCGCGATCATAGTATGTCTGTCTAAATATAAATTACCAAAAAAAAAAAAAAAATGGATATGAGTGGTCTTTGATGTTTTTTGTTAAGACACCTAATCATTTATCCATCTTTCTCTGCGTTGCCAGAATTGTGGTACAAAGGTTAACGACCAGCGTATACAGATTGAATTCGCATTTGTAAATATATTATGTTGAATGTATGTAAACATCATAAATATATTGTTAATGTAATTAACATTATATTTAAGTTTTTTTGAAATGGATGTAGCATTATTTTTATTTGGCTGTCACGGTTCTTTTTTTTTTTGGAAATTTTTTAATTTATTCAAACATGAACAAAAAAAAATGTACATCTTTTCGTATTCTATTTATTCGCGACTTCTGCAAACATATTCGTTAAGTAATAAATAATATTTAAAAAAAAAAAAATTTAGGTAAAGTTTGATTTGTTTTTGGGAAATTGATTAACTTAAAAAAAAGGTAACGAAAGGTCAACAGGAGAAACACTTTTATGAGCGTTATGAGAATGTGTCACGAAAATGCTTTACGTTAGCAAAATAAATCAGATAACTCTCCCATATTCTCTCTGTTTGTTTTTTGTTTTGTTTATTTTTGTCATCGACTAGTGATTGTTATGTGAGCAGGCTTTGACTTGACTGCATTTTATTTTACTCTCTCTTGATTTTGTTTATTTTTGTCATCGATAGTTGTTATGTGAGCAGGCTTTGATTTGCCTTAATTTCACTGAAGTTATCGTTTTTCGTGTTTTGTTTATATTTTTTGTGACTGGAAATCAAAATATGTAACACATAAGCGGAGGCCAAATAATTAAAATAAGTTAATTTGGATTCAACATTTGCCGGTATCAACAAGGTACTGATAAAATCTAATATAATAAAACTAATATAGTGAATATCCTTCCGCGATATTTGGATGATGATTATGCAATTAATGTGCATATAAAACGACATGTTTTGAATAAATTCTGATATTTGGAAGGATTCGTAAGTAAAAATACCGTAACGAAGTAGTTGAATGTACACTAGGCTGGTGCGTCGTACTCTATTCGGAGCTATTGCTATCAAATGTGGGAAATCCTCCCATGTTTTGCTCAGATGTTTTGCCTTGGCTAGCACCGTTCGTTTCCAGGTTATTTTTGATCTATCTACTTTTCTCTTCCCTTGCAGATCCCATTTCAATGACATTCGAGTAAAATCGTTGGTACCTTTCCTTAGTGTGTATATCCAATCCATCTTCATTTTCTTTTCTTAATTTCACGATCAGTTTCGATTTGTCTGGTTTACCGTTGAAGTGCCTGTTTTGTGGTTGTGTTTGGCCAGAAGCATTTTATTAGACGCCTTTGCATTCCAGATCTTGTAAAGCAAGTTCCACCTGTCTTCGCTACAGTGCAACCAAGGTTTATAAATTTGCCAACATCCTCGATGGTTTCTTGGTTGATGATGATGGGTGTGTGTGTGTGTTCATGTTTAGTCTCATAGACTTTGTCATTCTAATGATAATTTTGAGACCTACTTTCTGTGCTAAATTAGATAGTTTCTGGGCTTTTTGCTGCTTGTCTGCGTATTTATACGTTAGTAGACATATATCATCCGAATAGTATACAGGACGTTGAGTTGCTTTATTGGGTTGTTCAATTGTTGCATGACATTATCTAATACTATTAAGAACATAGTAGTGGAGAGAGAACACATCCTTGTCTGACTCCTTGTGTGTTGTAATATTTGTCACTCTGTTTCCTCTTGTATTGAACTGGATTTTCGGCATCCTTGTCCATTTCCCTAATGATTTTAATTATCTTTCTCGGAATATCCAATTCACAGAGTGCTATCCTGATGGAATCAAATGCGCGTTCAAAGTGCACGAATTGAAGATATAGTGCGGTGAGTTCCATTCGTTAAATGGAAAAACTCTTTCCATCTATTTAGCTGTTGTGGTTAGGGCGAACCCAGATGAATCTATTATGCGGAATTTTGCAGTGACCCTTCTTACACATTGATGTAGTGTGCGCATGTTTGTATCTGCTGCTGCTGATAATTCGTACATAAGCTGCTGCTATGTGTTCCCATTTCTGATAGATGGAGTGAGTTTCGTTACTTGGGAGATTGAGTTGGAGCGTTTGTTTGAATGTGCCTTTAATGTGCTTTTTCATTCTCTCAACGTTGATCTTCCTTCGACTGATTTTTATGCGTTTTACTGCTGCTGGTTTGATTTTAAATGTTGCTATTACCAGTTTGTGATCGCTGTGTATATTTGCTCCTCTCATTGCTTTGACATCTTGTAAGGAGGATAGGAATTTTTTGTTAACTAGTACATGATCAATTTGATTTTTAGTTTTGCCATCCGGTGATGTCCAAGTACATTTGTGTATGTGTGGGAACTTGCTTCCACCTATGAATAGCTGATTTGCGACGCTGTAATCGATGAATCTTTCACCATTATTGTTTTTTGCAGAATTTAGTGCATGGTACCTATGATTGATGTCATCCTTGAAACATAAATCACCTTGAAACATAGCACGGTATTACATCCAGATGAAGAATTTTCAAAATCATATCCAAATGTATGTGTCAAATAATCAGATGAATAATTTGGTAAGTGAATCCAAGCCAACTAAAATATCCACCATCTGGTTATGTTAGAAGCCATCGAACACAGTACGGCATCATCTTGTTTCGCAGTGAACTCTTCGACCACCATTATTTTGCAAACTGCCTTTCCATTTCATCTTTGATTAATGAGATGTTCTGCAATTAATTAGGATTAGGAATCTCTGCAGACAAGTACCAGCAGGTCCTTCGAAAAAAGACTTCACTTGGTCGCGGTCTTGGCAAGCGCAGGAATGAGGTTAAGAAAGTGGATAGCAATTTCGAGTCAAATGCTACTTATGATTCCAGAATGTGATAGAGAAAGTTTTACAAATGAATTCGCCGATGATGATTTAGGTACAACGAAAATATTGGGGCTTTCATGGAATGCCATAAATCACGTGTTTAGTAATAAAATCGACTTAGGTACGAAAAGAAGTTTACTATCTGAGAGTATTCGAATATTCGATGAACCGGGATGGCTATATCGAGAAAGATTACCGTCGAATGTGCTTCACGAAGAATAACACCGACTGATTTGGAAGAAATTTGGGAAAATGGGCTCCTTAACACAATATGAAATCAGTAAGACCGAATTAGTTGTTGGAGGTACGTGCAATATCGATTAATAAAATAAACCATCACAAGTTTACATGATTAGAGCCAATAAAATCACATTTAAAATGTCTAATCCCATTTATTGATGAAGAAGATACATAATGCCAAAGGAATGCTACTAGGAATAAATTAGCTTAACGTTTAGTAGAAGACTATCATTTAAAAATTCACCCTGCTGGCTCACAATTTCTTCTTGGATTGTTAAGACAGAAGTACCGGCTCATCAACGAAATTATATTTGCCTGTTTTTTTTGTGAGAGTACCAACGCAGCACATATTGAATTACATAACCTTACGAGGGGACTTATTTGAATAAGTTATGTTCCACAAATACTTATTTCATTTCGAATACACCTTAAATCATCAAAGTATTGTTCCCCACTTATAATTTGTCGCATATAGACATTATACTTAAAATAGGTACGTGCCCTATAGAGGATTCATTTTTTTGGAGAGAACTGCTCCAAAATTATTTTTGAGATTAAGATTGATCTAGATCCAAAATAAGCCGTTGTTTAGCAGATAATAAACATAATATCAAAGCGCTACAATTAAAAGAGCTTAACCAGGTTATGTCCGACTTTCATTGCGGCTGAATGGCCGATGATGAATTAATTATCTCTCCTTTAACCTATTTTTTGAAAAAGAAAATCAAATTCAAATAATCGAAATCGACCAAATATTCGAATCAATTAAACGAGCACTGGTTTCTGCACCAGTACTAGTGCAACCTCAGCTTTAACGTTCTTTTATATGTCACAGAAATTAAATGCAGCACAGGCGGAATTATACTATCAAAGAGCTAAAGTGCTTTGCGGCTGAACTGAGTGTCAAAAAATGTCATGCTTATATTTACGCTTTTACTACCATTACTGACTATAAACCAAATAAGTTACAAGACATTCATAAATATGTGGAACCTATTTAACTAAATGATATGATGACATATAAACAGGAAAAGTGTTGTGGAACTACTATTATTTTTTAATTACGTTTATAAGCTACTTACGTTCCATTATTATTTAAAATTACTTACATACATTCTTTTAAAATTTGTGGAACGTAATTTTGAAGTATGAATGTAGCTTTGCTCATATGACATATTACATGAAAAATGTTAAAATAGTAAAAAAACAATTACTCAAAAAATTTAACAAGTTAACCATAAATTGGTGGAACCTAATCAATTAAATGGTTTGATGACACACAAACCGGAAAAATGTTGTGGAAGTTGTTTTCTCCTAAAACTTCCAATTTCTCAGTAATTGGTTTGTTATAAACTGTGGGATCTAATCTTAATATTGGTTTAATTAAATTTTTGAAATAAAATAAATTGTTGAAATTATTAAGGTTAAATATCAAATATACTTCTACTGCCATTTAGCTCATTGGTGTGCAAAATTAAAATTTGTAAGTGGTTAAATTTGAAATCAATTTCATTTTACTTTTTCTTTCAAACCTAAACCATTTTGGTCGAGTGATCAGTGTTTGTAGAGTTTGATCGTTAAAAAATCTGATCGATCTCCAATTTTATGTCCAATGATTTTATTAAAAATTAATTTATTTACCTTTTATTTTATGAACCATGTGCTGATCACCCAGACTAATAATTTTAGGTTTTGATCCCGCTTTATGTTAATATATTCTAATATTTGGAAAGTATACAAACTTAAAGCTTATGAGCTTTTGATATCAGTCAGTTCAGTGGTTTGTAAAATACTCGCCTCTTTTGTTTATTTTTAATGCATAAATTATTGATTGTTGGGATAAACTACTACTTAAATAGTTTATTAAAATTTGTGGAACCTAATTTTGTAATACACATTTCGCGTTGTTCATATAATATTTAGAATGAAATCGGTCTAGTGAAAATAATAATTACTCAGTATTTAAATAGTAATAAATTGTGGAACATAAACATAATGATGATGCTTAAATGTTTAAATTTAAATTTAAATAAGTTTCTTTAAGTTTAAGCAAAAAACATTAAATTGAAGTATATGAAATTGAAAAAATGATATTCTTTATCTGAAATTTCAAAACTAAAATTGTGCAATCATAAATTTGTGGAACCTAATTAATTGAATGATTCGACAAACCGGAAAAGTGTACTGGAACTTGTTTCTAGTAAAAAATATTATTTCATAGTATTTGGTTTAAAATAAACTGTGGGATCTAATTTTACTATTTGTTTAAATAATTTTTAAGACAAAATAGTTAAATTAAATTATTAAGGTTAAATGATATATACTTTTACTGTCATTCAGCTCAATGGTGTGCAATTAATTTGTAGGTGGTTAAGTTTGAAATCAATTTCATTTATGTTTTTCTTTCTACCCAAACCATTTTGGGCGAGTGAATTTTTAATGATCGTAGAGTTGATTGTTAAAAAGTCAGATCGATCTCCAATTTTATGTTTAATGATTTTATTAAAAATTAATTTGTTTACCTTTTATTTTATGAACCATGTACTGATTACTCAGATTAATAATTTTGGGGTTTGATCACTTTTTTTGTTAATATACATTATAACATTTGGAAAGTGCATAAACTCAAAATTGACTTTTGTAAAATTATTGTTTGTAGATCGGTAAATTTTACTTCATTTGAATGAAATTATTGCTTTAACGGATTAATATGTTATAACATTTTTAACTGGAACAACTGTCAAAAAAGATCTTTTTTCAAAAGTATCAATTATTGAAAAGCATTCGGGATGTGTTAAAAATATGCTTAACCTGATCTTTAAATTAATTTAAGCGAATTAAGCATGATATTCAATTATTTGTAAACTTCAATGGTTTGGTTAGTCAAAATTGATTTCGATCATCAATCATATAAAAATTAAATAACCTTGACCCTTTTTCTAGAGGAATTAAAAGTATATAGAGCACGTCTAGAATATATATTAAAAAGGATCTCCGCATGTGATAAACTAATCGTAATCACATTTAAATATTAAGTTTATGAATAGCAAAATCGTGTACTCTACTTACTATCGAAAACTACAATATGTATAATGTATGTGTATATATAATCCAACGTGTTCCATTTTATGAATGAAAACAAAATGAAGCACCACACCATCGGTCGGCGCATTATGATCATTAGTTTTTTATTTTTGTGTGTTCCAATAGGTACACCACATAAACCAAAATTTCTAATCACCGCATCAAATTAATTCCGCTCTCCAAACAATCATTAGACGTAGTTAAATAATAATAAATAAGAAATAGTTTGTTTTTTTTTGAATATCATGCATATAATTAATCATCGAAGAATTAAAATTAAAACTATCGCAGCAGTGGTACATTCATATAATATATATCTGTACGATTTATGTTCGTCCGCATATAATTTTTTTTTGTTTAAATCATTTGTAGCGCAATTATGCTAATTGGCTTACCAAACTTTAAACAACAAAACTATGAAATATCAAAATATTTGATTTAAATGGTTTAATAGTTTTATGGGTATATATACACTCATGTGTACCTCAATGTACAGAAGAATCAAATTTACTACAAATATTTTGAAAGTTTTGTTTCATTGTTGTTCGAAACGATTATATAAACAGACGTCGCGACATTAATGATTAAGAAATCGCTTTTTGACACATAAACCTTTTGAGATATAGTTAAGAACAGCTGGAATTTATTTATTATTTAATTTTTTTTATTTACAAGTAGAATAATTAAATATAATTTAAATATTTATTTTGATATATTCAAATAAACAACTTTCCGATTAATATTTTATAATATACGAAAACTACTTATAGGCGATACGAGTAAAATACTACAAAAAATTAAAAAAATTTAATTATTTGGTAATTTTGACAGACGTAACAAAACAAAAAAAAATTATCGTGTAACTCATTAATATTCTTCTGTGTGTCTTTAAAACATAAACGTACGTACGTATATGTCTTATACGCGGTTAACCCTGAGAAGTGTTTGGGAAATATTTAATTATTATTATTTTGGTATGTTTGTGCCCACCTATGAAATTTTTTTTATTTTTTTTTTTATAATTAATAGAAAATTTTCTAACCGCAGGTGGTGTGAATTTTATGTTTAAATAATTTAAGTTTTACTAACTGTTTGAAGTTCAAGTATATAAGGATACTAATTATCGTTGGGTAGTAAAATATAAACATGTTCCACAATTAGTTTATGAATAAAATTAAACATAGGTTCCACACGTGATTCTATCTTATGTTCATGACAAGTTCTACAGTTTCCGGATAGTTATTAAACCCGTAAAATGTTTAATTCCTTGTAGAACCTAAAACTGAAAATAAGTTCCACAAATGTAGTATAATTTTTTAAATTGTTTTATTGTTATCTGAACTATCATGTTGTCAAAATTTGTTTTGTTCTAACCTACTAAAGTTTAGAATATGTTGTGGTAAATTTGAATATTCTTCTAGTAATAAGTTAAGATGCAAGCCTTTAATTGTTGATTATGTCCACATCAGCGTTCTTTGGACATAAAATTATTTTTTTTGACAAAAAAGTTTCTGTTACCAAATCATCGTGACAAATTAAGTTTTCTAGTACCAAGTTGTTCTCACAATCAAGTGTTTGAGCTTCAGTTTTGTGACTATTTTACAGCTTTTAACCACTGTAGAATGCATTGCATGTGAAACAAAAGCTAAACACTGACGAAAATAACTCTGAGATTACCAAAACTTGCAATTAAGCTTTCTTATTTTATCTGCGGTTGCACCAAAAATTTTAAAAAATACACTTGATGACATGGGGTTAAAAAAAGCGATCATATTTTCGGCGATCATATCATTTCTCTCCTTTAAAATTGGATGCATAATCTTGCAATATTGAGTAGATTGAAAGATTCTATTAAAGAGTAAACTCTATTTTTTGCAACTTGGGCTAATCCCTTCCATGTAGCCTTTCTTATGTTCATTACAAAGTAATTCAGATGGCGAGGAAACGGTACAAGCATATGCAGACAACTTTCTGATATGGACGGGCATATCGAACGATATAGCGTCATCCAGTGTTTTTGAGTTGAGATTTGTCTTCGGCTCCTAAATTATCAATGGTAAAAATTTCATGTCGATTGGTTTAGTACATAGGAGACATACGCTATAACCAGTTGTGTAGAAACTCATTAGGTGGGCTGACAACCTACACATGTCTAACTAAGGTAGTATGTATAGAATTAGGCTCTATAACCAAATTTGTGTCAACGTCCTATATTTTATGTCAAAGCAAATACTAATCAAACTATTATTTTATTAAACGATAATTTATTATACAAATTTAGGTTCCACAAATTTCAAAATGAGTAATATAGCACAGTTTCGTGATTGTATATCTGCGAATATTGTGAATGTTCATTAATTCATTAACCAAAAATGGGTTCCACAAATGTTATTGATATTTATAAAAATATAGGTTCCACATGTTGGAACTTGCCTAGGATTAACGAAGATTTATTATCGATTTAAGAAATATTTAAAAAATATATAATATTGATACGTTCCACACAAACAAATAGTTTTAAATGTTTAAGTTCCACAAATGTATAATTTTCGTATTAAACGTTATTATTTTGATTTGAAAATTGTTTCGTTCTGATTTGGGATACAAAATTTGAGCAACAACATTTTTTGAGTTTGATAATGATTAGCGTCAGTTTGTGTGGAACATCAGAGGATTAAGAAATTAAAATTGCCGGTCGACATTAGATAACTGAATAATTCTGGCTCCATTGGATTCGATTCTGAGCTTGTTCTTCGTATTGTTTTTGACAACCCGAAGAAGAAAAGTTGTTCTCTACACCGAGGATTCATAGACAGCGATCTCTGCGCCTGCCAAATGGCAGCTCCCTCTTCAGAGATTGCTGAACATTTAGTGAGAAGTGCATTTGCATCTATCGATGAATTAAACCGATGGTATGCTATACAAACGAAAAAGCATTATAACCACCTATCACAATGCTTACTGCAATGGTAAATTTATGTTTTAAACTTAGGTTCCACAACTTTTTAAAATAGGTTCCATATGTAATATTACTAGGTTTTGTTATAGATTTAACTGTTTTAAATATTTTAGATATATTTAATGAAGACAACTTTAAATTAAGTGTAGAACCTAATTTAAATTGTAATTCATTGAAAATTTAAATTAAGTAAAATAGGTTCTACAAATTTTAGATTAAATTGTTCAATTTTGTATCGTAGGGATCACAAATTTTCACGATTTCTACGTTTCATTAAAATGTGCTTAAACCGTTTATTTGGAGCTTAAGGTTATATTTAAGTTACTTAAGTTTTGAGCTTAAGTCTGTGTGCCAATTAGGTTGGCGTTTAGAATTTTATTGGTTTTGAGACATAAACTAAAGCTCTTGGATTTGTGGATTCCGAGTTTAAAACCCCATTGAGTTGTAGCTAAAAAAAAGTTTTCAGTTATTACTTTGTTAAGTATATTACAAAGGACGCAAGCTTGGGAATTTTTTAAAACACATTTATTCAATCATTAGTTAATGATAAGCTAAATGGATCCCAAAATATTATCTCAAGCCTTTTTAGTATTTAATATAATTAAAGTCTAAGTATTGTTTAGCTCCGTGTGATCATGAAACATTATGTTACTACACTATACATTATTACATGCTGCTTTTCATATCCAATTCATTTTCTAAAGTAAGAAAAGAATAAAATTAAACAACAACAACAACAACCACGTCTAAGATAATCAAATTACGTTCGAAAACAACAAAATAAAAAAAAAATTTTAAGCTACCGCGTCAAAAAATCATTCCATATTAAGAATTCTTTTATTCCTGGTCGCGTTCCACTACATAATTATTAATTCAATTGTACGATATATATACGAAATTCCATTATCTCTTAATTAAATTAACGTTTGGTGTAAGAATTTCTATAGACAAAAATATGTACAGTACATGTATAATACCGAAACAAGACAATAGAAAATCTATATGGATACATATCGTATAGTGGTTGCGGAATACAAGGTACATAATATAGACAGATATTTAAATTAACCTCCTTTTACCTTATGTAATTATCGCACGATGTCTGTACGTAATTTATGTGTATGTAAGTTAACAATAGATTGTAATAAATTATATCGATATATATACCTTATGGATATATTTTGTTTTGTGATATCCAAGACATAACGCATTGTTCAAGGCTACTCAAATTTTCAATTAGTTTCGTTTCAAGATGGATATAGTGTTTATGGTTGTAATGTATACAGTCATGTTCAAAATTATTTGTGCTTAAGAGGTTACTACCAACATTTTTGTACCTGTAATTTTACACTTAAAGTGGAAGACCACTGGAGAAAATTAAGAAATTAAGAAAAAGAAATTAAGAAATATCAAAGTCAAAGTCTCTTGTTTTCACAAACCTACCTGGGGGCTATTTTAGGAAATAATTGAAGAAGATGCAAACACCTGAAATATCCTAGCTTAAAGATTAATCAAAGCGCAGGCAGATCCTAAAATAATATACATTGCGATTTTTTTCACACTTTCGGGTGATTTATCGAGAAAAGGTCACATTTCATATATAAGAGCACTATAGGACACCGAAGGTACCAGAATATAAACAGTTGCAGACAAAACTGTAAAATTGTCAATCGGTGGCAGTATAGGCGAAGGCATTGATAAAACTATAAACAGTTGGGGAAACTGATCTTAGATAGAGGAGAAATTATTAGGTAAGCGCAGATTCAGAAAATGAAGTTACTCAAAGCAAGGAATTACAAGCTTACAATACTTCATAAGACTACACGGATGACAGTTATGACTTTTGATATAACCTTTTGTCCGAACTGTGCCCAATACATCAGAAAACTAACTCTAAAATAATCAAAAAGAGTAACCCCAGAGCGTATTTCGCTATACATTAAAATTTTAAGAGGTGCCTGTCAATCTTTCAAAAAATGCTATACAAGTTAAATCGACTGGAGGGTTACTGAAACTTTAGTTCTAATTCGAATCTAGTACTAGCATCTTTGGGTTGCAAATTAAGCAATGAAAGAATTGATCTGACGATTATGCATTTCGAAATATTCAAATAAGTGAATAGCTGACTACTTGGTCAATTAACTGGATTATGCTTCTAAGTTTCGCGATTTCAAAATAGTGCAATGGTATACAACACCAAGAACCGACTGAATTGCATTACTCGTATTTGAGAGTAGAAAAATGGGACATTCGTCCGTTTGGGACATTTTGTGAGGGCAATAATTTTGAGACAACCAAAATTTGTAGCAAAATTTGAACGAAAACCATAATCCTTATGTCATCTTGTGCTATAACGCGCTAAAAATCTGTTCACAATTTGAAGTCCACTTTCCCAATTTTAAAACCAATGGCATGGGCATGGAAGCGTATCAATAATTTTTGTTGAACTATCAACTCTTTTAAGTTGGTTCGCACATACCGTCAACGTAAATATCATTCAATTTGATTTTTGATGGTTTTACAATTTGTTTGCTTGATTTCACTGACCCATCAAATATCACCCTCTGGGTGATCCGGATTAATGGATGAACTCTGCAATTTTTCGACGACCTCGGATTCACAAGGATTCGATATTACTGTGGTGTCGATTGATCGTTAAGCAGCAAGATGCTAAAGCTAATACAAGTCAATCTACATCACTGTAAAGCAGCGTCAGTTGCACTCATGCTCAAAGTAATAAAGGATGACATTGATGTCATCTTGGTTCAAGAACCATGGCTCAATAAGGATCAGGTTCTTGGACTTAGGGCTGGCACTATAAATTACTGTTTGTGCAGGGTGAAGGTAGGATTTGTTCGTCCATTCTTGCAAAGAACAAACTAAAAAAATTTCTGCTTGTCAATTAAAATTTCTGCTTGTCAGCAATCAGATCCTGTGTGGCTCATTTAGTTTGAGTTATAGTTTGGTGGCCAGCTCTAAATATAGTGGCAAACCAAAAGAATAAGAATGAAGGTTCAAAAAACTGCTTGCCTGTGTTTTAGTGGTGCACTCAGAACCACTTCAACTCAAGCATTGGCGATTCTCCTTCATCTAGTCCCTCTTGATATTTTTGCTAAACAAATGGCTGCATGTGTACATGCAGCCATTTGTTTGGCTTGTAAGCCATTGACTATACCACCCTGATATCACCTCGAACTTAAATTTCTGGCTGTTATTCCCTCCAGAGAGAATTGGGTGGATGAAGCAGTTCTGAATCCCGGCAAGATTAACTTCTTAATATGACAGATCGAGAATTGAAAGCAGGGTCGGTTGTGAAGTTTTCTACAAGGAACTAAATTTAAAACTTTTTTTTCGCCTACCTGATCACTGTAGTGTTTTTCAGGTGGAGCTCATCACAATCAAAGAAGCCATAGACTGGATGAAGTTTAATGTAATATCTGTTAGGGATATTGTCGTTTTACGTACACTACAGTATACGTAAATACAGTTTACAGTTTTGCCAATACAGTTCTATAGTTAGGCTTTTCCTCGTCGAAAATAGCCTGGAACTGTCTCTCATCTCTTAACGAGATGACAGAACATTTCAACATTCAGCTTAAATGGGTGCCAGGGCATTTTAATATAACGGAAGATTTAAAAGTTGATGAACTCGCTCGATTAGGTACCTTTTTTCGCATCTTACTATGCCACGCTAAAACAGAAGTATCGTTTACCATTGTGCCTCATGTGTGATTACTCGGCAAGTTTGGCCTACATTATTACTGTAGTAGTTGTAGGGATGAGGAGGAGGAGGAAACTATACTACATCTGCTGTGCACCTGTCCTAGCCTGGCACGATACAGGCTAATGCTTTTGGGAGTGTTAGGGTTATAAACTGGTTCGCTAGAAGCTCGAATTGGTTCCAGTAGGTAGTGAGTGGAGAATATATTTGGCGTGATAAGGCTACGGACCAATTGAGTCTATGCCACATCTTTTACGTCTGCCACCACCTAACCTAACCTAACCTAAACTAGTTCGTGCATGACACAATGATTTCCATCTAGTTTTTAACGGCACTGACAACTAGACTTGCGATTCCTGTAGCTACTACCACATTTAATGAAGCTAAACCAATAAGTGCGAAATATCCAGATGCATCTACGGATATAAGGGTTTATTATAAGTTTATTTTTGTCTTTTAGTTTTTGGAAGGCCTCTATATGTAGTTAACTTCAGTTAATACAAATAATTGTTCAAAAAATTGTAGGCGTCTAGAGAAATTTTGCAATACAATTTTTCAACCACGAAACTGTAAAATGGCCTATATCGAACTTCTGACCAGCGCAATTTTAACAAGGCTTAAAACTTTTTGAACATGACTGTAATAACAAAAAATCATAATTTATTTGATGACCATGCATAATTTTGTATTTAGCCTAACTAACTTTGTGTGCTGTAAACCGCGATAATACACATTATTTTGACTTTTCAACTGTCCAATATACACACGGGGGTTTAAAAACGAGTGTTTTGAAAAAATTGGCTAAGCATTAATTTAATACTCGAGTCTGGAATTTCCACATTCTTTTCAATTCTACAAATTTACAAATAACTTTCTGCATGACTTATCCAATTCGCGTAATAATATCGCCGCTATATGCCTTATGCATACATAATGCAATTATGTACGTATACGATAGTGTTATTTATTGTTGTGATAATTTTATTAATTAATAAAATTATAATCTTAAAAAATAGTTTGAGACATATATCCATTTATAGTTCGTCTTAGCGTACAGTACAATCGAAATATAAACATTTTTTTCTATAAATAATGTGCTAGTTTATGGTGGTACACTACACACACACACACACATCTACAGATACACAACTTGAAACATTAAATTAATCAAGAACGATAAATTATATACGAGTCCAACATAAAAATATGTATAGAAAGAAAAATCCTTGAATTAAAGTCCGCGGCTTTTACAATGTTTTACTTTTAATTTTTAATGCAACGTATGTGTGGTGCGCTTTCCAAGATTTAGAATGTTGGCGCGCGATACCTTGAAAAAGTGTGTAAAAGATTATTCAGACTAACTATATATATTTAGCTAGCAGCTGGTTCTATTATATATATTATTGACCTCGCACACTTTTTGTTGAACTTGATCGAGTTGTGTCTTAATTATGCTTATGTGTGTTCAAACTTTTTATGGGGTGGGCGGGCGAACAATTTGTCAATTGTGGATGTAATTTGAAATTTTAAAATTATGTAGGAGAGTTAGAAACCTTTGTGCATGTTGTTGATTTCATAATTATCAAAATTTTTTTTTTTAAATTAAAATGTTAAATTTTAGGCCACTTTAACCACTCTTCAAAAAAATGTTCTAATTTGTTCACATAAATGTAGATGTCCGATAATACTTCGAAAATATTTAACCGATATAGGCAGAATTAATATAATTATTTGCATTTTTCCACCCAAAAGACAGTTGAAAATGCCTTTGGATTATTGAATAGCACTTTCAGTCGTTTGCTGCACTTTACTGAGCACTCAAAAATCAGAACGGTTGTTAATACTAATATTTTCGCAAGTCTCTACCTAACTGATGAACCTCGGAGGATTTGCCCTAACATTTTTTTTACTATTTCTTTGTTTTGAAACAATTGGTAACTGTCCCTAATTTCCACACTGCATAAATATAATTAACAGGGAGGAGGACTTGTTTTTAAAGCTGACCGATATATAGTTTTCATCACATTAGAAAAGCTAAAGGTGGTTAAAATAAAGAGGTTAACATTTTTCCACCTCATCTTATCGATTTCGTTTTATTTATATGCTATACGTTACCCAAAACCTTACCACTAATAGAGGTCTTTTATGGATCTCACCTTACCAAGTGAGTCATTTTAATGAGTTTTTTTTAACGAACTTGATGAAACAAAAATAAAAATAAAGTAAGTTATTTAGATAAAATAACTATACGGTTAAGTTTTAATTTGTGGAACCTAATTAGCTTTAGAATTTTAACTTATTTAACTTATTTAACTTAATATAGTTGTGGAATATGTTTTCCACACAAGAAACATGCAATTTTACCAAAGGTATTCATTACCAAATTATTTTAAAAATAGTAAGAAATCTAGTAATTTAAAAAAAATTTATAAACCTTGTCTAGTTTTTTTTTTGACAATAATAGAAAAAATTAAACTGCCAATTTTTAATAGCAAATTTGTTTACAACTAGCAATAATTATTAAAAATCAAGTATGGCGAGTGGAAATAGAATAAAAATAATATTATTTTGTCGAACATATTTTTAAAATATAACAGGCTTATTTTATAAATAATACAAAATACAAAACATCAAATTTTAAAAAATTCAGGAAATATAAGAATGGCTGCTACTTTTCTTTCAAATAATATAAAAAAAATTGTGGAACCTATTTACATTTCTATATTCCTGGCATTTATCATAAAAAGATAACTAGAGGTAGATTAAATAAATACATATTAATATAATTCAGAACAAAATTTTTGGTGGAGGACATATTTTTGTTATAAGATATCATACAATTTTATAACAATATGTTAAAGTTTTAAAAATATTTTAAAGATAACCTTAGCTTAAAGACCCTTTAAAAAATTACTCCAAAGTGGAACCTATCTTCAGTTATCTATTATTTTGTTTTCCATTTCAATTGACCTAAATTATTTATACTTTAAGTGGCTATACAAATAGTATTCATGATTGAAAAAAATCACCATATGATATGAGGGAACGATTATGGTACATTTTGTGGGATCTATTTAAAATAATTTTATTAAAACTTATATTTAAATACCTAATAATAAAAACTGCATGTGGCACATGTTTTCTTTTCAAAAAAATTTAAGATTGCTAAAATTTAAAATGGATTATTAGTAGCATATATATTTTTTTAAATTGTTAAACATCCAGAAAATTAAGACCTAAACCTAGTCGATGCTTATTTTAATGCTTAAATGATGAACCTTTATACGAGTTTCCGTTTTATTTGACATTAGAAAGTAGAATTAAAAAAATAAAATTAATTGTGGAACATACTTTTGATATAATAACCATATATTTTAATAAATTTTGTATTTAACTACTGTTTTAAATAATATTAAATTTAAATAATAATTAAAATTTGAAATTTGATTTTCAAAACCATCAAATTTTAAATAATTCAAGAATTATAATTATGCCTGTCATTTTTTCCAATAACATAAAAAACTGTTTGTGGAACCTATTTATTTTATTTACATTTCTCGTATTCATCACAAATAGATAAATAGATGTGGATTAAAGTAATATAAATATACTTTTAAACTAGGTTTTTTTTTGTGGGACATATTTTTAATATAAGAAATCTTTTTAATTACTTATTAAAAATATAAAAGTAAGCATTTTAATGGTGCGAAATATAATCGTTAATTTAATTACTCAAATTGTAGAACCTATATTCGGTTTTCTAACTTTTTTACCCACTGACCAACTTAAAGATTTCAAATTGGTATACATAAATTATTAATACTTTGAGTAGCTATAGAAATTGTATTATTTATGATTGAACAACAACGTTTCGGTAATATAACTATTTACGATTATTTAATAATACATGATGATTAAATGAATATGTTCTAGTTTGTGGAATCTATTTTATTTTCGATTTTTAGTTTTTATTCAATTGAAATCTTTAACTAGAAGGTATCCGACCATTGACTAATAACAAATTAGTTAAAATTTGTTGTGGAACATGTTTTGTAGTGCATGAATTGATTGTACAGCAAATTGCATAGCAATACATGATTAACATATTCAAAGTTAATAAAATTAATAAACCGTTAGTTGGTAAATTTTCGTATTTGTTTACATCAAGACACTTCACAACCTATTTTTTAGTTTTTGAATAGATCCCACAACACAGAAAATTTGCCAATTTTATGTTGAACACATTTCTAAATAATATTTGTTGATTTATTTAAATGATTTTTTATGGAGAATGTTTTTCCGTTTTTGCCAGATAAGTTCCACATTTTCCTTTTTCAAACTCCTTTTTAATAATTTCGTAATTTTATTTTGTGTATTTTTTCGATTGTAGTTGTTGAATTCTTGATTTTAAATAAATGGTTTCCAATAGATAAATGTCGCAATCTTAGCCCACAATTTATTGTCCTATTTTTAGAATGTCGAATTTTGACGAAAGACAAAGAAATTAATATTTTTTTATCAGGAATATTAAATATCCATTAAATACCTGTATTTTTTGATATGATAAATTATTTGTGCAATTTAAATCATTTCTCACATAATGCGGGTAATAGGTTCCACGTTTAAATTGTTTGTGGTTTCGATGTCGGCTAAGAATTAAGTCATTTCAAAAATTGTATAGCATCAACCAACAATTGAAGATATCTCCAAATAAATGTCATATATAAGGTAATAATTTATGTTGATTATTTTATTAATTTGAAAAGCATAAAATTGAACTGTGATGACCTAATAATAAAACTATATATAAAGATATATTGATGAACTCGATACAACTATATCGCGGCGCTGTATATCAATAGATCACGATTTTATAAGATTGTTTCCGTTACATCTTTTAATTATGTATAATAAAAACAAAATTCTTATTGACTGTAAATAAAATTACGGTAATGTGCCCTATAGTAGAGTACAACACCTATCTATATACATAAATAAATAAATGGTATCTTGAAAAATTGTCTTCAAAATAATGTACAGACATTTTCGCGTCACGATTGTGTCATCCCAAAACAAAAAAAAATGTTGTTCTTTTTGTGTATATAAGCTAGAAGGCAAAAAGTCTCGGTACATCTTCGTTCTGTACCCTAGCTTTTTTTATATGTATACAAAATGTCATTTTAATTTAATTTATTACAAACTAGCATATATTTATAAAGGGTGTCCCATAATTTACACATAAGTAATTTTTATTGGAAATATGAACAGGAGATGCCTCAAACAGGTGGCGCGCGTTCATGTACCGAAATAGCGCAAAATTGAAATCTTATATAAATTATGGGACACCCTTTATTTATATATTTACCTACACTGTTGAGATGATAAACTTCCTGCTTTGTATAGTAGTAGGGCTGTTCTGTTTTTTTTGTTATACATTTACAACCGATTACAATTACATTGCTGCACTGTGTGTTATAAAAATTCCATATCACGTTTCTAATCGTGAAACAAATTTTTTTATTATAAGTTAGATGTTGATATACCAACACAACAACAAAAAACAGCAAACTATCCGCATGTAGCAGTTGTTGTAAAAAATGTACTTAGAATCAAAAAGATTTGATGTAATGTAATGTAAAAATAATTTTTTTTTGTTGTAATCGATGAACCGCAAATATCATATGAAATCATAAAAAAACCGCGTTCGCAACAATTTCAAAGTATAATTTATTGTAAGATGGGCGCGGTACTCGTGGATTTCTTATTGGCTCAAGTGTAGATAATCGTCTAACAAACAAATAATTAATTAATTTTTTTGCGAATTTGTTTGTGTGAGGTCTAGAACCGCGAGTGGCACGCTTAATTAATTTCAGTACCCGCGAATCCGATTAAATCAATGACATTTAACAAATTCACATGTATCCTCATCATCATCATCATAATAGTCGGTAAATAGTTTTTTTTATGGTCATTGTTATAATGTGCGATGTGTATTATATATATATATACAAAACGATGGTGTGACGCGTGTGCATCGAATGTTAACAAATAGCCAACATTCAATAAAATAAAAATCCGAATTATATCTGGTGTATAGTGATGCTTGATATGTGTATTTGATTTATAATAGAAATAACAGAAAAGCGTCTCAAAATTCTAAATCGAGCGAACGAGAGACAATAGAAAGCATTATTTGGATTAAAAACATTTTTTTTTGTTGTTCGCATGGACCACGGCGCGCTCTATTTGGATGTTTGACTTTATGTTAATTTACATACATTTGAACATGTTAATTAATATAACCGTTGCAGATTTTTATTTTTTGTTACTTAATTGAATTTTTTATTTTGACTTGTTTGGTTTATTTGTGTGAGAAAGATACATTTGCTTGATGAAGTTGAATGTGCTTTGATTTGACTCGAAGCTGATTATTTTTTTCTAAATTTTAATCGTATAAATTTAAGTATTTTTACTTTTAAAAAACAGGTTCCACTGCAATTTGTTTGATTTTTTGTAGATATGTTTCACATTTGTACCTAATTTATACGATTCGATAATTTTTCTCCAATAAACGGAGATTTCGGAAACATGTTCCACAAACTATTTTTTAATGTAAATATTAAATTATAAAAAATTATGAAATAAAAGATGTGGAATCTAAACTTTATCATTTTAAACACAAGTGGAACTAACTGTTTCAGATGACCATTGATTTGTAACTTAAAAGTTATGAAAAGTAAAGAT
Source organism: Tipula confusa (assembly GCA_963556175.1). Taxonomy (NCBI): domain Eukaryota; kingdom Metazoa; phylum Arthropoda; class Insecta; order Diptera; family Tipulidae; genus Tipula; species Tipula confusa. Next base: position 195,572,711 of record OY744475.1, on the reverse strand, counting down.
AAGCCCCTACATATAAACTGACAAAATCACATGACATATCGATACTGTAAAAGTTTTTGTAATATGTAATAATTTGTAATATGCATTAAACTTATTCGACTTGAAAACTACCAAAGTTGAAAACGTTTTAATTTTGTGGAACCTTTTTAAAAGTTTGTATGGAAACTGCGAGAAATGTAAAATGTGGAACATATTAGAAACAATAATTTATAGATTTAAGGGAGTACTGGACTTCATTATTGGTTGGTCAAAATTTAATCAAACAATATTATTTTGAAATATGTCCAAATTAAAAACTGTTTTTTTTAAAGAATTTATCATTTGTGGAACTTATTGACGCTTTTTTAACTAAGATTTAAATACGCAAAATGAAAAAATTAAAATTGGAATATCTTTGAAGAAGTTTTAAGGGCTGCACGTGAAAGTGATCAATCTGTGTCTTTTCGTCAAAGAGGAATTTGATTTCAGTTTGAGCCATTGCCTACTGCGCACAAGAAAATCAAAGTTATGTAAGTGATATTATTTTTAAATTGAACAAATGAACGTATCAGACAAAATGTCAGATAAAATATATTTTTGTTAATAACGAGTATTTATTACAAAAACCACGAGTTTGAATAGCCAGATGACGGTCTAAACCAGGTTTTATTAGTCTAAATAAGTTTTAATTTTGATTATAGGCAAAACTAGATTTGACCGAATGCAAACATAAAATAAATCAAAAACTATTATTTTTAAATGCATCCTACTTAGAAGCTATCGTTAAAAAAACTTTTCACTTTGAGGAATCTATTTACGTTTTTATAAAACCGTCACCGGTCATAAAGTTATGGTGAAGTTGGTGGCATCAACACACCACGGTCTTGACTTTGATCCCCACCACTGACAACAACGCCGTTGGGTGTAAAATCGTTCGCTAGGTTAACCACCTACAACGATCATCAATTGTAAAAATGCGGTTTGAAAGATATCAGTAAAGGGTCAACTTTAGAAAACTTTTTATAGTACCGTCAACGAAAATGTAGAACGTATCTATCAAATATGGAAAATATTTAGTGGAACATGTTTAAAATTGATGTGGATTTATTTTTTTAAAATAATGAAATGAATACTTTTTTTCATTTTGTGGAACCTATTTACTTTTTAATAGTAAAACTATGAAAATAAATTGTGGATCTTGGTTTCGATATTTCAGGCATTAAACCTGTTTATAAAAATCGAATCATTAAATTCAAAAAATTTGAATGTAGAACGTATCTGATTATTTAAGTCAAAAATCCTAATGAACAAAATTTTGTGTCAAGGTAAACCTGTAGTATTTGATTTTGAGGAACCTACTGACGTTTCTTTTCCAAAGAAAATATATTATGGAGTATGATTTTGACATTTCATTATTGGGACCTATTTTGTAAAATCTTAATATGTTTGAATGTTACAAAATAAGGGACAATAATGGAAAAACATTTAAAAACAATTTGTAACAAAATGTTCAAATCCCAAAAATCATCTTACAAAAACTCTGGCAATCGGAGCTCGATTGAAATGAGCCAGTTTTTACAGAGCTGGACCAGAAATGGCTAGCGTAAACAAACAGACTCTACTTACTCAAGGAGCTGAAGATTCCAATAGGGACAAGTTTCAAAAATAAATCAGAAATGGAATTTCATGATTTTAGCGACGCATCAGAACAAGCGTATGCTGCCTGTGTCTACCTCAAGGTAAAAAATAAAGACGCAGTCAATGTCAAGCCTCACAAATGTCAAAAGATGAGTGGCACTAACAAAAAATAAAATGACACTGTCATGACTGGAGGTGAATGCAACTGTTTTACCAGCCAAATTACTTCGAGAAGTCAAACAACCAATGGAAATCCAATAAGCACTAACCGCATGAACGGACTCTCCAATAGTACTGTCATGTATACAGCGTGCCATAAATCAGGAATCTGACAGAACCACATCAGCTGACTGAATAAAAGCACAGGAGCTAATTAGTCATAGTCTCTGGCGAACTGGCCTACACTAACTCAAAAAGGACAAGGACAAAGACAACTATCCAAGCAATTAACTTCAGTGTGTCGTGCAAGAACCAATTGAAGTAAAAGAAATCAATCTAATCACCACCAAATAAAAAGACGATAGGACATTGCTCCTCATAAACAATAAATCAATTTTTCCAAATTGAAAAGAACCGTCAGAATATTGATCAAATTTGTTGAAGCAGAAAAAATCATAGTACGACACTCACAAGGCAGCTGTTTCCATGCTGATTAAACTCAGTTTAAAAATTGCAACCCAATAAAGTACAAGAGCAAGATAATGCAGTTAAGCCCATTTCTCTATTAAGATGGAATACTGCGAGGAGTAGGTGAAAGACTTCAACAATCATTATTAAATTATGAAGAGAAACATCCGGGAAAAATTCGCTCCCACCATCAACTCAGCAAAACGATAATCAGACATGCATATACAATAAAACGATGCATGGAGGAACACAGCTTACTTTTACGTTCATTCGAAAAAAGTATTGGATCTTAAATCGAAAAAAAACTACGAAAGCTGTCATCTCAAAATGTGTTACCTGCCACAGATTCAAGACGAACCCAGGAGGCAGTCAACCTATGGGTAATTTGCCGTTTCTGAGAGTGGAGCCATCTGGACCGTTCTCACATACAGAAGTTGACAATGCAGGCAACTCCTGTATGTGAGAATAAAATGAGCAAGGGAAGAGAAAGTAAAACAGATAGTTTAAAACAGAGCAGAAAGTAAAAGATAGACCACCTCGAGAACTTTTCTCGCCAACTAGACAAACTAAGTGCAAATGAAACACTTAACTTTTAAACACGTATATACTCATATACATCCTGTACAGCCATATCCTCACAAATAAAAACACCGCACGCCGAATTAAATGAGCAAAATTAAATTCTCAGCACTTAAGGAAGTACCTCCTTAACAGGAGGTTAGATCAGCAAGATGAAAACAACCACTCTATGGATTCCATAGAGTGGTTGTTTTCATCTTGCTGATCTCACCTCGCATTTGAGTGCAAAGAGACATCACAGGTAATCATCACTTAGCAATTCACTTGCTCTTTCCAGTGGTAATTATTAGGGTAACATGGTACGAAATCAGAAAAATGAAAAATCGTGAACCAATGAATCTAACGATTTTCCCTTAATTTGTATTTGGAAAACTTTTTCTCTTATTTTAAAGACTTGTAACATTTCGATGATAAAATTTGACTTTACAGCATTACATTTTTATGTAATCAAACTTACTTGCGTAAAGTTTTTAAATTTTTTTTTTTGTTTAAATTCGGTATTATACCTTCGAGTGGCCAAACAAGTTATAAGCAAACAAAATTATTATCTTAAAACATGTGAACCACGATCTTTATATACAAAACAGTCGTCGAAGTACCGCGCTTATTATATCCCATATCATTATTATTTTGTACATATTTGCATTCACATGATTTTCGTCATTTTAATTTTATGATCGTCTTCTTCTTTTTCTTATTTTATAAAAAAAAACACTTGTTGTTGGCTGTTTTCGGAATGTCAAACTCAACATGTTTACTTTTCAATTAATATCGTAATTGATTTTTTACATATATTGTTGTTGTATTTAATATTTTGCATAGAAAGTTAATTTCACCTTTTAAATTAACAAAAAAGTTACATCGCTGTATAATGAAGTTGTTTCCACCATTGATACAACGTTTTTTGATACGGAAGGTTGTTTTAATAATCAGGGGCGGTTCTTCGAATATATGAGAATTTTAAAAATCAATAAACGTAATTTCGTCATCTGAATATTTTGAATGAGAAAATAGCTAAAGTCGGCCCTGTTAGTGATAATAATAATTTATGTAGTATGTAAATAGGGCCCACCCATAATTACCATATTTTTGACACCGAATTAATCGTTGCCGAGTTTTTATTTCTTCCGCGGTCAAAATATATAATTGATACAAATTTGCTTAGTATAAGCGGCGATTTCGTACTTTTAAGTCGCGCTCGCTCGCGCCCATACCACATTATTGTGTTAAATTTATGAATACATTTTTTTACAAGAAATCGCCTATTAATTGATGTTAAAGAAATAAAATAAAAAAAAAGTCGTGTGTGAAAGTAATAAGTTGTATAGCGCGCTATATGTCGTGCCATCGATATGTATATACAAACATTTATGCACATATTTAACAGGTTATGATACAGGTTAACAATTATATACATGGCATTATGATTATGCAAAAATAACTTAACATATATTTAATGTTGGGTGGCGTTAATTGAAACGAATATACAAAATTGTCATAACACAAACAAATATTTTTATAAACATATCTATCGGCGCGCGAGTGTACTGAACTCGGTTTATATGTTGTTGTTTTTTTTTATACAAAAAGCTCCAATTAAGTCTTTTGTAATCGCATCTCATATTTATATACCCGCAACAACACAACATATTGAATTTCAATCGATTTGATTCGGTATTTTTAGTTTTAGTTTTTTTGTTATTTGTAATTTCACAAATTGAATTCTTGCAATCTCTCTCGCTTGGTTCGAATCGTATCTATCTCTTGGTCGTTTCTTCTATATATACCATAAATATATATTCGTAAGTAATAAATTGATTTTATTGCTTTAGTCGTTGGCTTTTTTTTCTTTAAATAAGACCTCGCCTTAATTCCTTTTAGTTATCGTACCCACGAACTATAAAATTTACGTTGTATTGTTTAGTCTATATGTAAGTTGTTGGTAAAGCAGCAACAACAATGAGAAAAAATAGTTAACGTATAAGCAGGTGGACACCTCAAAGTAAATTTAATATATGGAGTAATTTAAAAATTTAATTCGAAGCAAAAACTATTGGAATTTTATTAGCGCAAAAAAATAAAATGGTACTTTTGGTACGACCTTTACTTTGGTTACAAATTTATGAATTCGCTTGTTTTGTAATTTTTTATTTTTATTGGCGATTTAATTATTTTAGTTTTTTTAATGAGGCAATTATTTGATAATCGCTTTTTACCGAGGATTTGTGTACTCTATTTAAAATGGCAATAAAGATCAAAATCTTTTGAAGTATACGACATTCTCGTTAAATTTTATGAAAGCAACGACTTTTTTGGGGAGCAACTTGTAAACAATAATCGCTGAACTTCAAGAAAAAAAAATTATTTTTTCTGATGTTGTAGGAAAATCATGACTGGTTATTTTTTAGGACTCCAAAAAGTATGATAAAATTTATCAAATTTTATGGGATTGGTGATTTTATAACCAAACGCATATATTAAATTTTAAAAAATTGCAGATTGAATGTGTTCATACCAGTGTCAAGTATAAATCATAGAAATAAGATTAATTTTCGCAACCAGAAGAAAATCTCTATTTCTTCGTTTTTTCCAAGATCACTGGTTATCTACCTTAGAAACCTATTAACTTCGATTCGTCTTACCTGCCACATTTTATCAATTTAGCAGATCCGTATTTCTTTAATCAAGATAAGATTAATTTATTCATGAGTTAAGTTACTCATACATTTCAGGAGCTGAATTTATCATAAAATTTAGTATCGGTAGAAGTAAAAGTAAAAATCTTATAGAACTTTTAAGTCTTTTCTCCTTTCATTATCGTCTTTTCGACATATGACAATCGTCAGGATTCAGTGATAAAACAAAATATAAGCACTATTAAGCAATATTCAAAAAAAGATACTGCCAAATCTTGCTTCACGATAATTAGAAAGAACTACATCGAATTTGATGGCGTGAAACTTTAACGGCCGAAATTGTTACATTTGCTTAATTATTTGACCCGTTGAGATTATGTACACCAATGGTCTTTAGTAACAATTTTTTATGCAATTTCAGTGGTCTATACCTCATTTATGTTGGGATGAAATAACTCCAACAAATATGATGTAGTCCAACTTTCGAAATTACAAACTTTCAATGTACCGAGATGCATCATACCTTGTTCATACAAACGTATAGAGTGGCACAGATTTTGTGATGATCCCACAAAAGGGTTTAGAGGTGCCATTTATATAAGTGTATAGTTGATGAATTAGGAAATTACCATGTGAGAATATTATGCGCTAAAAATCACGTGTGGCTTCCTTAAAATACCAAACTATTTCTTGTCTTGAACTATGTGCGGATTCGTTAGTTGTTCAAATAACTAATATAAGATTAGTTATATTTGGATGGTGGTGCCAAATTGGGAAATCGGATTTAAATTATAGCCAACAGAACTCCTTACCATTTCGATAAGTCGAAAATGCAGGCCTACTGTTATCCTGGCAAGAAGACTTTTTTCTTATTTTTTTCTTCTGTTTTTCGTATAGTGCAACATGAAAATTCGACAGTTTTATTTATGTAGCAAGAATTTTAAAGGGCAAACCGGCCCTAGAATGAACCTAGATATAGCCAATAGAACTTTTTACCATTTTGATATGCCAAAAATTCAGGCTTACTGTAATCTCGACCAGAAGAATTTTTTCCTACTGTAATCTTGACCAGAAGACCAGAATCTTGACCATAAGTCTGGGATAACTTCAAGGCGGTTAAATTTGAAGTGTTAGAATATTGTTGAAATGAAGGGATAAACTGGCAGACTATAACAGCACGATCAACTGATTTCGGTGATTTTTGGGAGGCTGCAGTTAAGATGTCAAATACCAATTGAAACGAGTATTGAGTCAAGCGTATTATACTACCGAGGAATTTTTTACTTTAGTAACGCAAATTAGGGCTTGTTTCAACTGAAGTTTTTTGACAACCATATGCTCATTACACCCATTAATGCCAGGAAATTTAATAGAACAGGATCTTAATTTATTACCTGATTCTATATACGTTTCAATATTAATTACAACAATTTTGGTCACGATGGTCGAAGATCCATCCATTGCTTAATTTTCATAAAACTTTTGGAAGAAATTAATGAAAACCAAATCAACAATCGCAACAACTCAAAAATATGAAAAGCCGGCTAGTTTGGTCACTGTGAGCTACAATCTTAAATGGAAAGGAGTTGTTAACTCAAAAGGCGAGTTTACTAGAGGAATTGTAATGTGTTGATAATAATTGGTAGTTACCATTTGGAACTGGAACACTTGATTATGCAAACAATTTACCACCTAATACTATTAAAATTCCCAAAAACTTCATTTGTGACGATGATATAGAGACGAAAACTAAAACTTTCACGTAAGTCTTCAAGTAAAATCGGACTTTTTCATTAAATCTTTACAGGCTATCATGGTTATCATGAAATCTTTACAGTCAATTGCTAAGAATCACATTTTTCATCACCAACCTAAATGTAATGTTCGATGGCTCAGAAAAGTCATCAACATGCTGTTCATTAAAAGACATTTCAATGACAAGGCCTGTGGTGCAAAACAAACCACATATTTTCCACATTAATTCGATTTAGATCACATCGATATGCATTCAGTGCGGACATTTGCTAAATATACCGTCAAGTACTTTTCACCAGCAATGCCATTTGTTGGTGTTACAATAATGTAGATTACCAGCGCACTTACAAATTAAATACTGTTACGTACGGTATCACTACAGGCCCTTTTCTGGCTACTCATTGTCTTCTACAATTGGCTTTAGAAAACCTATACAGAAGGATTCATTCGTTAGCTCAGGCATCCAAAATGATATATGCATCGATGACTTACTAGTTGGATTCATAATTGTGTTAAGGAAGTTGTTATTTTTCGCCAAAGGAAGATCGAAAATTGTTGGGGTCAATTGATGATGCTCACTCATTAGGTATACAAACGTTGGGTCAGTTCTGGCAGCCAACGCTCGACCATTTCAATGTTCAAGTAACTTTATCAGTTTTGTAAACTAAAAGAATATCCAAAAGAATCGTTATTTCAAAACTGGCAAGAAGTCAAATGGCATTTGTAGCTTGCTTCATCTTGCTTTCATTATACACGGTACCCGTCTGTGAAAAATACAATGGGATGACTTTTTCAAATTGTGGCTAAATTTTCAACTAACTAACTTTTCGGGATATTAAGTCTCATAATATGCTTAAATTTAGCTTATCAATCCAACATTTAAACGTAATTTTGTCTTCAAACTGCAATCAAGTTTGTTTAAATTGTTGTTGATGTCGAAATATAATTTTAGGTCGCAGCAATACTTTTACTGTAACCAAATATTGTCCTGTAAAGACATTTGTCAAATATAAATCAAACATGTGTCTTAACCGATATTTATTTTTAATTTGAAACGAATTTGAAAGGTATTTGATTAACAAACTTAAATCATATGTATATATTTATATATTTAACATCTCATTTATTCATATATTGAATGATTGAAACCTTCGTCGTTTAATTTAACAATTTTAGGATAAGTTTGATGGAGTGTCAAAAATTTGATAGGAAATTTGAAAGAAAATAAAAACTAATTTTTCATAGCACATAATCAAATATCTCTATCTAGTTATTAGATCGTTTCTCACAGCTAAGCTTATTCTTAGGTTTTCTTTCAAATTGCAGTCAAGTTTATTTTTAATAATTTTGAACTATCCAACTTACTTTTAGGGAAGTAAAATCTAATTTAAAGTAAACTGTCTTATTTTAATCATTATTTTATTAAAACTGAGCACTTTTGTATTAAACATCTAAACTTAAACGTAACTTGGTCGTCAAACTGCAGTCAAGTTTGTTTAAATTGTTGTTTATGTCGAAATAATTTTTAGGTCGAGCCAATACTTTTAATGTAACCAAATGGTGTCCTGTAAATACATTTGTCAAATATACATCAAACATATTTCTAAATAGATAATTATGTTTAATTTGAAACGTATTTGAAAGGTATTTGATTAAAAAACTTAAATCATATATTTAAATTTAACATCGAATTTCTATATTTTGACAGAAGATTTCAAATGATCACTAAATTTCACAGTTTTAGGATAAATTTGATAGAGTGTCAAAAATTTGATAAGAAATTTGACAGAAAATAAAAATTAAATTTTTATTATACAAATATTTCTCTCTAACTATTAAATCGGTTCTCACAGCCAAGCTTATTGCCAAATTTTCTTTCAAATTGCGGTCAAGTTTGTCTTTATTAATTTTCAACTAACCAACTAATTATTCCAGAGCTTAAGACTCATAACATGCTTAAATTTATCATATTAGTCCAACATCTAAATGTAATTTTGTCTTCAAACTGCAATCAAGTTTGCTTAAATTGTTGTTGATGTCGAAATATAATTTTAGGTCGAGGCAATACTTTTACTGTAATTAAATATTGTCCTGTAAAGACATTTGTCAAATATAAATCAAACATGTATCTTAACCGATATTTATTTTTAATTTGAAACGTTTTTGAAATGTATTTGATTAAAAAATTAAAATCATATATTTAAATTTAACATAGAATATATATTTTTTGACATACATTTTCAAAGAATCGCTAAATTTAACAGTTTTAGGTTAAGTTTGATCGAGTGTCAAAAATTTGATAAAAAATTTGAAAGAAAATAAAAATACAAATATTTTTCTACTATTAAATCGTTTCTAACAGCCAAGTTAATTTTTCTTTTTTCTTTCAAATTGCGGTCAAGTTTGTCTTTAATCATTTTCTACTATCCAACACTTTCACTGTAACCAAATATAGTCCTGAAAATACATTTGCCATTTCATCAAACATATTTCTAAAAGGATAATTATGTTTAACTTGAAACGTATTTGAAAGGTATTTGATTAAAACACTTAAATCTTATATTTAAATTTAACATCTCATTTATACATATTTTGAACGAAGGTTTCAAAAAATCGCTTAATTTAACAATTTTAGGTTAAGTTTGATGGAGCGTCAAAAATTTGATAAGAAATTTGAAAGAAAATAAAAATTAATTTTTCATAGCACATAATCAAATATCTCTATCTAGTTATTAAATCGTTTCTCACAGCCAAGCTTATTCTTAGTTTTTCTTTCAAATTGCAGTCAAGTTTATTTTTAACTATTTTCAACTATCCAACTTACTTTTAGGGAGGTAAAATCTAATTTAAAGTAAACTGTCTTATTTTAACCATTATTTTATTAAAACTGAGCACTTTTGTATTACACATCTAAACTTAAACGTAACTTGGTCGTCAAACTGCAGTCAAGTTTGTTTAAATTGTTGTTTATGTCGAAATAAATTTTAGGTCGAGCCAATTCTTTTAATGTAACCAAATAGTGTCCTGTAAATACATTTGTCAAATAAACATCAAACATATTTCTAAATCGATAGTTATGTTTAATTTGAAACGTATTTGAAAGGTATTTGATTAAAAATAGAGTTTTTATATTTTAACAGAAAGTTTCAAATAATCGCTAAATTTAACAATTTTAGGATAAGTTTGATCGAGTGTCAAAAATTTTATAAGAAATTTGAAATTTTTTATTTTGTAATATACTTAAATTTAACATATTAATCCAACATTTAAATGTAATTTTGTCTTCAAACTGCAGTCAAGTTTGCTTAAATTGTTGTTGATGTTGAAATACAATTTTAAACAGAGACAATACTTTTTCTGTAACCAAATACTGTTCTGTGAATACATTTGTCAAATCTACATCAAACATATTTCTAAATTGGTAATTATGTTTAATTTGAAACGTAATTGAAAGGTATTTGATTAGAAAACTTAAATCATATATTTAAATTTAACATAGAATTTTTATATTTTGACAGAAGATTTCAAATGATCACTAAATTTCACAGTTTTAGGATAAATTTGATGGAGTGTCAAAAATTTGATAAGAAATTTGAAAGAAAATAAAAATTAAATTTTCATAGACATAATCAAATATTTCTCTCTAATTATTAAATCGTTTCTCACAGCCAAGTTTATTTTTAATTTTTCTTTCAAATTGCGGTCAAGTTTTTTTTTCCAACTTACTTTTCGGGAGGTAAAATCTAATTTACAGTATACTGTCTTATTCTGGCCATTGTTTTATTAAAACTAAGCATATGTATTCAAAATCTAAACTTAAACGTTATTTTGTCTTCAAACTGCAGTCAAGTTTGCTTAAATCGTTGTTGATTTCAAAATATATTTTTTGGTCGAGTGAATACTTTTACTGTAACCAAATATTGTCCTGTCAATATACATTTGACAAATATTCATCAAACAAATTTCTAAATGGATATATATGTTAAATTTGAAAGATATTTGAAAGGTGTTTGATTGAAAAACTTTAATAATATAATTACATTTAACATTGCATTTATATATATATATATATATATATATATATATATATATATATATATATATATATATATATATATATATTTGAAAGAAGGTTTCAAAAAATTGCTTAATTTAAAAATTGTAGAATAAGTTTGATGGAGTGTCAAAAATTTGATAGGAAGTTTAAACGAAAATAAAAATGAAATTCTATAGTATCAAATTAAAAATTCCCCAATCATTTATCACAGCCAAGCTTATGTTTAGTTTTTTTTTCAAATTGGGGTCAAGTTTATCTTTTAATAACTTTTAACTATCCAAGTAACTATTCGGGAGCTTAAGTCTCATAATATGCTTAAATTTAACATACTAATCCAACATCTAAACGTAATTTTGTCTTCAAACTGCAATCAAATTTTCTTAAATTGTTATTTATGTCAAAATATAATAGAAGGCTGAGCCAATACATCAAATATACATCAAACATTTCTAAATGGATAATTATGTTTAATTTGAAAGTTATTTGAAAGGTGTTTGATTGAAAAACTTTAATAATATATTTACATTTAACATTGCATTCATACAAATTTTGAAAGAAAATTTCAAAAAGTCGTTTGATCGAGTGTCAAAAATTTTATAAGAAATTTGAAATAAAATGTTAAATAGAATCAAAATTAAATATTGTCTATCAAATTGCGGTCAAGTTTATCTAAAAAAATGTCTTAAATTATCAAACTTACAATAAATAATAGAGAAAAAGTCACCCAAGACAATCGTTGGGTTACTTTTCCATGCATGAATAATATCTAATTTAGCCACGTCCATTCAAGGGTTAACATAATACAATTTTAATTTATTACTCAATCTATTTATATAGTATACCATTGTAACGCGATTTAACTTTATTAGATTATAATTGCAGCTAATTTAATATTTTTTTCCCCATATATTTTGTAATATTGCAACTATTTATTTTAACGAAATTTTTAATTTTATTTTTAAGCAATATCTTGTCTAATTTCATGCGAATTAAATTCACCATATAGCATGTTTGGTTTATTTTTAAAAACCAATATCATGATCATTTATTTAACAGCAGCGCATGCTGTACAAAATTCATGAACACACATAAGATAGAGAAAATATATCGGTATACCAGAAACCCATTCTAAAATAGCCTTCGACCATTATAAATGTTAAAAAGTTAAAAAAAAAAACATTTCATAATTTACATGTGTAGATAGTTAAAACATACATTTAATTTGTCTCAACTTTTAAAAACTAAGTACAAACTAAAAGTTTGATTTTAATTAATCGATCGATACATTTTATAAAGTTACTATATACAAACCAAAACCCATTTCAATTAGCTTCAATAAAATTATTCTTATATTGATATAATTGTCTCATACTGTGACAATTGGTTTTTTGTTGCAGTACATATTTATTTAATAAAAATTATAAATATTATTATTATTATTATTAGTGTAAGACAACAACAAATGGTTTATTGGTAAACTTTAAGTCAATTTTGTGCGCCAAAAAACAAACATAAAAAAAACTATCTTTTAACATACTTAAGGTATAAAAAAAGTTATATTACCAAAGTTGCTCGACTATCGATTTTGAAAGTCGAACGTTGTAATTACCGATCGTTATAGATATATACATATAGTATGTTGTTTGAGATTAGCTAAGCGATGTCATCACGCTATCGAAATAGATTTACTTTTCTAATTTTGTTGTTCACATGCTGTGATTATGTATTGTGCACTATTCGATAGAGAATTTGTAATCTATATAAAAATATATGGAATATAGAATGGTATATTTCAGTTCGTGCCAGTATATATTTGTAATCTTCTGAAGCAAACTTCCACTTCTTATTTCGAGATTCAGTTATGATTGTGGAAAATTTTATTAAAATAATATATATATATATATATATATATATATATATATATATATATATATATATATATATATATATATATATATATATATATATGTATATATATATATATATATACATATATATATATATACATATATATATATATATATATATATATATATATATATATATATATATATATATATATATATATATATATATATATATATATGTATATATATATATATATATATATATATATATATATATATATATATATATATATAAATATATATATATATATATATATATATATATATATATATATATATATATATATATGTATATATATATATATATATATATATATATATATATATATATATATATATATATATATATTTATATATATATATATATATATATATATATATATATATATATATATATATATATATATATATATATATATATAAACTTTGATGGCAGCAAAGCAGTTGGTTGGTCATATGGAGCCATATGACAAACCAAGAAGAATTTTCTAGAAGATTTAGAGCGGATAAAAAATTATCTAGAATTGAATAGATGACAAATTTAAAGTGTTGTTGCTTTGTAACTTAATAGGACCGGATTCATGTGTGAAACTGGCTAAAGTATGTAAGCCGAATAAACCCAAAGAGTTCAGTTATGTAATAATTACCGATAAATGTAAGGAGTTGTTTATGCACAAGGTGTCAAGTTGTGTAAATGCTATTAAATTTAAAAAACGAATTCAGCAGAAGGGTGAATCAATATACGATTTCGCGATGGAACTAGTAATTTTTGCGGAAGCATGCAAATTCGATAAATATGACGATAAGAACCTATGAAGGTTTAGTGAACAAGAAATCAGAGTTAATGTCTCTGGAAGATAAAATCAAAATTTTGACTTTGGACAATTTTCATTGCATGATATTGAAAGTAATGGTTCTAATAATGTTACTGTAGATAATCAAATGGCAGCAATTAAGGTTAAAGATTATAAGTTTGTAAAAAGTGAGAAGTCCCTTGATTCAAATTTCGTTAATTTAAATTCAGTGATTTATTATACTCCGAAAGGCGTGATTGGTTTAAAGTTAAAAATATTTATATGTGTCAGGAATTTGATGGTGATTAAAGAATGCCAATTAAGGATTTTTTAGTACACATACCGTTGATTACAAATGCAACATCGATTTTCTATAAACCATATACTCTCAGTTCAAAAAGCAGAGTCGAGAAGGAATTGGAACAATTGGAATGGATGGTATAATTAAATCAGTTACGGTATCAGAAAGGGCCTCGTTTCTGGAGTGTACAATGTTGAGAAACCAGTATTTTTTGTTTCAAGAACCTTAACTAAATCTGAAAAAAAAAAACTATCTGATATTACACAGAGAAGCGTTAGCGGTTTTTTTTGCAATTTTGCAATGGAAAAATTTTAGACAAAAGGACAATCATCGACAAAAGGATAATCTTCGGTAGTAGCGTCTAGTTTACAGAGGTACGTAAATCGACTTGCAATTTTTGATTAAAGTATAGAAAATGAAAATAGTAATGCTGACTGTCTCGGCAAGGTTCCAATAAATTAAGAAATTTTCGAGGAAGAACAAGCAAAACAAAACATTTTTGTAATTGATCACATAGAAGATGGTGACGTTATCAAAATTGATATTGTGCTAGTGAAACGTAAAACGGACGATGATATATTTTTGAGTCAATTGCGTAGTTATATTTTGAGCGGATGGAATGACAGTAATATTCCCAAAATTTTAAAAATTATTATTTAAAGAATGTAGCTCTATCAGGAGAAAGGTTGTATTCCATTTGGAAATCGTATACTGGTTCCGAAGAATATTCAACAAAGTGTGTTGAAATTAATACATTGTAATCATTTTGGGATTGTATGAATGAAGGTGTTAGTTAGACAGTATTTTTATTGGGAAGGAATCGATAAGGATATAAGTACATTTGTAAAACAATGTGAGTCGTGCCAACTAACAAGGCGTGATAAGACGTATAAAGTTTTAAGATTGGTCTACAGTAAATTACCAATTTCTATGAATGTATATTCAGGATTATTTCTAGGTTATTTTTATAAATGTGCCGAATGTGGTTAAGATAATAGAGAAATTAAAATCAATTTTTAGAGTATTCGCAGGTCGCCAGAAGAATTAATGTCGGACAATGGCCCGCTATTGTTGTTTTTAAAAAAATTTGTTTTAGGTAGTGAAACGGTTTAAAGTAGTGTTGATATAAAAATAATAGTAGAGAAGTTTTTAAAAAATTATAATAATTTATCGTGCACGGAAGAACATTTTGTTCCAGCAGAGAAAATAACTAGTTTTAAACAAATAACTTTATAAGATCTTGTGAAGTTAAGGAAACAAAACACAAATGGTTTAGAGAATGACATGAGTCAATCTGAGGCTTATGGTATAGAATATGAAAGTAACAAAAGTAATGGAAAAAAATTTCAAAAAATTGTAAAGGGAGAGCATGTACTCTATTTAGCAACAGATAAGAGAAGTTTTGTAAAACGGATGAAGGCCAAAGTAATTGGTCAAGTAAGCAAAGTGATACACAAAATTTTAGTTGGTGGTTTTGTAAAACATGCTCATATAAATCGTTGATTATGGTTTTGATGCATTGGATGGTGGCGAACCTATTGACTTAAATGAGAATTGTAATGATATTAGTGGTGGTGGAAGTAATAATGAGGGAGTTAGAGAAAATTCACGGAGTAGTGGTATAGTGGATTACCAGAGACCCTAAATGGTTCGTCAACTGCTAATACATTTGAAAGTTTATGTTAATTTTTAGTACATAATGCATATAAAATAGCAGATAGTAAATATTAATAAATGACTAAATTTGGAAATATATAAAACTTAAATTAAGCTAGAGTAATGTTACAAATGTTTCATAACTTAAAGAGTAAATGAAGGTTGGTTGGGAGTTGTGAACGGAGAAGGACGTGTTTATTTTAATGAAGTAGACATTGCAGAATCATCGATATATATAAATATATATATATATATATATATATATATATATATATATATATATATATATATATATATATAAATATATATCAAGGTAAATGGAACTTAATAACAACATGGTTTACAATGACATGGTTCAAACGTCAAGTCAAAATAAATAAAACTATGTATGAAGAAAAATTAGATTTATAGTCTAGTGTGCGATATTTATAATCGTTCATTATAATTGTCATAGCAACGAGAAAATTCATATTTTTACTATATCGAATTGGTGTATTCCAATACTTCATTTTAGTTAGAGTGTCAAATAACAGGTGCGCTACTTTCCATGTTTTTAGAACTTTTTCTATGAAAAGTAAAATATTAAAACAAAAAACATTAAAAAATTAAACTTTGTATGTCTATAAATTTTAAATTTGTTTGCTTGAAAATTATATTCCAAAAAAAAAATCCAAACCGATTTTATTTGAGTTTCAAATCCAATTCCAATCTCATAGTCAAATATACGGCTATTATTTTTCTTTGTATTATTTCATTTTAAATTTGAATACCACTAAAAACAAATAGCTCTGTATTTTGACAGCTACAAGTCTACTATCGAGTACAGTTGAAAATGACATTTGAAACATTAATGAAAATAGATAAATTGATATCATCAATACAAGCATCAATACAAAGCAAATAAAAATCAACATGCAAAATACATCATAATTTGGTTCGTGTAATGTTTAGTTCTTGTGAACGATTCTTGGTTGGCGTGCTTGGCTTATTACGAACTTCTTCACTAAAAGCTGCCCCTGCATCAGGAGTACGAACTGGATGAACATGTTGATATGATCTTCCACTGAACCAAAATGATCAATAATTTTGCCAATTGCACACTCAGTATGTCATCCATGTCGACCCAAAGTCTTACGTCATTTACGAAATGTTTTTTTTAAACGATTATTTTCATAATAAATTTGGATAATCAAAATGCGTTGTTATGTTGTTAGCGACTCCATGATGATAAATGGCATATTTTTGACTTTTCATATGTCAAAGAATTTTTTAGAACATATAACATTAAGTACTAAAATTCATTGCTTGAAAAAAGAATCAACAGATGGCTCAGCAGCAAAGCGTTTTACAATATCGATTATACTTTGCCTATATGAAGGAATAAAAATCTTTAGCTAGATTTAAAAGGAAAAGGATCTGATTTATTGTACTAAAGAAATTAAATGCATTTAGAGAGACGAAATTGGTCCTTTATAAACCATATTTGCAAATTATGCGAACAAAGTTAATACTATATTATCTGGTTCTTTATGCGATTTACTAACGATTTGTAAATGATCCTTAAACAATAAAAGTCCCTTCTGTTTCCTTCGTTTTTCTGTAAGGCTTACAAGTTTATTGGAATTCTCAGATTTTAAAATTAAAAAAAAAAATGGTTTATTTGTTCAATAGTGTTCGAATCACTACCAGAGTTACACAGCTTCAACAATTGCGCTAATTGCTCGGTCCACCAGTAAAATAATATAGTTTTTGTTGAACATCAGCATTTGCCAATCTATATCAATCAGTAGGCTTTGAAAAGAGAATTTTAGTATCAAAATTAATGCAGTCCTTAACAATTTTTCTTGTATTTCAATAATAAAATGTACCATACTTTAAGCGAGACAAGAGCTACAGTCAAAATTTACGTCGACCACATAACTACCGGGAAACCGGACCAATTCTGCCATTACTTATATATCGTTCTTTTCCCTCCTACTCAAAAAAAAATTCTAACTATCGATCCCTTAGGTGTCTGTAATCGGATCGAGTCAGTCATAACTAGAACTCGTATCCACTCCTTCGGTTTGCTTATATGTAGCATGGATGTACTTCCCGTTTAATCCTTTGCCGTACACAATCAATTAATTAATCAATTTCCTATCGTAGACTACTGGAATCCTACCGGCTATAATCTGGCACACATCATAAATGATGTTAAGGTTAATTTTTAAATTGGCTGCGATTTATATTTTGTATCCTAGAGTGCCATATGATATTTGACAGATTATGGAGATATACGATTGGGAAGTGCTAAGTCCATTGTGGCCATTTGAAAATTTTGTGAAACTAGTTTCGCAAATACTGAAAAAAGCCAAATATATACAATCGTAATTATCGTTTAAAAGAAAATATTCCTGCTGTAGATGATAGTGCTAATGAAAGTCCAAAATTCGGTCACAGTCATCGTTCAAAAAATTTCCATATTCTACCCACCGCTTTAATCAAACTTTTCTACAGAGATCAGATAATTCAACAAATTCAGCCATTTTGATTATGTCGACATTTTAAAGAGATGTCAGTTGGTTTTCTTGATTTATTTTGAATGAATTCTGAACTGTCATTAAATGCTTCTCTGGTGTGGTTTTCTGGCTGGTTGTATAATCGGACATTATTATTTAACATTGCAAACTTTTACAGAAAAAGCGAACGACCAAAAAATGTAACAATACACAAAACTGCCATCTATGTCTATGGAGAATTTTGAAAAATGTTCTGTATTGCAAAAAAATTGTACTAAATTCAAAAAATTTTGTTTTGAAAATACATACAAGAAAAAAATCAGCGCAAGCGCAGTGCTTTCTTCAAGCCGCTTTTATAGAAAAATTCTGCAGAATTCTTCAGTAATATTTCTTCGGCAAAACATGACGGAATTAAATATTGTTTATCTTTTTTAGTAATTTTTTAGTAATAAATAGAAAAATTCAATTTTAAGTTGGTATACACTTTCGGAATTTTTGACGTGGTAATAGGAACATATTTACTATCATTTGGTAAAAAAAAAAAAAATCGAAAATATTAATGTATTTAATTTAATCACAGCCATTTGTTTGTTTTTATACAATTGATGGAAAAAAAACTAAAATAAATGAGGCAAGACGATACAAAACAAAATTGAACTAACCGTAGCCTACTAAGTTTTAGTAATTTCGATTTATATAGTATATTTAATTGCAGACCGATATGTTTTTTCTAGACAAATAAGTGACATAATTATTGCTTTACCTTTGAGAAAGGCTTCTGTATTTTAGTAATATTCTATACGAAAGTAAAATTATCCCGAATAATTCAAGTGGTGAATGAGTTAGAAAGTATAGAGAGAAATTAAGGCAGAAACCAATAAAATCCGAGAACGTAAAGTATTGGACATTAATATAAATGACAAAAAAGCCACCGAAATCGTTAATCAACATTTATTGACGATCTGTTTGAATAGGAGTATGCTTGAGGTGCAATCGATCGACTGTGGTATAAAAGGATTTTAAGGAATTTTATTATTTTTTTATGAATGTCTAAATAAAGATAACTTAATAGATATACAGGGATATAACTGTATTACAAGTTTTAAAAGATTCAATGTGAGAGCTGCAGGTGTTGCAAATTTACGAAAAGGCTTTCAATATTAATGTACCTTTCATATTTTGCAAGCAAAAGATGTTCATCAAGCAGGATTTAACTAAAATTTAACGTGACCTAATCATTTCGGTGATATGTGTTCTATTACATTCCAAATTCAAGGGAAATCAGTAATAGTTATACCGGTAAATATCTCACCGTACAACATTTTTAACAAAATTTGGAAATTTTTTTTTTTGGAGTTCAAAGTGACAAAAGCGTAGTCTTAACAGTACAACAAGTCACCAATAAGCTTACGTAACTTTTTTAAACAAGTCACTGGACTGCACCATAACCATCAGAACTAGATCTATTGCCATTCGTTAACTTCGTTACGTTATTTGTCATAATTTTTTAAACTTACTAAATATTCTACTAAACATGTGTTAAAAGCTGTCGATGAAAATTGTCAAATGCAGACTGCAGAATTATGCAAAGAGGACCCATCCTACACTGGAACACTGCACTGGAAGTATATAACTTCTTTGCACGGCATACAAATTGCTGTCTTATTTAATATTGAAAGAATCCCTCTTCTGGCGAAGGAAATTGTATGTTTTACAATTGTTTTACAATTGTGGAATGGTAAATTTTGTTCTGAATGGCAACAGTGTAAAAAAGAATTACTGAACCCATTTGTACGATTCTTAGCTTATGTTGATCTCAAAATTAATTAGTTCAAAAAAAAAAATTTAGTGTAGCCACATATTTGAAGAAGTCACGATTAGCTCGTGAATTAGATCTTTTTGTCGTCAGCAGAAAATAAACAACTGCTTGAGGATAAAGTATTTGGAAATGATGCAAGAAACAATCCCCTGCTTGTTTAAAAAATATTGAATGAAAATACCGAAGAACTTAGCTTATCTATTGGGCAATCACTTTTAAGCACAAGACCATATTGAACCATGACGTGTAGAAATAAATATAACAATATTTTGAATTTACTGTGCTAAATACATACTGGAAAATGGATAACATACTGCTAAACGTATCTACCGCGTAACACCAGTACTAGATGTTTATTAAAGTGGAAGCCAATTTTATTTTTAATCCATGAACTTTATACGTCTTTCTCAACATCGATCATTATACTATTTCTTCGTTAGTATTAAACAATTATTTTCAAAAAATTTCTTTAAAATCATTTCCGCTATCGACACATAATAAAAATAATTGAATTTTATAACAACAATAAAATAAACCAATTACGTCAGATCATCTTATAAATTTCAATATATAAATCGAAAAAATTGACATTTAAAAATATTTTGTGTTTGCAGCATCATCATTAAAAAAAAAAAATTACTTTTCACTCTCATATCTACACAAGACTATTATGTTATAGTTATGCACCTCTTGTGTAATATATAAAAATTTTAATTAGATCGCTCTTAAGTACACCACACAAAATCTAACGTTTATAAACATTCCAATTTCCATCGTCTAATCGTTAAGATTTATGATATTAAATTTTTCAATTACACTGCTATAACTATTAATTAAAAATTAGTTCTGTAATTAGAAATTAAAAAAAAATATATATATTTTCTTTATTTGATTTGTGCAGACGCACATAAAACACAACATAAAAACCCTACACTAGCGATTTACAAACGGAAAATTAAAGTAAGCTCAGCATCTTTAAACATTTAAGGGTTAAATGATTTTTTTTTCTCGACACACAACGTATATAACAAACGAAGGATGCAATCATCATAAAAAAAAATAAAAATATTTAATACACTTAATTTACAATTATCTTCGCACCATTAAAACTATTTTCTTAATACAACTGAAGAATTTCTTACCTCGGGTACTGTTGTCTCGTACGGTATATTGATAAACTCAGGTGCATTATCATTAATATCAGAAACACGAACAATTATCGGGATATTACGTTTGCGACGTGTTGAACGGATTGTGCATGCAATCTAGAAAATTTGTGAATAAAAATATTAAAAATTTGCAAGTGTTGTTGCACCGTAAATCATCACACATACCTGGAAAACGATATGACTTAAATTCTCTTCATCACGATCTAATGGTTGCATTAGTTTTAAAGTTTTCCCATTGAGCAAAAATATTGGATTTCCTTTGGGAAATATTAGCTCGAGCGTTATATCGCTAAATGGATCGCCATAGATCGGAAGTTCAGCTGGTGTAGTATTTTGGCCAACAACTGTAAATAAATAAAACAGAAGAAATAAATAAATAAAAATGGCACAGAAAAAAGTTGAAACCTGACGAAATAATTATCTCGTCTACGCACATACACCGTCTGTACCTATATACATTCATCAAAAAACAAAGCAAAGTGCCCCACAGGCATTATCAGTATATACAATTGCACATGAACGGTTCTATAATTTCAATTTATTCTTATATACGAGATTTGTTCGTCATGAGCTTTATTATATATAATTTAAGCTTAGATACATGAATCTAAATATTGTATCTCAATATCTCGCGTTATAGAAAATTGATGATGATGATGACGCTTTGGGGCGATTAACATTTTTTTTTGTGTTATGTTCGATTATTCATGCAAATGTGTATATACATATACGATGTGAGGATGATTAGATAGGAAATTCCAGCATCACGAATTACTATGTACATTTTTTTTTAATATCGGTAATTAATGATGTTTTGGACTAGATATTTTGGACTAAATTTATTTTAATAACTGTTTATAATAAGATTAGTTTGGTTTAGATATATGGTCACCGATGATTATGTAGAACATAAAATATCGGTGAAATTACAAATTAAAGTTTTCGCCACTTAAATTTGAAATCTGCAGAAATAAGAACTCTGTTAAAACTTAAAGTTCGGTATGTTTTTGTACAAAACTAAGCTTAAGCCTTTAAATATTAAGTGTACTAAATATTTTCAATAAATACTTTCAATAAAAACATAGAAATATTTTCAAATTCTATAGTAGATTTGGCAGAAGGTAAAATCTAAAAACTATATACTTATAAAAAAGTATAAGTTTTCCTTTTCCTAGGTTGTGTTAGAATAGAATTGAATGATCATTTCCTTCTTTTATTTGACGTACTAATTTGTTTTAGTACAATAAAGATTTTGTTTACTTGGATATATCAATTAGATTCTCTTGTAATTAAATAATGCATTTTGTCAGTTTAACGATTATTTCACTTCGTTTTAGTGTTAAATATTTATTTTTTTTTTCAATCTGTAGGTTATACACATTTTAGAATTTATGATTTGTTTTGAAAGTGTTGGTGATTCATTTTACTGTTATTTTTTTAAACTAAAATTGACAACAATATATAATTTATTACATGTATTTACTGTTATGCGAAAATAAGCCTAGAACTTGGTATTTGTCATAAAACGGTTAATTCAATTGATTTGTAACGTTTAATCAATCTTTTTAAAATCTAATTTATATTCATTTTAAGGATTTGTGTCAAATAAAGTGTATATAAATTATATTTTCCGTAATTACATGACGTATTTGTCATAAAACGGTTAATTCAATTGTTTTGTAATGTTTAATCAATTTTTCTAAAATCTAATTTATATTAATTTTAAAGTTTTGTGTCATATAAAGTGTATGTAAATTTGATTTTCCTCAATTACATGACGTATTAGTCATAAAACGGTTAATTTAGTTGATTTGTAATATTTAATCCATTTTTTTTAAATCTAATTTATATTAATAGTTTTGTGTCAAATAAAGTGTATATAACTTAGATTTTTGGCAATTTCTAATGTGTTATAGGCATGGAACGCATTAATTTTATTGTCATTTGGCTTGTTTCCATTCTTTAGCATCTGGTCGTTCCATAGATTCTCCGTACAAAATACAATTTTTACTCACAAGTCAATCCATTGTCAAACTGTTAATTTCTTCTTCTAATCCAGCATCCACGTTACATAGCTGTGTTATGAGTAACAACTAAAGAGATTTACTGATGTAAAGACGACGCAGGCAATAACCCCTAAAAATATATCCCAGCAACAAAATCAAAATAAAATTTATTGTATTGTATACTCAAAGCCACAAGTGAGCTGAAACAACCAACACTTTCATGTATTTTTCATAATACATTTGGGCAAGAAGCGATTCAGATAAAGTAAATATCTTTGCTCGTTATCTTAGTAAAGTATTTACTCTGAACGGGCAAATTGGTAGGAATAATAGAGCCATAAAGGCTGTTAAAAACAACAGTATTACATAATCAAAACCAATTCTTAATTTATAATTAGTAATAACATTTTAAACCTTGATTTAGTACTAGTGTACTAAAAACTTTGTTTGCTGCAATTTAAACATAATTTTTCTAATCAGACACAATTTATCTTTAAATGGGATAAATCTAAATAAAATCAGTTATGCAGTTTAAAATAAATATTAGTTTAGATGTACATTTTAAATTGTACTAAAATTTTCAATTTAATCTTAAAATCATATGTAAACACTTTAAGACAGAATTCGCTTGCTTTAAAAGTAGCAGCCTTAAGCTTCAATTTAAGCTGTTATTTGAAACTAATATATATATATATATATATCGTAAGTCCAAGTTTTTAACTAGTTTTAAATATGTAGGTTTAGGTCATATAATACATTTAATCTTCATTTAATTTATGTCAAAATTAACTTTAAATATAAAAAATGTACAAACTAAAAAATTGACGTAGCGTAAAATCGACATCATTGGTTTATTGTTAATTTTATTTATCAATTTATCAAAACTCAAATAACAAAGTTCAATCTATTTAAAATTAACTAGGATTTAATTTATTAACTAAGATTTAACTTTAATTGTAGTTTAAACCAATAATTGTAACTCTATTTGTTTAATGCCATTTTTAAGTTATGTTAACTTAAGGATATAAATTTTATAAAAATTGAAATTTAGTTTAACCTATTTTTTAGTACTAATAACTCGTAACTGCTCTTATTAAACTTTTTTTATTTGGAACCTAGCTTAAAGCAATAGATTTAATGATAAATTAGTTGCTAATAAAGTCTTAAGTGTTCACTTGATTTTAAATCTTTAGCTTAAGTCATATTGTCGCTAAAACTTGAATTAATTTATTTCCAAATCAACTTCAACTAATACATAAGTTAAGTAGAATTAAATTAACATATCGATCACATTTTGTGAATAGGGCTTAAGTCGCATTATTTTCAGAAGAGTGAAAAAACTTCATATTTTGTTCAGCAACCGTGATGATACGACTTTTAAAAAAAGCGGGTAAACTACGGTTTCTGATTGAAAACCGATTCTTTTGTTTTGTTATTGTTGTGTAAATAAATCAAAACCTCCTCAATAAACAAAAAACTAATTATCAAAAAATTGATATTACGCCCTATTCACAATTTGCCATATTAGAAACTGCAATTTTAAGCTCGATACTTAAAAGATTTAAAAAATTTCTCTAAACTTAAGCCAAGAGTTAAACTTATTATTTCTAAAATAAAATTTTGATTAACCAAGTTTTAGCATTTATTTAGAACTTGTTTTGTTAGGCATGGTCTAGTTTATAATTTTATGAACATCAAACTATGAAATCATTTTCCTAAATTTTTAATTTGGCTTAAAATCTTGCTTAATTATTTTTTTATTATAAGCATTTATTTTAAGTCCATATTTTAAGTTATATAAGGTTATGGCATATTATTAAGTCATATTTGGATTAACCTATTTAGCATTAATTTAGAACTAAAAGTGAAATTTTGTTTTGAAAGTGTATTAAATAATTTACAATAATAAATTATATTGGATAATTGTAAAACAAAACTCAAAGGCTAACTTAAAATAAATTTAGTACAGACTTTAACAGTAGTTTAAATGAACAATTACTGTGCTAATTATTTTACATTGTGTAGGAAATATCGGTTTAAGTTAAAATCTTAATGATACATGTAAATTTTTGGCTTAAGTCAGCTTATTAAATTAAAAATTGATTTATGTTATTATTTTAAATCTAAAGCTTAAACCATGTAATGTTTTGCATTGTTTCGTTTATTTTAAATTAAGTACTAAGCTACACTCTCATTGTAATTTAAAATATTAGATTAAGCCAGTGAAATGGGTTAATTGAAGTTTAACGAGTAAACCAAATTTAACTTTAAATTATGGTACGACTCATGATTTAAGCCATATTGCCAAAGTAAACTCAGATCAATTTGCTAATAAATAGTTAACGAACCCAAATATCAAACTATGATGTATGAACGAAAATTATAGGTTTAAAAATTACAAACTTAAGTTTAACTCTTCAGTTTAGAAGTAATAACTATTAACTCTTTTTAAAACATTTTGAAATTAATTTAGAACCCAGCTTAATTTCGTAGGTTTAATTTGAAACTAAATTTTTGATAAACAACCTAATTTTATATTTTATAAAATCCATAGCATAAGCCATGAAAAGTGACCATCAATTATAAAATTTAATTTGATAAGCCTTTGAGAGTAAGACTACTAAAACCAATGTAAGTACAACCAAATCATCTTATAAACAAAGCTTAAGTCAGTTTTATGCACTTTACTTAAATTAGTTTTAAACTAAACACGATGGGTTTGATAAATTTTTTTTAATTTGAAAGTGCGCTAAACAATTTACAAAAATTAAATTATTTGTAAAAATGTTTTAGGGTTTGATTTAGTACTTACTTACAATCAAATCACGCTTAAATTAACAAATCAATCAATTTCCGAAACAAACTAGTAAATGCCGCAATATTCATTTTAAACTAGATAAAATTTTCATCAGAATATTTTTAAATGTGTGGCTTAAGTCATATCGCTTAAGTATTGTGTACTAAAATAGATATGTTTTTTTAAAGTTATAAAATCAAATGCAAATCAACAAAACTGTCAAAGGTTCTAAAATAAAAATTAAGCCTAATGACCATTTTTATAGTTTAACCATTTTTCCGAGTTTTGAATTTTAAAGTGTACTAAAAAGATTACAATTACTTCAGTTGGTGATACGACGTAATATATAACGTAAGCATTGTAAATATTTATTTATTTAGTACTAATTTGCTACCTGATTTTTATGACAAACTTAAAACTTATAGTCCAATATAACATTTTTAGTTGTACGACCTTTACTTAAGAATTTCAGCCAAGCTTCACAAATAGATGAATTTTTAAAATTTTTATATCGATAAACTAATACGGTGTTTTCACAAAATTTAGCGAATTGGAATAATTTAGAGAATTGGCTTAAAATTTGATTTCAAAATTATTTTTAAATAAAAATTTAGGTTTATTTAAAAGTGTACTAAAAAACAAACAACAAGTGATATTCAGATATATTATAATAAATGAATTAACCGAGCACTAAATATTTAAAAATATGACGAATTGGTTAACTTTAATCCTGAATTGGTTTTAGTACTAATTTGTTACCCAATTTTCATGAAAGATACACGTTACATTTTCCGCCAAGTTTTTATCGAATTTTGGATTTTAAATTGAACTATAAATTTTGCAATTACATAAAAGATAAATTTAATAATTTTCAATTAATGCTATAAAAACCGAGCTTAAGTAGTTGGCAGCATTTTTAGGTAATTTGAACAGTTTAAAGATTTTCCTAAATTAACATTTAGGTTAAATTAAGATTTCAATTTTAAAGTGTACTAAATCTTGAAGTTGATCATACTTTACTTTTTACCAAGACAGAGCATTTTAAAAAAATTTAAAAACATTTTAATCCAATCGACAACTATCACGTATCTCTATGAGTTATGATGTCATTCTACTAGACCTAGCAAACATAACAGAAAAATTGATAAAATCAAAAATATTTTTTTACGCCTCCTTCATAAAGTAAGTTGACTGTGGATTTAAAAAAACCGAAAATTTCCAAACACTTGTTACCAAACAAACAGTTTTTATGTGTCATATACTTAGTAATTATAATTCTAACAAGACATAAATTTAAACTTTGAGCGCCTAACCAATAATTAAAATGCGAGTAAATCGTGATAATCAATTAATGTACGGCTAAATTGAATAATTGTAAATAAAGGTTTGACTGATCCGGTGATAATTATATAGATATCGCATACAGACGTAATTGCTTAGTGTTAATTAAATATGAATATATGCTTTACATAAATTCTCTCGTAAAAATACTAAGAATTGGTAATTTAGAAAGGTTTAGATTTAGTGTGAGTGACGTACTATATATATACATTTTGGATTTAATCCAATTTTTATTTATCTATTCAATTTGATTTGTTAAAATGTAACACCTCTTGATGGTGACTCATTTCTTCGCACAACCGCTTAAAAAATGTTAACACTTAATGTTTGGTTCATATATTGGACTGCTGCGAAATACAAAATCTACTCTATTTGCTTAAGGAAAAATAATAAAAATTAACACATTTAATAAGTCTATTAAGTAACACTTACGTTAACTCTTTATTAATGTATAAACATATTACAAATCTTGGGCAACCGCGAGATAAGAAGTAATTTTTATTTTTGAATATTTAAAAAACGAAAGTACTATATATATGTCGCCATGTATATCGGGTACCGAGTTATATATTTAAAATATAATTTAAATGTCATATGGAGATATGTATATAAAATTACATGCGATATTAATCTAATCTGTGCGGTAGCAGAAAGTTAAAAATGTTGCGCGAATTTTTCATATATTAATGACAGCATTTTTATTTTATTTTAATAACTGTAAAGGTGATATATGTGCAAGTGTTGGGTAAGGATTTTAGAAATATTTGAAAGTGCTGTGCAAACGGATTAAAAAATGTATTTATGAAATGTTTGGTATAGTGTATTTAGTTGGGAGATTTTTAATACGAAAGTGTTTAGTATTAACATTTCCATATGATTGTGTATTTTATACTAACGTCATTTCTTGATTCGATTATTAATCACAATTTTAGATTGATAAAATAACAAAGGATTGTGTAATGTACCATTATGTGTTAATTTCACTTCCACCTAATACTTTACTCAAACAATCGTCCGCTGGTAAATAAGTATGACTTTATTAAAAATGTCATACTATCCAGACATGTTGAAGGTGAATCAAAACAGATGAGACTAAAGACAATTGAAACCAAATTGTTTCATCTGGTATATCTTTAATAGCAGCAAATAATTCAATCATTCAAACATTCGGTAGCAAATTCCTGAACAGTGACCTCGGTTTAAGGCAAACTTTCCTCATGTGTTCTTACTGGCTTCTACGAATCGTCCTATATTAGGGGCTGATTTCTTAGCTAAATTTATTTTACTGATGGAAAAAATCTTTAGCAAATCCTTTAAGAGGAAAAATTAGTTGTTACTAAAACCAACTTGGAAGTTGTTGCAAATTGCACTTCCGTATCTCTACCATCATTAAAATGTTTCTGTGTTGGAAATGATTTTCATAAATTGTTATCAGAATTTTTAACCTTGACAGCAACATCAGATTACAACACAATATTGTCCATTTAATGTATACTAAAGGTTCACTTTAATTGCACAATCCCGGATCGATTTCCCGTCAATGATTTTACTTCACTGTGCCACTGCAGTCAAATCTTTTCAAAAATAGATTTGATTCTGGTATATTATCACATACCGGTAGCAAAGAAACATATTCATAAATTAATTACTCAAAATGTGAATTCGGCAAAATGTCAATTTTTCATATAAAATTTCTGAGAATGAAATTGCTCTATCCAGGAAACGTTTGCCTGATAATTGTCAAGAAGTGTTTTAGAAAGAGAAAAATGCGCTTATTCAATCCACACTTTTGGTGCACCCAATGACAAGTGCTCACCTGAGCCTAACAACACATAGCTTTGAAGTCGCTGTAGATGCAGTAATCAAACAATTCAATTGCGACAAAAGATGTGGGAACCACTTAGTTTTTATTCAAAAAAATTAGAAGCTGCTGGAACTTGTTACTCTGCTTTTGACAGAGAACTGCTTGCAATTTAAAAGGCTGTAAAATATTTTCCTTGAACATTTTAAAGAACGAAACCCAAGGCAACAAAGACACTTAGTTTATAGCCGAATTTACTTCTAACATTAAGCACATGTCCGGCTGCGATAACATCATTGCCGACTATTTGTCACGACCAAATGAGTGCGAAACAATTTCTCATGCGGGTATTGACGTACTTAAATTATTGGAGCTACAAGATAACGAC
Source organism: Tipula confusa (assembly GCA_963556175.1). Classification (NCBI taxonomy): domain Eukaryota; kingdom Metazoa; phylum Arthropoda; class Insecta; order Diptera; family Tipulidae; genus Tipula; species Tipula confusa. Next base: position 195,542,960 of record OY744475.1, on the reverse strand, counting down.
TTGGAACTAAAAACTATGATCTAAATTCCTAAGACTGCTTCATACAAAAGTAAATTTATGTTTGATACCTGTAGACAATAATTCATAGTATATCTCACCCCGGAACCAAAGCAACGAGAAAACTCATTTGTTTACGATATTTTTGGCCGAATATTAATAAAAATATTGGCGAATGGGCAAAAGCCTGCATAAAATGTCAAATGGCAAAAGTTATTCGAAACACAAAATCTCCAATCGGAATATTCGATCTACCGAAAGCGCGCTTCGACCATATACACAATGGACTTGGTGGGGCCATTGCCTAGATGTCGAGAGTACATTTATCTATTAACCGCATAGTTGACAGATTTTTTAGATGGCCAGAATTCAGAAACTGGGAAATGGAAGGCATTCATCAAGCTCTAGGAAATGCCTTAAAAAAACTTTGCGTTTAATCTACTTTCAGAACCGAGCTAACAGGAGCATTAACTGCCTATAGTAGGCGAACTGATAATATACAGCATACTTAAGTTTCCAGTTCAAAGTAATGGAAAATTCACAAATAATCTACTACTTTTGGTTAGTAACATTCTGTGAATATTGCGACTGCAATAGAGAGATGTATAATTCGCCTAAAATAGCTCAAGAATAACTAATAAGATTTAGTGGTATAAATGTCCTACTGTTCAGAGATCCAATCAAATTACCTACCATGAGAGAAATCACATTTTAATAAGATCATATGGCCCACTGTCGTATAATGCAAATGTACGAGATCGCATAATATACAGACAGAAGATCTGGACTGTGTGAAGCTAGCGAGAGATAATTGTTGCAACAATGAAGCGTGATGAGATGAAAATATACGACTGAAGAAAATGGTTTACGTAAAAGTTTTACCAAAAAAACTAAATGTTCAAAAAGAACGGGAATCAATCGTTGGTCCCTAATAGAAAATCATGTTGCGGATTGAGCATTGGAACAACGATAAAATGCGGATATATTATAAGATGAAATGTGATTTTTGAATGACTTTCTTAACTGTATTTTCGACATTATTAATCCTAAATTGCTGACGAAACACCAGAATGACTGTTTTTCGTATGGACATCTCTTATTAAAACCGTTGTAAAATGACCATCTTGTGGCAATAACAATTGATATTTCTGGTCGTAGTAATCCATACCGCTCAACTTTAGTCTGCCTCCAACTCTTAGCATTTTCTCGTCGTCGACAAATGGGGATAAACTCATTAATTTATTACTCACAGACAAAGGATTCAAGGTCTTCATATCTTTCTATGTTAAAAATATCCTCATTATGAGTAACTACCAAAGAAAAATTACAATTGTGTTTGGTTTCAGGTAATGTTTGAATATTTTTGAATATTTTTAAACCATACCACAATTTGATCGTTCCCTCCAACTATACCCATCCAAAAAGGGTATTGTGACTGTCAGCCAATCCATTTTCTAAATTCAATTTATGTGATTTAAGAATGTCCCAGAAACATGCACTTCCTATTAAAACGTCTTGGAATATTAAATTCTGGGTCAGCTAATAAAAGATTGGATGGTAAACACCATCTTGGAATAGTAATAAATTGGGAGGGCAATCCGTACTGATTTCATCTACTAGATTGAATCTCCGTGTCTATTTTATGATATACCTCTGTCTTAGAACCATGCACACCCTTTTCTTTTATTAAAAATATGGCAGTAGTTTAAAGTATATTGTGATGCACAATTGTGCATTGTGATCACAAAGTATATTGTGATGCATAACAAATTTGACTTCGAAATTTCGTTGTCTGTTTCCTTTGAATTATTTTCGGTTTCAAGAACTATATGATTTACTGACAATTGAGTCCCCGGTTTAGGTTTCAATGACATATCCCTGTGCAAAAGTACACGGTGTTTCAATTTGCACAATTGAACACGGGCTAGACAAACAAGTTTTTTGCCAAATGCTGATCATTAAAATAATTTAAACATCTAAACTTTGTTTCATGCCTTTCTACCGGTGACAAATTACGAATTTCAAAACATTAAATTATAATATTTTTTGCTACAAATAGTACAACTATCTTCATATCTCAAAGCATCATCTGTCTTTGCCATAGCCGCAAAGGTTTTTGAAGATTTAGTAGTGCTCGGGTGAGGTGAATTTTATTTTGGCTTGAAATGGTTTGCCGGTTTACGATCTGTCTCTACTGTTGATAAAACACGACATCTATTTTATAAAAAATCAGATAATTCTTTCTAAAAAGGAAGAACATCTTTTTTCTGCTGAGCTTCCCACAATTTACGCGTATCAACCTCTAAGTTCAACGTTATAATATGAATTATCACCATATCCCTTATACTTATCGATCTTTATATCCAATTTTCACAGCGACCGTAAATGAATTTCAAAATTATGAATTAAATTTTGCAATTCCCTAACAGTAACCTTGCTAACGAACTGTAATTTAAATAACTCCCGTATATGTTTCTCGATCAATATTTTGTTATTTTCATACCTATCAAGCAAAGCTTGCCACGCACAATTAAATCCATCCGCAGACAATTCTATTTTTTCTATAAACTTCTTTGCGTCTCCTACTACAAACATATTTAAATACCACAATTTTCCAACCTACCGACAAAAGGAGGAATTTTGCTAATACTAAACCACCATTTTTATCGATAAAGTTTTACGAATCTTAGACCATAACGAATCGTGCAATAGAAATATCGTTTAGAAAATTTATTTGTTACCTGAACTTAAGGCATTTTTCAGCTAAATTTTTTTGACTTTTATACGAGCCTTAAAAAATTTTACACTTGCAAAATTTCACCCCCATGTTTATAATAGAACACAAATTATTATTTATTTTATAGTATCAGGTAATAATTAATTTACAGTTTATGGCAGTTGTAAAGTTTAAGGCAGTTGTTATGGTTCAGTAGTAAACAGCAGTCTTGCTTTCACCACAGACAGATTTTTGGCAGAAATGACGAAATCCATTGCATTATATTCCTATATAATGCAATTATATAATGTAGAAAACGCTCGCAAATCTTTGGCAAGTTTGATAGAAGTGTTTCTTCTTGGTAATGCTAGACTTTTTATTATTTCTTGGAAGACAAGGTTAGCACCAAGTTGTTCCAAAAACAAAGAACGTTTGTATAGTTTGTTTTTATCCTAGTCCCGGTAGACTTCTAACCACAAAACGTAGGCATAAACACTTGATACATCTAAATTATTACAAAATAAGGCAAAAGGCCAGAAAGTTCGTTTTAGTTTTGTGGTATAGGTCCCAACTATTTGATCAAAGATATCGGCACCCGACTTAGTTTTATTTTAATATGTCATCATTTCACGCAAATTTTTGTCATCAGTAGAAGTAGAGGTTGTAAGATGAAAAGTACTCATAACTGTGTCTTTTTTGTATTTTTGGGACACCAAAGATTTTGTTACAGGAAAATACAGGACGGCGGTGTAATTTATGTTTCGTAGAGGTTGGTAAAATTGTTTTATTAGAGCGCACTGTTTCAACCATTGTATTTTTTTTTTCTTCAGTAATTCCTTCGCCAAGTTACCCATATAGGTTAAAAATAGGCGCCAACTTATTGCGAGCTCTGCGTTTCTGCCGATCGTTTTTTTATCAATCCGAATGACGCAATAAATTAATTTGAACGCCTTTTTCCGTCATGATAGTTGGAAAAATTGGTCGACGCATTTTATTATCCTATTTTATTCGCATTTTATTATTCACTCAAAATGATACAGATGAGTGAAATTTCACCCGAAGGTTGATGTCGTATTTTCGTAAGTATCGACTTAACTGTGCTGTCTTAGAAAAAATCCGCATTATTTTATAAAGTTATAGGATCAAATAAATACAAGAAACAGTTGGTAACGATGGACTCAATAATTAAAAAGTTACAAGACATTAAAATCTGAAATGGGTGAAATTTCATCCAGAGATCGTATAAGGGTTAAATAAACTTCCAAGTGCTTTAATTTTCATAGATCATAATAAAATATTTTCTTCAAGACAATGAGAGGACCTATTAGTCCTAATGGGTCGAATAAACTGGCCAGCTCGGATAGCATAATGCGTTTGGTTAATTTTTGTGATCTACCTCTTGGATCAACTTGGATCACTTCACTCTTTTGTGCTTGTATAGTTTTTATATGGCTGATCTTTATCACAGCAATTCCTTTAGCTTAATTTTTGAATTTGAACCGATGGAAAATGTCCGCCGTAGACATCTTCGGCAGTTTTAGAACAAATAATGAACCCATTATAACCTGAGATATCCATAAAATTAAAAAAAACAGTCAGTGGCTACTGAAAAGTTTATCTAAAGTATATTGACTAAGTCTTTTGTTAACGTCCTGAATCATATTTCGTTTTCTATCATTTCTAACGCTAACTAAATCGCTTCGCAGTGCATTGTGCTTACATTAGAGGAACCATTCTTGAAATGGCATGGAGTTTTTCATCGATATATAGTTGCCTTGAATATAGGAGATCTAATCATAACTCTAAAACTTTTCCCTGGATACGTTGTGAGATGCATAAGAACCAGCGAGCAGTAAGATACCAATGCTTGGTTGTATATTAGTTCTTCTAGAAATGGCATAACTCGTAGCACAAGATTAGGAGTTTACTTTTTTCATTAGATACCGCCATTTTTTAATCACCGTTTTTCGACATGTAATAGTTAAGGGTCATATGGGCCCGACGCAACAAGTAGATTTTTACCGAAATAAAATTAAATTAAAGTTTGGAATGCTAAAAAATTCCCATTAATAAGAATAGTGAAAAAAAATAAAATAAAAAAAAAAAAAACTTGTGGGAGGTTTTGTGAAATTGAAAATCTTGCTGCATTTTCCTCTTCGTTTTACATTTTTATTTGCTTTTACATTGTGTATAGTACTATTTCTAATTGTACGGATTATGAAGGTTGTTATTTACAGATTTTCATTCAACATCTTATAATGCATACAATTAATTGAATTGATTTGTCAGAAAATTACATTCCCTATAATTATTTAAGACATTAAATGGATCACAGGTATATATAAACTTTACTTATGCAAGCACGTGAAAAATTATTTTTTATAATTCGAAGAGGTGTAATAATTGTAAAAAATTCCAAACGAATTTAGTCATCGAAACATATCTTAATTCTTGGAATTAATTCTTAATCTTTTAAGTAATTAATGAAAAAATCTTACAAAACATGTCAAAATATAATCCATAAATTGTGTTTAGGTGTCAATCATAAAAAAGTAAAAAGTAAAAAAAAAAAAAAATGTTCACACAGGAGACAAAGTGTCTACCACAATAAAAAACCCAAAAATCTCTAAGTAGGTTGTCTAAGTAAAATATAAAGAATTCCGACACATTCCTGTTCCGTCTATATATCTCTTAAAAAAAACCCAACGGTTGTCAACGCGCAATCCACATATCAAGCATATACAAAATTTAAATTATAGTTTTCGTTGATTCGATCATTATAGCTTTGTATAGATCTAAAGACGCGATGACTGAATTTATATGGACCGAAATAAATTTCAGCATGTCTACAAAACCGCACCTTGATGAATTTCATTAAAATAAAATTAAATAATTTAATTAGACGTTTGTTGCTAAAACATTAATGAATAAACATTTTTTTTTATGATGCTGTAAATGATGATGATGATGATTATAATGATGGCACAATCACCAAATATAGAAGTACATGAGAACTTAAAACTGTTTTATCATAAATCTAAAATTGATTTACTGAGAATTACAACTCGAAGGTACATTTTTTTGTCTCAAAGAATATCCATAAAAAGGTTCAATTAACTATAAAATTCCTTGTCATCCTTGATATTGTATAAATGTGTGGAGGCATGATACGCGCCGAGAAAAGTTATAAAAATTACAATTTATGTAGACCAATTATTGTGACTTTATATCAAATTAAGACCGGGAAAAGCCATAAAAAAATTCTTCATTTTATGTATAATCGAGTTTTTGTTTACTGAAAATAACGACCTAAGATTTTGGTCTTAAATTTAATTTATTTTTTGTAAGACCTTCGAATTATAATAATAAAAGAAATAAAATAATAAAATTGAAATTGGAAATAAATCGTGATATCTTTACCTCCTTACATACTGTACTTGTTTTTGATGTGTGGCGCACGGATGCTAAAAATGAATCGTTGTCTTGACTATATGTTCTTTAAATGCAATGGTTAAAAAATTAAAAAGAAAAAGTTATAAAAATCTTACTGCGGGCAGTTTATTTTTGGTATTCATCATTAAAAACTTTAATTATGTGGTAAAATTATGGCCAAACATCTTAAATTAAGATATTAGTTTAATTTAGTTGTCGACCTGTAATTTGTATTGCCTTTAATAATTCAAAGTCAATAATTCAATTTAGGACTAAGCGTAATCAATAAATATTTAAACGGTAGCTCAATTATTGAGCAACATTTCGGTTTTACACCGAAAAATAATTCTTAAAGCAATATTGAGCAAATGTTGTAATATTATAGACAAGTAATATGTCAAAATTGAGCTACTAAATTAAAATTGTGTCACTTCATATATTGAGCAACTTTTTATTTATTTATTAACTTGTGTTAACAATAAACAAAAATGGAAAAATCTTTAAGATGGTATAATATACAGGAATCTGGGCTTTGGCTTAACTCTCGGCCAAGAATTAATTTGACTTAGTAACGGGTCCGAATTTTAGCATGATTTAGCTGCATGCAATACGTCCTCATCGTAGCCTCCAATGATTGTAATACTCCAAATGTAAATTGTATTTGGGAACAAATGGTTTGGAAATATGGATCTCAGAAGAAAACGAGTAGCTCCATTTTTCACGTAAATTCTAATTGTCAATGGTTTCCAAGCGGCATGGCGAGTAACTGGCAAGATGAAATAATCATTTCCAAACTTGTAGCGTCTGTTCTCCAGGCTAGAAAGGCTTTGAATAGCCAGCTTCTTTTCTCCATGCTAGAAGCAGCTGAAGAGGGCGTTAGTCTTGGATTAAGCGGTTTGCCAAATAAATCTGTAAAAAGGCTTCACTTAAAGTAGCTCAATTATTAGGCTCAATCAATAGGGAACTTTACGATTTTACACCGGTAAATTGTTTTTAAAGCAATAAGGAGCAACTATTGTAATGTATCAAAACTGAGCTACAAAATTATATTTTTTCTATTTTGAGCAACTTCATTTTTATTTATGAACTTGTAATAAACAATAATTGAAAAATTTCAAATTCGATCGAATGATATATTGGCAACAATTTTAGCTAGTATAGGAGGTCTGGGTTTTTCTTAACCTTCCATCTAGAACTAATTTGACCCATATACGGCTCCGAGTGTTAGATTAACTAAGTTCATGAACAACTGTATGCATTACGTGTTCGCCGAGAACGCCGGTCAAAGTTATAATATACATGTAGAACTCTATACATGCAGTCTTCGAGGAAAACGAATGACTCCATTTTTCACGTAGATTCTAATTGCCAATGATTGCATAGCAAGTAAATGCCGAGAATAAATAAATAACAATTTCTAAACTCGAAACGTCTGTTCTCTAGGTTAGAGGCGACTTCTCAATGTTAGGAGCAGCTGAATCAAATTAAGCGGTTTGCTATGTAAATGAGTTAAAAGGCTTTACAGGGATCTAAAATATTTGACTTTAAAGTAGCTCAATTATTGGGCAACACTACGATGTTATACTGGAAAATTGTTTTAAAGCAATATTGAGCAACGGTTGTAATACATCAAAACTGAGCTACTAAAATTAAATTCTGATTTTCACTTCATATTTTGAGCAACTTTTTTTTATGAACTCTTAATAAAAAATAATGGGAAAATCACAAAATCGATCGAAGATATATGAGCAAAAGTTTTAACAAGCAGGTATAATATATAGGAGGTCTGTATTAGGCTTAATCCCCTTTATTAGGCTTAATTTATGATCAACTGCATGCCTTAAGTCCTCGTCTAAAATTTCATTTGGAAACAAATGGTTTAAAAATATGTGTCTCAAAGAAAACAAATGGCTCCTTTTTTCTCTAAAATTCTGCCAATGAGTTCCAAACAACAATGCGAATCAATACCTTTGAATAGCACTTGACCTATATGATTGTCATTTTCCAATAAAAGTGCAAAATGGCATCAACCTTTAATAGACAAGCAAGATACACCGTTCCTTGGAATGTTGATGCATTAAACATCCTGATTCAAGGCATAGCTACCATCCAATATCCAAAAAACATCTGCAAATATTACAGCCAGTTCATGCAACTACTTTGTATTGTATTGGCCATCGGAAGACGACTACCGAGAGCTCACAAAGAATAGTACAACAAAATTGTAAAGAATGACAAACACAGTATTTGATAATTTTGGTCTAGTCATCCAGAATCATCCCTTTTAATAAGGCAACTATTCGAGACTTTATCAGTTTTGGACCCAACCGTTCAATCGATTTCCATGCTCATATATTTTGGCATCCCAGAGAAACTCACTCTATATAAAAATTAACTACATATGGATCGAAATATAGTGTTTGCTCCAATTTGAGATAACATCGGTTGTACGACAGAGAGATTCGCGACTACCTTATTGAGACAGAACTGCGTTTTTTAAAAATCTAGCAGCATCTCCAGTGCAATTTCAGAAACAGATAACCATGACTACAGCAACGTGGAACTATAAATAACTTGGGTCAACTATAACACCAAAAAACGATTTACAGGCAGATATATAAAAGCCCGAATTGCTGCCGGTTACAAAGTTGTTTGTGTGAGCAAACCATTTATCGGGGTCTTCCAAACTAGCGCTTTATATAAAGCCGTAATACACTGGAAAAACAATATCAAATTAGGATGAATTTCGAGATTAGGCACCTCCTCGGAGCATATAACCGAATTAGTTGGCTTGGTTATGTAAAGCCAGAGAGGTATACAATAGTATGCACAGTTATATTGAGATACTTTCTCTACAAACGAATGACTCACAAGTACGTTCACTTGATAAAATATCCCACCCAAAAACATAATGTGTGGTCCCGAAAACTTCAAACTATAATTTTATGAAAAATTATTTAAAAAAAAAAAAATACAATTTACAGAAGGTGCTTAAGCAGCATCTTATACTTTTCGTGTTTTTTTTTTTTTTTTTAATTTTTTTCCCGTACCATTTGTAACGAGATTGTTGATTTGACATTAAAATAATTAAGAGAAAATTAACAACAAAAAAAAAACTGGGAGATGATTATGAAAAATAATAATAAGACGTTAAAGAAAACGATTTTTTGTTTTGGTTTCATATATCCATATGCAGCATCATCATCATCCACAGTTCGTGATTATTTTTTAATTAATTGATTTTGTTGTTGTTATGTAAAGCGCAATATGTATGTGAAATTTTATTCTTCTTCGGTAATTATTATAGAGTTACGCTCATCTTATATGCATAAGAGTAGATATGGCAAAGATGAGAAATTATTATGCAACAAAAAACAGTGGGCGATGTAATTATGAAAAAATATTTAATTGCAGTTTTAAGATAAGAATAAGATCTTTAAGACTGGTTTATTGTTAATTGATTTGTATTTAAACTTATGTTAAACATGCGAATTGTTTGTACTCTGCTATATTTTTTTAATCGGATCCTGAATAAATTTGCTGGTTGTCTGGTAAATACAACAAACATTATTAGTTTGAAACATGTTTTGCAAAGTGCATATAAACGAGAATTATATCCACAGCTAGCACAGTATGCTAGCACAGTATCGAAGTTTATAGTAAGAGGTGACTATGGGCTTATTACCCGCATCTTTACAAAAGCAAAATTGGTCACTTACAATATTTAAAAGAAGTACTATATATAAGCTACTAAAAAGGCTGAAACAGTATTTTTTGTATCTATCTTGTATATATATTTTTTAGCCCCGAAGCTCTCCTAACTTTTTCGCGGTTGATTTTTAACGTCCTAATTTACGCCGTCACTAGCCAAATCGAGGACGCACGAATACAGATTAGCTTTAAATCTATCTGCACATTGCATTTTTCTAGCCAGACTACATTGCAACAGGGGATCAAAGTTGTGTCAATCGTCATCACCTGTCGTAATCAAGTGATGACACATTTTTTTACAACCCTCCTCTATTGGGATTCGAACCAGGTACCACCTGACTCAAGCACTACAGCTTTAACCACTATGCCAAAATCACTGTTTGTAGATATCAAAATAAAGAATGTCTCTAATGCTTCACATTAGGCGTACAGCTCTGTAACATCACTTTCATTGAAGTATGGATTATAATGGCCAAATACTGCTGTTCGAGAAAAATAATGTAATACTCTTGTTGCTGGCGCAGCTCAAAACAAAGCATTCGATAAAATGCGAATACTCGATATTAGGAGTATTTGGCCTGTTGTAAAAGTAGCAAACAAGGTTTCTTAACTTTGAAACGAGTAGTTCAACAAACTTGGAGTCTGCAACAAGAGACTCGCAAAATTATACACAAAGCTAAAAATTGCATTACTCGCATTACACCATGAAAAAATTACAAATATGCAAAATAAGCAGCTATGAGTGCGGCGTTAATAATAACACTAGGAGCCAGGTGCTGCAGAAGTTAGAAACCAACTAAAAATGGACTGGGCATTTAATGGCCAGCCAGCAACCTAGTTGTTATGATGACTGAAACCTTTGTTGTTTTCCATCTTTTTCAGTTATAATAGTATTTATAGGATAACTGACTTTGTATATTTATTTTTCGAATGAAAACCACCAATCGATTGTAGTCTGTGAAGCAAAACTAGGAAGCTACGGGCTTACAGCTATATTTCAAGAACTTTGATGAATACTTCAATTACTTCCTTTTACATTAGTGTTTTGACAGTTCAAAAAAGTGATATTATATATCACTGAATATTATAAACAAAAGGTTTACACTTCGTACATGTAAAAATATTTATGTCAGGTGTTAATTTGTATTTTAAATTGCTCGTTGTAATAGCTAGGTGATCATAATAAATTACACAACTGGAATATTTACACAATTATTATTATCAATGAAAAATTTACTTCGTGCATGTAATTAATTAGTACCTATCGGCTATTTTATTGCATTATTTTATTACATTATTTAAATGTTTGTAAAATAATCGTAATTATAATAACTAACACGACAAAGTATTTCTAATATTAATAGTATCTATAGTGCGAATAATATTTACTTCGTGCATGTAATATTTATTAATCGTTAAATGGTTATTAAAAAATATTACTGTAAAGTTTAGATTTTAACCAAAGCAAAATTTTATTGTAAAACTTACAATACATGACTCATTATAAAGTCACCTGGGAGAAGAAACGCGATCAAACCTAGGTGACCCAATGCCGTAGCTGGAAGAAACTACCTAGGATAAGTAAACTGCATCGGGTCAAACTTCTTACGCTAGAAAAACTTTTATGGATTTTTTGAACGTCAATAGTGTCTTACAGGTTTTGTAAGGAGAGCACTTGTCTGACTTATAGGCTTACTTGGTTTACATATCATGTCCAAGCTAGATGCTATAAATAATAGGATAGCGGTACTACCATTCTTATACGAAATTGAATTCCTTACTAATTACTGGCCAAAATATATGTTCCAGCTGAAATTGAAGCAAATGTTAGTACCCCGAACAAATACCTCACGTTTTGCTGTATTTAGGTAAGACAAGTCAATTGACTTGACTTCAAACAGCGCCCTAATTCTAGTAAAACAATTATAATGGCAAGTGACTTGAATTCCCGCTACACCACGTGGGGTGGCCCAAACAATAACCAAATTGGGCAAGTGCTTTTTAGTCATTCAATAATCCTAATATCCAATTAAATGCTGCTACTGAGCCTACAATCACTGGTGGAAACTTAGTTTTTAGGTACTATCTTATAACATCTCTCTGATCACTCCTCCACGAGACTTACATCGGAACCTTTCCGTCGATTCCCACATTTTTACTACACTGAAGTTGAGGTACAGCAAAATCCCAAAAGCCAGCCTATATATTTATGCTAAAGTATAGTATCTTAGAATACAAAACCCAAATCATATACCTAAGTGTAACTAGTTAAAGATAGCCAACCATCACCCCTATCTCGCAATATCCACTTTTTTCCTAAATCAAATTAAGATTATACAAGGCACATATGACTCACGGCAAAATTTTCGCTATCGCTGCATAGATGGGGCGAAGCTCGTTCAAAGGCCACTGGAACAGTCTGTTATTTTTGCAATTAACCAGCAATTGATTAATATTGTCCTAAACCACTAACCAACAAATGCACAAACAAGAAAGTTCATGCGAAACGCGCAAATATAGAGAATCTCAATATCTTCGCTAGATGGCTCCAAGTGAAGTTAATTGACATACTATAAGAACTAAAAGAATTAGAGTGTTAACAAATTTTCAAAACTAGCCATAAACGTTTCAAAGTTTCCAATTATAGGTAGTCTACTTTTCAGCTACAAGAGGAAAAACGAATTGCTAAAAATTATTTGATATTCAATACAAGAAATTTATGGTTAAATACCATGCATTGAAATGCTTTTGAAATCTACACCAGCACATCTAAGAAATCAAAATTAGTTGGAATTTAAACTTGACGATACTAAAAAAAACTCTTGGAGTATACTGGAATTCCAGTATCGGCTTCAGTGTGATCCAATAAATATCTGGTATCGTAAAATTTTCAAAATGGAACCTAATCTTGATTAACGTAAAATTTTTGATTCTGAAACTTACAAATTATCACTAATATCATAAAAAGTTGTCTTGCTCCTATGTCGAAAACAAAAGTTGATCCGATTAAAAAGTAAAAAGCTGTGTGGACCTGATAACTAAACTATAATGCACCAAGTTATATAAGTAATGGATCCAATAATCTCATTAAATATGAAACTTTACTGGCCAAACAAATATCAGGAATATCTTTGTGGTGCACCATTGCAAAAAAACAAATTAATAATGAATGGGTTAAAATTGGCCAACATTTTCTACCCGGCATCGGCAACAAAAAACTACTTCTCCAAGTGAAACTAATAAACAGAAATTCAAACGTACAAAATAATTCGCTCTGTGGACCTTGGCAACGAATTGTAATAAATGTTCAAAAACTAGACCAAGCAAACTCTGAACTTCAACGCATATAGACTGGCATTTTATGCCACCATTTTCTTCACATATTGGAGGACTCTGAAATGCAGCCGGAGGTATTTGTCATAAACCGGTTAATTTGATTGATTTGTAATGTTTAATCAATATGTTTAAATATTATTTATATTAATTTTAAAGTTTTGTGTCAAATAAAGTGTACATAAATTAGATTTTCGGCGATTAGTTTTTTGTCAAATAAACTGTGTATAAATTAGATTTTCGCTAATTACATGACATATTGGTCAATAAATGGTGAATTTAATTGATTTGTAATGTTTAGTGAATTTTTTTAAAATCTAATTTGTATTAATTTTAAAGTTTTGTGTCAAATAAAGTGTATATAAATTAGATTTTCGTCGATTAAATGACGTATTGGTCATAAATCGGTTAATTTAATGGTTTTGTAATGTTTAATCATTTTTCATTATTTAATTTATATTATAATTTTTATAATTTTATATTTTTAGTTGCTGATAAAAGATGACAGAATACAGAAAACCTAATGCAGAGCAGTTCAATAAAATTGCGATTATCTTATGCTATCAGTAGTTTGAAAATTAGCTTCCGGGATATACCTCATGATCATTATAGTCGTTTCTATCTTGAATGGAAATATATTTATACAAATATAAATATATGAAAATCCCTCCCATCCTAATAGTTGCTAAATTTAAAAAGGCTGTGGGAATAGGATCGGCATTAACCAGAACACATGACAAGCGCTTGGTCTTACAGTCTCATCAATCAAAGAATCGATCAAATATTATAGCGGTAAGCTACACTATAGTTATACTAACAAAGATTAAACAGCCCTGTACCAAATATAAAAATAAATCAAAAAAGTGTTACTTACAATTTCCCCGGCTCTCTTCAATATCCAATATAATATTTGTTTGCCCCGTTTCCACTTCGCACAGTTGTACTTTGCCATAAACACAATTAACACTAATTATCACACAAATTACAAATAAACAAATTATCGACTTATCTGCCATATTGCAATAAGATCGATATACACAATTTTTTAACATTTTTTTTTTAAATATTTGTATTATTATGAATTTTAGCAGTCAGCTTGCCTATTAATTATGCTGCTGCTGATGATGAGGTTGCAATTATTGCTATATACTCCTATATATAATTATTAATATAAGAGTGTATGTATACGATTGTCGTCACTATCGTTGTTGTTCAATCGCCATAATGTCTGCAAAGAAAAAATAAAAAGAAGAAATCACTATTAATTATAATTATACTTTAAGCATTTAACAACAACAACAACAAAAAGAGCAAAAAAATATTTATAATTAAATTATCACAAAAATTACAAAAAGCTTTATAATTAAAATCAAGTTTTTTTTCTACTTGCGACGACCAACAACAACAACAAAATACCACTTTACATGTAAAGCTGGGGTACATAATTTTTGTAAATTGAATTTTTATGTTAGTTTATAATACGAAAAGATATTTTATTGGTGGAGCTGCGACGAGAGTTAAAAACTATTATTTTTTTTTGTGTATACACATAGTTAATTTAAATATTTTCATGGTCATCAAACCAGGTTGATTGCGATCGGTGTAAACTTTAAGCAAAAAAAAAAAAAACTTGAGAAACACAAAACGAAATTGGTTAAGTTAAATTAAGTTTTCGGACTCGAGTAAAATTGGTCGCAAAATTTACTTTATGTTGTGGATCGTTTGGTTAAACAAATACTGCGATTTTTACGAATGTGTATGTGTGTGTATGCAGAGTGGTAAGTACGATAAAAACGTAGTGTTTTAATGGTCAATTAATGTAAATCATAATAAATGTTTATAAATTTGTTGTATTCAGAAAATTTGGTGGTTGTTTCTGGTTTGTTGATGATGGATGGATGGATGGATGGGTGATTTAACATTTTGTGTGGTTTATTTTATATATAATTTTGTATGCAATAATGTTTTGGTCGTTGACTTTAAATTATTTAATAAGTATATGCGTATAACAAGATGTTGACATTAACTTTGTATTTATAGCTTGTTTAGTACAAAGTTGTAGAATGAAGTTTATGACTTCAGAGGAAATGAAGTTTTTTATTTTAATTGCCAAAAACAAAAAAAAAATGCATCATATTAACATATTGTGTGGAAGATAAAAGAATCTAACCTTTACCTTTAACAATAGTTAAAAGGTCATGACCTGGTGATTTTCTTAGTAAATGGTCATCTATCTGCATTTCGGTTTAATACCAAACAACTTCGTGATTATGTAGTTTCTATGTTTTTGTTGTAATTTGCCATGTCTCACACCAGTAGTACTGATTTTACGCACGAGTTAAACATTCGTATCTGGGTTTTGAGTGACTGCAATTTCCTATATTATTTTATGGTATTCTGGCAAAGGTTGCTTTCGTATTATTACCAAAGTGTAAGTCAAAACTAAAAACTAATTTATAAACTTCCTATAACTGAATTGTTTCTATCTCCAGCCATGCAGCTATATTAACAAATAAATTAAGTGTAATCTAAAAAATGTACCCACATTTTTTTTAATATCTCTTCCATCATTGATATAAAACGAAATTTCATGTTCATATGCAAATTAAATTAAATTTTAAAGTGACATTGTCAAAAATTGCTGAGTCATTCAAAAAGCTTAAGTCATTAATTAAATATGCATTTTTGCAGAACTATGCTTCTTGTAAGATTAATTTGCTAGATTTTTTTGCAGCCAATTAAACAGGATTAGTCTGAAGATTATATCACCTGTTTGCGATGATGCAATATTTGTAAAATCCATTTTTGCAATTAGACAACCAAGTTTAAGGTGGGTGGTAGTTCAAGTTGAACATTTCGTCAAATTTAATCAAACGTAGGATTATTTCACCGAATATATATATATATATATATATATATATATATATATATATATATATATATATATATATATATATATATATATATATATATATATAAATATATATAATTTAATTTTTTGTAATATATATATATTTTCTTTGTTTTTTTGGCTTTTAGCAAAAAAGTTGGGCTTTTAGCTAATTCCAAATAAAAGCCTAAAAGCAAGAGAGTATATACATAAATTGTAGTATGAATAATTGCTCAATTTGTTTAACAATGAAACTGCATTTTTTTAGTTTACCTTCTGTTTGGCAAGCTTTTTTTGACTTATGTTCTCGTAGAATGTTTCAATGAGTTAAATTGCAATTCCTCCGCAAGTTGTTTATATTTTAGACATTTGATCGGGTTCTGTAAAATTTAATTCCTTCATCATTAGCACCTGCTTTGAGAAATATTAACAGCGCAATAATTCAATTAATCTCAATTTTCATAATTAACAATGATTATCAAATTATCAAACACTATAACACTATAAAAAAACAAAATATTCTAATTTTAGTGAATTGGCTTTTGCCGATTTTTTGACACAGAATCCTTCCATTTATTTAAGATAAATAATAATTTTATAAATTACAATACTAACAGCAACATATAGTATGGCTACAAAATAATTTTTACGTTTAAATTTGACAGAGTAGAAACAATCTTGTCAAGCGCATTTGATTGTTTTATTTAAAAAAGAAAACGCATGGCTTCCTTAGGCATAAATTGTTTATTTGTGTTGATGAAAATTCGAATAATGCAAAACAAGTGCAAATTATCGGTGACTCGATTTTTCATTATTTGTTTTTTATTTACGATAAAAATGCGATAGTCGAAAATACCATTTTTCTATTGAGTTAAAGGCATTTAACGTAATGTGCAATTGGTCAGAGTGTCTTTCATAGGACCATGCTGCAATTGCTCTTGAGTCGTTACTTCTAGTATCTAGAAGGTTCGGTTATTTACAACCTTTTGCCTTCTCTGAACATTGTTTCAGTGGGAGCTGTACAACGAATCTGCCTTCCATCCAATCGCCTCAATTTCCCAGAATTGTTTCAGCATTTTGACCAATCTAATTTCTTCCGTAATCACTTGCCCTACCTTGCTTGATGTAAGTGCCAATAAACCTGCCTTTGCTTCACCTCATAGAACCCAAACCAAATATCATTTTTATAGCCATTCAATTTTTAAATTTGGATTTCCGATTCAATATCGTAGGTTAAACACGTGCTGCACGCCTAAAATTACATCATTTTCCTGCGAAACATTAAATTTAGGATCAGCCAAGAATAAATTTAAATTTTCTAATTTTGAAAATGACTGTGCATGTATCTTGAAAATGCGCGATTTTAAATTA
The DNA here is from genome assembly GCA_963556175.1 of Tipula confusa. Taxonomy (NCBI): domain Eukaryota; kingdom Metazoa; phylum Arthropoda; class Insecta; order Diptera; family Tipulidae; genus Tipula; species Tipula confusa. The sequence goes on along the minus strand of OY744475.1, from coordinate 195,525,510 downwards.
AGGGTGACAATCCCCTTGATAACTTGATTAACTGACCCACCAATACCAGATATAATGGTTCGAGTAATACGCCTGCGGATAACAGCAATAATCAGCTAAATTTTTATATAAAATTCGACATGGAAACCGAATTCATGTTCAAATTCGCTTTGCTCCCTTACTAATACCAGGACCGTTGGTAAAATATGATTGGCTGATATAGTATTATACGAATTTGTTACTTTGGCATCTTTCAACGCTGTATTGCGGCTTCGTTTGTTGGTATCGTCTAAGTGCAGAAGCGTATGATGCTTCTTACCACAATTTTTCTTACTCACAATTTCGAGAGGCATCTAAATACGGGATGATTAATTCGCAAACAATTGAAACAAAACTAAAACAACGGCTATCTGCTTTAATATATTGCCAACGTTCTGCAACTGAAAAGTTCTGATATGTATCATCGTCTCTGTAGACACAAAAACCTTAGAAGATTTTTGGTTTGTTGAACGTTTGCTGATAGTTGGTTTTAGAAATTCAAGAGCATCGGAACAATTCAGCAAAAATTTGAATAAACTATCCAAGATTGGGAGGTCATCCTTCCATTATATCTGTGCCCCCAATACACGTGTTTCAGCATCCAACTTTTTGTCCAGAATATGAATTAGCCGAAAATCTCGCGATTCGGCTTCTTTTCCTAAAGCCATTTGCTGTATTGTCCAGAAAACGGTTGAATGTTTATTTTAGGAAGCCTCACATTCACCATAGTTTGCTCCGTCGCCATCGTCACGTTCGTGATGGCGACTAAAATTCATCTACAGACTGAGACTCATCTGGATTCTGCACATTATATTCACTCATTAGTGAATATAATGTGCAGAATCCAGATGAGTTGTGGAATCGCGATTAAATCGCGATTCCACAACGTAAGACTGTCCCGTGAAATCGATCATAATGCTATCTTGATCCGGGTCAACCTTGTAAATTAAAGTTTCAATATCTTTGAATTGCTTTAACAGTACTTTCGCACGTGCTAGCTTGGATTGAAATCCATCAATATCTTGGAGCATGAACAGAATTATAGCGGTTGGTCATTTGGCCTTTGCTCGAGGCACGTGTGCTTTTCCATATTTTGCATTTTACAAATTTACTTGAACCCACTGGTTATTCACTGACGTTTGCCGTTCAAAGAGAAAATGGCAAATATTTAGTGTTATCTTAAATAATATGCAAACAATGCAAAATAATATTGCAAGAGAATATCAATTGCCCTTCTATTAAATACTGATCTAGTAACTAAGAGATGGCGTAATAGTAATGAAAAGGGAAAAAAATGGGACTCATAATTTTATGTGACAATGTAATAATGTTTGTCGATTCAACAGTAACAATATATATATATATATATATATATATATATATATATATATATATATATATATATATATATATATATATATATATATATATATATATATATATATATATATATATAAATACCTCGTAATTGCTAACGCCGTTTAGAGCAATACCCGGCAAACCCGTGTAATATGTATATAATAGTTATACATATTTATATATTTAAGTGCTTCGCACTTAAGCTATGCGTGTTTAAATAACACGGCGCTTCTTTAAAACAAAAATTGTAAATACAGAAAACTAGTAGTCCGTGAGAAAATTCGACACATATCACTAATAATTCAATTACACATTACACAATTAATAACAAGTGTTTTTTTTTTTAAATATATTTTTAACCTTCAACTTAATCTTTTAAAATAAATGAAAATTAATAAATAAACCAAACAATATAACAACAATATTGTATAATATAAACATAACAAATTAATATTTTGTAAAAAAATAATATTTTATTTCTTAAAAGGAAGAATCGATTGCGCGATTTAAATACAATCAAAATGACATCATGCAAGTGGTATAAAACTATCATTTTAGAGGAAAACATGTGTGCTATATATACAAGACTTTAACACACATATATTGATATAATTAGTTTCTATTCAATATCCATTTACTCGTGTATATATTTGTTTTGTTCACTGGATTTTGTGTGCCTGTCTGTCTGTTTTTTTTTTCTTTTGCCTAAATATTATTTAATATTATATTATATATGATCACTTAAAAGATAAGCAGCGCAACGTTTTGTATATTTTATTATTTTCGTGTATAATAAATTATATTTTGGCAAAAGTCTAACATAAATAAATTAATAATCTTCGCGCTGTCTCGCAAACACAACAAGAATAAAGGTCAAAATACTTTTTACAAAACTAAAAACTACTTGTAAGTGTTCAATAGATTTTTGGTTAGAAGATCTTCTTCTTATTATTATATTATATATAAGTATATATACAATATATAAGCATGTGCAACTGCTTCAGAGTATATTGTATGTAAATGGTTAAGCATTTAAACGAATTTGACATTTTCTGCCACGAACAAAACCGTAATTTTAGTGTAGGAGCATAATGTTTTCAAACAACGAGAGTAAAAGTTAGAAAAAAAAAATTTCACCCGTAATCCATCACTTGACAAAATAAACACTTAGCATCAATCATTTTAAATTTAAAAATCGAATTTGAATTAAATTTAATAATTTGCACAAAATTATATAATAATTTTGGAGCTATTATTAATTTGATACATGCGGTGAATTGTGTGTAGGTGGATTATTCATAACAATTTAGTTGCTCTATATATATTGACGTAAGTTTTAGAGTTTTTTTCTTCGATCGATAGTTAAGTGTTTGATTGATCGTATAATTTATTTTATATAAGATTTTATGTGCTATGCAGAGATAAATGTGTAACGAAAATATTAGATAAATATAGACCAAAAAATTATTTTTGGTTGCGCGCGAAAGAGAGCAAACAATGAAGTTAAATCACAGTTTTTTTTTCGTCGTCTTTAACTTGACTTACGTATATGTGTAATTGGCAATATGCAAATATACTATATGGATGTGATTCAATCTAGATCAAATTGTTGGTTTTTTTTGTTATAAATGTTTTTGTGTTTTACTGTGGGAGAAAATGTAATTTTAACGTTGGTTTTTTTGAATTTAATTGCTACTCGGAACAAAATTACACTAATCTTTCTTTTGAAGACATTTTGAGTTCAAAGGTTACTTTTTTAGCCATAGTTGATTTTTCAAACAAATTTTTTTTACAATTAACAATCGTTGTAGATGGTGGTATTGGTCATAAAACGGTTAATATAATTGATTTGTAATATTTAATCAATTTTTAAAAAAATCGAATTCTTATTAATTTTAAAGTTTTGTATCAATCAAAGTGTATATAAATTAAATTTTCGGCAATTAACGACGTATTGGTCATAAGACGGTTAGTTTATTTGATTTCTAATGTTTAATGAATTTTTTTAAATCTAATTTGTATTAATTTTAAAGTTCTTTATAAATTAAAGTGTATATTAATTAGATTTTCGGTAATAACATGACGTATTTGTCATAAAACGGTTAATTCAATTGATTTGTAATGTTAAATCAATTTTTTTTAAATCTTATTTGTGTTAATTTTGAAGTTTACATTCAAATCAATAGTACACCTAATAAATTTTAGCATCATAAAGGTGAAATAATTAATTTGTAATTTACAGGTAAAAACCAGGCGAAATTAGTTCATTAATAGATTTTGTTCTTAACGAAACTTTATAGATTACGGTTGAATGGTGGCACACTGAATTGCTGATAAGAGTGCTAATAATAGTTAAATATTGGCCATTGAGAAACTAATTCTGTCATTACCAACTTACCTTTCCTTTTCCTACACCATAAAAAAATACTAATTATCGATCGCTTAGGTGTCAGTAACCGGGTCGAGTCTGTCATAACTAACCTTCCTTCCACTCCTTCGGTTTTGTTTAATGAAAAGTGGGTGGACGGTGGTGCCCGGCATTTCGGGAGTTCCTGCTTCGTCCTTGGCTATACATTCTAATGAATCAATCAATCAATTAGTGATCGGTGTAGATGGTTCATCAAACGTATGATTTGAGGAAAAATTTATTTATTTTTCAACATAGTCTTCTGTTTGCTCCACTCTCCTAACTCAACATTCTTGAAGCTGGAACCGTGGGCAGTCATTATTTTTTAAAGACGTACTGACTGACGCTGAAAATTGCATAGTAGGAATGCAAATGTTAAAATTTACTTGCCAAACCCAGGTACTTGATTTTCTCGTACTCGATCACTTTACTAATTGAGAAAATTTATACTTTTTAAAATAAAGGATAGTGGGGTAGATATCAGATTTTCACTAATTTTTAGGCACTGATTGATTATGTCTTTACGAAATAATCCAGGCATGGATACATTTTTTTTGTATTTTTAGTATGTGGGTGGTACAAAATGAGAAAAATCAGCGATATACTTTACAGCTGAAACAGATAATACTAAAAGATTGTAACTGCTGTAACACACTTGACTGCAATAACAGTAAATTTTACAAAAAAAAGAACTTGGAACGCTAAGAAGCGTTCTGGGTTTCTTATAACTCGTGTACACACAAAACTTACCAAAATGAATCAACTATAGCTACATTTGATCTTAATTCTATTTTCATATTTATATATATATATATATATATATATATATATATATATATATAAATATATATATATATATATATATATATATATATATATATATATATATATATATATATATACATCAGAGCCCAAGCGTGACAGGAACGGAAGCACAGCTAAATTTAAATTCGCGTTTTACCCTATATATAGGATGCCTAAGCAGCTTTAATGGACAGAGAATTGTATGTAATAATAAATATGTAATTGTATGTCGGTTTTTGTGTTCCCACTACTATTTTCTCTAACAGCACAAAGATTATTGAAGAGCTCAATTCAATTTGGATGTTGCTAGAAAATCCAGAAAACACTAGTGGTATTTTTATGTGGTGTTATGTTGTTTTAATAAATTTAAGGATTGAATGAATTTAAAGAGCTTAGTGTTTCATCGTTACCTTGAAAACCCAGTTCTTGGCATGCAAGATTACCAATTACCATAAACTTGACAAATTACCAGTTAACCATCAACTTTTATTAGAGAAATTATCTCATTTAGGTATCAGAGGCATTGGCCCTTTCTTTCTTCGAATCTTATCTGCAAAATCATAGTGGTAAAATATTTGTAAATGTTGGAGTCCCAACATTTACAAACATTTATAAATTTTTTGTACTTAAGATTTAATTGTTGAATTTAGTTTTGTTAAAAATAAAAAATAAAAAATAAAAAAAAAATGAGAACTACTATTTGTACCATGTCTATTTCCAGCTTTGGTTCAATTGTTGATAGCGGGTTGAAATCTGATGTATTTCAATCTGTATTTTCTGTTGCTAATAAAAAACACAACCAGCAATAAAACTTATTTTATTTACTGCACCCTGTAAACCAAAGGAAATTTTTAAAAAACTGATTAGAAAAATGTCTTGTACGTTGCATGGTACTCGTAACTTTTTAATTTGGTGTTGGTTTTCCAAAATTTAAAAACGATTTTTTTTCGACATCCTTTCTAGGTAAACATATTTTGTCAGTATGATTTAATCACACACACTTACACTCGATCATTTAAGCGTCTTGTCCTCCTATGGGGCCTCTGGGAGAATGGACCGTTATTTGCCGCCATACTCGTGGTACCAAAATATGTATTCTCCAAAACCTTTAAAACAAACCAAGAAAACAACGACGACAGAAACTGCTACACAACGGAACAGACGACTGGAAAAACTAGACAAAAGTACAAGGAAAATCGTGCTATGGAAGATGACGTATCTAACCGTGCTAGATTAGAGAAGCAAAGAAAGCAAATACAAAAAAAAAACGGCTGAACAACGAACAGCACGGTTAAAGATTGATCGTTAACGTCATTTGCAAGCTAGAGCTGCTGAAACATCTGTTCACTCTTTTAGACTACAAGTATTAAGAGAAGATAGAATTTCAAAGACACTTGAGCATCGACCAAAATACGGCTAAATTCACTCCGAGTGCACATCTCAAAAATAAGAGCTGCGAAGGCACCCGACAAACATGAACAAAGACTGAGAGGTATACGAGATGCGAAAGCTGCAAAGACACCTGAGCAACATGAACAGAGACTAAGAAATTTAAGAGAAGCAAGAGCTGGAGAAACATCTAAACAACATCAAGCACGAATAGCACAGGTCAGATAGAATCTCTCACAATTGCGAGAGCGTATGCGATTTGATATGGAAACAATCAACACCTTTTGCCATCAAATATATGAAGTATGCACCAAAAGATGCTATCCAAGTCAAATAGTGTCCTGTAATCCAAGTGCACAAGCTATGAAATATTTGCCTGATGAAGTGAGACGATCACCACTACGAGTATTTCGCACAGATGAAAGACTCATGTAACCTGCAAGAAAACGACGTGGCCATCGAAGGCATACTGGAATAAGTTAAATCCCAGCAATATTCCTGATGTGTTCCTTCAGTTGAATCAAGCCGAACAACGCGACTACTGGCCAGAGTAACTGGATCATTCATCTACCAGGCTGCTTTGGACAGCACGGATTTCGTGGACAGGCAGTGCTTTTTGCTCAGGACATCTAAATTCTATATCATAAAATAAAGAGTTTCTGTTCATAGACTATGGTCGCATACGAAGTACTATGTATGATCGATTCACGCCTAAAGCAACTCAAGAAAAGTGATGAACGATTCGGTGGTATAAATGTGCTACTCTTCGGTGATCTTATGCAATTGCCTCCAATACGAGTACATCAAGTATTCGGACAGCTTGCTATAATGCAACGAGCCAAACATCTATGGAGATTGTTTAGGTTAGTAGAGTTGACATGGAATATGCGACACAAAGGTGACACCACATTCGAAGACACTATAAAAATGGTAGTCCATCTTGTGGTTTGAATCTCCATTTTGTGGTTTAAATGTAGCAAAGGGCTTAGTGAATGGTACAATAAGTTCAATAACTGAGATAATAATCTGGTACGCTGATGAGTTTGTAAAATGTTCCTAGTATATGAGTTTATTTTCGGTAGTGAAATGAATTATGCCGAGCGCACCACGCTTTCATTTTTTGTCGTAAAAATTTTGGATCATATTCTAGATGCAAAGAAAAAAATTATTTTCTACTTTTTGATGCACTTTCTACGCATATTTCTGTAGATATTGAGTTATCTTTAATACAAGGTACAACGTTGGAAGGCTCCTCTTCAAACGTCTATAACTTGATAAGGGGGCTTCACAGTGCGAAGTGGTAGAAGTAAAGTCATATTCGCTTTGATCAAGGAATCCAATGGTACTATTCGTGTCAGCCACTTTAGGGACACCCTGTATATATATATATATATATATATATATATATATATATATATATATATATATATATATATAATCTTATAAAATTGACCACTATATCACTTTTAAATCTTGACCTCTTCCCTCATTTTTTATGATAATAAATTTATCGTGTCATTATAAGAAGCGCTATCTAATAATTTAGCCAAGGACATAATTATTTTAGCGAAGTATAACTATTACCAAAATCATAATTTTTTTGCTGAATGCATCCAATTTTTTTTTTATATAAATTATTAATGACATGTACAAATTTTTCAAGGACCACAGAGTTCAAAACCACAATGGCATGAGAAAATGCATACACCAAAAAAATAAATTTAATAACTTGTAATTTCAAAGTCACGAATAATTCTAATTTAATTTGTATATAATTAATTAATCAACAAACTAAAAATTGCAACAAATTAAGATTGCACTCATTTTTTTTTCGAATGCCTTGAACCGAATAGTCAACAGGAAGTAGTTTATTAATATAAATTTCACACGTCATCGAAGAATTCGATTAGACGAATGGATTAAACCATTTTTGGCTATTAGTAATCGACATTTTTAATATAGAATTCACGTGCTCAAGTCATAAATTACATCTTTAATTTTTTTTGTTTTTGTTTACCTATATCATAACACCTTTTGTCATTTAAATGAGGTAAACTACTCGTCGCTAATTTCAATTGTATATTTATGTGTATACTGTATCAATTTCACAATCCTGCAAATTCTGTATTATTATTATTCAAGAAATTATTTAAATTAATAACTCATTCATTAAATTCATAGCAATAAATTATTGGTTTTTATGTAGGCTAAAGGATTGGAATGATATAACTATGCGCGGTTGTTTAAGATAAAATATGAAATCGAAAAAATTTTTTTTTTTAAGATGTGTATCATTTGCATACAAATGTGTATAATCTTCGATAATCATTTTTAAACTTTTAAACTCACAATCAGCGCGCTTTTTTGTTTGTTTCCGATTGAAATATTTAATACCTGTTATTAAATTAGTAATAAGGGCCTTGCCGTTATATATATATATATATATATATATATATATATATATATATATATATATATATATATATATATATATATATATATATATATATATATATAAATCTATGGCAATTAAGCATAACCACTAAAAATTACTTAAAAAATGCTTAGGGAAAACAGCAAAAATAAAGTACTTTTAGGCAGAAAGACCGGGAAAAAAATTGTTAAGTGAATACACCTTGTTACCTTTGAACAAAATGTCTGGGCAAAATTGGCCGCCGTAAAAATCCACTTAGGCAAAAACCGCATATAGGGAAAATGCAACAATGTCAAAAAATTCCTTGAAAAATGCTCAGAAACAAATTGAAGAGGAAAATTGCATAGGCACAAAATGCCAGAATAGGTCAGAAAATGTCTAGGCTAAAAAACTGCCAAGCACAAATTTTAAATAGCAGATTTAACAATAAAAAAATAATGCCTATAATAGGTGAAAATTCCTGGGTAAAAAATGCCGAAGCAAATAATTCCTTGGCCAAAAAATCATTGTTGAAAAGTGTCTAGGGTAAAAATGCCTTTTTTACTGTTTCAAGGGAAAAAAGTGTCTACGATCATAGGTAGCTGGACCTAAAAACAATTTGGCATTTTTTTCCACTTACAACAAATGCAGACAAAAATACCTACGTGGAAAGTGTCTATAGGGCTAAAACGGCCTAAGTGAATAAATGCCTTAGGAAATTCCCTAGTTAAGAATATGACTGTTATTACAGTTTTGGTAATGCAAGTACTCTGCACGGTCGTTATAATTGCGAATTAAAAATGCATCGTTCTTTGCATTTTGTGAGAGCCTTTGCACGAAATGTTGCAGCTATTGACTAATAAACCAAAAAAAAAAATTGATATGCATAACAAAGGACTCAATTGATGATTTCTAAATATTGCACATTTTATCCCCGTATCTTTTCAATTTGCTGTTTATTATTGGTTATTTTCTAGTCGCCTGGTTTTAGCTTCCGCTACCCTCTTCCGTTTTTAGTTTTCTTTATGTTTTCAATAATTATACTTTCCTGTTATTTGCTCATGTTGTACTCTTCACCCAAATCTCCTTTGAATATATTTTCTTTGATGTGGAAACGTTCCATATTGGTTTACCGATTTTTTTTCATAAGGAAATATTTGCACCACCAAGTTTGGTTAAGGATTTCTTTCAACTGAATGCTTTGAGAAAATATTTTCTTTTTTTTCCCCAAATCTCTAGTAAACCGTCTACCACATCCCGAACAGTTAATTTAACAGTCATAGATATTGACTGCAGTTTCAGTTTTATCAAGTTTGCGGTAGACGAGATTCGCTATCGATTACTCAATCTTGATGTTAATAAGGGGCTCGGGCATGATGGCATTCCGCCTATTTTTTCAAGAGCTGTGCAAAGAGTTTGACCTCTTATGTTACCTTACTATTCAATGCAAGCCTGCGGAGTGGTGTTTTTCCGGATCACTGGAAGATTTCAGTTATTAGTCCCATTTTTAAGACAGGAAGAAGAAATGATGTAGCGAATCACTGTAGGATTGCACTTTTGTCGGTCTTACCAAAACTTTTTGAATCAATGGTTCATAATGTCTTGTCTTTTCGCATCGGACCTAACTTTTCTCTAGCTCGCAGCATTGTTTTTTTTTCTCTGGATCGATGGTCACTAATACTTTTGGTAATCTTTAATGCTTTTGCCAAAGCCTTTGATAACATCGATCACGAAATTCTCATCACCAAGCTAGAGAGCTTGCATTGTCCTCATTAGAAAGTTAACGTCTTATCTCTCAGATCGTTAGCGGTTCGTAATGATTTCCTTTCGTTTTCCCGGTATTTTCGTGCTACTTCTGGAGCGCTTCAGGGCAGTTGTTTTGCCCTCTTCTATTCATAATATTTATCAACGATGTTGTCGAGTGCCTCAAGTTTGCACAATTTCTCCTCTTGTGAATAAATGTAAGATTGTATCATACTTTCGCATCTATTCCCCGATATTATGTCACTATAGCCTCCAGAATGTCGTTATTAATAGAATGGAGAATTGCTCTGAACTTGGTATAGTTTTCTCCTCTAACCTTACATGGCAGTATTAGCAGTTGTTTTTAGCAGAGCCATGTTAGTCTTTTTTAATCGTAATTATGCTGACTTTTGTGACCCGCTTACCCTTAAGGCATTATATGTGGGTTTTGTACGATCTGTCCTGGAATAAGCTTTCCCTATTTGGCCCTCGTTTAACATGTTCCACTCATAACGTATTGAAAGTGTTCAGAGGCAGTTCGATCTTAATGAACTTCGTAATTTACCCCAAAATCGTTCTGGTGCTTTTGTTCTTCCACCATATCAGGGCTGTTGCGATCTGTTTGGATTCCAGCTGCTTGACTACTACCGTACAGTTGCATCTGTCATTTTATTTTCGATATTTTAAATTCGCGTATTGACTGTGCCTAGTTGTTGGCTCGGTTTTTCTACCTTTATGAACACATTCTATGATGTGTTCATAAATGTGATATTTAAAAATTTGTCGGTTTGTTGGTTTAGGTAATATCCTCCCAAAAGTGACTACTTCAGAGACCAACCAATTATGGTTACTTTAAAAAAAAACTATCTATTTAACAGCTTGGTTACGAAAAAAAACTAAAGAATATTTAGCTAAAAATATTTTGGATATTGTAAATCTCGATATAGCTTTTATCGATGAAAATTTTGATTGCGTCCCAACTATAAATCTCCCCTTTTTGGCATGTCTCGTTTACTTTAATCTTAGCTGCATAATGTCCTTTATATGTATACAAAGGAGCAAACTTTTACATTGTTGTGGATGTTGTGCTTCCAGCATAGAAGTGGACTGTATGTAACCAACTAATACTTGTCCAATATCAGTGACATTTTTCACTACATCCCATTTATTTTCCTAGTGTATTCGGAATAGCTGTTGTTATGTATATTTGTGCAGCCTCCTTATTGTATGAATTCGGCTTTGATTACAGAAGGTTTTGCCGTCGTTTAAAAATAAAATGTTCTAATGATGTGTGCCTTAATCGACTAAACTAACTAAACTAAATTATAGCGAGTTAATTTATGCTATTTCTAGATAGATGGAACTACACAAAAGTAGCTAAAAGTCACTAACTGTGCCTCAACTTGAAACTAAACTAAACTAAAAAGTATTATAGTTTATTTATAATTTAAAATTATTATAGTTATTTTATAATTTTTGTGAAAAGTCACCGAAAAGTTACCTCGGAAAAATACTTTTCAGCTATCACCTATGAGGCAATAGCGGAAGCTTGAACAATTTGAAAAGTTTAGTTTGAAAAGTCGAATAAGGCACACAGCATAACAAGTACCGCTCTCAGTAGCAAACAAACATCGAATTGCTAGCATGCTTTATGCGAGTTGATGTTGATCGAGTCGTAGGAGTTTTGAACAAAATGTTCAAAGATGGAAATAGAACAGAAATGAAAAACGATCAGTAATTATTTCATAAAATTTGTAAAATGTGGTTCAGATACCCATATATTTGCTAAATATCATTACTTCAAAGGCTAATAAAATTGGCTATCGAAAATAAAATTGCAAATGGTGAATATATTTAATAATGTCGATGAATGGTTCGAATTAGTTGGGTAATGATAATTGAGAGGGGTTTAGCAAATTATATGAATTTTTAAAATATCGTTTAGTAAAATTAAAGAAGGTGGATTTTAATTATGAACAGGATATTGAAGACGATTTCGAATTTGAAAACTAATATTTTGGTATTGATGAATTCGATACGCTTAATCAATTTCATAAGACTCATTCCATTACTCGAGCTGAAATGAGGAATATCATATAAAAAAGAATTGATAATTAACACTTAGATATAAAAAATTAAAGAGGGAAAATCTGACTGATTTAAGACGTTCCATATTAGATTAGCGATATGGAAATTTATTCGCTTTCATAAGTCGCTTTAAAACGTGTCCATCGATCCGATTGGCACTTACAAGTTTAGTGAAGAAAAAAAACACAAAAAGTGGGGTTGTGATCCCGGGTTCCCACGTAAAAGTTCCAAAGTTAACTGCAGTTTATCGATTCATGCAAAATAACTAAAAATTCTTTCATGGCAAGAGTACAAAGGAGTATCTTGAAAATATTTAAGTATACTAAAGCTGAAATGACTAGCGAGGGGCCCGGAGCTTAATGAAACATATTTAGGTGAAAGGTACTGCAAATATATATATATATATATATATATATATATATATATATATATATATATATATATATATATATATATATATATAACGCAGTTCCGAATAAATTAATTATTCATCTCAAAGAATTAAAAACGATAAAATTGTAAAGTAACCTTGATACGTCTATATACGCGAGATATACCATTCGATCGAATTGAAATTCAATTATTTATTTGTAGACAAATCCGTAGGATTATTATTCGTCATATATAATTTATTCAGAAAAAGTGTATTGAAATGGAAATATAATTCACTTTCAATATTATATTATGGATTGGAAAATTGGAACATCTGTCCATATTTCGATTATTACTATCAAATTAAAATGATAGCGCGGGAATTTCGATTCAACCAAATTTCTTAAATATGTTTAAATAATCTTCTAAGTTAATGACCTTTTCGTAAATTTTAATTAAATATTTCTTGTACTAATAACAATGGATAACGCCTCCATATCTAACCTAACAACAATATATGTATACAAGAATCTATAAAGTGAAAAAAAGATTATCGATGCCTAAAATCATCAGTCATTGAATAGAATTTTGTTTTTGGGAGGAGGTTTACAAACGATATTCTCGAGAACCATTGTTTGTGAAGTATTTTTTTTTTTTTGTTTGTGCGCTAGAATTACATAAGTAAAAGTGTTAGAATTCATTTTTTTTTCTTCCTTCTAATTATGACTAATATATGTATGTTTTGGGTCGTTGTTTCATTTTGATCGGTCAAATCATTATAAATGGTATAGAGGTACTCGAATTTCTTTAAAATTAAAAAAAAAATTGATGTTGCGATGAATAGCACAAAAATATATTGAGTGTTGGTTGATTTGAAAACAAAAACTAAAAATTTACTTGATGTCAGATTATTTGCATGAATGAGTGATTAATTATTATTATTTAACGTGGCCTGAGAAGATGAATCATATTTTTTTTTTCAACAATGTGAGTAGAATTTAGCATTTGAAACTGCTTTATATCGAAGTTTGGCGTAAAACTGCATTTTAATTTTAACTCGGTTGTTCTGTTGATTTAACACAAAACTTTAAAATTAATACAAATTAAACCTTAAAAAACTGATTTAACATTACAAATCAATTGAATTAACCATTTTATGACCAAAATTTCATGTAGTCGCTTAAAATCTAATTTATATACACTTTATTTGACTTTATTACACTTTACACGTCCATTTTAAATTTTTGAATGCAGTTTGATAAAAAATAGTAAAAAAAACTAAAATATTTTTTACCAAACTAAATCAATAATCAAATTGATTGGATTTAGAATATAAATGCGATTTAAGCCACTAAATATATCTTAAGTCAATATAAGTTTCACAAAGTGGACACCTAATAATTTCAAATAACCGATAAATATATATATATATATATATATATATATATATATATATATATATATATATATATATATATATATATATATATATGTATATATATATATATATATAAATATATATATATATACATATATATATATATATATATATATATATATATATATATATATATAAATATATATATATATATATATATTATATATATATATATATATATATATATATATATATATATATATACATATATATATATATATATATATATATATATATATATATATATATATATATATATATATATATCTTTATAAAATTTACCTACAAATTAAGCAACTTAAACGAGCTTAAGCTTTAAGTTCAACTGAACTTTGTAAAACCAGCTTACATTATGTTAACAATTAACCCTTGACTTAAGTATTTATTTTAATGTTAACTAAATCATCTTAGATCAATATCTTAAGCTAGGTAAATTAGTTTAAAATTTAACTTAAGTAAGATCCTGATTGAAATATTCAGTGCAAACAAAAAACTATATTTTAAGTATATAACAAAAATACTTTAATACTTTTTTTTTTTTTTTTTATTTAAATAATCAATTATCTAACTTATTACAAAATTTAGATAATCTTGATTTAAAAATGGGTGACAGCCTAAAAATAAAGTAGCTAAAGTACTTTACCTATATCAGAACATATTAAGTTTGACTTAAGTTGGTTATTGTTAAGCAGCTTAATATAAATAAAATAAAAAAATGTTATAGCAACAATAATTGGAGTAAATTACAAAGTTATCAGTAATCAAGTTAAGCTTAAATTAGTAAAAGTTTAAGTTAACAGTTAGGTAGACTGCTTAAAATAACGGTATATTTATTTTAAACTAAGTCAGTTAACGTGAATCAGAATAAAATAATTGAGCATAACTGAGCACAACGTCGTGACCAATTTTGAATAAAATCGTTTGTATAAATTATAAAATTATTAGTCATCAAAAGTTCAGCTTAAGTCAGTTATCAAACTGCTTAAAATAACGGTAAATTTATTATGAGCTAAGTTAATTAATGTGAGCTAGAATAAAATAAATAGGTTTTATAATTATAAGACTGTATATTAAAATTAATTTAAAACTGGCTTAAGGAAATTAATCGGCTTAAATAAGTTTAAGTTGCTGAAAAAAATGTAGTTGCTATATACAAATCATAAATTCAAGTTTTACTATATAATAAACTAATCCAAGCTATCAGTTTTAACTTGAATCAATTATTGTAAATCAGCTTAAAGTTACTAACTTTTAAAATTTGACTTAAGTATATTGTTAAGTGTCTTTTTATTGCCATTAACGCATAAAAACGACACCAAAAAGTTTGACCGTTAGTTAACTTAAGCAGTTCTATTTTTTTTAAATAAAATAAATTATTAATATTACGTAGCCTCCTATGTAAATTATTCGGTTTAAGTAAATTAAACTATATTATAATTCATAATTAATAAATTTAAGCTGTTATAAACTTTTAAATCAATTATTGTAGACCGGTAAATTTTATTAATAACATTAAACTAATTTTTACGATTTTTTTTTTGACTTAAGTTTTTTCAATTTGACTTAAGTAAGTTGTTAAGCGTTGTTTATTGCATAGAACACATACAAATAAAACCAAATAGAATCAACATTTAGAAGTAGATAATCATTAGTTGAAATGAGTTTAAGTTACTAAATCATGATTTGGCTAAACTAGTTTGACTTAAGTCACTTCATTTAAGCTTCAACGTTAAAACTAATTCTGTTATTTTTTATTGTATGTAGTTTCTATTAGAATTAATTGAATATTTCTTGACGTTAGACTTACATATAACTAACTTAAAAATTTTATTCAAAGTTTACATTTTTATGGTTTGACAATTAGTTTAAGAACTTAAGCCACTTTAATATGTATCTAAATGTTATATGTGTGATATTAATTGTTATATCGAAGTTTTAATTATAAGAATTGTAGAATAACTTTTAATTTATGGAGCTTGAATTAATTATAAATAAGTAAATAGTTTAAGCTTGTAAAAAGTGAAAATTTGTTTTGACTTAAGTCAGTGTTTGATAACCATATTAACAAAAATAAGTCATATATACAAGTTGTGCTATACTAAATAAAATTATGTCAAATATGAAATGATCAATAATCAAGTTCGACTTAAGTCTTTTATTGTATAGGACATTCCTTTTCGAAAATATCAAATTTGGCTTAATAATTAGTATAACTTAAATATATAATCCATTTTGATATTTATATTAAACTTTCACTTAAGTCAATTCTTGTTAACGGAATTAAAAAATACGTTATATAAAAGTTTAACTTTTTAGTACGATTAATTTACCAAAAAAATCATATTCAAGTAACATAAGATTAATTATTAATACTTAACCAGTTTAAGTCGGTAAAAAATGGGTAGATATTGTTTATTTACAGTCATAATATGTACATAAACTATAGGCAACAATAATTTAGTAACATTTGAAATTTAATTTGACTTAAGCCATTTTGAAATATTAAGATCAATAAAAGAATTACAGATTACATGACGCCATGTTCAATTTTTTTTTTAAAATGTTATAGCAACAATAATTTGTGTAAATTACAAAGTTATCAGTGATCAAGTTAAGCTTAAATTAGTAAAAGTTTAAGTTAACAGTTAGGTAAACTGCTTAAAATAACGGTATATTTATTTTAAACTAAGTCAGTTAACGTGAACCAGAATAAAATAATTGAGCATAACTGAGCACAACGTCGTGACCAATTTTGTGTAAAATCGTTCGTATAAATTATAAAATTATAATTCATCAAGTTGAGCTTAAGTCAGCTTAATAACGGTAAATTTATTATGAGCTAAGTTAATTAATGTGAACCTGAATAAGATAAATAAGTTTTATAATTATAAGACCGCACATTTAAATTAATTTAAAAGTGGCTTAAAGACATTAATCGGCTTAAGTAAGTTTAAGTTGCTGAAAAAAATTTAGTTTCTATATACAAATCATTAATTCAAGTTTTACTATATAATAAACTAATTCAAGCTATTATCAATTTTAATTTGGATCAATTATTGTAAATCTGCTTAAAGTTACTAACTTTTAAAATTTGACTTAAGTATATTTATAAGTGTCTTTTATTGCAATTAACGCATAGAAACGACAACAAAAAGTTTGAACGTTAGTTAACTTAAGCCTTTCTAATTTTTTTAAATAAAACAAATTATTAATATTACGTAGCCTTCTATGTAAATTATTCGGCTTAAGTAACTTAAACTATGTTATAATTCATAATTAATAAATTTAAGCTGTTATAAACTGTTAAATCAATTATTGTAGACCGGTAAATTTTATTAATAATATTAAACTAATTTTTACAATTTTTTTTTTGACTTAAGTTTTTTCAATTTAGCTTAAGTAAGTTGTTAAGCGTTGTTTATTGCATAGAACGCATACAAATAAAACCAAATAGAATCAACATTTAAAGGTAGAGAATCATTAGTTGAAATGAGTTTAAGTTATTAAATCATGATTTGGCTAAACTAGTTTGACTTAAGTCACTTCATTTAAGCTTAAACGTTAAAACTAATCTTGTTATTTTTAATTGTATGTAGTTTATATTTATAATAATTGAATATTTATTAACTTTAGACATACATAACTTAAATAAATGTATACAAAATTAAACCATCAACATAAGTTCGACTTAAGGTTAGATCATTAGATAAGCGTACTTATTTACTTAATTTCATTTAAGCTTTTGCATTTCGTTACAATCAGCTTAACTTTTTACTAGTTCAACTCGCTTAGAAACATGTTAAAGCTTAAACTTTTATGGTTTGACAATTAGTTTAAGAACTTAAGCCACTTTAATATTTATCTAAATATTATTATTGTGATATTAACCGTTATATCGAAGTTTTAATTATAAGAATTGTAGAATAACTTTTAATTTATGGAGCTTGAATTAATTATAAATAAGTAAATAGTTTAACCTGGTAAAAAGTGAAAATTTGTTTTGACTTAAGTCAGTGTTTGATAACCATATTAACAAAAATAAGTCATATATACAAGTTGTGCTATACTAAATAAAATTATGTCAAATATGAAATGATCAACAATCAAGTTCGACTTAAGCCTTTTATTGTATAGGACATTCCTTTTAGAAAATACACAATTTGGCTTAATAATTAGTATAACTTAAATATATAATCCATTTTGATATTTATATTAAACTTTCACTTAAGTCAATTCTTGTTAACGGAATTAAAAAATACGTTATATAAAAGTTTAACTTTTTAGTACGATTAATTTACCAAAAAAATCATATTCAAGTAACATAAGATTAATTATTAATAATTAACCAGTTTAAGTCGGTAAAAAATGGGTAGATACTGTTTATTTACAGTCATAATATGTACATAAACTATAGGCAACAATAATTCAGTAACATTTGTAATTTAATTTGACTTAAGCCATTTTGAAATATTAAGATCAATAAAAGGTTTACAAATTACATGACGCCATGTTAAATTTTTTTTTATTTTTACAAATCCCATCATCATAACAAATGAAAACGGTTTAAAGTTAATTTGCTTGACCCTTGACTAATTTCGAACCTTTTGTTCGTATATAAAACTAAATATTTATTAAATTATAGGCGATCATCAATAATATCACCATGACTTAAAAAAAAAAATCGTATTTACATAAAAATACCATTACCGCCGCATAAAGTCGAAGATGTAGAAGAAGAAAAAATGTTACATGAAATGCACATAATAGAGTTATTGGTCTGTCAAACATTTTTAAGTCGCCCATCATATATCAATGTGAAATGATTTAGATTTTTGATTTTGTTTAAAATCTAAATGCCACAAATTGTTTAAATTTAGTAATGACTTAATATAAATAATAGTAATAGTAATAGTAATAAAACAACAACAAATAATTATTTATGATAAATGACTTCTGGATTCTGAGAAGACAACTGTAAAACGACAAAAAAAAACTTTTTTTTTTTTTAAATCGACATCATTTTGCTGGAAACATATATACGAGGAGATAAATTTTAGTGCTGTTTGATAATTAGGCCACTTCACAAAAAAAATCTCAAAACACAGATACACGCAGACACAGAATCAAGTTAACAATCGTGAATTTTTTTGTTTATTATTATAACCAACAACATTTTATTGTTGATAAGTTAAACAACATCACACAATCAAAATGTATATATCAAGAACCTGTTCTTATATGTATATAAGATTCGTGGCCGACTTTTTAGTTCTTCTGTACTTTCATCTTTCTCAATATATTTATTTACTTGTTAAGTCAGTAATTTAGGTACATATATATGTATGTACGATGTAAGAAGGTATAAAAATAAATTTTTACCGTTAAATCGATAAAGAAATGCACGATCTGTGCGCATATATGTGTGAATTGATCAAAATTAAATTTAAGATGAATTCAATAATAAAAAAGTCTTGCAAGCATATTATGTTCTTATATATGTATAACCAAAAAGAGGTCTGTCACTCAAACTCGTACAAATAAATCAGATGTGTACGAGTATATAAGAAATCAAACGAACAAAAAACTTAATTCATCATACTGCTAAGTGATGATGATATAACAGTTCTTACGTTTTATAAACGTCGTACAATTATGGTATAATTGGAACCAATTTTAGAGTTTACAGTAAAAATCTTGTTAAAATAAGACATATGGCTTAGATTTTTATGGGTCAGTGGTATAGTAAAAAAATTAGACCAACGGTCAAATATGTTTTTAAAGCATTTTTTTGCAGTTGCTGTGGAGTGTGTCGAAGCTATAGGTTAGGACCATGTTGTTGTGGAAAATGCTTTAACACAAATTTAGTTAGGAAAATCTTTAAACCTAAACATTTTTAATTTTAATTTTAAAACATTGAAAATGACGGCATGTAAATGGTTTAATCATTTTTTTAAAAATTTAATTTTTATTAATTTTAATGTTTTGTGTCAAATAAAGTGTACATAAATTGAAATGAATGTGAACCTCGTCAAACAAAATATGTTGGTGTGCGTACCGTTTTGGATTTGGTAACTGATAACTTTTAAACCAGCTTACAATTGGCAGAAAATTACACTTTTTGGAACGGTTAGAAGAAACAAAATAGTTTTGTCGATTAATATGTAGACTTGAAAAATTTTCAAGTAAGAAAGAATCATTTCGTATAATCAGCCATTGATATAAATTTGAAGTTTTGTGGGGGTTCTGCCCAGTATATCGTTCGAGCACTTGAGAGAAACAACCCACTTTTGATTTCGTACAATTTATATTTATTTAAACAGTTTTATTTAACACAGGCCAATAGCCGTTCAGAAAAAGATCTGGTCTCACTATATTGCTATATCACCAACTTAATTTTATATTTCTAAATTTATTTATTTATTTATCAAACTTAATTATTTTATTAATTTTGTGGAAAGAAAATTATTTAATGTCAACGACTGACCAAATCTACTTACATATGAGCGTGCATCAACGCACGTAATTGACCGATAATATTATTGGGAAAATATTGGGTTCGCGTCTACACTCATTATGTAATACGAATTTCGTACGTGCGGCGAGCTTTTACCAGTTAAAAATTTTTTTACATTCAATAGAAATTCAAATATAATTTGAATTTATTAAATGATTGTGGTTAGCGATTAATCGCACTGCCACAGGACTCCCTTGCAAGTGATTCCCCCATTCGTGAAAAAGAAAAACGATTACTGAGTTCTATGACGCTTCAATCGATCGATTGAAATCGTTTGGTTTTTATCTTTCTTTAAGATGACGAAGTGCTTTCGGAATCGCCGTATTACTTTATACGGGCCTTCGTAACGAGGAGAAAGACCTATCCGTACTTTGTCATCCCTTACAAAAACGTATCAGCACTTGTCCAAAGTTTTTGGAACAAATACGTCAGTTTGATTTGCCAGACGAGTCGGTGATGGGCTAAGGTTTTGCATAGCACGTCACAGTTGTTCGACGACTGTGTCTTGATCTGGTAGAGGTGAAGGATAGTTTGTCCATAAACCATTTCAGCTGATGTGTACTTCAGATCTTCTTTTACCATAGCTCGGATTCCCAGCAGGACGATTGGAATCTCCGACCTCCAGTGAATTGAATTGCTTCTGGCCATGAGAGCAGCTTTGAGCTGTCGATGGAAACGTTCAATCATGCCGTACGCTTTTGGATTATACGCTGTTGTACGTATTCGATGTGAGCCGAGTAGTTTTGTTAACTCTGAGAAAAGCTTCGACTCAAATTGCGAACCCTGATCAGTTGTAATCTGAAGCGGAATCGAGACACGTATAGTTATTTACAAATGTAGTGGCAATGGTTGCAGCTGACATATTTGTCATGCAGTATGCTTCTGGCCAACGAGTAAAACGATCAACACAGGTAAAGAAATACGAATATCCATTAGATTGTAGGAGAGGACCCACGATATCTATGTGGGTGTGTTCGAATCGCCCAGGAGGAACTTCAAATTGTCCTTATGGTGATTTTGTGTGTCTTTGGATTTTTGATTTTTGGCAAGATAAACAAGACTGGGCTCACTGAGTTACGTCTTTGTTTATACTGGGCCAAAAGTAACGAACTATAATCAATTTACGCGTAGCACGAACACCTGGATGTTAAATATTATGCAACATATCGGAAATATTTCGACGAAGTGGTTCTGCAATGTAAAGGAGATTGTTCCCTGCGATGTTTCGCAGTACTTCGAGACCAGACAATCTGAAAAGCTCTAGTTTTATTTTGGAACTAGTGTGATGACGTGAACCAGAAAGCATATTCTGAAGCTCAAATTCTGCGCGGGATAAGGTATCCGCAACGACGTTATCCTGACCGTGAACATGTTGTATGTCGGTCGTAAATTGGCTAAAGTAATCTAATTGGCGCGATTCCTTTGGATTACGTTCAGTTTTAGACTGAATTGCTCGAGTCAGAGGTTTGTGGTCGGTGTAGATTTTAAAATCTCGCCCTTCGACAAAATAACTGAAGTGTTTGACAGCTAGATATATTGCCAGTAATTCTCTTGTCAAATGCAGAATATTTCTTTTCTGCATCGTAGAGTTTCTTAGAAAAAAATCCCAGATAACAACTGTTATGGTACTGTTGAAGTACTGCTCTGACCGCGATGTTTGATGCATCGGTCGTGATACTAAGCTTGAATTCGCTTAATGGATGGCATGACCATGTCGTTCTTGCCAATTCCGATTTCAATAACGAAAATGTCTTTTAGCACTCTTCAGGCCAAGAGAAATTTTTGACCGATTTGGGCTTACGTTGTAATCCTGCCAAATAACCATGAATTGGAGCTAGAATTTCAGCGATCTTTGTGATAAACCGATGGTAGTACGTTACCATGCCGACAAACTTTTGGATGCTTTTGATTTTTGTAGGAGCTGGAAAATCCACGATAGCATTGATTCGTTCTTGCGAAGGGAGAATACCATCTGGTGTGATTTTGTGGCTGGGGAAATCAAGAGTTCTTACTCCAAATTCGCATTTGACGGTCTTGATATGAACCTCAAACTCCACTAAACGTTGGAACAGCTGTTCTAGGTGCAGTTTGTGTTGTTCCTCAGTTTTCGAAGCGACGAGGATCGACGATAATTCAAAATCTATTTTATTGCATATGAATCTTGAACGAACACCAAGATGAAGCGATTATCACAGTTAAGACTTCCTACAGTTCTTGGCTCAATCGAATACAGAATATAAACCTCATTAAGAAGCAAAGGAACGTAGAACAAAATGCACAACAAATTCGACTTTCAAGATCGAGCTAAACAACTAAAGAAATTGGAAGAGAAAGCTGCAGGACGACTCTTACAAGCCTCAACAAAGGTGGCAATAAAGATGGACCAAGAATACAAAGACAACAGGTGCAAGTTGCAATACTGAGCTACTTCCAATAATCATTTAACACCAATTATAAACAGAGTATTTCGATGTGATCGCAACACTGACAGGGAACATTACAATTTACTCAACGCCAGTTGGTCGCAATAGTATTTAGATGAGATGCAGCACAACCTTTGATCATTTTAAATATTTTTTGTCCACAATTAGATCCCATGCGATATATGTTCTAATTTATTCTTACTGTGAAGCAGGTTGCCAAACAAAAATGCCAAATAATTTCAACAACCAGGTGTAGAGTAACAACCCAAATAAGTCACCAAACATGAGAGAGAAATACGCAATGGCAATTGTGGTTAAATTTGGAAAATGATTTAACTGCATGAAACAGTCGGTTGTGCAATGATTTATAGTCTGTGATCAAATTGATAATGTAGCGTGGTTGGATAATAATGAATGAACCAAAAAATGTATACGAAGCAAACAGAACTAAATGGCTTTCTTATTTATTGAAGCAGTGAAGATGTTGCAGTCAAAATGTAAAGGCACAATAATTCATAAATTAGGCACATAAATTAAAAGGATTTCCTTTTGAATAAGAGGAGACAAAGCCATCACCCGTATTTATGCCGTTACAGTCAAGTTCTGTCAAGTGTACCACCATAAACGAGCTGCACAAAGGTTTGCTGATAAAAGTAAAAGGACAAAAATAAACCGAGATGTTGAAGAATCGTTTAAACTTGCTGCTTTTATAAGTTAAATCTACTTAAAAATGATTTGAATTGAGAGAGGTTTTTGAATGAAGCTTTCAGTGTTTGTTTGAAAAAAATTTGAAAATTTTTCAAAATTTTCTGAAGGTTTCATTTCGTAAAAACTGTGCAAAGCAAAGAGTGCATCATTTTTCCAAAATAAAAATAACGAGATAAAAATTCTCAGACAATTTATTGATGCCTTATAGAATTTATGTCACGTATATAACTTTCACAAAATACTTTTTACATTCACAACAAATGAAAATATTTCAAAACTACTGTTTAATTTTCAACTGATCTCCAATTTAAAGGTTACAAGTAGTATTATTATTCCAAGTTCAACATAACAAAATAATCGACTATATATACGAATCATGGATTCATGGATTGAATTTATAAGGGCAAACGTAAATTAAAATCGACAACATTAATTATTATAAGGGTCCTTTGTGTGTATATATATAGTATTTGGTTTGGTCTCTGCATGTAGTCATGTGAATATCCATAAACGTAAATTTTTGTATCAGATACAACAAGAGTATATATAAGAAGATAAATGGATGCTGTATGGTTCTTAAGATATATATTATGTTTATAAGATTTTTATTAATTGAATTTTCTATAATGCCAGCAACAATAACAACAACAAAATGATCGGTACAAAAACGGACCTTGAATTTATTTTATTTTATATAAGCATAATTTTTGCGACTCATCCATTAAATCATTAATTTTCATTTTGATTTTTTATAAAATGGCCAAACAGGATTTGACCATATATTCATCAATTTGTCCGCGTATACATATATGAAATGAGATGTACACACAGCCACACAATTTACAAAGTGTACAAGTGTAATCGAATCTCGATTGCTACATTTTTGTTAAGTCTCTAAAACAAATATGTCATTGACCATTTTTTTTTTTTTTTATATATGTAGTTTTTGATTCTTTGTAAATTGTGAATAAGCTCTTGTGTGGGATGCTGACTTCAATTAAAACATAAAAATTAATTTACAAAAAATTTAAATAAAATAACTAAATAAATATTTAAGATTTATAATTGAGATGTATAAATTTTATTTAAAGAATAAGTTGAATATATAGTAAAAATCTAGTTCTAAACAGTTGCGAGAGACTTTTAAAATGTTGTATGAACTAAATGGTTGAAAAACATTTGAAACCACCATCATACGTCTTCTTGATTTTTGTTTGGGTTTAAGATGCTGATGCTGATGACGACTGAATATATATACAAATGTATAGAAAGGCGACAGGTGGACTGATTCATATAAATAATTGTATTTGCAAATTATTCTAAGTGGGACATTTTATTTACCTTTTCGTTTATTGTATAACTTTGCTCCGATATGTGCGGTCTCATTAGAATACGTATATCATATTTTTATGAACTGGAATTACGAGTTTATGCAATGTAAAGTAATTTGCGCGTGACAAGATAAGCTAAAATAATTGGTTAAATGTACTTAACTATATCATCTATTTTAAGTGATTGGCTTAATTAAAACACTTTAAAAATATCATTTATATAGTTTATGTTACATTGCACTTAAGTTGGACAATTATATCATATGAAATATAATTAAGTTTGTCTCTTAAATTAGGCTTAATCCATATTTTTGATTTAACCTCAATAATTTCTGTTTTATGCGTAAAAACTAACAATCATTAAGGCTATATTTAAGACTAGATTTAACACAAGTATTCAATAAATAGTTTAAGCCAATGACATAAATTAAGTATAATTGACTTAAGCCAACATGTTTTAAAATTATTTTTGGATTGGACGCCTAAGTTTAGTTTATCTAATAAATCAAGTATTAAAACGTTACTAAGTCATAAATAGTTATCTATGGCTTAAGTCCAATGGACCTAAATGTCTGGTATATTTTCATAATAACTTCTAGTTGAAAACTAATTTAAGTACACATTTTTAAAACGAGTTATTCTTAACTTAATTTACTTTTGTAAAACAATCATAGTAAAGAACTTAATATACTTAAGTTAAGCATAAGACGAGTTAAGCTTAAATATTATTCTTTTCATAAAAAGCGAATAAGAGTCTCAAAACTACTAAAATTAATATCCTTTACGATACAAAATAACTTGATTAAGTTCACTTTTACGTTGTGTGTATTTTACACAAACTAAATATGGAGGAGGTAAACTTAAGCTATTCTTAAGTAGACGATATTATGCATTAACTAAGTCATATATTTACAATCTATATCTATATCTATATTTTTCGTAGTTCAAAATACATAAATATTTACTTTCGGCTTAAATTTAAACAAGCAATAACCATAACCCACATATCTTTGACTTAATTTGACTTAAGTCAAAATTGGTCTCATAGTAGTCTTAGATAAGCTGCAACTAACATTTTTATTAAAACAATTGGTATTTAGAACTTAACTTTGAATATTGAGCTACTTTTTAAAACTGCACGCGGTTTTTAAGTAAAGCTTATTTTAAGTCAATAACCTGCCCAAGCTAAGTATAATATGACTTAAGCAAAATATAATTTTAAATCATAAAAAAACTAATAGTTTAAAATTATACATGATAACTTAAGTAGGTTATTTTTAGGTTATACGAGTATGTAATATAATTTTGTAAGGTTATTACTCAAAATAAAATTGGAGTTTATCGATTTAAACCGTAAATTTTATTATGGATATGGTTTGTAATATTTGTAGTTCAAAATACATAAATATTTTGTTTCGACGTAAATTTTAACAAAAATTAACCATTAATTTACATAGCTTAAGTTCGTTTAACTTAAGTCAAAAAATGTTTCAATAAATTTGTATTTTGCGCTTAGCTGCGAATATTGAGCTACTTTTTAAAAGTGCACACTACTTTAATTTAAACCAGTTTAAATCGTGGTTCTAAAGCTTATTAAAGCAGCATTAAAAAAGGTTGGCTTAAGTCACTAAATTCAACCATAATATTTTTTCAACGAGGCCTGCTTTTTTTGACTCTATATATACTACTATATAAAACTTTCAGTAAGAGTTTTTTTGATTTAATTTTAGGTCATTTACGATAATATAACATAATTTAGTCAGAGTATTACTCAAATTAAAATAAAAGTAGGTTAGCTTAAACCGTAGTTTTTAAAATCAGGTCTTAAGCCATAACTAAATAATTATCTTTAAATTAATAATGAATTTGGTTTGAGCTAAATAGTATGCCTTAATTAAGTCCTATAACGACCATATTATAAAAGTGAAAATTTACAACGAATTGAAGAATTATTTCGACCTAAATTTTACCAAAAAGTAATACATACCTTAAATAGCTTAAGCCCAAATTGTTTCTTAGTAGTCTTTTAGAAGTCCAAGAATAAGGTAGAGTTAATATATTTATTTAAACATTGTACTGCTAACATTTTTAAAATATTGTACTACTTTTTAAAATATACACTATTTTAAATTAGCAAAATAGAATAACTCTAGTCGTGATACTAGCCAAACAACTGCTATAGAGTCACTACCCATAGAAGCAAGAGGTTTAAGAAAAAAATCAATTTTATTTAAACCCCTTTATTTTAAAACAAAAACCTATACAAAAATAGAATTTTAAAATATAATGATACATCACAACAAAGTAATATTATGTTTTGTGTCTTTACAAATTTGTAAACTGAAGATTTTCACTTTTAATTTAATGTATAACCAACCGTGTGTTAAAAATTAAAAAAGTAGCTCAATATTTAAATTGCATTTTTCGAACTAAGTAACTTAATATGGCTTAGCTAGCAGATTGCAAAAATGTTTGTTCAAAAATATAACCCAAATCGTAAAATTGCTCAGTTTTTTATATGTATAAAAATGTGTGTTTATATGTGTAAAAAAACTGAGCAATTTTACGCTTTGGGTTATATTTTTGAATAAACATTTTTTCAATCTGCTAACTAAGCCATATTAAGTTACTTAGGTCGAAAAATGCAATTTAAATATTGAGCTACTTTCTTAATTTTTCACAAACGGTTGCTTATACAATAAATTAAAAGTGAAAATCTTCAGTTCACAAATTTGAAAAGACACAAAACATAATATTACTTTGTTGTGATGGATCATTATATTTTAAAATTCTATTTTTGTCTGTTCTCCATTTATGGAAGCTGTCTGATAATTATAAAATATTACCAATGCACAATGCATTTCAAAGTCTATCGCAACAATATCGGAATTTAAAATTTGAAAAATAAAAAATCGATATTACACCTCAACAATACAATAATAATAAGAATGGCGTTACAATTCATCTTCATCTTTTTAATGCTTTAAGTTACTAACTACACACATAGAACGACGTAACTAATTCCAATCACGTAACAATATTGTTTAAATCACTCAAAACTTCAAGTCATGTCCAACTTTAACAAATTATCTCTTTTTCGAGTTTTTTTTTTTTGTTCACTTTTTTTTGTGAAACGTTAAGAACATATAATACAACAGTATATATTGGTATCTTAACTAAAAAAATAAAATAAAGACAAAAAATTAATTACAAGGCTACATAATTTAATATCTGATTGCATTCTGACGACGTTCGCATTTGTACATGAGACATTGAAATAATATTTTTTTTTATCAATACAATTTTCTTACCCGCGCCCGCCCAATCCGTGGAATTGTTATTTTCATGTAAAATTTATATATATATATATATATATATATATATATATATATATATATATATATATATATATATATATATATATACATTTATATATTAAGTAATCCTTCGTTCAGCGTGGTAGATACGCTGCATATATAAAAAAAATTATACTGAAAACGAACACGTGAGTCATACTTTCTTTGAAACATTGAATTCCATGGCTTAAGTCTGATTTAAACAAGAAAATGGCGTCAAACAGTAACGATGTATATTACAATTGACGTTATTTGACAGGAAAACATGGACAGGAATCTCCAAGATATTTGACAGGAATCTCCAAGTTAAGATATTGAATTATTTCAAGAGTATTAAAAATAACTGTTTTGGTGCAAAACATCTATATACCAGTGCAATAACAAAACCCTGGCCTTTAACAGTACTAGATGAATGTACTATACTAAAATACTAAGCCTAAGAAACCCGCAAACATTGTAATTAAAAAGTAAATTATTTAAGAACGTTTTATATTAAATTTGAGACCGTATATAACACAAAATTTTGAAACAGAGCTTAACTGTGATAGGCTTAAAACCGGTATCAACCGGTTGATCAACTTACTATAATGTGATTGCTCTAAAAAACGCATTAGGCCATCGGCTAAATTGTTGCGCAGAGTTATTTAGTGCATATTGAGCTACTTAAAATGCAATTTATTTTTATTTTTTTAATAAATAATTTGGCATTATTTTCCAAAATTTGCAAAAAAAAAAAATCAACACCACGCAATTGAGAAACTGCACAAATCGAGGGATTACTGTATTTATATATTTATTATAAGCGGCAAAGCAAGTTGCGCAATTTTGTGATATAAAATAAAAAAAAAAAAAAAAAACTTGAATATTTTTATAAGATTTAAATAAGAAAATATTTATTTTTAAATTGGTACAATAAAAATTGTAAGTAGCTTTTTTAAACCATTGACAATAAATGTTGGTTGTTCGTTATAAATTTATAGACTACTGTATACAACATTTTTATAGAATACACTAAATCTTATGAATAGTTATAATATTGGCATAATATCGAAATGACTTTATACAAGAGAAAATCAAGAAAAACGATCAACCGGAACATCTTAACTTAAGCTTACAGTGTTGCGCAAAAACATACTTTCTGTTATCTTAAACACTATATTGATCTGGTATATGATATTTAACCTTTTCAACCTTGATTTTATTTAAACTCTCAATTTATTTAAATATGCCCGGTTTTTTATTTATAATCCGTTCGAAATGTTGTCACATTTTTTTTTTTGTATACAACAAACATAATCAAACCAAGTTATGGTTATTTTATGATAATTATGTGCGATTATCTCGGAAATTTGTATTTTTTTATGATTATTGGTCGTTTGAATATATTGATATCGAAAATCGATTAATAATAAGAAACTTTCATAATATGTTTTTTAAACGTCAGGGGTGCTGCTGTTATTGCTTCTATACAATCATCGATTTTTTCATTCGGTTTTATACAAATATTTGTCACCCGTGCTTGTCATTAAATATATTGTATGGTTGACTAATAGACAGATGGATTAAACTAATATACATTTATTTTACCTATAAATTGGTGTAGCCATGGGAAACATGCGCTTTATTGACCTTATGGTTGTCAATTAAAATTATGTTGCTGATTAAAGCTAATTGGTTTTAAGACTGGAATTTAAAATAAATATACGTTCAGTGATTTTTATTTATAATATAAAACTAAGTTAAATATTTTAAAAACTGAGCAACTTAAATTATCATTGTTTGCTCAATGTCATTTCTAAATTAAGTTTTTTGTTTTATCAGGTTACTTAAGCAGAAACTAAGTTAATGTTGGTTTTAGTAAAAGTAAATATAAGCTATATGACTTAAGTCATACAAATTGGGCAACTTATAGAAAAAGTACTAATATTTTATAAAATCATATAAAACGGTACTAAATGATTTAAATCGAAATCAATTTACTCAATTGTGAATATTGCCGCATTTAACTCTTTATTTGGATTAAGGCAACAATTTTTGAAAACAGACATCATTTAAAGTCAATTTACCAATAGTTAACAAATTTTCAGCCAACAAATTATTTTAAATTTAATCTTAATTTTAATTATTATTATATTAACGTAGTCAATTATCCATCAATACTTATAAAATTGAGCAATTTTACTATTGGTTTACCTAAAAACCATGCTAGGTTAGTTAAGCCTAAAATAATTTTAAGTCAAATCGTCTTTGAGATGTATTAGTCTCAAAGTCGATTTTACTTATAATAATTTTTGGCATAAGTAACCTATATGACTAAGTAATAACTAGTTTTTGGTTTACAAATTCTATCAAGAACCACCTAGATATACATAATATGTTGAATTTCATGTTTAGTAAATTTAGGACTAGCTTCGTTACTTAAACGAATATTAAGTTTGACTTAAGCCAGATGGCTTAAGTCGATTTTTTTTATAGATATATTAAAAAGTGATACTTCAGTCTAAATGCATATTGAAACCTAAGGCCTACATTCAAATAAATGACTTATTCTATTTTCTTTCCACTCAGAAATTGGACAAAACATTAAAAATTAAAACAAAAATACTAAGATAATGTCAAAATGATAAAAATTAAGCAACATTTAGCAATATACAAATTCTTTTAAAACCTGCCTATATACATTAGCTAAAATTGTCCTATTACTATAGAAACGAACAATTATCTTAGACAGTAAAACTTTGAGGTTAAACGATTAGTAATTAAACAAGTAAAGACAAACTTTTGGTTTTATCAAATCAATATGAAGTTTAACTTAAGTCAGATGGCTTAAGTCGACTTTAGTAAAAAATACAAAATATAACTAAAACTAAGTTTAAGTCAATTTTGATGGATTTATTAACAATCAAAACTCAAGGTTAAAAATAAACCTAAGTTCTAGATTCAAATCAATGTGGCTTATTCTAGTTCAATCCACCTCTGTAATTTAACAAAGCGGTATTATTTGATACGCAAAAACCGAGTTTAACTGGGATAATATCTTTTAGGTTACTTAAGCCGGATAATTATTGTAAGTCACAGCGACTTAAGACAAACAAATTAAGCTTTACGACATGGTACTTACTATTGATACAAATTCTTTCAAACCCTTTAATATCTAATTTATACTAGCAAATATTGTATTATGGAATGCCCAATCAGCCTGGATAGTAAAAACATTGAGGTTAAATCTTCAATAAAATATTCTAATGCATAGAAAACTTAATGGCAAGTGTTATATAATTCAAGACAAACTTCATTCGGAACTTAAGTCGACTTTTGTAAAACATACGAATATTTTAAGTCAAATTTATTTAAGTCTATTTTGATAGATTTTAAGAATTAAAGCTTCAGTTTAACATAATATCTTATGGAAAATTAAGTACTAAATTAAATTAATGGCTAATTCTTGATTCTTCTAACTCAGTAAAAAATTAAAAGAACTAAGATACAGAGATACCCCTAATGCAAATCAAAATTATTTATCAAATTGAGCAACTTTACTAGATGTTTACATATGCCATATTAGGCTTCTGCTTAAAAAATTTATATTAAAACTTAAGTTCTAAATTTAAATAAATGACTTATTGTAGATTCTTCACTCTCAGTAATTGGACAAAACGTTAGAATTGAAATGAAGTTAATCATCCATCAAAACTTAAAGAATTGAGCAATTTTGTTATTGGTTTACTTAAGCCATGTTAGGTTACTTAAACTGAAAATTATGTTAAGTCAATCGACTTTGAGATTTATTAGTCTCAAAGTCGATTTTACCTAAAATAATTTTTGATTTTAGTTTGACTTAAGTCAGATTTTAGTTTAAGTAAAATGTAGTTTAAGTTAATTTTGATAGATTATTAAGAATCAAAGCTTCAGTTCAAACGTAAAAAGCATATGAAACTTTAGTACCAAATTTAAATCAATGTGGCTTATTAGTTTCGTTCTGCTTAGTAATTTGGCAAAATAATCAAATTTAAAACAAAAATACTAAGATACTGTATTAATTATGCCAAATCAATAATACAAATTAAGCAATTTTACTTTTGGTTTACCAAAGTCACCCTAAGTTTACGATAAGTTTACGTTAAGATGGCTTCAGTCGACTTTAGTAAAAAATACAAAATTTAAGTAAAAAAAATTATAGATTTATTAACAAAAACTCAAGGTTAAAAATAAACCTAAGTTCTAGATTCAATCCACCTCAGTAATTTAACAAACCGTTGTTATTTGATACTTTAGCCGCACAATTATTTTTTGTCACAGCGACTTTAAGACAAACAAATTAAGTTTGACGACATGGTACTTACTATTTTTGATTAAAAATTTTTTTAAACACTCTAATATCTAATATACATTAGGAAGAACTTTATTAATACTAGGAATTCCCAATTAGCCTGTATAGTAAAAACATTGAGGCTAAACCTTTAGTAATTATTTTAATGTATAGCAAACTTAATGTCATGTGTTACATAATTTAAAAAAAAACTTCATTCGGAACTTAAACTAATATTTAGTTTGACTTAAGCCAGTTAACTTAAGTCGACTTTTGTAAAACATACGAATATTTTCAGTGAAATTTATTTAAATTAATTTTGATAGATTTTAAGAATTAAAGCTTCAGTTCAAACATAATATGCATATGGAAAATTAAGCACTATATTAAATTAATAGCTAATTCTAGATTCTTCCAACTCAGTAAAAAATTAAAAGAACTAAGATGCAGAACTCGTAATGCAAATCAAAATTATTTAACAAATTGAGCAACTTTACTAGAGGTTTACATATGTCATATTAAGCTACTTCTGCTTAAAAAATATTTTAAGTCACATTCAAATACATGATAAAATGTATTGTAATTACATGTAGTTGTATTGTAATTGGACTAAAATTTTAATGTAAGCCCGCCAATATATATATCAACAAGAATTATATTATTACTATAGAAACGGACAATAGGCCCAGAAAGTATACCATCGAGGTTAAGCCATCAGTAATTAATTAAATGTACAATAATTAGCTTAAAGTATTAAATAGTTTAACATAAAATTAGTTTGTTTTTAACTCAATATTAAATTTGATTTAAGTCGGTTGACTTAAGCCAACTTTTCTAAACAAAGTTTAAGTTACTTTTGTTGGATTTTTTTGCTAGTTTGAGCAAACGCCCTTTTTTGAAAGGTTTGTATATAACTCTCAGAGTCAAGAGTTATATCAACAATATAACTCTTAGACGTTTTAATTCCCCTGTCGTTTGTTGTCAGTATGTCTAATAGGCCTCGACAAAGTAACTCTACCTTTTCCAGGTAAAACTAATGTTAATTCATTGATGTCATGAAGCGTAAACGGGGATGTACTTAATTAATAATTATGCTAGTAAGGTGTGATTTATACGGTAGATTAATAAATTAAGAGGATGCCTTTCTCTGAAATGAAGAGATTTGAATTTGTGGATCATTTTTTAATACTAAATTCGTCGATACTAATGAACTTATACTTAAATATTGGAGCAATAAATAAGGAGTGGTACCTTCACAAATAAAACAAATCGTGAAAAGAATTTAAGGCATCAGTATCAAATAAGCAAGTTGAAAGATACAACAGATGTAGACTGCTCTGATATTCATAGTTTGTAACAAATAGTATATTGATGTGATAAAAAAGTTAATCAAACCAAATAATTTCCAAATTATTTGAGAATCACATAAAACCTTAATATCCTATAAATCAATACCAACTAGATGTCAATGTAACAAGACTGTCATTCATCATCAAAGCATTAAAACTGTCGTAAAAATACACATTAAATGTGGTAAAGAGCGCATTAGCACATACGAAATTTCAACTTACCATATACATAAATAAGTAAAATCGATCGCCCTTTTGATCTTCGTATTACGAATATCAATATCAAACGAAGTTAAATAATATGTTTCAGAATTTATATGTATTCCTTCAGCTCATGGCTTAGACATATATATGTACACAGGCACATAAACTTATATTATGCGGTGTGAATGAATCTGCATTACACGAAACGTAAACAAACCATAAAGATGCAAGAGATTATTATGATTTTTTTCATTATAAATTTTAATTCAATAATCTTAATATATATTCTTAACCGCCATGGTCTTAAGCGTAGCAACATAAACTTATAACCTACTTTATCATTATAATAAAACCAATATAAGAACATTTTTGATTTATACAAGACAGAACATAAAAACAAAAACAAAATTTCCAGCCGCGTCTTATGTTTGGTTCATTTGTTTTTTTTTATACGTCTGTATAGTTACAGACTACGGTATATACGTACGAGTATTCATTACAGGATGATTCATCGGATTTCCAATCAAACTGGTTAACATATATTATATTTTACTATATATGCATCACGGGATAATACTCGTGAGAATACAAAACAAAAATTATTGGCTTGATTAAACCCTTGGATTAAAAATGTTAAGATGAACAAGTTTTTTTGTTTTTTTTTTGTGAATTCAATGCAACTATATATGATTGATTGTGTTTGATATTTATGTTGGAGTGCATATCAGAGGTTAATTCTTGATCTTAAAAATTAAAATGGTGTATTGCATTTTGGATACTCGCATCAATAAAACGGTAATTCATCTTCTCGAATTAAATAAATTTGAATTTATTTTTATGTTAAACGACCAACAATTAAGTTTATTAAGTAATTACTATTCACACACATGCATATATATCTTTACGAAGTACCATACTAATGATGATGACCATTTTTACTCAATACCCTACCGCATCTTTATAAATACATAGACCGATTAATATTTATGACTTTGTCTGTGTATGATGTTTAATGAATTCTTAATGAACCTAATGATTTTCATCGATTGTTTTTGTGCCTGTCGGATTTACATATATTACGTAAGGTAATGTGGTAATTATGAGTTAATTACTAAATTGTCCACAGGTATTTTTTTTTCATCTTTGGCCAAGGTTATGAAGTAATATTTTCATTAGCTCATTTAGACATAACTGCAGGTAGAATTTATTTAAAATAAATTGTAGATTGACTTAAGTAAGAAAAAAAAAACGTGACGAAAGATAATTATCTTAAATTTAAAATCATATAGAAAAAGTATGAAATTGGCTTAATCCACTTAAAATTATTTGATTGAAATTTTAACCGTTTAAAGCTTGCAGTTATATTTTGTTCGAATTATTTAACTTTAATTTGGCTTAAGTCACTATAAACACAATAAATTGATCATAATATTTTATGACCTCTATTTCAGAATAATTATTAACAGTTTTAGCTTCATATAATTGTCGTTCGGTATTAACTACAATTAGCTGCCAAATATCTTAAATATAAAGCATTTTAAATATTTTCTGCTTAGTTTACTTAAAGAAATTAAGAAATTGGCTTAAGTCATTTATTGTGAACCAGTTAAAATGTATCGATAAAGTTTGACTTAAGTCAGATAGTTTAAATTAAATTCTGTTTAAATATATACAAAGTTTAAGTTAAACTTAGTTTAAGCCTAAAATGCATATTGAACTTTTAGTGCTACTCGCAGTGATTTGACTTAGTTTAAATATTTTGAACTTATACAATGACGAAAACACTTTTGGTCTATTTTGCCATTTTAAGTT
Organism: Tipula confusa; assembly: GCA_963556175.1. Taxonomy (NCBI): domain Eukaryota; kingdom Metazoa; phylum Arthropoda; class Insecta; order Diptera; family Tipulidae; genus Tipula; species Tipula confusa. The sequence continues at coordinate 195,489,473 of OY744475.1, read as the reverse complement.
AATTACAGACATAACATAGACTTTTAGTTAAATATCTAAAAAGTGTGACTTAAGCCAGGTTTCCTAATGGAATTTTACTTATACAAACAAGTTTTATGATTTTAATATTTTGTATTATACAATTTTAGTTAAACTTTGTTCGTTACTTAAATTAATAATTAGTTTAAGTTAGATAGCTTGAGTCAACCTTTGTTAAAATTTATACAAAGTTTAAGTAAAATTTAGTTTCAAAATTTACTTCAGTTTACTTTAAGCATAAATTACTGATGAAATCACTTTTGCTCTATTTTACCATTTTAAGTCCATTGTTAAGTCAGTTATTGTGAGCCTATTTTTGTAATACTGTTTTAAATCACAATATGATAACAGTGAAACGGTTTTTATTCTTCAGTTAAATACCTATAAAACGCGACTTAAGTCCGGTTTAATTTTTTTAGGATAACTTAAATAATGAGCTTAATACGCTTTAAGTCAAACATTATTTGGTTTTTAAATCATTATTAAGTTTAACTTAAGCCAGACGGTTTAATTCGACTTTTGTAAAAAAAATATATAAAATGTATGTACAATTTTTCTTAAAGATTCAGTTTAAGCATAAAATACATATTGACCATTAATACTATTCAGTAATTTGACTAAGTTTAAGAAACTGAATAAAGGTACCAACAACTTATAATGAACAATTTTCATGTTAAATATTTAAAGTTCAGATAAACTACAAAACAAAACAATTTAATCTAATTGCAATTTAACTTAAGTCATATGGCTTAATGCCATGTATTGTATTGTTGTAGTCAAACTTTGTTCGTTACTTAGATCAATATTAAATTTGACTTAACTCAGATAATTTAAGCTTATTAACCAATATGGATTATTAATTTGAGTTAGGATGGATATTGTGAAATATTTGGTTTAAGAAGCATATTAGAATTAAGCCACTAATAAAAATGGATTAACTAAATTAGATTATTTAAAACTAATAAAATATTAAATTAAGTATGAAAATATATGTGATTAGTTACATGAAACACTTTAAGATTCAATTATCTAAAGAAATTATAAAATTGACTTAAGTCACTAATTGTTAACCATATGAAATGTAACATAAAATTATATTATGAATGCAATATTGAATGACTTTATCCGGACCTGGATAAAATCTAAATTTAACATTTATAAATGCTCACTTTAATTTGATTTAAACCACTTAGATATAATCAAAGTTCACATTAAATTTGAAATAATTAGAATAATTTAATAGAGCAGTTTTACAAATGTTGATTTCTGCTAAATTAAATTATACAATTTTGAGTCAAACTACGATATTGATAATACTTAAACTAATATTAGGCTTAAACTAAATTTGATCTAAGTTTATTTATGAAGTTATTTTGCATTTTTTATCATAAATAAAGGGCTTAAGCCACTTTTGAAATGTATCACTGAAATTAATGTAATTTTAAATTAAACATAATTAAATAATTTAAGCTAACTTTATGATTATAATTAAATATAGTTTAAATGACTTAAATGATTAAGACAATAATTAGTTAAATAGAGTCAAGTCACTTTAAATATGGATAAAAAGGTATGAAAAATGATTTACAAACCAAAGGAATGATTCAACTTAAAATACGTTCAACTTGATAATATATTATTTAGTTAAACTTCTATAAAAATGCGACTTAAGCCATGTATATTTTTTATACTAATGGAGTTTAACTTAAGTAATAAGCTTAATACTTTATAATATACAATTTGGTCAAATGTTGTCTGTTACTTAATAGTAATTTGGACTTAAGTCTGGTGGCTTAATCGTTATACGAAGTTTAAGTAAAATTTAGTTTAAATTAATTTTAATAGATTAAACTTAAGTAATACTCAGTAACGCGACTTAGTTTAAATATCGTAAATTTATGCAATTTTGACCCATTTTTACCATTTTAAGAGTTAAACTTAAGCCAGTTATCGTGAACCAAATTAATTATTTATTGTGAAAATAAAATTTATCATTTTTGACATAAATGAGCTTAAACCACTTTTTATATAATAACGGTTTCAAATCACGATATGATTAATATGAAAAATATATAAATTAATTTTTTTTTAATCAATTAAAACTACCTTAATGATTATATTTTGAAACAATATAAATTAAATAACGTAAATGGACAGTTTAATATTTAGTTAAAGAATATAAATAGAGCTAAGCCATTTTCAAAATGGATACATTTGGCTATCGAAATTAATTTTTACTGAGAATCGAAAACTAATTTGTAAACAAATACTTTGTTAATAATTTTTAAATCTTATAATTGACTGACTATGTTCTTAAGTCAACATCTATATAAAATACGACTTAAACCAGCTTGTTTCAACTAAAAGAGTTTTATTTAGATATTTGACTTAGCTTAATGTTTGTGAATTTTTACACTCGTATAATACTGAAAACAATTTTGGTCTATTTTTGCAGTTTCAACCCATCGTTAAACTTAAGTCAGTTTTTGTGAACCGATTAAATTATTACAATTAATTTTTATGATTTATACCAAACAAAATTTAAATATCTAACCTTGTCGTGGTTTAAATCATGTTAATCCTAAATACGCAATAATAAAGAACCTTGTGTGCTAACCTGAAAAGAGAAAAGAAAATGAAAAAATTAAAATATGACAAAAGATTACCGCGATTGCTTAATAATACTAAAGGACCCTCATATAATTATATAAAACACGAATTCCTAATTAAGATATTCAAATATTTAAATATATGGATGCATGCATATTAAGCCGTCACGTTTATTTTTTGTATATACCATATAACAATAATATAATATACAAATGTATAACATCATCTCAATTTTCCAACCTCACTAAATCATCAATCCCTTAATTAAAAAAAAAAAAAAAAAATGTTAACGAAAAGCTCCAAAATCAAAGAGATAACAAACTTTAAAACAAAAAGAACAACATAACAAAAAAACTAAAAACAGGATCCATGCATATTATACAATAGGTAATTTAGACCGGGAACGCGAGAGACCGTGTTGAATATGTAAAAGCGTGTAATTTAAAACTATCTTGTATACTTATATGAACCATCTCAAAGGAATTGTACCGACACTCATACACATACACACAAGTATTTTCACGCTTCCCAAAAAATTTCTACAAACAAAATAAAATTCTTAAAGGTAAAACAAAACTAAAAAAAAATTAATCAAATACAAGACCAAACTAACGAAAAACATCATTTTTTTTATAGACCGCCTTTATCAAATCAAAAATCAAAAGTTGTATCGTTCGTCTTATATTATAATAAAGGTTTATGATAAACTAAGACAATGGTAAAGAAGATGCAAAGAAATCACGTATTATTCATTACCATCGCGCGGGTTCAGCATAGATGAGAGGATTGAATTTGAAAATGATTTGAATAATTTGTACCTGTCTGGGCAGACAGACTGACATACATAGTTTAGTTTTTGTCTTGTAATACACGTAATCGAGCATATTAAATAATTTGGCAACACCTTGACTGAAAAGCAAAATGATGATTATTGTTACGAAGTATGTGGGAATTTTAAAATTATTTGACCGTTCTTAAAATTAAAGGATTCTCAAATTAAGAACAATATTTAAGCAGAGCTTAACTCTTTTGATAGCGGAATTTAGATTTTAAGGCAAGCAATTTCTTTTTTACCAGAACTAATTAGCATAATTTTTAATTTATATATATATATATATATATATATATATATATATATATATATATATATATATATATATATATATATATAAACATACAGTCATACTTCTATACTTCTATACCTTCTAAAGTTCAAATTTCTCTTTAAATCGAATTTAAATTTTGGCAGAAGCGTTTAAAGTTAAATTGTAAAGTTAAAGTGCAATTTATTCTCCATAACTCGAATTTCTCTAATTCGAACTAAAGAAGTTAAGTTTGTAATATTTTTACTCCTATTTTTACTTCTTTTATACAGGTTATTTATACAGGTTGTAGTATCTTACTTTCCTTCACCAACTAAAAGGCAAGATGAGCATAGTCGAATACATGCAATTTGCTTCCTTGATTGTTTTGTAACAGTTTTACATCAACATTGCATGCAAGTGAGAATATTTCAGAGTTTAGGGCAAGTGATGGGAGGTTTGATAAATTTAAAGCATGCCATAATATTGTTTTTAAAAGTGTAAGTGGAAAAAGTGCCTCAGTGAGTGGAAATGTATGTACTACTTGGAAAACAATTGTACTACCTCAACTGAATTAAAACTACAGTTCTAAAGACGTTCTCAATTGCGATAAAACTGGCTTGTGTTTTCAATGTTTACCCGATAAAACTTTAACATTTAAAGGGAACAAATGCCTCGGTGGTAAACAAAGTAAAAATCGCATAACCTGCCATGTCTGTTGTAATATGGCAGGAACTGAAAAGTTGAAACTTTTAATAATCGGCAAACGCAAAAATCATAGGACCTTTCGTGGTATTAAATTTTTCGAGGTAGATTAAGACAGTAATAAAAAAGCTTGGATGTCTGGTTCTATATGGGAGAGCTGGTTGATGAAACTTGACGTTTAAAAGTAAAAACAAGATTAAATTTTATTAGATTGGAGTATTTTCCTCCCAATACCACTTTTGAGCTGCCGCCAATGGACATGGGTATTATACAAAACCTGAAAACACATTATAGTACACTCGTTTTGAGGCCCATTTTCGCAATAATGGAGGTGGGTGAGCCAACTTCTATAAGTTTATTAGATGCGGTTAGAATTATTTATTCGGCTTGGATGGTTGATGTAACATCTACCACTATTAAAAACTACTTTTGAAAGGCAAGGTTTGTAAAATGTAGCAAAATAGTTATATATCACCTTTTCTCGAAAGGCACATTCAACCTTTACAAAGTTCCCTTTAAATTCTTTTTCTCTTGTCCTTTTTTTAGTTTGTTACTATAGCTACCAAGTGGATATGGTTGCCACCAGAATATACCGTATTTTACAGTAGGAAAATATGTCTGTCAGTTTGCTCCAAGCTTTCACGTGACGTGTCAAAAATATGAAACGAATGTGCACTCTTCATCAGTAAGCTTGGCTGTTCGTAGAAAATACAAATTTAAAATTTATTCAAACAAAGTTATAAAATTGTGGTGTATGGAATGGCCAAAAGTTGCATTAATAAAATAAGATTAACTTCTATGCTAAAATGTATCGTTTAAAAACCCAATAAGGAAATCGTTCTATAAGTCATCCCGGTATAATTCTCAGCTTCCCTTGTTAAGACCAACTCAATAAATAATTCTAACATAAAAATAATAGTAGTAGTGGTGACTACAAATTTAAAAGAATAACCGGTTTTCGATATTTTAAATTCCTTGTTACCCAAGATAACTGAGGGAAAGGAGATATTAAAATCCTTTTTACCGCTAGTAATGGAGCTTTACTATTTTTTACGTTTACTATTCAACATTTAAAATCCTTGATTCTATTTGACAAACAGACTAAAGCAACGAGCAAATGGAAAAATAGTGTTACTAACCGAATTCTCTTCAATCACGAATTTGATATCCTCTTGTGAGAAGAGATCTAGTGTTTTTTAAGCACAGAAGCGAAAGTTGGTGAAATAGACGTTATACATAGCTGCGAAATAGTTCATGCACTTCGGCTCCAAATCCGAGCCTAGATGACAGAATTAAGTTTAAAAAATGGGAAATTTATTTTATCATCAGTTTTGGCCTTTAAGCAATAAATTGCTTTATCCTATATTTATATTTTTTGCTCGTGGTTGAACGTTTTTTTTGCTGTTCACCATTAGATATCAGAATTTTTGTTAAAGCAAATTTTGCAACGCAAAGCATTTGCCACATTTTTTTACTCGAATCGAATACTTCACCGAATTTTAAGAGGTATCTCACACATGTCTAAAAAAACGAAATATTCTGGTTGATTTAGGATTAGATTTTCGCAATTCGGCATTTTTGAAAATCATAAAGTCACAGCTAACCAATAAAATTTTATTTTTCTGAATTTTCAATTTGATTATTTTCAACTCTATTCATTTCCTGGGTTATACCAAACTAATAAGTATGTTTTTGCAATAAAGGTTAGTAAAAAAGCACTTCTGAAGGTATAATATTTTTTATCGATAGTCTCCAGAAGAATAACATATTTTGACAAAATGTAATATTAAGAACTTGGATGTCTGTATTTATCAAGTGATCGCTAATTGATCACATATTACCACGTATGCTCAAATGTTATTATGTTATTGGCACATTAGACACGTTGATTTCAAACCAGTTACTCAAAAAGTTTAAATCTGTTTCAATCAGAGATCTTATATCGAAACTCTATCGATCGAATCATATGTTAATTTCAAATTATCAGCAGTCGACCAATAAGATCAATTTCAAAGATTATAATAAACCAGCATCAACAATGGACCCAAAACTGATCCTTGAGGCAGCTACAGTTACTATCCGCAATCCGCAATTTGCAGAAGGTCAATAAACTGTTTCTAAACTGTCTCTAACAATACTTTGTAGCGAACTAGCTCAAATATTGTACAACACTATTACACGTGGCTACCAAGGAACTTATAAAACGAACTTGCAACGTGATTGATAAATTTCTATTCACCCGATGATAGGCAGTAGTTTAACGAATAGGAAATTGGCTCGAAGACTTCAGAAAGATCAAAGCGGAAGACATAAGAAACGCGTTTACCTTCTTCAATAAATTTGGCTTGCTAGTATTGATGAGCAGATGAGAGTGGTGCGGGACCTCCCAAGTCTAGTACATATTTAAACGGTCTATATATTATAATAAAAACTGTAAGCAGATACACACAAGTTGGTTCTTACGTAAACCAAATGCCATAAAAAAAATTGTTTAATGAATTTTTTTTTCATTTGGTTTACGTAAGAAACGACCATTACCAACCCGATCAACAAAAACTGCAATTCCAAACAACGACATGCAAAATTAAGTCTCATTGACTGCATCAAAGTAAACCACAATTAAAAACAAGAAATAACTACATGAAAAAAAATATGCACTTAGAACACTGGTGAGATAATAAAAGAACTGACAAAACAACGGAAAAGTAGAAGAAAAATGTATTTTGTCAAAATCAGTGTTTTGAACTAAGCAAAGGGAAAAATATCGATTTTTTTTTCAAGAAACAGGGCCGGACCTCCGGAAACATCCATACATTACAACATAAAAGAACCAATCAATAAACTTACACATCGATACAGGAACGGACGTGTTATAATGCCTAAGCCCAAAATTAATCAAAATTAATCATTAAATGATCTCAAATAATTAAATAAATTTGCTATTAAAAATTCTAAAGCAGATAATACATCAATACACTTCACCCGAGAATTACCATTACTACAGAAAATAAAATTCCAAAACAATCGATGATAAGTGTGCAGTGCAAAACATCGAAGAACCTAATTGAACGGATATTCGCGGATGCCGCTACTTGTATTAGTAGTAGATTAAAACTCCTTTCCGACTTTCATAATGTAAAAATGAACCCCATATATATAAATATATATATATATATATATATATATATATATATATATATATATATATATATATAATAAATATATATATATATATATATATATATATATATATATATATATATATATATCACTTCTCGATATACATCAATTTCTATATACCTTTCAGATTTCGCAATCCACGGTTCTATGACCCATGAACAGAACACAAAATAAACATATCGTGGGTAAACCTGCTTTTACGAAAAATAATATCATCTACAGCACTTCGTGGAAGATAATTTGAAACAGCTAAAGATAAAATATTCAAAATAATAAAAATCAGGCTTAATATGCAAGCAACTGCATAATCACAATACAACTTTACCTACACAACCAAAAGAAAAAAAAGTATCAACGACATATACAGGGTATGTTTGAAAATTGGCAAGGAGCGTGCAGTGTAACCTAGAAAATACCGATCAGGGTAAAAACAGTCTAAGCACAGGTTACACGGTGCAGTAAATTACTTACACATTGCACTCGCCACTCAGAGCTTTTAATTTTATTTATTTATCTAACGCTCATGTTGAAGAGTGCCCATGTTATAAACGTCAACATCACTTATGGAGGTGCCTTTGGTTTAAAAATATGTCGATCAAGATGTAACGGATCAAAGTGCGAGTCTGATTAGTGTCATTAAAACGACACAAGGGGGATCCGCATCCCTATGGCGTAAGCAGAAATTCTCCAGACAGATGCTTAGCAGCTAAAAAACCAAGCCTCTGTCCGAAGAATTTCTGCTAATGACATCTGAGTGCAGATCCCACTGGAGTCGTTTTAATGACACTAATGGGACTCGCACCTTGATTCTTTTCATAGAAGAGACAGTAATTTGTCAGTAATTGTCCAGTGAAATAGTCGTTCCGTATACTTACAACTTTCGATACGAAACCGATGCATCGAATAAGTCAAAAACGTTTACAGCAACTTATTCATCCACTATAATGCTTTTTCAAATTTACATAGCTCAAGCCTAGTTGCACAGAATCCACGCAAATTGCAACTCGGGCTATTACAAAAAGCGCAATTAATTGTTTATGATTCTGCAGGAAACAAGCATGTAGTCCACTTTTATTCCCAAAAATTTAGTCAACCGAACGACTATTCGCAATGTACGAGTTTTAGGAATTTCGGAAACAAATGCTGGAATGACAAAGGGGCTAGTAAATTAAATCTTAAAGTTAAGACTCAAACCTCTAATCCACACCAAATTATGAACTGTAATGCCATCCTCAATATTAGATGCTAGTTGCTTGGAAGAGCTGGACAATTGAGGACTCCAGGTAGCAGATCCTACGAATCATACATCTGGCCAGATTAACTTGTTGCTTATTAGAGCCGACATATTTTTTGAAGTATTGAAATCTGATAAAATTAAAATCAGAAATTAAATCATTGCTCAGGCAACCAAATTCGGATGGATGATATCTGGAGCTGCAAAATAACAAAACTATGAGTCATTCTCAGATTTTATACAAATTAAATTATGTATTCAGATCTTTGAAGAGATTTTGGACATTAGAAGAGCTTTCAATAGCTTTAAATACAACTTAATCTGAAGCAATTTGTGAAAGCCACAATTGTTTATATCTGCATCATGTGCAGCTATAAACGATATTTCTGTGGCAGGTTCGTTGTAAATCTACCATTCAAAAAGGATTCAGGGGAGTTAGGGATGCTTCAAGTAGTGTTTGATGGGTCGTGCAAATCTGCAACCGGAACCTCTTTGGATGACAAGCTGCTTGGACTGACAATACAAAATGATTTAATATCTATTCTGCTTTAGTTCCGAAAGCAACCTATTTCATCCAATGTGCAGAGACTAATTCGACTAAACTGATCAGCAAGATTTCCACTGGAATGCAAGACGACAAAAGCTTGCTAATCGATGACTACTCCGGAACAGTAGAAACAAGCAATGAAATCCCGCGGGAGACACATTTTCATATGATTTAAATATAGAAGCAGATCAAACAGTATCATCCAAACGAGAAATGTTATCTCAAATATCACGAATATTTGATCCTTTGAACTGGATTCACCTATTATAGTCGTCTTTAAACTAAGTCTCCAGAAATTATTGTTCAGGAAATTAAACTGAGAGTTTTGCTAAGTAGATTACTTAAATATACCAAAAGGATATTGGACATCAGTGATGCGGATTTCTTTGCCTGGACGGATTAAGAAATAGTACGTTATCCTGGTTGTCTGATGTTCCGATGTTTAGTCGGTGGAAATTTATTTTTGGAAAAAAGACTTCAACGATGTTCTTCCTTCGTAGGTAAGAGGCGAGAGGTCTAACTCCGAAGCATATCCATGAGTACCTTTTCTGGTGGACGGGATCTGAAAGGTTACACAATCTTATAAATTAATGGCCGACTCAAAAAAACTTGCAACACACCAGAACTTTTCAAACATTTTCATTTTCCAAAAATTAAATGTGAATATCCTCAGGGAAGTCGATAAATTGTATGAGAAATTGGCTCAAAGGTTAAAATTTGAGCAAAAGTAAAATTATCCCTGCTGTCCACAAGTGTCTCTAGATTTGGTAATAATTAGTTTGTTAAGGAGGGCTAGTTTTGTGCAACAGAATATAGCCTATAAAAAAGGACGAATTTGCTTCACATTTGCAAGGAACAACAAAGTGATTCAACCAACTGTGAAAAGAGTGAATAATAACAGGCTGAGTTCTTAAGAGTACTTCATATCAATAGTCAGAGCAATTTACTTAACTTCTTTAAAAAAAACCAACGGGCTGTACCATATCTTGAGTCCTGGGTGTTTACAATTCAAAATTTAATCAACATTTTATTTAGTTAATTGGTAAAGTGAAAATTATGTTATTACTTATAGTAAGCTTTAAGCTTAAGTATGAATTTGACTACCAACTAAATTTCGAAAATATATAAGGCTATTGTCCAACTAACATTCATTTCAAACTATACTTTAAAATATAATTTTAAATCTTTTTCATCTTAAGTGCATATTCTAAGTAAATCAAGTTTTAAATCAAAATCAAAAAACATAAAAATTTAATCTATTAATCCAATTACAATTCAAATCAAGTTTCATGCAAATTAACGAATATATATTTATGTTGAACTCAAAAACGAATCATAATTCAAAATTATAAGCGAAACGCATTTTTTATATATATTGGTAAAGTCGATTTGTATGTAGGCAGGTAATTTTACCTTAGATTTGATTAAGATTTGAATGTAAATTTTAGATTAATGCTTTTAAGAGTTAAAATAAATATTTGTGATGAAATCGGATTTGACATTGAGAACAATCATTTTTTTTGTCGAAATTCATGGCACATAAATTGGGAAATTCTACCTACGAGTTCATTAGTTCAATATACACCTTCAAAAGTTACATTACCACGACGTGTTTAACATTTTTACTATGTAATTTTTTTTCTTATCATTCGGCAGTTATTATACATGTCTTGTTCGAATGTACAATTCTAACTGCATTTAACAAACTTTTTGTTTCCATCTTAAACGTGGTGGATATGGAATAAGACACAGATTTATATGTCATAAAACGTCTTAAATGAAATAACCGTTAACATAATATAAAAACACAAACAGAAATTATATATATATATATATATATATATATATATATATATATATATATAAATATGTGTGTGTAGACCTATTTGCATTTTCAACGCCGTACCGAAAACAAATAAACCACAATAACAATATTTCAGAATGTGTCTTGCTTAGACAGTTGTTTTTTTTTATTTTTAAGACACACAAGCAAGATTTTAGCCTTTGGCATTGTATAAAGATTAATCTTTTTAAAAGTTTTGTTTTTGGTTATCCAACAGAAAAAAAAATGAAATTGGTACACATATATATAGCTAAGTATTTCAATGTCGAAATCGAACGTAATACGACGTTAAAATATTTTAATGCGCTTTTAAAACGTTTTGTAAATGCATTTGGCATACGGGGTGGGCTATAATATACCAGAGATAAATCGTGAGTCTCACACTACACGTCCATAAATTTTTTATTTTTTTTTTATTTTTTAAATCAAATAGTGCACGATGAAAAAAGTAATAATGTTCCAAGTAATAAGCCAAACCGGTCTGTACAATATAAAACCAAGAAATTGTTGTGCAAGTTTTATATACACAAAACTATATAAGAAGTATAAGAAATATGTTAAATTGACACTAGAAGGAACGAATCATACGTTATATATGAATATGTTTTTATGTTTGTTCGTTGTACATAAGCCAATAAGTAGGTCGTACGTATAAAATTTGTAAAATTTATATTTAGCTATTTTATCGGCACACCAATTGATTAGATCTGGTGTGCTAATAGTTCGAATGTATGAGAAATAGAGTGATAGGTAACAGCAAATTTTTTTTTTTTTTTTTTTTAAGATTATCGGAATTAACTCTGGCTAAACCACTGATGCGCCGGGTTATTCGATGCGGATTTCTTTATGTAGTTGGGTTTTACGAAGCTGGTATAATTTACTTCATCTTGGTTTGGTTTTACAAATTTTCTTTATTAATAATTTGGGTTTGATGTTTTCACATTGATGGTCAGTTGATAGAAGAGTTTTCTCTTGACAATACCTACATGCTGTCGAATACATGCTGTCCACCCTGGTCGAGACTATTCCGTCTCGACCAGGGTGGACAGCATGTATTCGACCCAGTGCCCATTGACCTGGTGGAATATTGTCATTTAGAATGACTACGATGTCGTCTGGTTTGATGTTATTTGTTTTATATCGGTACTTTGACAAACTGTTTAAAGTAGTCAAGTATTCTGCTTGCCATCGTCTTGCTACATGTTGAAATAATTGCTGCGTCCTCTGCCAGCGAGATAGTTGGTTGATCTTTAGGTGTGTTATGTTTGGCTCGGCTACTGTGGTTATTAGTTGTCCCATGATAAAATGCGACGGTGTTAGTGCTGCGGTTTGCTCATCCAGAGGCTCACATAGAGGTCGGGAATTCAATAAAGCTTCTATTTGGATCAAGAATGAATTGAGTTCTTCGGAGCGTAATATGGTTTGACAAGTACACGTCGCAAATGGAACTTAACGGACTTAACTGCGGCTTCGCAAAGCCCATTAAAATGTGGTGAAGCCAGCGGTATGAAATGCTACTTTGTGTTGTTGATTGTGGCCCAAATTAATAACTGGTCTTTCTCCTTCGCTAATAATTGCACTAAACACGTCCGTGCAAATTCCTCGTCTATTCTGGAATCTTTGGAACGGTGCAAGAAACTTGTCTGTGGTCATATCGGAGGCCAACTCCAGATGTATTGCCTTGGTTGCCAAACATGTAAATACAACGAGGTATGTCGTTTAGGTGGTGATTTTACGTAGTTTGCTGCTTCTGACGTTGTATGGACCAGCATAGTCGACGCTCGATTGTAAAAATGCCCGGATCAGGTTTACCCGAGGAGGTGGCAATTGTCCCATTAGTTGCTGCTGAGTTTCTCCTTTCTTTCGAAATCATTTGATGCAGTTGTATATCACGCAACGAACCAGCTCTCGGCAACGTAGAATTGTATACTGTTATTTTATAATGGACATCAAAAGGGTTGGACCCGCATGTAAGTTCTTTTCGTGTGCTTTTTGGATTAATTTGACTGCTAAAGGGTGACTACCCTGCCCACCAACTCTTAAAACGCCAAAACTATCTAGGAAAGGAGATAAAAAAGATATGTTAGATATCTTCCCGGACGAACCCTCGCGCAAATTGTTTATTTCTGCAGCAAAACTTAAAAATTGCATTCGTGCATATCTTCTACTGTTAAGTGGCAATCATTAGATGGTTTGATCCCCTTAACTTTGTGCTTTGCTCGATTTACCCAAGCAAGAATGCGACCTGCTTTAGTAATGCTTGAGTATTTTTCAACGATCTCATTGATTATAGATTCTTTTGGAATTTTTAGTGGATCTACTGCTAAATTTGTGACCGCACCGATCTGCTCCTTTCTGTTCAGAAAACATATTTGGTTCTCTACGTAGTCATTCTGGACCTTGTCATCACATTTGATCGTTGAGTAGTTGTTCGGGAGGAATACCACGGGACGCATAGTCTGCTGGGTTCTGCTTTGTTGGGACATAGTACCATTTCTGTGCATCTGTTGAACTTAATATTTCCGTTACTCGGTTGAGCACGAATACATTTCCTTTTTTAGGTGGATTTGACAACCAAGCGATGATAATGGTGGAGTCCGTCGTCCATAGTGAAATCTTTGGGGGTGTTTTTAACTCTAGTGACTTTATCACCAATGTGCATAATCGGGTTAACAGGAGTGCTGCGCAAAGTTCCAACCTAGCTGTTGTAGTAGTATTTTTGATCGGTGCGACCTTGGTTTTTGCTGCGATTATATTGGTCATCACATTACTTCTGTATTGGTTGTACGGGCATAAATAACTGCAGCGTACGCGGTGTTTGACGTGGTTGACTCTGAAGAAGTGGTTGACGTGATTAGTAATGTGTAGTTCTGCTTATTATTATTAGATGGTCTTTAACTGCACGTCAAGTCCAGATTAGAATAGTGTCAGATTAAAATTAATTCAATTTATTTCAGCCTTCGGCTTTGTTCAAATTAGACCATTAAGATTTTTTTTTTTAGAGAAACCTTGCAGATTAATGTTGAATGGCGGCACACTGGAAATGCAGATAAGAGATGACAGAATGCAAAGTAGTTCATTATCATTGTGATTGTATAATGCTAAAATTAGTTTGAATATTGGCTACCGGGAAATCGGACCAATTCTATCATTACTGACATACCTTTCGATCTCAATAATTTATCTAGTATCCAGCCTTATCCTTCCAAGTACATGTAAAAACGGGTGTACGGTGGGCCCGACTAACTCTAGGAGATCCTGCTTAATGCTTGGCTATACATTATAAATCAATCAATCTATCAAAAAATTAGGATCACTTGGATAAAAAATGTCATGCATTTTTTGTCACCAATTCTGAACTAAGATATCACGAACTTTATTGTTGCATTTGATCGGCAATGTGTCAGGATCCTTGTAATCTTACTTTAATGTTAAATTTTCTTTACATTTATCATTTAGATTCACAAGGGCAGAATCTATAGCATCTGCGTTCATAGAAGCTTTTCGATTTGTTACAGTGAACATTTGTTTTATTTTTGAATTGCTTTGGCCGAGTTACGAGTTTAATAATAATATTGGGTGCGGGCCAAATCCACGGTAAAACCTTTTTTTACTTACTTTTTAACAGTGTATTGGGTAAATTCATTTATCGTACTAAAAAGTAGGGTAACCAAAAATAAAAAGGTAATTGTTGGTTGAATCAATCCATCTTTAAAAAAAAAAAGTTTTATAATCGAATAATTTTTCGAAGAACAGACGATTGGCCACCAAGATCATGCGATTTAAGGCTATTTGACTTCTTCTTATGGTATTTCTTGAAGAGTAAGGTTTATGCGTATAACCTTTAAACTGTTCAACACATCAAAGACAATAGCATTGAGCAAATGTCACTAATTAAACGATCATTATACGAAATAGTTCTTGACAATTTTGATACAAGATTGACAGCCTGCCGGGCTCGCAGGGGAAGTCAATTTACCAAAATTTTTTTTTATTATTAACCGGAACTAATGTTTTTAAATCATGAGTCATTGGGGAACACCGCAATGCCATTTGAAGAAACAATAACAATGATAAATTAAGGCTTGTTAAATCTCTTAACTATTCCTGCTCGTTTTCTAATAACCGGACCAATGAAAATGCTTTCTGAAACTAATGAAAATATGTAGTCTCTATACATGATGGCTGGAAATGATTTAATCCCGAAACAATAACGACCCCCTTTCAACAGTTGGATATTTTTTTAGCCTTGTTGAGCGTAGGGTTGGCATAAGCGATTAGTAAGTCAAAATCAATACCAATGAATTGTGATAAAACAGCGCTTTTAGCGACATCTGTTGATATGATAAATTCCTTAGTGAAGTCAAAGTATTGTAAAATAGGTGACTATAAAAAATTTGACTTTAGGAGATTAAATGATTCTTTAAATGAATTCTTTCTGCTTCTTAGTCACATATTGCCTTTGTAACGTGAAGTTAGTATCGCATCAAGATCAAGGTCCTTAATTTATGGAAATATCGATAACTATGAAATTTATGTAAATTATTTATGCTTTTGCAATAATAATATGTTATTTATGGAATCAAACGCCTTATAGAGAAATTTTATCATTGTATCACAACAAATAGAGCAGAGTAGTAGTTATACTATGGTTATTACGAAATCCAGATTGAAACTGGTTCAAATAATCAAACTGTTATAAATGGAGAGTAATCTTATCACGAAATAGAATTTCAGAAACTTCGGATAAAATACAAAGCATACTAATTGATTTAATGTTATTCAAGGCGTCAATATTCTATTTTTTGAATGTTTTTTTTCCAGTTAGTTTTTAATTCCCCAGCAAACGGCCAGCACTACAACGTAAAGGATTTTTTGTGCTATTGGGTTTATTAGTCTAAGAGAATATCCACCTTCCTAATAAAAGCGAGAATGCCGCTTGCAGTGGCCAATTTACATTTCTCCATGGTAAAATACCTCTCATCAAAATAAAGCGACCTCAGTATATACAGAGCAACATAGTATGTGCTCTATGGTTTATACTTCTTCCAAACAGAGTCGGCACTCCGTCTCTTTAAGGCGCCTGCAAGGTCATAATAGTTGAAGAGTAGGTTTCGATAGCGTGAATTTCGGCTAGAAAAATACTAGGGTAAGTTTCCAGTAATTTCGATATTTTGGGTTGTTGGGTCCAAAGACATCAATGCCGACTCCACTATCCATTGTGAACCATCCGTGAACTAGGTTCACGGTTCTATATCCCATAGGAGGTCCACCAGTATCCCAGTCTGTTCTGTCAAGGACTATTCTATGAAATTCCTGCCAAAGCAGAGTTCTTTTAGCATTACGTCCGGGACTCCGAAGAACATATCCCAGTTTGAAAGTTCATTCAAAATGTCCAGGTGACTCATATGATCATCATGATCATAGGACAGGTCATGGGCCGTAGGACCTGTGATTCCGAGACATGCTAGTATCTGCAATGAGGTAAGTTTGTTCATAATAACTTTTTGCTGTACCTTAGGCCATCAGACTATGGCCTCATAGGTTACAATTGATAGTTCGGATGTAACTATTGATAGTTCGGATTGATAGTTCGGATGTAACTAACCAACATAAAACTAATACAGTGGTTAGTCGGATCATCAATACCTCTACGCCTGATTGCCCTAACAATTGAGTCATATACAGTATTGTCGAAAGCACCCTCAATATCCCAAAAAGTGCACAGAGCAATTCCTTTCGAGCGGTAGGCCGCTTCAACTTTGGGAACAAGTAGATGCAGCGCCCCCACTGTGGATTTAGAAGTTGCCCTTGCTGTAGGCGAATTGATTAGGATTCAGCGGTCTGGTTACAGTTAACAATTCTCTGATATGAAGACCTACCAGTCGTTTAATAGTTTTGAGAATAAAAGATGAAAGACTGATAGGTCGAAGGGACTTGGGGAGGGTACTTGGCCGATTGCCAAGCTTTGGGATAAAAACCACATTGACTTGGACAATGTCACCCAAATTGAATTTAGTTTTAAATAAGGCGAACAGAGCAGGCGTAATCAAGTCCAAACCTTTTTGAAGATTCTATCTCCGCTTGGAGCCTTGAACGGCTGAAACAAGTTAATGATCAATTTTTCCGGAGTAAAAAGCTTACCGAATAAACTATTAACTCGACCCATATTTGCACCCATATGTGTACCAAATATGAGATTTGTAATTGTATTTTCGCAAAAAGTACAACCTGGAAAATGCACCTGAAGCAGGGTTTCGAGTGGCTTTGTGCGACCTGATGTATAATTACCATCGGCTATTCTTTATTAGCTATTCTATTAGAATCAGATTCACAAATAATGTATATAGGTCAAGCCAAGTCTACCACAAGTTGGTGAAAATGGAACTGAAGTTAAAAAGTTGACTTTCAAGAGTAAAAGTAATTTTTGGGAGTGTTAGTTCAGCCATCACAACTTCAATAATGCCATAAGTAGAAAGCATGAACTACCTTAATGTTAAACTTTTCCTTAAAGTTTATTTTGATATAATACAAATTATAACGAATTCCGGGGAGCTGGAAAGCACCACTAAACGACGAGTTTGAATTCATGGCAATAAAGTTCAATACATATAAAGGACCAATAACCATACTTTTGGACAATAAGTGGATCTCAAAAGGTAATAAGCTTATGTATTAGAATTTCAATTTAAAACTAGCCACTAATTACTATCTTAAATTAGTAAAATTTATGTTTAGCAACCAATCACTTCTGGAATCTAATAAAAAAGTAACTATCGATTGATGCAAGGGTTTGATGTTTATTAGACTCCAAATAAGTGAATTACACCATTTAACTTTAAGTATTCGGAATTCAAGTGAATATGGAAGATAAAAATAAAAAGTGCCACCAACAGAATTTGTTTTTGTGAAACTACTGTGAACTGGTAATATCTCCAAAGTATATATGCTAAATTCAATATTCAAACTTTACTTCAAATCGATTAAAATGTTATAACATGAAAAACAAAACGGAGCTTTCAAGAAAATTAAGCTTCTAAGAACTCCAAGCGGGCTTTATAAAAAACAAATTGATACACTTTGATATAGAGAAAAGCACAGGGAGAACAGCAAAAAATTATGACAGTTATACTTTAAAAAAAATTTGGAATTCTTAAGAGTTCGATCTGTGCCGACTGTAGGTATAACGATTTGGAGGTGAAAGTCTAAAGGACTTTGCCCTTTAAGATACAGCTAAGCTGAATCAAGTTCAGTATCAACCAGGAACCCAAAGTTTAAAATTATATACTCTTCTTTTTTCAAAAATTGAGCCTATAATAAACAAAATTGTGACCTATATCTGTTTAAGCTAACTGATCTCCTCCTATGTCGTCCAAATTATGTGACAAACTTTGTTTATTTATATGCTATGCTGTCGACCGGGTTAGCAAGTTGCTTTTCTTACATATAATTTTGCTAAAAATAATTTGTATTCCATAAATTTGAAAGATTCTTCATTAAATTTAAAAAGTATTTTTTATAAAAAATTACACCACTACAACGCTTGCTTTCATTTCGCTTAACTTACAGGGCATTTGACATTTTACGGTTGACATAATCGGTATTCGTGCACACAAAAGAAGTTATTCCTGCTGGGGAGCATAGTGTAGAAGAGGTTCCGAATAAGTCGAGACACGATTCTGAACAGCAATTGGACCACTTTAGTCTATACTTTCGTACCTCATTTGAATGAAGTATATTGATGTGGCTAAGGTTTGTTTTCTACAAGATGGCGCAATATGCAACACGATTATCAATTTATCAATTTATAGCGAGAAATATTCGATGAACAAATAATTTTGTGAACTCGACCTGTGAACTGGCCTCCACGATCGCCAATGAAAATATGTGAGAAGAGAATATGTGAGAATATATGAGGACATGTGTCACTAGTCTACGCCGAAAAACTAAAAACGAAAGGCTACTTGGAATTCAACATCTGCCGCATTATTGCCGATATACGACTCAACGTCATCTCCACTGGATGATTCTTTCCAAATATTACGAAATATCTCAAAGTTGAGTACAGGCTAGCAGAAATTTGTGCAACTAGCTCCGGTGTACGACAAAGAGATGGTCTGTTCTTAATGCTTTTAATCTCATTTTATAGAACGTATTTTTCGTGAGAGCAAAGTGCCCCAGGACAGACATATTGTACCATCAGTCGAACCAGGTTAGATGGCTTGAATGGTAATGGTGTAAAAAAACTACTAGATCCACTTGTTCGTTTCGTGGTTTCCGTTGATCCCAAAAGCAATCAATATAAAATACATAATCACTGATTTTAGTGACCAAGACGCAATGGGTTTGGGTAGTGGTGCTTTTAAAGTGTGACAAGTTCCCGATAAATCGACTTCCTTGTCACCCATGATTATTGTGTGGGGAGGGATATAAAAGCGAGTTTTGATGCCTACAACCGTGCTCTGTATGCCTTACGTCCACCATACTTCTTAAGTCGAAATACCGTGCAAATACCGATAATATTGGAAGTTTGTAATTTTGATTACTGGAAAAATCAGTTTTAACATGAAGAAAATGAGAATCAAATTCTAGGAAAATTATAACCAATTTCTAATTTATTTATATGTTTAACTAGGTATTTGCTAACTATTTACTAAGCTGTTTCGTAGAATTTAACATATCATATAGGGTCATATATCATATAATGCAACCATCTTATACAAAGAATCTCATAAAAATATTTAAACGTATCCGTAAAAGCGTATATACGACCATCATCAATAATAACACCATTATACAACTGATTTAATGGTGAAATCCAGGATATCATACTCGTATAATGTGCTTAAACCATTATTACTGTCAACCGATTATATCTGCAATAAAAACAAGAACTATAAAATAATAAAGTAAAAAGTGTTAAGTTAGACAAATTTTAAATCATAAAAAGATGTGATAAAGATTGTTTGGTATAACAACAATGTACTACAAAATTATAAATTCTGTTGCTCACTTCACAACAGTTTATAATAATAAAAAATGTATAAGAAACGTTGGGTACCCGCCATAAATAAAATTCTAATCTGTCCATTAATATTCTTCGCAGATGACATATTTCAATCGTCGAATAGTTAAAAAAAAGAATACCTTGCTGGGTTTGGATACGAGGATAATATCATTATACGTACACAACTATAATTATAGTTCAATTAAATTGTATATGCTTTATATATAATTGTATAAAGGTGTGCACGCTCATATATATGTTTTCAAAATCAAATTGACATGTTTCCAATTCAACTGCAAATTGTATAATAGATGCAAATTATGATCGATTATATCATGGTAAATTATATATAAAGACGATATGTATATACTATATAGTATGCAAATTATGGTTTATCTTAATTGGTTAAAAAAAAAAATTTAAAATAAGATGCGCACGTGATGAAATCTTATACAGGCGACGAGTACCAAACCTTGTTTTTTTCTGTGCAGTTTATCTGGCTTTTAACGAAACCGAGATAATTGATTATAAGATAATAAGATAATTTAAAAATGTATGCGATCTTTTGAGCTACACTCTACTCGTACCTATATATAATTCAATTAGCCATATAATCTTTACATCAAAATGAACCTTCTAGCTAAATTAAATTTAATTAATTAATTTTCTACTTATAAAAAATTTAGTAATTTTTAAGTGCATCATTGAGATTTAATAAGATTGTTGGTTGATTACAAGGTTAATATGACGATAATGGTGCTTAACCCTAGACTATCGATGTGGTACCATATTGCATCATAATATAATATGGAAATATCACTTTCTATAGCTCTGATTCAATATTTTTACTTGGTATAATTTTAATTTATCGAATCATTCAAATGATTTAATGATGACGGAGCAAAAATTCGATAAAATGCTGATATAATCGATTTTTGGATGAAATAATTTCCGTCTTACTATCGAATAAGTAAAAAAGTACTCACGAAATTGTAATAACGTGTGGACCAACGCCTAAAGTTTCATAACTCTGTGTACTTTGTATTGTGCAGGAGACATTTTATTTAAAATTTTAAAACCATCGCTTTCTTTGTACAAATATTTTTTATTATTATCTAAAAAAAATATTTGTAATATGTACAAATATTTTTTTTAGATATTTCCTGTAAATTGATATAATTCGCTAGTAATACTCGTATACAGTAAATTAATTTTTATTACAAATTTTTTATCAGATTAAAACTGGTATTAAAATTAGATTTTCGGCGATTATATGACGCATTTGTCATAAAACTGTTAATTCAATTGATGTGTAATGTTGAATCAATTTAAAATCTACTTTGTATACATTTTAAAGTTTTTTGTCAAATAAAGTGTATATAAATTAGATTTTCAGTGATTACATGAGTTATTTGTCGTTATTTGATACAACACAAACTTATCCTCGTCGTTATATTGGTGACTCCAACATATGTAGTACTTCTTCTGATCTTTTCATATACTCTTAACTCGACATGGGCTCTTCACATACCGCAGTAAGCCAATTACGTATTCTAATCTAACACTGGGTACCTATAAGTTCGCGATGACATTCACCAAGAATATAGCTAATCTTTACGTAGGTACGTCATATTCTTACGGTATCACGTTGTTATGAGACCTTTATATCAGAGTAAGTAACCATCAGCGAAAACCATCTCGTACTCTTCTACAAGTACGAGAGCAGAATCGAAGGTACACTAAATCCCCAAAATCTAATTTGGTTCTACTACCACCAAATGCTGATAATTGCCGGTTACCCTGTAATTTTCTGAATCCGGAGGTAAACGCAACCGAGAGAACCGCTCCGCTATATGCAAAGGCCACGTGTAGGTATAACAATTTCCTAAACTAGTTGGTCTATTGGATGCTGCAGCTGACCACAGAACTTGATACACAATGGGTACAGCAAGTTTTTAGATAAGCCATTATTTTACGCCGAGTTTTAAACTTACCTGTTTTACACATCAAAGCACACCACATAGTGGCTACATGACATCTACCGGTGGGCAAACCATGAAGAGTGGATCCTTTTTGACACAAAGCTATAACAACGGTATCTCAACAGGTTTACAACGGTAAGAATAACCATAACTGGACAGCATGTGGGGATTACCGCAGGTTAAATATAGTAATGATCCCGGACCGTTTCAAATTTTTCCATGTACTTACAAGGATGCATGATATGCTCTAAGATCGACTGGGTCACAGCTTATGATTTAATCCTAGCCTACCTGAGCATGTTAATAAAATGGCAGTCACTAACTTATTTGGCTTATTCGAGTTCAATCTCTTGTAGCCTTAACCTTGGAAGAACAATACAAACAGTTCAAAAAATAAATAATTGGGGGATAACAGGGATTGGAAGCCGCTTGGATTTTTTTCAAAGAAAATTTGGAATGCCGAAAAAAAATATTTCTTATTCGATAGAGAGCTACTAGCTAACTACCAAGCGATCAAACATTTTCGATATTATGTAGAAGAAGATCGCTAAATCAAAAGAAGCTGACACGGGACTATAGAACAACTTTCTGGTATTTTCAAATCCTACATGAAAACTATAGAATGCTTTTAATTAACTGACTTAGCGATTTAGCGCAAAACGGGCAACAACTGTCCCAATATTGCAGAACCAATGCTTCGAACCATTTTTGACGCACTGCATAAAAAATTTTCCATCAAAACATCTAAGCCACCCGGAACCTAGTATCAACTAGATTTTTGGGCCCGCAGTTTATGAATAAGAACGTAGCCGGTTGAGCGGCATCCTATTTATTTTACCGAAAATCCAAAATGGTAAGACAAACTAAGACCTAACATGGGCGTTCTAGAACTATATTTCAAGATTCGTGGTACCGGCCAACGTTACGAACGATCAAGGTACATAGTTTGAATCAAAATGAACATGTTCACCGCCACTTGAAAACATTCCTAAAATATCGATGTAACACTAGACATTGGAGCTCCAAATAAGTTCTCAAAAAAGCTACTAGTATTATTTCTAAGTAACTATTCTGCATTCTTTAATCTGGTCAATGATCTTGCTTCTGGTTTGGAACAGTACATTAACAAAAAACTAAACAGTTTTGTTGTTAATGTACTGTTGAATTTTACCGAGGCTTTTGTCTGCATTGATCATTTAATGCCCATCCCATAACTAAAGCTTTTCTGTGAATTGTCGTCAACTGTGTGTTCTGGATGAGTCGGTTAGAGAGCTTAAAGATCTAGGTCATAATACGGGAGGACAAAATCCTTTCAAAAGCTTGGTAACGAAACCAGATCACTTTTCGGCACAAAATACAGCTAAGTAAAAATGTATGATCGATATGATCGAATCAATCAAGGAAGTTGCATAGATGATCACTTTCTATCGACCAGTAATACAAGCATACTCAGTGAAAGCTCTATTTGGAAACCCATGTTTTATAAGTAAGCAGACATCGAATATATATATATATATATATATATATATATATATATATATATATATATATATATATATATATATATATATATATAAATAAGACAACTAAAATAGTATGTCAGCTTAAAAATCCGCAGCAATAAAAGGGAGCAACAGATGCTGGAACTGTTAAAGTGGGAGCACAGAGTTCAAGAGTGTAGATCGAACGCTTAGGTTCCAAGTACCACAGAAAGCATCTTACAATATTACATGTGATAAATATCACAGCAACATTGAAAACTCAAGCTTTCATTATTCCAAAGGTGCCCGGTTCCCTACATCAAAATGATTTATCAGAAGCGGATATCAAAGTTTTGAGTCTGTGGCAGCTCGTTGATCTCAATTTCAATAAACCGGCTTCAATCGACGTACTTTTAAAAGTTTATTCATTTTTCAAAGGGAAGTGAATTAAGAGCAATTAGCCTGGACAGCGGCCTGCGATTATCATTGTCTACTCAGAAAATAAAAGCAAACGCTGTTATCACTTGTTTCAATCACTTGCAATCAAACGTTAAAAGGTTTGACAATTATAAGGTACAATATATTTTATCTAACTCTTAAAATTTGAAATGACAACTTTAAATTCTATTCAAGTTAAAATATTAAAATAAAATGTCTATCAAAAGTCGACTCGTATAAAATATGACACTAATTGACATCATTATACAGAATGTGTAAAGTTGCAGGTGGAAAACTAACAAAATTATTTTTCCACCACGACCGGTATTAAACAAAATACCAAACTACCTTGGTAATTGAATACCGTGTGCGCGGCAATTGCGAATAAATTAACATAAAATTCAAATATTTCATAAAATATATTATCCGCAATTTATCAAACCACAATATTTTAATTAAGTGTTAAAGACAAAAATAGTTATATGGTTTGATTACGAAAACAACTGTATACACATACCACCCATAACACTATATAGCATATTAAATTTATCTATAGGGTATCGTATTATAAATCTTATATAAATACACACACACACGTATATATATCGTGTACGCAAATCACTCAAATCACCCTATAATCGTTTTGTTGCAATATTATGCTGTATAAGTAATGTAACACCCACGAGGAATTTCGCGCAATTTATTTATAAACTATTCGATGCCAATTAAAAATAATTATATGTCCCTGAAAAATTATTTGGTATATATACGTACCGCGCATTTAAGAGACCGACTGTCTCTCATTCTCGATTATGTATATATGCATATATATAAATATTTCAAAGAACCCTTTAAGACAAATCTAAATATATATATATTTTTTTTTATTATATAATTATAAATAATTAATATTTGCCGTATTCATACAATTTTAAATGTCACATTATTTATTGTTAAACTATTTTTGAACTAAGTTTTATACAAAACTAAAAACGAAAAATATTGGGTTGGGTGGTAAATTATATTCGCGAACAATCAATCAACATACAGTTTTGAGTACAAAGACAATCGCGAAAATTTATTGAGTTACCCAATACTAAAATATAATAATAGTCATATAGTAATAACAATAATAGTAATAATAATAATAATAATAATAATAATATCGCGGATAATTTCAGAGACAAAGGTACACAATAATAACAGGTTATTTCAATCTCATTAAATATTCAATAGTTTTGTATTATTGTAAGACGTACGATAGGTTACAAAAAAATTTATCGATTGTTATATAAGAAATTATGGAATTATAATGAATCACTTTTAACAATCATCTCTATATGTACATATATAGGAATTTATAATTTACTATGAAAATATTTTGGCAATGTACCGTTAAAAACATAATGGATGCGCACACGTACAATGGGTGTTGAGAGTACGCAGATTTTTTTTTTTGTTAAATTATTCAGTTTAGATGAAAAATTATCTTAAGCCAATGATTGATTGGATCGTTAGGTTTGATTTTGTAAAACTTGGTATGTTCGAAGTTCGATCGAATAATCAATACAAAATGTAGATAAGTATATGTACAATCAATCCGATTGAATTAGACTTTAGGGTAAGATAAAGAAAATAAAAAAAATTATTTAGCTCCAGCAAATACCAATGATAATTGTATGATAATTTGCAAATTATTTCTTATAAATACTGTTTATGGTCTTTGGATAGCTTGTATTGGTCGAATTTTATATCGATAATTCTTAAATCAATTAAAGCCTTTGATGAAGTTCCATTTCGTTTTTAGGTTAATTTTTGTTTTGCTTTTTAATAATTAGGTTAATACATAATACATATAATTTTTCGAGTTTCAGTTAACTACTTTGCTACGGAATATAAGAAAATAATAATAATATAAATATAGTTAGACCAGTCATATAGTGGATCAATACAGAAGAAAACGTGGTCAATGTGACGATAATCACACGTGTCGAAAAATGGCTGAACGAAGATCAAGATATGGATACACGACAGTTATAAGATTTTGTGGTATGATTCGACATGATAAAGCGTGCTTACATCGAGTTTGGTGAAATTGAAGACAAATTATTAAGTCTTTCAGACCTATCTTCAGACATAAAAGATTTTGATGATTGATATTTACGTGAAACATCACAACTTCAAACACGTATCAGCTGCCACGAGTCATCAGCACATGAGTTACTCACCGATGCGATAGGCAAATTAGTTGAAGGGCAGAAGTCGATATTACAAGAGTCTTCAGATAGTTTTTCAAGACTAGATGGGATTAAATTACCGCGAATGAACATAACTGAATGCTCAGTGAAATATTCAGATTTTCCCACATTTAAAGAATTATTTGAGGCATCCATTCATAATAATAATTTAGTTACCGATGCCCCAAAACTGCAGTATTTAAAGAGATTACTACATAGCGAAGTAGGGGCATCAGTCAAGCAGTTAGCTATAACAAATGCCAACTATAACGAAACATGGGAAAAAATATGCTAGCGGTATAATAAGAAAAAAATTATTTTAACTGAGCTTATTGCAAAGGTTACTCATCAACCATCAGTCACTTATTTCAATTTAAATGCGTTGCGACAAATGCATGATGCCATTGATGAAACAGTTAGAGGTCTAAAGGTTCTAGGACCTGAGGCACAAACAAGAGATCCACGGATAATACTTAGTTTAGTGGAAAAATTCGACAGCGAACCCAAACAAGCATGAGCAAAATCTTCAAACAATTTAAAATTTCCATCTATTCAGGATTTTCTCAAATTTCTGGACACAGAATGTAATGCTTTGGAAACATGTCAAATGTTAATGAAACGAATCAATTCGAAAAGAGTTGTCAATGTCAAAAATGAAATGTGAAAAATTTCATGAACTATCAGTTACAGATCGTAGAGCATTCGCAGTTACCAAGGAATTGAGCTTCAATTGCCTCGGGATATCACATAGAGCAAATGTAGATCAACAAAACTGTATAATAATTGTCAACGAAAACATCACACTATGTTCCATCAAGAAACTCAACGCGGATCATCTGAGGCAGTGAAATTACTAT
Organism: Tipula confusa; assembly: GCA_963556175.1. Taxonomy (NCBI): domain Eukaryota; kingdom Metazoa; phylum Arthropoda; class Insecta; order Diptera; family Tipulidae; genus Tipula; species Tipula confusa. Next base: position 195,462,252 of record OY744475.1, on the reverse strand, counting down.
AAACAGATGTAAACTGTGATGATTACGACGTAAAGTCATGGATACCAGTATCACTAACCTAAACATTGGAAGGAGGTTCCATTCAAGTCTACGAACAGCATTAGTACACATCAAAGACAGTCTAGCCATATAATATGCATATGGCGCGCGTTTTACTCGACTCAGGATCGCAAGCATCCTTTATCAGCGAGTCTTGTTAGAGAAGATTACATACAACCAAAAAGAACTCAAAATTTGCTTTTTGGATTAGTTATGTCTAATATTGTCACTAAGGAATCAATACATGTTGTAACTCAACTCTAAATCAATCCAGGCAAATCGAAATTAATGCATTAATTTTGGAGAAACTATACCCACAATCTTGCCTACGGGTATAATTCCAACAGGCAGTTGTTAATATTTACAAAATAAAAGATCCGTTATTCAGTAAAACAATGTTGTTAACATTTTAATTGGTTCTGATAAATTCTTTGATATCATTCTAGGAGAAAAGTGTCAATCTTGAAAACAATCTTCATTTGGGTTATAGGCATGCAGAATGCCCTTAACATTTAACAAGGATGTCAAAGAAAACAACCAACCTACCACGTTCAATTTTCACTTGGCACTTAACATTGATAAAAGTGTTCAATCTTTTTGGAAAATTGAAGAAATACAAGGCAAACAACTTAATACTCCCGAAGAAATAAAATGCGAGAAACATTTCTAGAAAACCTTTACACGAGCTTCAGATTCACCTTTCCTTTTAAAGATGACTTACCATGTGTGCTTAGAGAATCGTGAATATCGGCATTAAGTAGATTGATGTCAATCGAAAAGAAATCGTAAAGACTTGAAAAAAGAATACCATATTAGTTTATAAAATATTATTTAGAACTGGGTCATATGAGGGCGATTTAACCGAAATTGCATAACCAAAATGAAACAAAAAACTTATTTACCACATCATGCGTGATATTGAAAAAATGTATCGTCGGATATGGGTGGCAGAAAATGATGTATGACATATGGGGCTGCTTCTACGCCATTTGTTGCTACAAAATCTCTTCAACAACTGGCATTAGGTAGTGAGTACACGGACTCTTAATTAAGTAGGATAACCAAAGAAGGCTTCTTCATCGACGACAAATTAAATCATCAATCATAACTTTTCTTAAACCAACGTGTTTTAATTTACGGAATTGGCGATCAAACGTAGTAAACTGAATTTAGTAGCAGATGTCAATGACTCTGTGATCCTCCATAATCACTATAGATCACTATAGTGAAAGCATTAAAATCCTTGTTCTATAGTGATCTCCCAAGGAAGATATATTTACATTTAAAGTGTGGCCATGTACTATTCGAAATATAATTAGCAAAAGAATCATACTATCAGAGTCTTCCAGAATTGTTGATTTACAAAGATGGCTTGAGCCATCAACAATACTACTAAAAAGTGACATCTAAAACCAAGGTTGTCCAAGTCAAAAGGGTGAGTTTATCAAAATTGAATTATGTGGTGCTCAAATCTTAACATAACTACTTGTAATTTTATCAACTGAGATATAACAAGATTTAAATCCAAAATTGCATTCCTAGACAAATTCTAGTGTTGGCCTGGCTGTCCGACCATCTATTTATAGATGGATAACGTTTGTTGGCAATCAAACCGAGTATATTCTCGACAAAATTCTCCGAGAGTACTGGCATTATTTTCCATCTAAATATAACCCTGCGAATGTGGCGCCTAAAGGTATTTTACCATCCATGTTGCTAAACTGTGAACAATGGCACGGATGTACCTGGCTAATGACACGAGGTACATGGCCTAAGCAACAACCAGCTCTTCAGAATATCGAAGTTGTAGCTAAAGAAAAAAAAAACTCACAGTGAATCAAGTATCATTGTATAACAATTTTATAGCTGACCTGTTTAGTAAAGATTTACACAGAAACTAGAAAAATCACATTTTACAAACGCATCGTATCTATCAACAGCAGAGCAAAAAGGAGCAACTAAGATGCTAGTGAGAGCCGTAAAACTCGAAGAATTCGCAGAAGAAATTAAGTTACCATCAAACTCGTTTCATGTCAATAAAGGTAAAAGGCTATCATTAGCACCGTTTTACTATTTGTAAATAATAGTAGTACTATTTGGCTTTTCCAAATTTTGCGCTATGGGAAGTATATTTGATTTAAATAAATCTGCCCACTGAATTGGGGAAGTTCAGACTTCAATGTTAGCTAGTTCATTGAATTTAGGAACTTTAGAAATTAGGCTGAGAAATGTTAATGGCCCCTAATTGCCAGATTCCGTAGATTTTGGTTTGTTCAGCATATTGATTAGTTTTCTGATACTTAGAAACTCCACGCGTTTTATACAAATCATTGGGTTGGCAGTGTGGTTTCCTTCGCAATTGGCACACATTATCTGCAATCTTTTTTAGCTTTTCGTATAGCTAAGCGTACTGTTACTGTTACTTTCATAAGTTGTTACCCTCAGATCAACAGACGTTAGCTTCATGTCGAATTTACTTACTTTAAGTGTATTCATTATAACTCTTATTTGAGTTGAGCTCAACTTGTTTATTTTGATTCAAAGTATTCATTTTTGTATTTTAGAAAATTTTGATATGAGTTATTAATAGATACAGTATACGAAAGCGGATGTATCCGCTATCTTTAAAAATGAGTGTGACAGCGCTGAAATCCGACCAGTGCTGTACAATAACCAAACTGTTCTAAATGGATGTGGCTGACAAATAGTGAGAACCAAAAAACTTTTTTTTTTGTTTAATTTGCGTTTGGTTTGATTTCTGATACCAGTTCATTTACTTTTATACAAAGAATGAAAGATAGAACGATATTGTTCATGTCCGAGTCAAGGAACATGAGAAAATCGAGATGCACTGTGCTTGTGTGCGGAAGCTTATTTTTTAAGAAACAACGATTCACATCTTCATAATTCACTTTTTCACAGTCAAATGTCTTCACTGTGAGCACAAGTACGAGAAAGAAGAGAGATTTGGAAGCGAGTAATAAAGATTGTTAGATTTATTGGGAAACTAAGGATTAAGTTATAGAGACGATAATTTAGAAGCTGTCTTTAGTCTAGAGAACATGTCTGTAGATTATGAAAAAATTTTTGGAACTTCTTGTTCTTCTTAGCAAATATTATGTTAATTTGAAAGACCACTTGAACCTTTGAGAACTTTGTTAAAGTTTCTTTCTAAATCCACTATTAATTACAAGTGGAAAAAACACAAGAGATTACATGCAGCCCTCAATTATTGTTACGATTCGTGACAGACGATCGTATATATGAAAGACTTATCGCTATTGTAGAACTTAAATCATCAACCGGAAAGGATATGTTTTCCTTAGTGGATTCAATTTTAAAGTCTTAATGCATGGATAATTCAATCAACAGGGCTGCAAATATGCAATGTCAATATAATGATTGCATAGCTTCCCAAAGTGTTTATTGTGTAAATTCATGTCTGGTGCGCTATGCACATGTCTTAACTAAAAAAAATGTATACAGAAAGTGGCACATGATTTTATTGCTTGTGCGAAAGAAGTGTTGAATAAATTTGAAGAATGTGGAATACCAACCAAATTTCATCAAAAAAATCTAAAGAAAAAAAAAGATGTCAGGTCACCATATATAAGATAAAAGTCCATAACGTTATTAAACCATAGTTTCCTTGAGATGCGTTATAATATAATAAATATCAATCTGCTAAACTAGAGGAGTTAAGCTCTCTCATGTTAAAATTTGATTTAACAGCTATATGATTGAACATTTGCGGGCACAACTAAAAAATTAAGCTTTACATTGGGGCTACAATTTAGTTGGACTTCTCGTAATATTAAATAGTGTGCTGGCATTGTCATTGGGATAAGTTGGTTGCAAAAGATCTTTTTCTACATTGAAAGTAACTAAACAATTTAACAGAATTTTCAAAATGTTTTTCAATCTCTGTCTTTACTGAAATTAATAAAGGCATATTTTGTTATCAAAAAATAGCCAACCCTCTTTCTTACAAGTCAACTTTACCTTTTATCAAAAGTACCCTTAATGGTCTTTTTAGACTTTATTCATTGATTAATGTGTTAATTCAGTGATCTAAGCATTTTGAAACTCACAAAAACATTTTCGATAGCTCTCCCGAAATTTTAAAAGAAATATAGAAGCGGAACGGTAAAACTCAAAACATTATAATAATTTAATCATTGATAGCCAAAGGTTCTAACTATTTTTTAATTTTATAATTCTAAGCAAAAACAAGTGCTAAGGCTGAAAGTTTTTACTAAAACCGCCAACCGATTTGATCATTTCGAGCTATCTATATATACCTTAATTAGTACACCAAATACACGTGGAAACGGAAACTTAAAAAAAGCTCTTCCAAAACTGAAACCAGTCACTTTCATCGCAACCACTATAGCAAAATTCCTAAAGCTAATTCTATTTCAATCGAAAGCGGCATCTTACGAATAGAATTCTTAAGTCAAATATCTATAGGTACAACTAAAGATAGGGGAGGCAAGCAAAATACGTCGTTAAACGAGTACATTGGCGGAGGAAACAAATGATCTAGATAGAGTAGACCAATTTTAATTTTACCAAATGAGCTAGACTCAAATTGGCCTAAGATGGCGTTCCTATGTATTTTTTGGGAGAGTTAGTAAAGTTCAAAATAACATCGACCAAAACTGTTGCTTATCATTCGCCATTTTGTACGTCCAACAAATATGGTTGCGGTTAAAAGATTAAAAACGTATGGAGTTAGACTAATACAAGAAATTTTAAAATCACACTGTCCATTATACCAGAAGTTTCCAATTGAAGTTACGGAGATTTTTTTTTGCTTTCGCAGATGCGAAACAATTGACAAAAATAAAAGTAAAAGCCTGCTGAATGAAAAATCGTAATGAACATTCACTGAACATCATTTAACATGAGGTGAAACAAAACATATACAATTGCACAGCCATCTATGACCATTTTATATAAAGTTTCAAATACGTCAAAATTACTCACAATTTAAGAGTAAATTTAGGCGCAAGATACACTGTTTAAATAATCGATGATTTAATCAAAAAAGTTACTTGAAGTATAAAACATGTATATAGAGTTAAGCTATATAATTTGTAAATTTAGGAACTTATGCAAATTTCGATATTTATGAAGTTTAACTTTAGTTTCACGGACTTTGATTAGAAAATGTAAAATTTCCTATAAACTATCTTGTTAATGTTTAATTATAATAGACCCCACATTTGCAAATCTATTACAGTCGACAGTAATTTTAATAAATTATTCAAAATCGTAATATTAATCCAGTATGGAACAATATAAAAAACAAAAAATTTGCATTTTTGCACCTTTTTGTTTGGTAAATAATTACAATAAAATTGCAAATCATAATTGGGGGCTACCGCACAAATTACATTTTTTTTCTAATGCATTTACAAAACGGAGTGCAATTATATCTTGATATACTTACGTAATCGCTACCTTGATTATAAATATATAACAACAACAACACAATTTAGTTTGTCTAAATTATATAGAATTTCTGCACTACTTGACCCTTTTATGAACTTTTATATATCGTATATCGTATCGATTTTAGGTCTTGTTTTAGTTTAGTTTAAGATAAGTGAACTTTATAATTATGTAGGAAATGCACAAAGGATATACATTTTTATATGTGTTCTAGTTTAAAATCCTTCACGATTAATGGCCATTGATTGCTACATTACCACACAATAAAATCAATTTCACCTCAAATGAAATATTAGAAATATAGAAATACATATATACATAAACACACCGAGGTATGTAATTACAGCATCACATAAAAAATAAAACATGATGAATAATGGTAATTGTTATAACCAATTTAAGATTTAAGATCTAAAAAAAAAAAAAAATCGAAATTATTTCCTCGTCGATTTCGAGTAAAAGTTAAAATTAATTTTTTTTAAACTTTTATTATTATAAAAAAGAGGTTTGGTCTTTCTGTGAACGTTACAACAATGTTAGATCTTTCGACTATTTTCTAAAAATGGTGTTCTTTTCTGATACTCTGGATTATGATTCATCATATTTATGTATGTATAGTTGGAACGCAAGAAATTAAAACGCGCATATTGAATATGGTATATAAATGAAAAATCAATTTTCAATATTTATTTTTTTCTATGTCTTAAGACCATGATAAATTTTTACCAACTGTTATGAAAATAAAAAAATAGATGTATTAAAAATAATTATATGTACATTTATGAAGCATATGCTATCCGCGCATAATATCGATTAAAATCTAATTTGATTCGCGTCTATTTGATGACTCCCATCCTATAACTATGCAGACATTGTTTTAACTATATATACGGCTGCTGTTAACTATATTTAAAAATAAATAATAATTTAACAGATTTGTGGGTATATAATTTATGAAGAGTCTTCTGAGATTTATGTTGTCTATACACATAAAACCGTCTAATCAATTTCTCACGTTTGTGTATAGTTTAAATTAAAATTAAATTAATTTAAATAAGAAAATATTTACTGTATACGCATACGTAATAATAATAATAATTAGCGTTTTGCCATCGTATATTTATTGCGATACCTAAGGTGAAACTAAATTTATTTAAGAATATTCTCACTAACGGGTTGGCAAAAAGTTATAATTAGATAATTAGCAGATTTAAAATTTATTATTTTTTTTTCTAATTATACGTCTCGCGAATACAAACAATAGTTGGGTGTTTGTCTAAATTCATCGCTCTAAAATAAATTACCTAGACAATTGTTTTGTGAATTGGATGTAAAGTATTATTTTTAAAGGGGTAACGGTTTTATTTTTAACGGTTTACCTTAATGAATTGGAACTAACATTTTAGAAATCAGTTATTGACCGAAAGAAGGTCTTGAACATTTTCAGTTGTTAACTTCATTTTGGGTCTTTCCAGGCCAGATTAATCCATTCGGTTATTATTTTGACATACCAGAAAAAGTTGATTGGCTAACCAATTACTGGAATTACACTCCGCGGTGATCAACTATTTGAGTGAATTGTCAGTTAATAATTTCCCAGACCCCTGGGTTCACACATTTTTTCAAATCCTATTGGGAGGCACTGAGGATCTATCGGGGTCTTTAACTTGGCTAGAAATTCTTATTTTCAAAGTTTCGTTTGGTGATAGTTTATCTGATCGCTATTCTGTTGCTTTCGCCGTCCGTTAAGATTCCATGAAGGTTTTTTTTTTTTATGTACAGTAATGATGTATGCATATGATGGCCAAATATATAGAAATAGTGGTTTAGATCAATATTTTGTTGGCACTAATATGGCTTTAATAAATAAAAACTTTCTTTATTCCAGTAAATTCGAAGATTTCCAAGACGGCTTAGTTTAAATGAGAAAAAATCTTAGTCAGTTGAAGTGTGGTTTACCGATAGCATTTACAAAAACTGTCACTAACTACTCAAGTCTTAAAAGCACAACCGAATAGAAGTATAATCGAGCAAAATTGCTCTTTAGATATTTCACTTAAACCAATAGAAAACACCGATGACTCTCTTTGGAAAGCAATGAAAAAACTAAAAGGTCAGCGGTATCGAGTCCACCGATAAGAAAACCAGATGGGCATAGGGCGACCTAAGAGAGACCTAGAAAAATGCGTTCGCCTCCTTTAGCTCATTATTTAAATTCAATGAACAAAATAATGACAGCTTACTACCATGCAGTTCAGAAAAGACGAGTTGAAGGCAAATACAGTCAAATTTAATTGGGAAAGTTTAACAATGGTATCAAAAAAAGGGTAAATCCAGGAAATGGCCTTATGACTGGAAAAAATACCATTATCATAGATATTTCCTCCATAAATGGAAAATATCCCAAATTATCATAATTCTAAAGCCAGAAAATGACGCTTTGATCAGGCAAATAAGTTTACTGTTGACAGTTTCGAATCTTTTTGAAAAAACAAAAATGTAAAAGCAATATGGCATGGATTAAAGGTACTATTCAGGTTTATGAAACAGAATAAACTAGCAGAGCAGTAACACACAACTGCAAATGCTGTATTTGGTAAATCGGTGATAAAACGGTGAATTCAATCGAATTAGAACGTTTAATTGTTTTAATAAAGTTTTATTTATAATAGTTTCGGTGATGTTGAGAAAATAAACAGGATTTTTATGCAAATACTTGGTTTATTTGGTATAAAACGGTGAATTCGATCGAATTTGAATGTTTAATTATTTCAACAAAATTTTATTTATAACAGTTTCGGTGAAATTGAAAATAATAGTAATAGGATTTTCATGCAAGTACTTGGTTTATTTGTTATAAAATGGTGAATTCGACCGAATTTTAAAATTTAATTATTTTAATCAAGTTTTATTCATAATACTTTCGGTGATTTTGAAAATATACATTAGATTTTTATGCTAGTACTTTGTTTATTTGGTATAAAATGGTGAATTCGATCGAATTTGAAAGTTCAATTATTTTAATAAAGTTTTATTCAAAATAGTTTCGGTGATTTTGAAAATATACATTAGATTTTTATGCTAGTACTTTGTTTATTTGGTATAAAACGGTGAATTCGATCGGGTTTGAAAGTTTAATTATTTTAATAAAATTTTATTTACAATAGTTTCGGTGATTTTGAAAATATACATAGGATTTTTATGCAACTACTTTGTGTATTTGGTATAAAACGGTGAATTCGATCGAATTTGAACGTTTAATTATTTTAATAAAATTTTATTTACAATAATTTCGGTGATTTTGAGAATATCAATAGGATTTTAATGGAACGACTTTGTGTATTTTGTATAAAACGGTGAATTCGATCGAATTTGAACGTTTAATTATTTTAATAAAATTGTATTTATAATAGTTTCGGTGATTTTGGGAATAGGATTTTAATGAAACTAATTTGTTTCTTTGGAATAAAACGGTGAATTCAATCAAATTTGAAGGTTTAATTACTTTAAAAAAGTTTTATTTATAATAGTTTCGGTGATTTTGAGAATATAATAGGATTTTCATGCAATTACTTTGTGTATTTGGTATAAAACGGTGAATTCGATAGGATTTGAAAGTTTAATTTTTTTAATAAAATTTTATTTACAATAGTTTCGGTGATTTTGAAAATATACATAGGATTTTTATGCAACTACTTTGTGTATTTGGTATAAAACGGTGAATTAGATCGAATTTGAAAGTTTAATTATTTTAATAAAATTTTATTTATAATAATTTCGGTGATTTTGGGAATATAAATAGGATTTTAATGGAACGACTTTGTGTATTTGGTATAAAACGGTGAATTCGATCGAATTTGAACGTATAATTATTTTAATAAAATTGTATTTACAATAGTTTCGGTGATTTTAGGAATAAAAATAGGATTTTAATGCAACTAATTTGTTTCTTTGGTATAAAACGGTGAATTTAATCAAAACGTTTAATTATTTTAATAAAATAATTAAACGTTTATTGAACGTTTAATTATTTTAATAAAATTTTATTTAAAATAGTTTCGGTGATTTTGAGAATATAAATAGGATTTTTATGAAAATACTTGGTTTATGGGGTATAAAACGGTGAATTCGATCGGATTTGAAAGTTTAATTATTTTAATAAAACTTTATTTACAATAGTTTCGGTGATTTTGGGAATAAAAATAGGATTTTAATGCAACTAATTTGTTTCTTTGGTACAAAACGGTGAACTCAATCAAATTTGGACGTTTTAAATAAATTTCATTTAAAACGAATTTTAATAAAGTTGTATTTATAATAGTTTCGGTGATTTTGAGAAAATAAATAGGATTTTTATGCAAATACTTGGTTTGTTGGGTATAAAACGGTGAATTCAATCGAATTTGAATGTTTAATTATTTAAAAAAAATTTTATTTATAACAGTTTCGGTGATTTTAGAAATATAAATAGAATTTTAATGCAAGTACTTTGTGTATTTGGTATAAAACGGTGAATTCGATGGGATTTGAACATTTAATTATTTTAACAAAATTGTATTTATAATTGTTTCGGTTATTTTGGGAATATCAATAGGATTTGATTCAAGTACTTTGTGTATTTGGTACAAAACGGTGAATACCATCGAATTTGAACGTTTCATTATTTTAATAAAGTTTTATTCATAATAGTTTCAGTGATTTTAGGAAAATAAATAGGATTTTAATGCAGATACTTGGTTTATGGGGTAAAAAACGGTGAATTCGGTCAGATTTGAACTTTTAATTATTTTAATAAAGTTAAATTTATAATAGTTTCGGTGATTTTGTGAATATAAATAGGATTTTCAGACATAAGCTTTGTGTATTTGGTATAAACCGGTGAATACGATCGAATTTAAACATTTAATTGTTTTATTAAATATTTATATATACCAATTTCGGTGTTAATCTGCTTAATACTTGGCCGTACATTCTAAGTCAATCAATCAAACAATCAAGAGCAGGCACACAGAATTATAAATAAAACTATACTCGACTTAAAAGAAAATAAATAATGTACGGCAGTTTTATTGGATATTACACAAGCTCAATAAAGTATGGCATTAAGGATTACAAAATTAAAACTTTTCAGCAGTGACATTAAAAAAATTACTATCCTCAACGAACGAATATTTCTGTCTTCATCTCGATAGAAGGTTCATATAGAAAAAGCACTTGAATCAAAACGTAATCAATTTAAATCAAAATTTCTAAATTGTACTAGCTGATTAGCAGATTTGACTAGTTGACTAGATCACTACTTCGCTGAACCTTTAATTTTTTTTATTTTTTTAAGTTCGAAACAAAATTTGGACAATACAAATTAGCAGAACTTACCATTTATAGTTCTCTTGATACGCTTTGATCATCTAATTAGGATCGTATACTTCCTTCACTTCTAATTAAGAGACCATCACTTACCTAGAAATAAATAAAAAATTAAAATTAAAATGTATGATAAGCCCATCAATTTAGAATTAATTTGTAATCGAACATTTTTATTTAACATAACTTGTACCTTTAGCTCGCTACTATAAACTTATGTTATTTTGTGTAAATACATACCAAAACCTTGAATCTTAAATAATAATTACCGTATATAAATTTAAAAGATTGTAATACGTGACAAAAACAAAAACGAGTGTATGCAGACAGGTACACATTCGTGATTATTCCGTAAACATAAATCAAAAAATAAAAAAAAGTTTTTGACATTTCGACATTTATTTAAGCGAATAGTTTTGCTTTTAACTTTGTTTTGGATTACTGAAATTCATATAAGGCAACCGTCACATTTTGAAAGGTCTTGATTAAACATCACCTTTGCGAGATAATTAGCCAATACCAATTTTGATTGCGTTTTTTTTAAAGTATTTTCTAATTAATTATATTTTTTATATCGTTATTTTAGACGGATGTCATCATCATCGATAGACTATAATTTTAAAATTTTATTTTAAAAAATATATAATTTAGATTCCTTCTCCATCCTTTTAACATAGTGCCCAAAATTTTCAACATTTAATTTTTTTTCCGGTTGTTATCTCATCGTCTAACATCTATACTTGTTTTATAGTTTAACCGATTACCTAATACACTTTGCGTGTATTTATATATCGTAAACTACTAATCAACATAACCATTAATTATATATATACCGTGTTCACATATCGAATCGGTTGGAGATTTTAGTCTCAGATTTTAACGAAAAAAAAATCGTAAAGTGTTTTTTACCTTCATGTAGTATTCACACATTCGATTCGACATACAACCAGGGTGTGCATTTTAATTAAATTTAAAAAAAAAAAATTGATTACGAAATACCGCACACAATAATATTCTCTCAGTATTCGACAAACAGGTGCAATTTTTAATTTAATGTATAATATTTACTATGTATACGATTAATTAATGATTTAGAAATAAAAAACCACGCAAATATTTATTTTCATTCATATACATACTTTATACCAAACCACAACAACACAGCTGCTTGCATACAACTTGCATTATGTCATTTTTAATTCAATTGCATTAATTATTACCAACTATTTTGTCTTAAAAATATTTTAAAATTTAAGGTTGAAAAATATACATTTTTTTTTTATTTTATTTATGAATGGTGGATTGTAATAATTTAAAATACGAGGAGTATTGAATTACATTTCGTGTTTTATGTAGAAGACAAACATAATTTATGTGACTTGTCTCCTGATATAAAATTTCGAATATTGAGACATTAAAATCATATATCCAGCTGATTTTATATTCTATTTATATAAGACAGTCGTAAAAACTTCAAAAATCTATTGCTAATTAAAATTAATTAAAACGTTTGGTAGATTTTAGAAGCAGTTATGACAATTTGATCGTAAATTATTAATTAGGCCCGTTGCTAGTTCTGAAAATTTATTTAAAAATTATTTAATAGCCAATTAGTATAATTTACGAACAAAATGTTGAACAAGGCAATGTGTATTTTAAACTTCAAAAGACAATTTATATACTTACATCGGTAATAACCGTTGAAAATCAATCGAAATAATCGAAACATAAATATTATTAATAAAAAGTTTATACTTCGTGCATGTAATTTTGACTTAACATAATTATATCAATTTGATGTTTACTTCGTGCACGGTAATTGTTCATCTTCGACTATTTGTGGGTATACATACAAAATTATGCTCCAATAAATCAAATTCAATTCGAAAAAAGGTCTACCTTGCAAATTAATTTTAGTGGCTTTTGTGTTAGTTTTTAAGAGGAACCTGAAATTCTTAATATTTAAGTGGAACGAAAAATGAAAGACAACAACCACTGAGGGAACAGCCAAATCTGTAAGCTCCAGCGAGGATCATGCGGCAAATTGGAAGAAATGTTTTAATACATACCAAGATTGCAAGAGAGAGAAAATTAAGCACCGAGCGCAGATTTAGCTATAATTAAATGCAGCAACACGAAAACCTCGAACAGAGATCCTTTATTAGAGTACAGCAAAATATATAGTTTTGCATCCCTTAAACACCCTTTTCAGTGCAAGCTGCCCTTCGTTGTGCTCGATAAATAAAGTAGATATAAATACACAATATTCACTAATGATTGGTGAATGGCTGGATGATTGCAGATGACATTGACTGTACTTTCATGTGGTACTACTTATATTAAATGAATAGGGTCGTGAAGCTTAATGCAATGGTTGATTGCGTTCATTGTCTCGCTTACGGCAAGCCTTGGTTGTAAAGTGTGTTTCTAATTAGTGAAATTAGTCGCATAGGATTGAGTTGGTTTAAATATCTGACAACGGTTCACATCATCCTTTGTCAATGCTGTAAATTTTTATCTGTGGTCATCATTGGCAAGTTATTCGGTTGAGTTATCCGAGTGGACCCTATCCTTACTTGTTCGATATTTCTTGACCTGCTCCATTTCTTGTCATAGTTTGTTCTGCCTCTTTATTAATTTGTTTATTAATGTGGTAGTGAGGTTTGTGCTGTGTTCCACCATCTTCACCGTGTTATCAATCAAGGTTGTTTGATTTTAATCAGCGACGATATTTCGTGCTCGTTATAATTGAAACTCTTAAACCGAGCTTCATATTTCCTGGCTTCACATTGAGTAAGAATTCCGAACATCTCTCCCAGTATGATGCCTGTTAAATTTTCACAACCCCTTTTCACTTCTCTACGGCTGTAGGCTGGTTAAATGTTTTTATTTCGGGGTCGGTCTTTACGGGTCTGGATAGGCAGCACACTGAGAGGAGGGCTAAAGCTATGTGGTTCATCTTTCCTATGGTTTTGGCTCGACGAAACGGTTGTTGTCTAGGCAATGGTTTATAGTTCTCAGTTGCAACTGTAAAGGCATTCTTGGTTGCTATTTCGTTCAGCGATGTGATTTGCTTCATATGTAATATTTCTTTTGAATCATCACTAATAGGTAATTTTACAGTTGTTTTATAGGCTGTTTATATGTCGCGTCCTCACATTTGACGGTTACGATTCGCACAAATTTTTATTACATTTCGCATATTATTTTTGATGATTGAAATTAGTGAAGATCAGCGTTTCCAAAAGTCTTATGCCATTTTTCAATTATGTGTCATCTTGTTCGTAATTCTATATGAATAGAAGTCCTTCTGGCTTTGCCTTAAGAGAATTACCAATCAATAAGTACCTTGGTGTTAGTGCAGTTAGTGGCCGAGAATTGAGCACTGATTCGATTTGCGTGGTGAGAGTGTTTAGTTTTTCGAATGTTAGAGTTGATTTTATAACACTCTCTAAAGATGACATTTCACGGATTTTATTCCTGGTTCTTTAATTTTTATAGAGTACGGAATGCGTGTTGGTATAAAGTGCCACGTTGTTTCATCTCAGGCCAATATGGCTGTTATCATATTTCCGTTTTAGAGAATGGTCTTCTCGGCCTCATAATGAGAATGGTCTTCTCATTCCATCAATGATCCAACATTTTTGTCTCAGAGTTGCCAAAGTTAGTTGTGTGCTACCATGTCAAGTGTTTGGGTATCCTTGATGATCCGCTGCGCGATTATGTTGTTATGAATAAGGTTGTTTGCCGGCGATCGCCAGATTCGAATTTTGAAGGCGTAATTCCATCACACGTAGCAGGCCTTGGTCATCCTGTAATGGGTTGTTAGTTCTCTGGGAGGTATACTACGTGAAGCTGCTTCCGTTGGTTTTTCTTGAGATTGTGCCATGTGAAATGACGGATATGAATAATGTTCGTACAACTGCTACTATGAGAACAACAAAGCATCGCCTAGACAAAAATCTTATCGTCGAGCCAAAGCCATAGGAAAGAAGAATCGCATAGAAATAGCCATTTTCTCTGTTGTCAAAATCCTATTTACTACAAAAGAAATTGTTTGGAGCTACTTGGGCCTCCTTTTATCCAACACAGTGTTATGATTGAGTGTGCCTTTAAACGTCCTTATACTAACGTCTTCTTAACTCGAGGCCAGCGATTGATATCTTAGAGATTGATTTTGGATCTTGACGTTATGTTGACTTATCTCGGGATTTTTAATTTTGATATTTCATTAACACCTGCTATTTGGTGTTTTCTTTCTGGTAGCATTTTGTCCTATAGTTTATTCTTGTTTTTTAAATATCTTGCATCATAATCTTGACCATGCTGGTTACTGATGATACCCCATAGGTCAAGAAGTTTTAATGAGTCAGATAGGAATGAGCGTTTGATGGGCTGGTTGTTAGTTAGCTGCAGTCCGGTTATTTCGTATTTAAATACCTATTCTGCTGGGCTGTAAATCATTACACGGAAAAAAATTATCAATTGAAAATCACAGATGGACTTTTGTTAATCGATTTTTGTGTTAAACAATATTTTTTTTTGTGAAATTAACCATTTTTTTCATTATAATGACAAAACTCATTTTACTGATTTTTCTATGATTGTTATTATCAGTAAACCACTTACAATGAAATTCAGTATTGCAATTTTACAGAGTTTTATGTTAATCAACAAAAATTTTCTTGAATTTAACCATAAATTTTTTAATGAATTAATTTCAGTAGTGAACTATTAGTTGTTAATTAAATTGTATGATAAACATTCAAATTTTTGTGAATTTAACAAAGTATAATGTTAATAAAATAGTAACTTATAAATAACTATTTTGAAAAAATTGAATGTTTATCATAAAATTTGATTAACAACTAATATTTCACTACTGAAATTAATTCATTAAAAAATTTATGGTTAAATTCAGGAAACATTTTATTATTTTAAAATTTTGTAAACGTTTTATTTTTTAAAATAAATAGACTATAGTCAGTATCCAACCTAAATATTATTTATTATATATATATATATATATATATATATATATATATATATATATATATATATATCACTGGAAATTGTCAGTGATTTCTACTCAGTTTGGTGGTGTATATTACTATACTCATGTGTCCTAATCATAATATTTACTCATTGTTATTCATAAAAAATATAAATAAATATCATCAAAATGTTTTATAATTTATACTAAAATATTCAGTAATTATCATTATAAGTTTAATGATTATCACAATTTTTTAGTATTTAATACTATTTATCCGGTGAAATTCATTCAAATTAATTTTGAATTTAACAGCGATTTGTTTTTATTTAACAGTAATTTCATGATGAATATCACAAAAGGTTAATTGATTTTAGTAAAACAAAATTTGATGACGTCATAATATTTTGTTTCCAAAATTTCGTGATTATAACTAAACAATTTTGTGATATTCAGAATATTAGAATTAAACACAGTTCTTTTGTGATGGTAACAACTACTCAGAGTGGAGCACAATTTTGTGATGATAATGACATTTTTTGTGATTTTCAATGAGTTTTTTTTCGTATATCAACCTTTTAAAGCATTTTTTTAGTTCTATCTAAATGTGTTCTTTACCTTGTTGCTTGTCTTGTGGCAGTAAGGAAGTCATCCGTACATAGGTAATTCATATATACGGCCCGAGGAACCATGATCAACTATAATTACAGATACGTAATAAAATGTGTACTTTCATGAGATGTTATCTAATAAGATAATAGTGCGCTTTACCCCTGGTGAGGGCTTATACCACTATTTCTAAGTAAACAAAATTTTATGAAATGATTAATTTACTTGATTGCTACTGGTGAGGTCGTGGTAATTATATTGAAAAACTATTCACTTACAGTTAAATTGGTTTTTATTTCATGCCATCTGTTCTGGGGTTGAAACTCTCCCAACTCTTTCGCGGTTAACTTATCCATCTTGGATGGATATTTAGCATATTACATTGCTCCAGCTAGCCTGCCTTGGCATGGACGATAATTCGGCTGATGAATTCTGCACTTCATTAGGAGATTATAATTATGTTAATCGTCATCATCGATTGTAATAAAGTGATGATAAATCCCTTTTGCAACCCTCCCCCATTGGGATTCGAATCCGGCACCTCTTGAACCAAACACTGCAGCTTTAACCACTGTGCCAATTTTTCGGTGGTTATTTTTTTTTCAAAATTCCTTTTTTTTCTAGGTTCTTAAAATATTTTAAATGTCATTGATGTTATAAGAAAATGTTTCCACTACTAGAAAGTCGTAGAAGGTATCATTATTATGTGCCTTAGTAGACTGAGAAATTTTGTTTCTCGGCTAGTGGTTAATAATATTGTATTATTGACTACTAGTTAATAATGAACACTCGATGTAATGCGATTAAATCCAAATACAATTTACAAGATACCTAATACATACATATGCCGAAAACATGCCAAAAACATATTTTCGGAAATTTTATTATCACTCTTATTATTACACCAAATTTTAAATTTGTCATATGATTTTATGTAAATATCTCTAATTATATTTTAAAGCATCTCACATATTTTAGGTGGCGTATCGATTAAATAAACAATAAAATTAAAAAGTCCAATAGCAAAACAAAATACAGTGTCATTTTAAATTTACGCTTACTACAATTCATAGTTGAAATTCGGGCTACTTCGATATCGATAATATTATTAAAGAGCAAGTGTTTTCCTTATCAATTCAATTTTCTTATAAACAAAAAATCTTAATGTTTGGTATGTAGTATATAATATACTATTATACCGAATATGACTAATAATTAAAACAAAAAATTACGATTTCATCAATACACAAATTTCACTCAATTTAAGTATGTCTTCCAATTTTTGGAAACATTAGTGAAATGTTTGCAAATTTTCATTTTGAATTGAAAATATTATATTTTATAAAATTTGGTATTGTTCAGTTGATGTTGGTTTTAAAATGGTTATTAAACAAATGGTTTTATATCTTGTTATTTCGGATCATAATGGACTGTTACATAAATAATTTAGGAAATAATTCATATGCTATCTCCTCGTTGGTCAATAAGTTCTCAAGACTTCACTTAATAAGTCCAATGGCTTTTAAATATTTCGTTTTTAAATACTAGAATTATACTGCATAAAATTAATGAGATTAGACTGTTGTTACTTTATGGCGTAAAATTGGATATTCTTTGTTTGGTTAAAACTTGGCTCCGTGACGATACATTTGATGCTTTTATTATAGTCTCTCTGAACTCAACGTATTACGATTGGACCGGAAACTCGATGAAAAGAAAATTGGTAGTGGAATTTGTGTTTTTCTTAATCCAGTATTATCGGTATAAACCGTTGCATCGGCACTATGCCTCAAATTTGGAAGAGATCTTAGTTGAATTATTACTTGGGGATGCTAAAGTTTTACTAGTTATGGCATATAAACCGCCGTAAAAACATTTCCTTGATGATCTTAATATTATCTTAGAGAATTATAGTGTTACCTATAGTGATATTGTGATGTGTGGTGAATTCAATTTTGACCTCAATGTTGCTAAATCGACACCTAATAAATTTAAAACATTATACTAATTAACTTTTCACTCATGCCTATCAACTTTGAGCCTAATTTCACTTCACAGTCATCTCCATTATTGGACTGTAAAATAATACTGATAAAATTGTGTTTCACAACCAGGTGTCGGTTGGATTTAGTAATCATATAAATAGAAATTGTATTTTTAGTCGATGGAAGTGCACTGTTAACCTGTTCCATAAATACAGGGCAATCAGAAATATAACTACGAATATTATCAAAATCTATCCCTATCTTTTAAAGTTTTCTAGAAAAAACTGAAATCCATTAATTCCTTTTCATCATCAAAAAATACATCACCTGTTTAATTTTCACCTAATGACTTCAGCAAGTATTTTACGAATAATAGTGCAAGTTCAGAAGAATTTGATACTTCTGAGAAATTAATGAGCTCAGAATCATTGGAGGGTATTTTTAGTTTCAATAATGTTGATATCATTAGTCTAATGAATGCTTTTGGATCTATTAAATCAAATGCTATGGGGATTGACGAAATTCCAGTTAAATTTGTAAAACTTATTTTGGCAAGCATTGACTGCTATTTGCTACATGTTTTCAACAGTGCTACATGTTCATCGGTAAGGAAACAATTAATTGTTGTTCCTATTCCTAAGGAGAGAAATGCTACATCATTATCTGATTTTCGCGCTATAAGTCTATACACCCAAAATCTATCAAAATACCAGTCTACTTGCAGACGGCATTACAGTACCACTACAGCTTTACTTTACGTCAACGACGACATCCGCGGGGCTATTGATAATAGTAATGAATGGTCTCTGGTTCCGGTAGATTTCAGTAAAGCTTTTGACAGAATTGATCATTTAATTCTTGTTAGTAAACTTCGATACAATTTTAAGTTCTGAATGTGTAAGTTCTTGTCGTTTAATTTTTTCTTACTTGTCAAATCGAGCACAGATATAAATGGCCAGATATAAATGGATATAAATGACAACAGTTATCTCTCAATGTAAATATCATCTGTATCATTATTCCACACAAAACTTTAAAATTAATACAAGTTAGATTTTAAAAAAATTGACGAAACATTACAAATTAATTGAATTATCCGTTTTATGACCAATACGTCAAGTAATCGATGAAAATCTAATTTACATACATTTTAATTCACACAAAACTTTAAAATTAATACAAATTAGATTTTAAAAAAACTGATTAAACATTACAAATCAATTGAATTGACCGTTTTATGACCAATAAGTCATGTTTTCGATGAAAATTTAATTTATTTACACTTTATTTTACACAAAACTTTAAAATGAATATAAATTAGTTTTTAAACAATTGATTTACAAATCAAATTTCAAATGTACAAATAAACTGAATGAACCGGTTAAAAATTTAAAAATAAATTAAATTAAATAAAATTAAATTAAATTAAATGGTGTAAGTTAAATTAAATTTAATTGTATTTTTTTACCTATGTAATAAGTTCGAAAAAAACTTTAAGCATTTAAATGAATAAATAAATAAATAAAATAAACAAATAAAAAAGTGTAGCTAAAACTTACATTGAAATTGTTTACGATTTTTTAAAATATAAATATCTTAATTGTTAATAATTTTATTTTATGAGAAAAAAATTTAAAAGAGATATTTTGAGGTTTTCGAATTTCTGTCAATTTTTTAACAGGAGTTTAAAACTGTTGACCTTTCTACCCGGTTTAACTTTAAATGTTTTTTAAATTTCTTTCTTGTCTAATTATTTTAAAAACATTGGATTAATTAATTTAAAAAAACAACAAATTGATGAAATAGCTTTAATTAATAATTAACTAATTTAGCTTGATTCAACATTCGATGATTTATAATTTTATACTACGTTAAATGCCACGGTCAAATTTAAAAAACGTTTATCGTATAATTTGAGTCAATGAGATACCTGTCACGAAACCAAACTATTAATAAATTATTTTGTTAATTAATCTTCATATAAGCTTGTAAGAAAATTAATTACTGCTAATTTTAATTTATTATATCAATCGTCCCACGATCATACGAAAAGATATATCCAACATTAAAATAAAATATAAAATGTATAAAGTCAAACAGGTTGTTTAGTAATTTAATTTGACATCTATAAAATTGAATCACCTTAAACTTATTTTGCTAGTATCTCTCGCCAAACGGTCTATGAAATATATTTTTTAACTTTTTATTACCCGGCCTATAATACCTTTTCGTAAATACATGATCGTATATTTGCACTAATTAATATCAGCATAATCATTAAAACTGTTGGTAATTGTCAGTTGGTTTTTTTTTTAATGTAACCGATTAAATAAATAACCAGAATTTATCATGTGATGATTCAATTTACCGACTATATATATATATTCACAATAAAGTATCATCTCTCTTTCTATTTTATTTAAATTTTTATTTTATTTTATTTTATTATAACAGTATAATTATAGTGATAGTTTTTTTATTTTCTTCTATATACCATACCATATCTTGCATTTAAATATATACATTATATACCCATCGAGTTTCTAGAAATTATTATAATGTATTTCTAATAGCACAACACTTTCATTCGATGTCGTTATTTAGACATATTTACCTCGTCGTCTAACTCTACTTTACCATAATTTCTATGTAAATTTATTGAATACGAAAATTTAAAGATGTAAATCGAACAGCATCGTAAAATAAATGTTACAACTTTTCTATAAAATAACTTCTAATACAAGTGAAGATATATAAAATAATTTTTTTTTTTACATCTGTCACATAAATTTAGACATATATTTTTTGTGTTGTGTCGTGTAAAAGACGTTTGGTTTTGCGGAAATTTATCGAATCATTAAAATTTGTGGTATACAAAGTCAACGGTGGTTAACTATTTGTGTAAATAAAATTATTTAATTAGGTTAGTATTTTATTTTTTAATTTGTACTAAAATTTGCCATTTTATTTTAAATGTTGACGTTTTTGGTAGTAAAATATTTTTTAAAATTGCCTTACATCTTGTGCAATTTTTAGAATGGTTAACTTTGACTTTAACTATAAAGATATATAATATATATATATATATATATATATATATATATATATATATATATATATATATATATATATATTATATATATATATATATATATATATATATATATATATATATATATATATATATATATATATATATATATATGTACATATATATAAAATACAGTCAAACCTCTTTTATCCGTAATCCAATCAACCGGAATCTCTAACATCCGGAATTATTTCAGTTTTAAATTAATATCATTTATCAGGAAAACCCTCTATTATCCGTAAAAATGGAATATTTCCCGTTATGCGTAAAAATTTAATATTTTCAGAATTTTTTTATATTCTCTTTTTGTGTTTTCTTTGGTTTACGTGTTATTTTAACAGAAAAAGGTTAGTCCCCAAATAAAGTTGTGTTTAGTGTTCATGTTTTAGAGATTAAGTGTACGTTTCCACCAAAAAGTTGGTTGTTTTTTTTACATCGCACCTCACACGGATAGTATGCATTCTTAAAAGAATTGTGTTTCAACAAAAAATTTATTACCAACACATGCAAACAAAAAACAACCGATTTGTAGAAAAAAAAAACCGATTTGTACTAATGAAGAGAACTTTTGCTGTTGTTTTTTTTACACTGGTACTAAAATATAAAATTTCCTCTAGGAAATTTTATTTATGGACAACCCTTCATTTATTTGACAAATATGACATTATCATGTATATTTGTTGCGATTCAAGTTTAAATAAAAGTTATTTATTTTAATTTAACTTCTTTAGGCGCGATATGACAAGTAACTCAAATCTCTATCGGACAGAAGTAACGAACCGAAATGACGTTTAGTATAAAAATGTATAGTTTGTTTACGACAGTATAATTTTCATTCATACATTACTATGATTACTAGATATTATTATGGTTACTATATATTGTACCTTGAAAAATTCGAATAAAATAAAGGAACAATGAAAAAAAATTCATCGTGTATGTCACCGGCCTTAACAAAAAAATATAAAGCAAGAAACATAATTTTGTGGCAAGTTTTCATATAATAATCATAAAATAGTAACATTATATTATGCTCTATGCATAAGATATTGATATTTAACAGATTAATTAGTGAGTATGTTATTAAACGATGAAATTGAAGACAATTTTTTCAATTTGTATAAAAACAAAAAAAAAAAAAAAAAAAATTATTTGATGGTGAGTACGTGTTTTTGATTGTGTAAATTATTATTTATCTCAACAACATTTAAAATTTAATTAATAAAATTGATTAATTTATACTATAATTAACAAAATTAAAAAAAATTATATTATAATTAATAATTAATAAAAAATATTTTCTAAAAATATATCTTCCAAAAATACAAGATACCGTGGCTGCTAATGAGATTATATCGCCAATCATTTTACAGAGATAATGGCATAACTTCGGATGATATGTATTGCAACATTTTAAGAGCAGGAATAAATCGACCAAGAGTGTTTCTAAAACGAGAGCTTAATGAAAAATGGCACAATAACTTTAATCCGTTTATTTCTAATTTTTTGCAATCGAACATGGACATTAAGTTTATCACAGAAAAATATTCTTATGCTACTTACGTGGCTGAATATGTAAACAAGACTAATAGAGGCATCAGTAATTTATAACAACAAATCACTAATATTATGAATGAACATCCAGAATTTAATATTGTTGAAATTACTAGAAAAATGAGCATCGATTTGCTTAATAATGTTGAAATATCCACTCAAGAAGCTGCTGGAATTTTATTAAGAATATCGATGTCAAAAGCCTCTACTGAAATTGCTTACATTCCAACAGTTTGGCCAATCGAACGACATCGTATTAGAAAAACTCATAAAGAATTGGAAGAATTAGAAATTAACGATGACTGCACTAATATTTGGAAAGAAAATTTCTTCGATAAATATAAAAAAAGGGCTCATAACTTAGAAACTACTTCACTTGCTGAATTTGTTGCTCATTACACTAAAAAAAAAACGGGGATTATTGTAAACGTCAAAACCCGCGAATCATTATGACAGGAATTATGATATGATCAGTGATCTTACAGAATATAAAAGAGAAATGGTTACTCTTTAATTACCATTTCGGGATGAAGAAAATGATATTCTCGCTGAAATGAAATTTATCAAAACGTACGAAGACATAATGAAGAACTGATCTTGAATAAACAAAAAACATTTGAGTCAATTTTGGACATTCAGAAGACAATTGACATATGTGCCGTGTTGATGAACCCGGCGATGATGCTGCTGACGAAAATCCGTTTCTAAAATTATATCGTGAAAATGGAGAAACGAATGATGACCTCGTTTTAGCTACTCTCAATGCAGTAGGATCGTTCGTTAAAAAAAAGAAAATATTATATCAAATGAACAATTCAATAATCTCATGCGTGTGGCTAACGATAAGCAGAAAGCATTGTTGATGCACGTCATTTATATTCTCTTATTAACTGACAGAAATCCTCTTAAAATATAACTATTGATTGATATTTATAACAGGTTTTCTGCTACTGACAATTTCTGCAATGCTTATATTACTTGTGCATCTACTGGTAAAGCAGCTGAGGCCATCAACGGAACAACGATACATACAGCATAGAAAATTCCTCTCACATCGTTTATGCCGCTTCACTCTGAAATTCTCCAACAATACAATTGTCTTTTCAAATTTGTTAAAGTTATAATCATTAATGAAATCAGCATGATCGGCGCTGAATTGCTATCAAAAATTGATGCTCGATTAAAACAAATTACTGGAAATAATACATATTTTGGTGGAATAGATATTTTTTATCGGTGATTTACGACAACTTCCACCAGTACGAGCAACCCCTATTTACAAACAGCTTAAAAGAGGACGTGAAGTGCCCAATTTGTGGCGCAGTTTACTTTTTGATGAACTTGATTAAGTTATGCGCCAAAACGATGCCACTTTTGCAAATATATTAACCAAAATTGGAAACGGTGAAATTTTAAATGAAAATGAACTTGAATTAATTGAGTCACGTTTTGTTACGAAACAAGAGGCTGCTGAGTTATGTCCACATGGAAAACGACTTTTCTTAGAGAATAAATCCGTTATGGAATTTAAGTTATTAAAAAGGCTAAATATTTTCATAACGAGCTGAAAATTACATCGGATTGTAATTATCCATCAGGGTGGTTGCAAAAGTTTCAAAAATGGCACGGAATACGACACATCAATATTGTTGGCGAACAGTTAGCTGCGGACAACATTGCTGCTACTTTATTTGTAGACGAGTTATCAAAACTATTAGAGGAAGAAAATATTTCGGCTGAACAAGTATATAACGCGAACGAAACCGGAATTTTTTGGAAATGTCTCCCACAAAAAATTATAGTATAGTATAAGAAGTACGTGTTCATTGTGAAAAATCTGGTCTTGCCAAAAATTGCAAAATAATTTTTTTTTTAGACCATTGTCCTGCGCACCCTGACCCAAATAGGTTGAAAAAAGATAAAAAGAGGATTCTGAAGATTATTTAATAATACAAAACCAAATGAATATGGCTCCAGCAATAGAATCTTGTCAGAAATTAATCGGCTTTTTAGAAACAAAACCTTTTATTAATGAACAGGAAATAATTAGTCAACCTAATTCATACTAAATTACTGAAGGAGAATCGAATAAAGCAAAAACAAACAACTCTGGATCAGTTTTTCAAGAAATAGCCGGTTATATTTTAATTCATTTTTTTGTAAAATGAAGAAGAAATGAAATATACATGGAATTTTAAGTTGAAACATAAAAGAACATTATATTTTTCTATCCAAGCTATAAAAACGGACAAAATCCGTTATCCGGAAAAATCGTTTATCCAGAATTGATCTGGAACCGGACATTCCGGATAAAAGAGGTTCGACTGTATATATATATATATATATATATATATATATATATATATATATATATATATATATATATATATATATATATATATATAAATATATATATATATAACTTTAAAATTAATATAAATTAGATTTTAAAAAATTGATTAGAGAGTACATAAATCAATTGGATTAACCGTTTTATGACAAATACGTCAATAATCGCCGAAAATCAAATTTGTATACACTTTATTTGACACAAAACTTTAAAATTAATATAAATTAAATTTAAAAAAAAATTGATTTAACATTACAAATCAATTGAATTAACCGTTTAATGACAAATGTGTCCATCATTGGTAGGTATTGATTTATAGCACTATAATGATTTTAAAATATTAATGTTTAAGTCTCCTACTATAATTAAATTCTTACACTGAATAAATAATTCGAGAACTCTATTACAAAATCTTTAATCGTATGAAAATTAAACCGATACACACAAACTACACAAAAATATTCAGCATCTAATTTAAAGTTTAATTGCAAAACTTCAGCACATTCTAAATTTTTAGTAGAGGACTTAAAAGTGATACCATTTTTAACGTAACCAACAACACCACCTTCTGAATAGTTATTGTTTATAAGAATTTACCTTTGTTATCCAAATTTCTGAGGAGAATTAAATATCTGGTAAAATTTTGTAAAAAGCGAAAAGAGCGAAAATTGAATCGCCGTTTTTACGAAGACTCTGATTTAGATAATGTTGTTTTATGTATAGGTGAGTATGAGTGACCGTGATATAATTAAGATACATTAATCATTGCAAATTATGAAATTATGTTAAACTACTTTGACGCTTCAAGGACAATCACTACCATCAGTTTTCCGCATCATTTCGGATCCACAGATATTTAAAACTCTTTTCTTCTTTAATAAATTTGGCATGTTTTTCTATGATAGTTTAGGCTTTCATTTACATAAATTAAGCTGGTACTGTTGCTTTATTTTCAGCAGTTAAGCATTCGATTTTCTCCAAAGCCTTATCCCACACCTAGAATCTTTCAACATTTTTTTGTTATTCTCCATAAACCACTCTTTAAAGAGTCTTATTAATCTCTTAGAGTGTTATATATATATATATATAAATATATATATATATATATATATATATATATATATATATATATATATATATATATATATATATATATATATATATATATAAATATATATTACGAGACATCTCGTGACGTACATCAGGTGTTCTAGGACTTCTAACAAGTCATGTCTCAATCAATCGAGATAGCTTACAGTCTTGCAATTTGCTTTGGGATACGGCAATGTTACAATTCATTATTCGTAAAAGTGAAACACCTCAGGATAACATCTTGTACCGTCAGTCCATCCAGGTTCTAGTATATGCAGATGATATCTATGTAATTGAACTAAATGGCAACAGTGTAATAGAACTACTGGATCCACTTGTACGATTCACAACTTCCGTTAGTCTCAAAATCAATGAGTCCAAAACAAAATATATGATCACTGGTTTTAGAGACCAAGACGCAATGGATTTTAGTATTGATGACCATACATTTGAAGGAGTGACAAGTTTCCGACTCCTCGGGTCCCTTGTCACTTATGATAACTGTGTGGGAGGGAAAATTAAAGCACGTTTTGTCACTGGCAATCGGGTTTTGTATGCCTTACGTCAAGCTGAAGTTGTACAAGGTGTTGATTAGATTCGTTGTTATGTATGGGTGTGACAGCTGGACCCTGATGGATGAGTATGAGGGATGGTTTACTGACTCTATAACACGCAACATATAATTATTCATGTAAGAAGCAATCGGTGTTTAGATCTAAACTGTAAAATTCTAAAGATTGACCCTAAACTTTGTTTAATAGTGATTTCAAACGCCTGTCAAGATTGTTGCTTCTACGACGTTGCTCAATTAATTTTCAGTCATCCTTGGCTGATCTAGTGAATTCTAAAATTATATTGGATAGTTTACCGCTTCATCTACCTCCACAACAATGTCAACAGACTTGAATGTGACTGCATCGCTTTGAACGTTAGACTGAATAATAATATTAATTTCGTAGACGTCTTTGTTCTTGGCGGCAAAAATAGCCCGTCACTCAGCTAATCGTGATTCTTATAATTGAATATTGGGAAATATTTTTTCAACCAATTCTTTTTTTGACGTCACTAAATTGCAAAAATTATGAGGCAGTGAAATTTGTCCTGAGCACCTTTCCAGGCACCTTTTCGTTCCCAATTAATTTTCAGCAATTAATATAATCCTAGCTGATCGATCATTTTGCAGCTGGACATGCATATTTGTAGCTAATTTCAACCTTTTTATGTATCGCCACAAAATAGAGTATTTCAGACAAGCATTTTTGCGTCCGCTAGTATTGATGGAGAATCTACAAGTAATGTTTGCCTGAAATCTCCTGCATGCAATATTAATGCGTTCCCATAAATGGCTTGATCTTTTTACGCAAATCTTGCAATGATCGATCAAGAACCTCGAGCGATTTTTTGTGTGCCATAATCCCAAATAATAAGTTTGCATTTCTGCAATACTTTTCCCATACCAGATGCTTTGGAAATGTTGTGGGAGGCAAAGCGGAATGAGCAGTTTTTCTACCTGGTGGCAATATCGTACCAATTTCGAACGACGCAAGAGCTAAAGGTATGTCTTTCTGGTGCATATCTTGGCAGTTCGTCCTAGGAAGAAGAAGAAGAAGAAGATTTCTTTATCAACCATTCAATCGTTATTAACGTTTTATTGTAGATTTTTACCGTGAATTCAATGTTCATATACTTGAATTTTCATCGTGTATTCGGCAGAGAATATCTCTAGCCATGCACGATTTATATTTCTACTATAACTCTATTAAAGACGTTGAACAGGGCACATTTACCAACAGCATGCGAAGAAAGAAGCATTCATGTTGATTGCAAGGTGTACAGTTGGCCTATCGTAGTTTCTTTGAATGCCAGGCTGTCTGACGAGTTGCTCTCCTCGTTTACGTCGTTCAAATGATTTTCTACTTCTATTTCGGTTTTCGCAAACGTGTCATTTTGACATAATGTGAAGAAAGTAGTTCATATTGTAGCCGGTGGATTCTGGGCTATTTGTAGCACATTTGTAGCTGTAAATAAACGCGTTGTCCATTATCTAGATGTTTTACCATGAAATCCATCAACGAATTCAGCTACTGTCTGAAAACACGTGCTCTGATGTCATGCCTAGGCACCGGTGATTGCCCAGGAAGTAAGAGCTGTCGTATATCGGTCCAAGCTGGATTGAGATACTTAAAAAAACGGGATACTTAATCAATCCTAAGTATCTATGAAGGAATATTATTCTTATGTTTTGTCTGTTGTATAGAAGTTTTATCGGTTGCTAACCTCAGGCCGATTAATCTACCAGAGTACCCTGTTGTTGGTTAATTGTACGCATAGTCAAACAATCTTAAATGAAGGAAGGTTGAAAAATTTGTAATATTGCAAACCTTTACGTAATAGAATTGTAAAAGCGAAGATTGCTACATACCCACATTTGCATAATTCTTAATGATGGTTCAACATTTTTAACGGCAAAGACATAGACTAATTTTTTATGTTGATATTCCTGACAATGGGTAACCCGCTTTCCTGCAGGGAAAATGTTTCCAAGGTTTTCTAAAAGTTTCAAGATTTAGCATTGAGAAATGTCAACAAAAAGCTCAAGTAAAAAACAACCGTCACCGACTGACAGAAACTGCGAATTTTTCCACATACAATCTAAATATATATATATATATATATATATATATATATATATATATATATATATATATATATATATATATATATATATATCCTTTGCCTAAAACATTATTATTTAACTAACTAGGAAAGAGCAGAGCATCAGTGCCTTTTTCTTGCCATGAAAATAAGGAAAACAAAAATTCCAATTTCAAAATTTCCAGCCTCCAGAAAGTTTTAAATTAATCAATAGCACAAAAGGGATGCCATTAAAAAATATTTAGCAATTTATCAACAAATTAAATTACAATTTCGAGTACCGCGCTGCAGCAATCACACACCAAAAGAATAAATCTCACTTCTGTTCTGTATATATAGTCAACGTTCACTTTTTTTTACCAGTCTACTGGTCCACATTTAATCATAAATCAACAAAAATACAATCACTCATCACACAATCGCGCTCCGCTCGTAAAATTAAAAAAACGAAAGTAAACTAAAATTAAAATTTCTTATGTATGTTTGTCTTAAAGTGCGAGATGATTGATCTCCTCAACTCTCGAGAAGCGCAAACAATTCAATTCTTATTTATATGTAATTTATTTTAAATTTTTTATTTATGATTTGTTTTTAACATTGCACATATATATATTTTTTGTTACCGCATCGCGATCTTGCGCGGTAAAATTAAAAAAAAAAAGTGTGAGAATTTTTAAAATGTAAATTGAAATCATCGTCAGATTGCGATCAGCATACCAAATTAAAAATTTTAATTTGATTTAAATTAAAAAATATATATATTTGTGTATTAAGTCAGTTAGATGCGTGACAAGTGTATATGCGCGCACAATTTTATTGTGATTATACCATGATTCCGCGCCGAGATTATATGATTGAATTATATTGGCGGGATGATGATGACGATCCTCGTGTAAATATTTCATAATTCACACGGAAAACGATATAATGTTTGTAATTTTAATTAAATTACTTTCATTTTTATTATTTTTAATTTTTTTTTTTTGTATTGTCAAAAACATGGGAAAGCATCAAAATGTTGCTGGGTATATATGCGCGCGATCGTATATAAATACATTACATAGTCGATTCGATATATTATTTTTATAGTGAAATTTAATTTGCTGATCTTTAGAAACGAAATTAAATTGGAAAAATATTTAAAATAGAAGAATTTTTAAAGTTTTTATGATCGTATTGCATGTATGTTTCGTTTGGAAATGAACGTTAAAAAAATTTGCTTGTCACGATTATAGCGAGAGTTCCTTATATATACCTATATACATGATACATATTAGCTTTTATGTTATTTTGATATATTTAATTATCAGAGCATTTAATCAAAATTTAATTTATATAAATACCTGTATGTATGACCTGACCGCGATTATCGCGCATGTGAATTTTTTTTTTTTTTTTTTTTAATGTATTTAAATATAAATCGCGCATTCGTTTTGTCACACATAACATAATTTTCACTTTAATCGTTTTTCTGCATGGGCGCAGCACACTATTGTGGAAAATCGCGTTTCATGTTATACTTAAGCGCGATTTCCTTCCGCATCTCATTTTCGATGAAATTCACACGAATTTAGTTTTTGATTTACATGTATTAGGCTATATGTATATGTATATTGATTGGGGGAATCATGTCATGTCATTATCACTTTCACCAAATCATCTTTTTAATGTTTATATATAAATAACAAAAAAAAAAAAAAAAAAAGCAGGTCATTACTATTTCCAATTAAAGGGCTATTAGTTTATTGTTTGGTGTATCTTTACAAGATAAATTGTGTTTTCATTTTCCAATTGACCCAAATATTGGGACTTTCAAATTAAACGGTATCTTTAGTATTTTAAAGTTTTTTTATCACAACTGCAATCTTAAAATACAGAAATTGTTTGACATTTTTCACACAAATGTACGCTAATTTCAATAACACGATTTCGATTAACCAACAAAAAGCTTAAATTTGGTTCACTCTCATATGTATGTGAAGTTAGCACGAAAACTAGCCCGAAAATATTTTTGGATTGTGTCTTTGCTAAATTTAGTTATAATTTCGATCTGTCCCGAAATCTTGGTAATAAAACGTGTTTTATTAGTATCCATCCCGAAAAAATACCAAGTCATCAAAACGTTGAAATGCCAAAACGTTTTTAATGTAATTGGTAAATATTGTAAATTTAAGCAAGTGTTTTCATATAAAGAGTTATTTTGATATTTCGTTATGGAACCAGGTTCACAGGGATTCCTAAACATATCGAATGATGCCAGAAGTTACTTTAGTGTATTTTTAACTCAATCTATATAGCCTTTCTGCCACATGAGGTCCATTTATGGTCTTTACAAAATATTCTATAAACACTATTCGGGAAAAATATTAAACCTGGCCATTTCAACACATGTGGCCGAGATCACAGGGATTTCCAGCATATCGGCTAAGGCCAAAAAATACTTTGGTGTATCCCTAATTCAATATTTATAGCCCTTTTGCCACATGAGGTCCATTTATGGTCTTTACAAAATATTCTATAAACACTATTCGGGAAAAATATGAAACCTGGCCATTTCAACACATGTGGCCGAGATCACTGGGATTTCCAAGCATATCGGCTGATGCCAAAAGTTACTTTGGTGTATCCCTAATTCAATCTTTATAGCCTTTCTGCCACATGATGTCCATTTATGGTCTTTACAAAATATTCTATAAACACTATTCGGGAAAAATATGAAACCTGGCTATTTCAACACATGTGGCCGAGATCACTGGGATTTCCAAGCATATCGGCTGATGCCAGAAGTTACTTTGGTGTATCCTTAATTCAATCTATATAGCCTTTTTGCCACATGAGGTACATTTATTGTGGCGTTCGATGAATCCCTTAGTCTTTGGGTTATAATCGGTTGTACGCCTGTGATCAAAACCGACCATCCTTGATCGGTCACCATTGATTCAGGGACACCAAATCGTGATATAAATACTTTTAAAATCGCGAACGCTACTGTCTTAGCTTTAATGTCCTTTACTGGAACTATTTCAGGCCATCGTGTGTACCTCGTAACGCAATAACGAAAATCGTTTGAAGTCGGCAATGGTTCAACGATATCCAGATGAACTTGAGCAAAACGTTGAGACACTAATGGAAAATTTCCGAAAGGATTCTTCGTACATATGGAAATTTTGGCTTCAAACAATTTTGTGCAAGGACACGTGCCTAATTTTTAACCTTTGCGCCAAAACAATTTACTAGCAGCCATCTTTGAAGAAGTAGAACAACCAGGATGAGCCAAATCATGAACCGAATGAAAAGCTGCTTTGCGAAAATCTATGGAAATTTAATGACGATGAATTCCAGAAGAGATTTCACACCAAATAGTCTTATTTGAATTGAAAAGTGTTTTTTTTAAACCATCTTAAAATGTTGTCTTCCATAAGTGTTTTCAACACTTTTTTCGTCGTTCACTGGATGAAGCAAGATTTTGTCTACGCGTGATAGAGTGTCTGACATGAAACGACATTGTCTATCCCAGACACATGTATGTTGTATGTATGTAGTAAATTGACCAATAAAGTCGAGATGACGAAATTGTCTTGGCGATGCGTAGGCAGGATTTAGCTTAAAAGTAAAAATCAAAGGTTTGTGGTCAGTGAAACCGAAAGAGTTTAATTGCTATTTATGCAGCCAAAGGTTCTCTGTCGTATGCGATTTATCTCTGTTGAGCTTCAGTAAGTCTTACTGAATAGAAACCGAGAGGTTGCCAAGCTGTTGATCCGCTGAATCTGACTACCTTGTTAGAAGCATCAACCATGACAGTTTAGCTTCTGTGTTAGGATGCACCAACAGCACAAACATTCCGTTTGTCATTATTTTTACTATCTTTAAGATAGTCATTCAGTATAGCCTGATTTCCTTCGGCGTGGGGAATAAAACGACGGTAAAAATTCAGCATTTCGAGGAATCGTCTAAGTTGTTTGACGGTTTCGGGTAGAGTGAAATTTGAAATAGCGTTTATTCGGTTTGTTGTTGATCCGATTCTTCTGGAGTTAACAAACGTCTTAGAAAATTGAATTCATCCTTTGCAAAAATGCATTGTTCCAAGTTGATGACTAACTTCAGATGATTCTAGTGCTCATCGACTGAATGTGAGCGACGAGGAGATCATCGATAGACACGAAACAAAAATCTAGTCCTCTTAAAATAGTGTGCATTAACCGCGGGAAGGACTGCGTGGCATTTTGTAAACCAAACGTCATTTTGGTAAACTCAAAAAGACCAAATGGGGTCGTTATTGCTATTTTTCCAATGTATTTTTCTGCAACAGGAATTTGGTGATAAGCTCTAAATAAATCTATATAGTGGAGAAAATGGTGCATCCGTTTAATTGATATGAGAAATTTTATAAATGATTAGCATTGGGCAGTACAGCATCCGACAACGGATATATTGCATCGAATTCTTATACGGTGCAACCTTTGATTGATATTGATTGATATCGAGGATCTTTGCGTTTTCATTGCCAATTCACCGTTCAGTCATTTCGGCATGAGTTCGCCAAAAAAAGTACATCTGATTTAATGGACACCGAAATGGACAATGAACTGCATGAGTACGATACTGCAGAAATGGCAGCGATTGTTACTCGCAATGTCCCACTACTGGTTCAAGAACAAAAAAGATTTTACGACCGCATTATGCTGGCAGTTTCGGCGGGACAATATGGATTCTTTTTTTTGGATGCACCAGATGACATTGATTCTCATTTCGCTAATTACGATCAAATACGATCAACTAATGACATCGCATTAGCCGTTATAGCATCTGTCATTACAGCAACTTTATTGGATGCAGCTTCTCCTTTCAGGTGATTTCAGACAAACACTTCCCGTCATTCCACGGTCAACATACGCTAATGAGATCAACGCTTGAAATCATCGCCACTGGCGTCATGTTGAAAAAATCTAGCTAAAAATAAACATACACGCCCAAATGCTAAAAGATCTATCCGCTGACACATTTTTGAACCAAATGTTAGATATCGGCGATGGAAAAGTTGATGTCTATGAAAATACTGGATACATAAAATTGCCCACTAATTTCTCTACAATCGTTGATTTGCAAAATGCTTTCACTGATCGCATATTTCCCGATGTACGTACACAATATACATAAATCATGCGTGGCTTGGAGAAAGAGCCATTTAGGCAGCAAAAAATGTGGACGTCTACGATTTAAACTTCAAGATACAGCAGTCGTTGTCAGGACAAATTGGCAAATTACCTGAGCTGAATATGGCTATTACATTTCTTATAATAGTATCTTTAACAGTGCCACCACAAGCTTCCAAGTAGAAAAAAAGTGGCATATGATGTTCCATATATAGCAGGGTTTTAAATTTCTATTGCAATTATGGTATTTCACTTTTGCGGTATTGCAATTTTCTCACAGGCGTAACAGATAAACTATAAATTACACAATTAAAAGGAACTCGGCTTTTCAAGCATGACCAGCAACAATCCATATTAATTTCCAATGAGAATTGCATATCTCAAATTGTTGGTTTATTATAGAGCCCATCAACGATAGTTGATAGTTGTTCAATAAACAAACACTAGGGAAGAAACTTTTTTGGGGCTACGAACACTTAAGGCACATTTTGAAATTTAAGTGTTGCAAAATCCAACTTAAATTCAACGGTCATGAGGAAATACCAGAGCAAAATGTATGATCTTAGAAGTCATATTAAAACTTTGCAAAGTGTTTAGAGGCAAAAATGTTTTGGTAATATTTAACTTGTTTCTGAACTCTGCAATCTGTTCTGGGGCCGAAGCTCTCCCAACTCTTTCGCAGTTAATTTTTAACGTCCTACCTTACGCCGTCACCAGCCAAATTGAGGACGCACGAATACAGGTTCGATTTTAAATCCATCTGCACATTGCATTGCTCCAGCCAGCCTAATATTTAACTTGTGAAAATGCAATATAAAAATTGACTAACTATCAATCAAATTCAAAACTTAAAATATTTTTATAAGAATTTCTGATTCTTATAATTTTTCGAATATTTGTACGTCAAATTTGTTTTTTCAAGCCACATTCCACCATATTAATCGTAAACAAATCACAGGTGCAGAGGTCATATACAAAAAGAACAAGAGAAAAAAAAATCACTATACATACAATCTCCGGACGATAAGCAACACAATTTACAAATGCGGAAAAACAAACCGACAACAAGTGTTTCCAATGTGCAAAAATTTATTAGAACTCTACAAAGATTTATCGCTGTAATGTAAGACATAAAGTACTGTGTAGCATAAATAGATTACGAAAAAATAACGAATATTACAATAGCAGCAGCAACAACAACAAAAATATTTATTTACTTGGTTTATTTCGTTATTTATTATATTTGTGTTTTGCATTTTTTCTAAATTTTATTTATTTAATGATTCGAAAATGATAGCGAATGGAACAAGTTGTTTTGTATAGGAGCGCGGGAACATATAGCATAATTCTTCAAATTCTGAACGTTATCGTAAAGTTGTTAAATTTTAATGGGCTTTTTTTTCCCCAACGTTTTGCGGAAAGTAATAATTTTTATTTAATTTACTTATAGGCAACAAGTCATTTACCCTGTAATTTACTAAATTAAATTACAATTTCTAAATCGCGTATAAATTGCCTAATGAACTTTTAACAACAACACAGTATATACACAAAAGTAATTGACTTTTTAAATTATATGCGGATAAAACGTTGCCGAAATTATCCTTGTGATTTCACAATAATAAACTACTGTGTATACAATAAAATTAAATCCAAAAAAAAAAATTTTTTTTAACAAGAATCATTAAAAATGTTGTATATAGCAACATAAAATCCAACATTTTTATGTTTTTATTGTTAGAGGAAATAATCATACCGTGTTGTCGGTAAATTATATCGTTCATGTAAAGAAAGTCTCTCCGCTCCGGATATTTATAATTTCAGTTTCAGTTATACAATTTTACATGTCGTCATTCTGTCCATACGAGAATTGTAAAACTAAACCATGAATCACTGTGTAAAGTGTTTGTTAAAAAAATTTAAAAAGGAAATTGAAAATTATCCAAAACAAAAGATTTTTTTTTTTTTTGTTTGTTATAAACAATGAATGCGCGCGGTATCATAAGAAACCTTTTAAGATAACGTCGAAGTAAAACATAATTTCTTTTTAATAACCTATAGGTAGATTACAAATTAGATTTGTGGTTTTCTATGTGCGCGGTGCTAATCGATTTTGACAGGTTCATAACATATATAGGTTACCGCACATATTTCGTATAGGCAATTTTAATTTAATTATAAAACCAACTTTCATCTCACCAAAATTTAATTATTTTTTAAAGGCCACCTAAAAACTTCAGTTGCGCATTGCATAAGCCCGATCCAATTAAAACTAAATGAATTTTGCTCTATACACAAGATTTATGTAAGAAGTTTTTTTTTTATTATTTAAAATTGATCGTATTTGCGAAATTGGTTAAATTTAATGAGAAATAATTTATTTCAATTTACTTAATGGTAAATTGGGTCAGATGGCCAATGTATTTCGGTGTGCACGGAATTTTTTCGTTATGTACACTTTTGTGTATTATTATTTAACTTTTGGCTTGGACAAATTTGGTGTGCGTGTTTTAAAATGACTGATGACAGTTATATCATCAAGATATAAATCAAAACAATGGAGGCTTGATAATTTAACGCGACCCAAAATACGTTGATTATCACTTATTGGAAATGATGTGATTTAAATTTTTTCACTCAACATTTATATTTACCTTATTGTGATTTATAAAAAGAAATCGAGTCATGGGGCTTAAATGGAAAATCATTTACAAAAGAGCTGAACAACCTAGGGTAGAGGTCAAGATGTTATACATTAAAAAAAATTAACAAAAACCAATTTTCACTCATAATATTCTTCATCATATAAAACCTAATTTTCACA
This sequence comes from Tipula confusa, assembly GCA_963556175.1. Lineage (NCBI taxonomy): Eukaryota > Metazoa > Arthropoda > Insecta > Diptera > Tipulidae > Tipula > Tipula confusa. The sequence goes on along the minus strand of OY744475.1, from coordinate 195,425,086 downwards.
AATTTCACTCAAATTGTTAACCTTTTATCGAATACCAGTAACATTAATGCAGTTAAATATCAATATGCAAGAGTCTAAAAGTTAAATTTAGCCAGTTTTGGTAATGACATAAATTAGTTAAAAATGTATCGTTTATAGCTCGATGCACTTTGAAGTAATCCAAAAATAAAAATAAACTTGTTATATGTTACGATCCTTTTAAAATGTCAATTTATCTTAAAGCGGTGAAGATTTGACGACAAAATATATCGAACCAAAATACCAGTTTATTTACATAATGCGATTAGCGTATTTGAAGATTTTTTTTATTATAGTCGATCGTAAGTGGAATAATAAAAATTAGCACTAATTAATTTTTACAAGAGATTTGATGATTAGTCCGCAATTTGCCATAGGTAAAATTATAATAGATCATTTTTATTGTTGTATTCGTATTTAATAAAATTGTCTCAGCTACAATATATGATAGTTAAAATATAAATTTCTATTTGGAAATCGTTTTGCAAAATTTTGAGCAACTTTTCAACCTTAAGGAAATATTTTGAAAATTCTTATTAAAAAAATTATCGTTAAGACTATAACGAAGCAGAATACTGTTATCATCATTAAAGAGTAATCTGGTAACATAATTGTACATTGAGCTACTTTGAGCAAACACGTTGTATACAGATTTACATTCTAGCTACTTTATCGTAAGCTGAAAAATAATAATTAGTTCGAGAGAGAAACCAAGTACATAATTAAAAACTGCAAATATTAAATAATGAGCGTGTAGCTCATATATTTATTCTTCCAATTCTATATTTTATCTAAAAAATTCTGAGTCTTTTAAATTAATAAAATATCTTTTTAGTCCATTAGTCATGTCAAATTAAAAAAAAAAGGTAAATCAATGTTTCTGATTTTTTATGTATTGATATTTTGAGCTACTTTATATTTTTGCTAGTTATTAAAAATATTTGTTGATTCACTGACGATCATAGTTTTGAACATGATGTAAAAAATTATGATATAGATTACTTTCCAATCGACTACCGCAAATACTTAGGTTTAAGTCTTTACTAAATTTTAACTACTTAACTGCTCATGCAAAATAGGAGAAGTAGTTATGAGTATTTACAATTTATGAAAGACACACCAATTTTTTAACAACTCTTAATGTCAGGTAAAATTTTAACAAAATTTATTTAGGCCGGATACTCTAACTATCATACAGGGTAAACTATTACTTAATTTTACAATGAGCTACAATGAGCAAACATGTTGTATTTTAAAATATAGATTTAGTTTTTAAACTTTAAGAAACAGATTTAAAATATATTTTAAAATTGGACAACGGCAATTTGTTTTTAAATTAAAAATGTTTAAATTTTGAGCTACTTTATCATAAGCTAAACAATATTATTTAGTTCGAGAGAAACCAAATAATTAAAAACTGTAAATATTAAATATTGAGCTACACTATTCTTCCAATTCTATATTCTTCTTTATCTTTGATATCTAAAATTTAAAAAAAAAGTGCAAGTCTTTGAATTAAGATAATGTCCTTTTAGTTTATTAATTACGTCAAATTAAAAAAAAAGGTAAACCAATGTTTCTGATATTTTATTTATTGATACTTTGAGCTACTTTATATTTTTGCTAATTATTAAAAACAGTAAAATAGGAAGAGTAGTTATGAGTATTTAAAATTTATCAAAGACACACCAACTTTTGAGCAGGATACTCTAACCATCATAAAAGGGTAAACTATTACTTAATTCTACAATGAGCTACAATGAGCAAACATGTTGTAATATAAAATATAGATTTAATATCTAAGCTTTAAGAAACAGATTCACGATATATTTAAAAGTTTTACAAAGTCAATTGGTTTTTTACTTAAAATTGTTTAAATTTTAAGTTACTTTATCAAAAGTTAAACAATATTATTTAGTTCTAGAGAAAACCAAGTAATTAAAAAACTGTAAATATTAAATAGTGAGCTACACTATTCTTGAGCTACACTTACTTTATATATTGATATTTTGAGCTAATTTATATTTTTACTAGTTATTAAAAATATTTGGTGATTCTCTGACGATCATAGTTTTAACCATGATATGAAAATGATATGAAAATGTGATATAGTGAGAGAGAGAAACAAAACACGTTAGTGCGCCGTTAATTTCTGTAAGTTTCTTTTTTAATTTTTAATTTTTGTTAATGCTTTATAGTTCAATAGCGATTGTCTTTTAAAGTTCAGATATAATATTTTCTTTGCGAATGTGTCATTCTTCTAGCAAAGGCCTATTTAGTCGATTATTTTTTTTTTGTTTCACTAAGTCGAGCGATTTTTATCGTCACACTGGTATTGGTCATAAAACGGTTAATTTAATTGATTTGTAATGTTTAATCAACTATTTTAAAATCTAATTTGTATTAATTTTAAAATTTTATGTTAAATAAAGTGTATATAAATTAAATTTTCGACGATTATATGATGTATTGGTCATAAAACGGTTAATCGGTTATAAATTCGAATTTATATTTTTTTAATTGTTGCAACAGATAAATTCACTTACCATGTTACCGTAGAACATGCTACAACAACAACGAAACGGATTAATATTTTCAGAAGCAAGTAATATATTTGATTCGCTTGGATTATTATCACTATTCGTTGAGAGAGGACAATTTGCAACAATGGCCAAAATTAGAAAACAAATTAGTGAAGTTAGACACATTTTGTGATTCTAGCAAAGTTACATTTGCAGCAACTTAATATCAGCAAAAACGATGGTTGCGCTCCGATTAAAAATATATCTTTACCTTCAAGGTTTCCTTGAAATTAAATGGTATCTTTTTGCTAGCTAGGTTAATAAAGCAGAACCAGAAAATTTTAAATATATAGCTGATCAAAGCTTACTAAGTTGGATCGATTCCACCATTTTACTATACATAATGGCTTTCTCAACCTACGTGGTGGAAAACCAAAAATCAAAGTGGAAAATAAGCGAAATATTAAACGTGCTTCACCGACATAAATGGCGTCATGTATCTGAACTTGAGAGATTTTTTGTTAGTGATAGAATTGAAAGGTCAATTGCAGTATTTCTGATAAAGCACAAAAATTAGTTTTCAAACATCATGAGACTAATTTACATTGCAGATCATCGCTATTATTAAGTGTCTTATTCTTAGAGGCAGAGGGTTTGGTGTCAATGTCTATTATGAAATTGAATAAACCAAATTTAATTGTATCAAAATGTACACAAAAAGTCTCTGCAGGGGATTGTCTTTATTTTTGATAATAGTTTTGTAAAATTACGATTATCTGACTGTCATATTGAGCTACTTTTGACTTAATTTTATTATACAGTAGCTGTACTGTTATTTATTTCAAACCATCATATTTACATGGCAAATAGATATAAAATTAAATTAAATTGCTCAAAATTATATTTTCTCTTCAATAAAAAGTCCATAAAACAATTTGCTCAATTAAAGATTAGTGTCTATTGTTAAATTAGTGTCTGCAGAGCTAATGTCTTTATTTTTGATCATAGTTTTGCAAAACTACGATTATCCGACTGTCAATATATTGAGCTACTTTTGTTTTAATTTTATTATACAGTAGCTGTACTGTTATTTATTTCAAACCATCGTATTTACATGGCAAATAGATATACAATTAAATTAATTCGCTCAACATTATATTTGCTTTTCAATAAAAAGTCCATAAAACAATTTGCTCAATATAATTAAATAAGACTTAATCGAAAATCTTGCTAACTAACTATGAGACTAAACTACTTGTAGTTCCCAGTTCAATATCCGACCCAGAGGAGTATCCGAACCAAGACTACTACTGCGATCTTTGATAATTAAAGAGATTTGCAAATATAATGGTGCGGATAATATATAATAGAATATAGGAATACTCGAGTACGTTACATATATACGATTATCTACTTTCCGTTTTCTTCTTATTATTTTTATTGTTATTATTTTAGTTTTATTACTATTATTGTTATTCGATTTTATTTTATTTTTTTTTTATTATTTCCACTATAAAATAAATAGAGAATTGCAATTTATGTTTTAAAACTTAAGATTTATCACAAATAACAACTTTATGTAACGGTAAATAAGAGTTAGGTTTATGTATAGAGAGAAAAAAAATTAAATAGTTTTTGTTGTATATATACCTATATAGTTGTTGTTCGACTTCATTGAGATTATTATTAAAGAATTTCAACTAAATTTGTGCACATGATTATAAAATTAAAATTTAAAAAAAAAAAAACTGAAGCATAAAATCTTAAAGAAAATTATTGGAAAAAATTCCATGAACTTTTTTTTTGTTTTTTTTTTTTTATATTTTCTTAAGATCACTAAAATAACAACAACCGTGTACAAAGGTATAACAAAATAATATATATATTTTTTTAAAGTTTGTCTTCAGCCGTACATAAATACTGTATGTATAGTGTAAAGCGTATAGAGAAAATATTAATCCATTGTTATTGTTCCATTGGTAACGATTTTTTGTTTTATTTAGCGGTTTTTGCGCGAGATGATTAGATCTTTTTCGGGTTAAAAACTATCGAACGGCGACAGGTAAAATAATATAATAATGGAAAATCATGTGTGTCACCAATATTAATTGTGTATACGGTGTATTCATGTAAGGTCAGGGTTTCTTTTGTATATCGTAAATACGATGGTGTATCTATCCATAATACATAAGACATAACAAGTGGAATTTGTAGTTGTTGGACGTGGACTAAATTATGTTGCCTAGGAAATAAATCTGTACTTGAAATATTTACGGTTGAAAGCATTTCGTACCGCCTCGAGCCATATAGAAATTATATTGCAACATTGTATAAAATTCAGATAAGCGTATGAATATTTTTGTGTGTTATATTGTATGTAGCGAAAATGTTGTTGTTATCGTTTGACAGATTTGTTTGACAGTTGGTAATTATTTATGGCAAACTATTTTGTTTTTACTATATCGCTGGTACACACCATATAACCACTTTCTTTGATACTAGACAACGAAGATAGCTATATCCTCTCTATATGAACATCGAACCGATACATGAATTGACATAACAATTTTACCCCATTGACAGTTAACATAGTGAATGTTCATGTTTAAAAAATTTAATTGAAAACGATTTGAAACATTCGATTTCGTTTCGATTCTTTTTAAAAAAAAAAAAAAAATTTAAGAACTTAACGTACACCGATTACAGTAGATTATAAACATATTTTGTACTTGAATGCGTTTGCAAAAAAAAAAGTTATAAATTTGTCAATCATATATAAATTAAATTTATAGTTTTTAATTAAAATATTTGGTAATAAAATGTTGATAATTAGTCAACCGTGTGATTTGCGAAAGTTTTTTTTTTGATTTAATTATGAATTCGACAATGGAAATAAATTCGCTTGAAACGAATTTTTTATACTTTGTGATTGATTTCATAAAATTTGCATGCACATTGACTAATAAATAGTTTTGTCTCGTTATCTCGTTTTGTAATTTAAATATTGAAATTTGAAATTTGCCCATTTAAAACAGTTGCGCGCTTATACGGTCTAGTTGTGAACAGAGATTTTACGTTTTGAGTGATTAAATTTTGTAATGGAATTGTGTTTTGGGTCACACTATCGAAATTTACAAAAAAAAAAATTATTAAGCTTGGTTTAAGCCATTAAAGATTTTAAAACTAAATGTATTAATCATCAACGTCATTATTATCTTTAGGACGATTTAATGGTTGTCCGAAAACAAAATCACCTTGAGATAAGTTACTTGTATACTTGAAGGGAAAGTTTTTGCCAAATCCCGGCGATTTCGAAAATATAACCGTTAAGGTCATCTTCCTCTTTTTCACGTTTAATTTGTTCAATGTCACAAGTCGAACAATTGAAGTTTGTTTATTTTAGCTTATGTAAAATGTTCACAACTGAACCATCATCGTTGACCGCTTCTTTGGCAACAAGAAAATTTGGACAATACTGTATTTATAATCTGCCTAAATTATTGGTTTAAGTAATGGAGAGTTTCATGTGGCTGTCGAGCAGGAGAAACCGCGTATCTTCGGTTTTTATTATGCGAATCCTCACTAATCCTAAGGGGTAAGCGACAGAATTGAAAAATACCAGTTCAAATGTCAAAGTCACGTGCACGTAGAGCTCCTGATTTAACTAATTCGGCCACTAAGAACCAAGTAAATTAACTTATATTTGACCCACAACCAACTGAGATATTGGTATCGGTTAGTAGATGTATTACTATCAGAAAAGTATAGAGATCCAGCAGAGTTATTCTATGTGTACGCGGAAGCGGAACAGAATTGCGTAGAATCAGTGAAACATCAGATGAAGTACTGCGTGGTTTACGAGTATTAGGACCAGACGCAGAAACTCGAGACCCATGGCTGATTCACTGCCTTTTAAGTAAAATTGACGAAGAAACCAAACAACTGTGGGCACTCGATTCAGTTGTGTACATTTCATTGTGTAATTTGCAAACAACAGCATCCGTTATTTAAATTTCATGAACTTAAAAATTTTTAGAGAGTAGAGAGAGAAAAGATAGTGTCAGAAAACAATTTATGTCGCAATTGTTTAAAGAAAGGACACATCAGCCAAAAGTGTTATTCCAAATCGTCATGCATCATTTGCCGTCAAAAGCACCATACAATGATTCATCAACCTCAAACCACAACACATCATGGTTCCAACCAAGCATCATCAAGCCATCATATTTTCTTGGGTCAGTCATTAAGTAATCAGCAATCACAGGAACATTACAAATCAGAATTAGCAAGCCAAGCAGAAAATTCTATAGACCAAACACTGCCAATTAATATCAACCAGAGTATTTCAAAAACAGATGTTTTACATGCACACTATTCCTCTACAAACACGGTATTACCAACGGCAGTTATTTATATCAAATCACGTACCGGAGAACGTCAGTTATATAGAGCATTGTTGGATTCGGGCTTACAAGTCTCATTTGTGACCGAATCACGCGCTCAACGCCTAGGCCTAAAACGCAATCATTCATGTGTTTCTATTGACGGTCTAGCATTAGTCAATGCTGCCAAAACCAAATGAAATATCGATATGACCATATTTAGCAGTGACAACGTTGAAAAAATCAACCGAAGGTTTATCCCAAATATACACCACAGCTGCACATGTGATCAAGAACAATTTTTATGTCGATGATTTGTTGGCTGGATGTGACAGTCTTGAAGAAGCAATACTACTTAAGCAACAAATTAGTGACATTTTGAAGGAGAGTGGTTTCAACTTAAGATAATGGAATTCCAATTCTCAGGAGTTTTTGGAGTCATTTTCTCAGTACGAAGTTGAAAACATCCCAAAACTAATTGAAGAGGACTCAACAATTAAAACACTCGGGATTCTTTGTGATTTGAAACAAGACACATTTTCATTCAAGGTGCAGAGAAATACAGAACTAATTTGGACCAAAAGAAAAATGTTATTAACAATTTCCAAAATATATGATCCGTTGGGTTGGCTTGCACCTTCCATAGTTCTATTCAACGATATTCCAGTTGTAGTTTTGGCAAACTCGTCAAAAACTACCCTTAATTTTGTAGTTGGGCTCGATTCCTTTAGAACTGCCACATCAGATAATAGTAACCAGAATCATTAGTTCCACCAGCAACCTTCATGTGTCCTGAAGCGATATATTCATCCATAAACTTCTTGTATTGAATAAACAGGTTTTGGTTTTTAGCAAGTCATTTTTCTACTTGTAACAGTCGAGCCATTGACATCTTTTTTCTAACGGTAGAATACGAGTCAATGTCAAAAGGATTTTTGTCAACGTAAGGCCATTTTTGAGACACTTGTGACTGGTTGCGAATATTTTTTCACATTCTAGTTCTTTTTTGATGTATGTTAGTTTATGAGGAACCTCTTCTATTTCCTAGAAGCTTTTCAATTGAATAACGAAGTCAACTGTTCTTGTTGCCATTGATTGTATCACTGTTTAATTGTGACAATCGACTGGGCATAACCTAGATATATTCAGCCCAATTTGGTTTCTTGAGCAACTGATTTTAAGTGTATCCGAAATAAAACTACTAAGCTCATTAATAAGGTATTAGAAAAAGGTATGCTAGCCCAAATACAATTCTTTTTCAATAAGCATGATTTATTGTCTAAATTCCAATCTGGTTTTAAATCAAAACATAGTACTGCAACTGCTTTAGCACATATTGTTGATGATCTAGCCTCAATGTTAGATGAACCAAATTCGCAAGCTTTATTAGTATTACCCGATTTTTATAAAGCATTAGATTCTGTTAATCATAGTCTTTTGCTTCAAAAACTCTATTTGTATTTAAAATTTTCTAAATCCGCAATTATTCTAGTGCATTCGTATTTGGATAGTCGCTTGCAGTTTGTTAAAATAGGTGTAAGTTATTCGAGTGCTTGTAGAGTAGTGTCTGGTGTGCCTCAGCGTTCATCCTTGGGCCTTTACTTTTTTCTATATTTATAAATGAAATTACATTGCTTATTCGTTTTTGTAGTTTTCATCTCTATGCTGATGATTTAAAATTATGTATTGGTAGCAATATTTCGAATTTTGATGAAATTGTAACCAGACTAAATGAAGACCTTAGTAATATTTCATTATGGGCCAAACACAGCTCACTTGCACTTAATTCGAGTAAAAGCAGGGCATTATTATTGTCTAAAAAATTTTCTAACTGTACTATTCCTAGTCTTGTTTTGGACAATGATGCATTAATATTTAGTCAAATAGTTAATAATTTGGTGCTCATGTATATCGGAAGGTTAACTTTAGTTTATACTCTTTAAGGGTAATTAAAATGTCCGGTTCAGTAACTGTGATAGTATTTCATCTCGATTACTTAATATTACATTTAATAACTGCATTCCTTTTTATTTATGGCTCGAAAAAGTTTGATCACGTATCAGCTTTAAGTAATTCAATTTTGGGGTGTAATCTTTTAGATTATTATTATTATAGAACTGCTGTATTTATAGAATTATTAATTCAGGCTCGCCTTTGAGAAATTAAATTTTTCTAGATCTCTTCGCACAAGAAATATCAATTTGCCTAATAACAAAAGTAGTATTTATAATAAGTCTGTACTTATTAATGCAATTAGTGTCTGGAATAGTTTAGACTTAGATTCTAAACTTGGATTTCTATTCTAAAAAAAAATATTTTTAATTTAATTATAAATAGGGATATTGTATTGTAATTTTCTTGTCAATTTGTATAATTTTGTGAATTTTAATTTTTTTTAAGTATTTTTATAATTGCTTTAAGCACAAAAGCCTTGGCCTACGCTTTTTTATTGTATATGTATAAATGTATATTATATAATTTTATAATATAATATTTCTCTAACATTCTCTTCACTATAACTGACCCTTCTCCAAAAGGTATACAGTTTTGCCAGGTATTTTGATGGTAGCGTTTATTTCTCTTTTTTCATACTGAAATATGTCAAAACGTCTTTGGCGAGAAGTTTCAAGGACAAAATATTGGGATGCAAGATGGTCAATTCGTCTTGATATTATGGTTACCTGCAAGATATTTCAATTACATGACGTTGTGTGTTAAATGGTACATTTTCAATATGGTTAATTTTTACTATTCTCTTTAATAATACTGACCCTTCTACAAAAGTATACATCAGTATAGATAAAACTGTCTTTCAGTGTCTTAATTAAAATTTTTGAGAACAGTTTTTATTTCAATTCAACCACTTGAACCTTTAATTGTTTTGAAGACATTATAATAAATTTACCCTTAACTATGTCTTGTATCATAGCAAGTCGCCATTACAATGTATACAACAAAAAGGTTATTACACCTTTGACACTTCAACAAAATTAAAATAAAAAAAAAACAAATGAATTATCCAACAAGTGTTTACACCAAGAAGATATTTTTATTATTAGAGAGAAGATATTATTGCTTTATAACGATCGTGGTTGGTTTGGTACACGGGAATATAAATTTTTTCTACATTTAGGAAAAAGATCGTTTTCAACAGATAAGCGCACTTGTTGCTTGTTAATATTATTAATAATAATTTTATTATAATTTATAATAGAATAATTTGTGTATACGTATATACGAATCGGTTTTGATCATTTTAGGATTATTCGCAAGTTGTTTATATAGAATGGTCGGAATTTCCGTATTATGTATATGAACATAATGTATTTCTAATATTATAACTAATCGCTTATAATAAATCACCTGCTGTGCGAATTTATTACCTTTTGGGAATACGAAAATTTTCCAATTATAGATTTGGTTGAAATATGTAAATTTGTTAAAACATTTTCTCATCAAGTTCGGGTGAAATTTTCATTTTTGTAACGGCGAGGAAGATATACACACTCTAATATTATGTTACATCTTTAACAGTTCGTGTAAGTCAATTTTCATTTTTCGTAAAACGTTTTTTTTTTTTTTACTATATGGTATAATATATGTTGAAGAGTCATCATGAATGAATGAATTGGAAAATGTGAGAAACTCATAAAAGCGATTTAACTTTAATTGAAATTTTTTATATTCCGATGTGATCTTTACAATAAAAAAAAACATAATCATAATGATATTTAATGTGTGTGGATGGTTTACTCTCGTAAATACCATTATTTAAATTGTGGAAAGTTTTTTAGTTTACTGTTTAAGTACCTTAAGTGGTGCGATAATGCTGCATCAGATGACAATTAAGATTAAAAAGGTTGTGCAATTATCGTAAAATCTTTATACCTTTTACTGGTTCCCAACGAATGAATTTCGTGTTGTTTATTGTTTTGCAGAAATTTAAAGTTTTCTCTGCGTTAGAACCAACAACCGATTTTGGAAGCAGTGTACAGCTCTAAATGTTTAAGCATTTTATTATTTCTAAAATATGTCGTGTTACTAACAAATTATAGCCTAGGAATTATTTAAGATGAAATTCGATTTTGGTCCATTGAAATTGGAGCTACGCAATTTTTATCTTTTTTAAGATAACCTATCCTATCTTATTCGATACTTCTTCGACTGCAGTATTTGTTATGTGGAAAATCTGTGTTATTTTGGCAGAATAAGCTTTTAGACCTGTTAGCAGATAGATAAATTGCACTTCGGCTAAATGAGTTAACATTTGAATTGCCCTAGGCAACCCGGCAGAATATCAATTTAGAAATTCTTTACGTGAGAACTGAATACTGCATCTAATATAATTAGTCTCACAATCTTAATTCAATAATAAATTTAAGTTTGGCGTTACAATCGAAAAGCAAAACAAAACAAAACTTAAAGTATTCTAATGGCTTATCAAACACTTTTGATCTTTTTAAAAAGAAATTATAACATTTTTTTTTTCTATAACCACTATTGTATTATTAAATTATTAATATTTTATTATTTAACGAACCATAAAATTTGTAAACTAATGAAAAACTAACTTAATCAAGTTATAACTAATTTAATTTTATTGTTATGGTTTCAAAAAAAAAAATTTTAATTAAATTATTAAATTAATTTTTAGCTAATGTGTGTGTGTATATATGAATTGGTTAAGGAGAAAGTGAAGCAATCATGTATAAAATTAGAGTAATTGCTGTTGTAGGGATAACAAAAAAACTAAACCACAAAATTATATAAATACGGAACTGTTACTGGTGTTGGATTAATATACTATAATGACACCATACCTGTTCATGCACTAACAATATTTGGTTTCTTATAATTTGTATTGTACTTTTGAATATGATATTATTGAGCAACTTTATTTTTATTGAAATAATATCACAGTAATAGGTAATCTAAATTTCTAGTGTTTATACGATTGCATCAATATTATTTTTACAAGTTGCCCAATATTGCTCAAAATTCTAAATTCGTTAAATTATTCCAAAAAACTGAATTAATATTGTTTATAATCGTTTTAATTTTCGTTTGGTAAATTAATGGTGGTCAGAGCGAGTTGCTCAATTTTTATTACTTTTTTAAAATATATATTAACACTATCATTATTTCATTATTCAAAGGTTGAAAGACAAAAGAGTTAAAAGTAGCATTATTTCAAATGATATCCAAGCTTTCTTATTTGATCGTTAAGATAAAGAAAGATGGTCTTTTAAATTGATCTACAAGTTATTATACCTGGTTCTTTATTAAAGATTTTAAAAGTGTTGCTATTTTTTTTTGCTCAAAAGTGTAAAAATTTAAAACAGTTAAAAGTTATTCTGACTATCTTTTTTATCTTCATTTTAATAAATCTTAAGTAAATTTATTATGACAAACTAAGCGAGTTGCTCAATTTTTTCAAAACTCTTGATATTAAGGTTTTCTTATCTACCAGTCTAACTTTAAGTTCAGGTTAATGTCAGGAGTAGCATGAAATTTTTTTTTGCATATATTTGTACCTTTTCCCCGCCATCTTAATTCTTTGTTGCTTTGGAATAAAAATAAAAAAGACATAATTGATGATATATGCCTTTTGTGGAGTTCACAAAAGGAATGAACTTTGCTCCAGTTTCAACACTAAAAAATACATTTAATCTGCTTTAAAAATAATAAGATTTACTCTTGTCTTTTAACCTACCCAATGTTGTAAACGGATTGCCTAATATTTACTATGTCCCATTTAATTTTGATGAAGAGATCAAATGATCTTTGATAAGATTGCCAAAAATATGATTTCCCTTTTTATCTCCTTACAGTGAAGTTTATTTTACAAAATTTATGGTAGAACTTAATGATCCTGTAGGTAGTAGACTTACTTATTTCATTCAAATGAAACACAGATTTTACCATATGTGATTTGCATGTCAACAAGAAAAAAAATCGGTACATGATTATGGCAAACTGACTTTCCGAGACGTGCCAATTTTTCACAGCACAATATTCACAGATTTCGTCTATAACGTATCACTAAAATGTGCAGATAGTATATGAATCATGAAAAAGTGGTTATCATTTTAATGGATTGCAAAGTGATCGATGGTCGACATGAAAATTGATAACAGATAGGTTGTTCCTTACAGACGGTTACTGTCAAAAACATTTAAAGCGTATATATTAGTGTAAAGTATATTGCAATTTAGTTAAGACGATGCAGGCCGTGATGTGACAATTTTAAACGGAAATAAATCGTTTTTTTAATTGAACATTTTGTGCCCAAAGAAAAATTGAACATCGGGCAGACTTGATATCTAGAGCTTTTGACTAGAGCTAAATAATGTAGTTAGTGGGCATTCTGAAAAAAATATTTTTTTGGAACTGTGAAGGTTGATATAAAATTTTAAAAGCTAGGGTTGGTCACATTTTCAACTTCAAAAGATTACTTCTTATTTGAGTGCCTTTTTTTTAACAAAGAAAGCAATAAGAACAATAAAGCAAATAATTTTTCTATATATGTATAGAATATTCGTGCGGCGCAGTTATAAAATACACCAATAGGGTTAAATAATGTAGTTGCTCAAAATTGCTCAAAATTTAAAACAACTCTAAATTATTCTAACTACTTCTATAAATTTATTCTCACGTAAAAGTTCGTTTTCACAGGTCTCTTAAGTAAACTGATGACAATCAAAGCGATTTGCTCAATTATAAGGTGAAAGTGAACAATTTTTAATACCAAAATGACATGCTACTAGAAAACAAAATAAAAATAAAAATTGTATACAATTAAGGCACATATAAGATTATCCCACGTAAACCACCGATGTGTGTGATAAAATTATTGTAATAAACGAAAGCAATAAATATATCAGCAAAGTGCTAAACTATATAGCTTTTTATCGCATTTATACAATTTCGATATGATACCGATTCGACAGCAACAAGTAATTTTTTTTTTCTATACAGTTCATAATATAAAATTATCGCATCAATTAAGAGCTTAGAAACGGAAAACTTTCAAATTTGCATAAAATATAAGAACGCGAAATTGTGTTTTACCTGCCATTATTTTCAATTTTTTGAAATTTAATTAATTTGTTCTATTTAAAATCGATATAAAATATTACGTTTTGTGAATAGGGAAATAATTTTTAAGTCGAAAATAAAAAAAAAAAAGATAATCCCAATACGAGTATATAAAAAGTAGAAGGTTTTTTATCTTATTGTCTTATGGAGCTTAGCAATTATTTTGTTGTTGTGTCATTGTTGCTGTTATTTATAGTATTAAACTACTTTTTTTCTCTTTTATATACTTGTTGTGATATTTGCGCGCGCAAAGTGGGTGTTTTTGGATTTTAAATGATTGGTTTGTTGAAATAATATAATTTAATTTTTAATTGATACGATATTTAAATAAATATTTGATTTGATTGAATTTTTATTTTAAATTTAATTTTAAATCGATTGTTATCGCGGAAGTGTTGTTAAAAAATACCGCGAGAAATGAAATTCTGCGTGCGATAATCTATATCTAATTATTTTACAGTTGCATTCTTATATATACACAACTATAATTACTCGACTGTTTCTTTATTGCTTTTAATCATTTAGACTTTAATCACATTTTATGTCATTAAAACGTAAATAACATAACAAAACTATTTTAGAATGGTTTGCACTACTTTGCGCAAGATATAACCGTTTATTTGTGTAGATTTTCGAATGCTTTCCATTTGTTAAGAATGTAATTTTTAAAATTGTACTTCATTTTGTTGGCATCAAAGAATAGCGCACAACACTATCCATATTTAAACAAAAATCATAATTTTAACGATTGTAAATTTATGTAATTTGTTGTGTAATGAACGGAATCTTTTGTATTGCATTATTTGCAACAATTGTCTACGAGGAAGTCTATATGTGATGGCGTTTAAATGTTAATTAAGACATGCGGTGATATACAATTTTAAAAATTGCAATATTTTTTTAATTTGTAGCCTAAAGGCAATATATTTTTGACTGACTTCCTTAGTTTAATTATGATTTTACAAATTATAACATGTGCCAACGGAAGTCTGTTTACAAATTGGCAAGTTTTATTTGAACTATTAATTTATTTTGGTCATTTCTATTATGTTGAAATTCATAACAAAACGTAATTGGTGAAATAATCAAAATGATTCGTTAAAATTGTTGGTCAGTAGAAAGTTGCTCAATATTTAACTTTAATTATTGATCAATTTTAGCATACTTAAAATTAGATAACATTTATTTTGAAACTTTAATTTACTCAAAGCACTCGAAAATTTCGTCTATCCATGATACGTCTCGTTCAGCAGCTGCTTCTTACAGTGCAGTGACGAATTTTATCTTGCCTTATAATCCATATCAATCTTTTTAAATTTTAAGAAGTAATATAACTTATCTAAGATATAACTTATCTAGCCTTTTCGACAAATGCATTAGAATGATTATCTTTTCGGGAGTGACACTTCTGGAACTGCGGTTGGCAATGAATAACTTCCAAAGTGTTGGATGAGCTGAAAGTCTTTCTAGCACTATTAAATAGCAATGCGAGATAACTCGAACTGCTTGGACTGCAGATAGTAATACGAGATAACTCCTTGTCCCAATCTGTTTACAACAGTTTCAATTACTGGAACAATATTTTAATTGAATAATGGATAAGGATAGCAGTTCTAGAAGATCGAATATTCCGGAAGATGTGGATAAGATTTTTCTTTGGTAATGATACCAATTTTCTTGCATGGAACTTTGAATTTCAATAATTTGTTGGTCGGATCCCATTGTCACTTAACTGGGTGTGTCGGATAAAATACCAAGTCCTGCTAAATCACTACAGCTAGCTAACAGATCGTCAGCATAAAAATTGTCTATTATAGGTAGCCGCAGGTCGTCGTTTAGAGTATATCGCAAGTTCTTGACTTGATGTCAAATAACCTAAAGCTGACTTGGAAAGCGATTTATGAAATTTTAGGTAGAAAAGTAAATATCTATAACCAAAACTCTTATCAGAGTCTTGGATCCTCTAAAATTTAAAAAAAAAAACATCCAAAGGTACAGTGAGAATTTTAATGAACTAGTTAAACCTTGTTCTCGGTATGTTGTGGACGTATTGAAATATTTTTTAAATTTGAGCCTAGAGAGTGGTGTATTTTATGATGTTTCCAAATGAGCCAAAGTAATTTCAATATTTAAAAAGGGTGACAGGTTTCATTTAAATAATTACAAGCCTAAATCACTTTCG
Source organism: Tipula confusa (assembly GCA_963556175.1). Lineage (NCBI taxonomy): Eukaryota > Metazoa > Arthropoda > Insecta > Diptera > Tipulidae > Tipula > Tipula confusa. Next base: position 195,408,884 of record OY744475.1, on the reverse strand, counting down.
TTTTCAGCACTTTCTTCAAAGAATTCGAAAAATGATACCACGATTTACTTCTCATTAAAATGTGGGCATTGTTACAATGAAAACGGCAGGTGGATCTTTCTTTTTATGGCACCTTACTGGTTGCATAAGTCACTGAACACTAAAGGACTTTAACCGCACTGCAGTTATTGCAAACATGACGCCTATTCGTTAATTGATTTTGTTCGAAAGCGGATTGGGGTGACAAGTTATCTTGGTCACATGCCATAACAGACACCATCAACTTTTTCCTTCACATTACCTTTCGATTTTTAGACAGTAGTAACAATTTTTAAGTTGGAAGGTTGCAGCATTAGTGCACTAGCTGTGCAATAAGAACTTGTTTTCTACATTCATTTGGAACATGAAATGGACTTACTTCACGTGCATCTAATCATAATTTCATGAGCTAAAAAAACTGTTTAGGAATCTTAGAAACATGTTTGATAACATTTTGCTCCATCTTAAGCACTTAACTTATGTAGGATCCTTAAAACTGTTAAACTTTTGAAATGTTCTGATACCGTAGGCAGAACCATTTGCCTTAAATTTGACAGGCATGGGTACAAATTCAACGTCAATTTTTTATTTTAATTAAGATTTAACAAATTTTAATTTGTAATCTAGGATGACAACGTGAATCACCGGGTCGAAAAATTAAACATTTAAATAAACTAATTAGTTAATCCTTTCACTTTTTAGACGCGTAAAATCACCCTAGGTTAAATATGTACACATGTCATATTCAATTTATCAAACCAAAGTCAAATTTTTAACCATTCGCATATATACGATATTACCAATTCAATTATTATTAATTAAAAAAATAAATAAAACAAAAAAGTAATTTGCATAAATAGTCATGTCAAACATTTGACAACCGTTTTTAAAATAAATATCTAAACATTAAAATAATAATTATAACATTTATTATATTATAAAAATATTAATTCGGATAAAATATTATTAAACGACGGATTAATTAATGGGCGAAACGCAAACATTTCAATTTGACATTTTCAATATCAACAATTAATCAATAATTCAAGGGTATGTACTGTATGTATATAGGTAACTTTAAGATAAATAAATTACCGTTGATCAATTATTATATTGTTCCGATCGATAGATATTTGTTAGATGCCAACATTTGTACGAAAAACACGTTTCTATTAATTTGTGTTTCGAGGTTAGAACGTTTGATGTTTTGTTGTCTGTTTGCTAAATTTGAAAATTTAATTTGCCCTTCAAACACTATATAAGAATGGATTTGCATATACCTTATATGTGTTTAAATTATATAATCGATTGAGATTAATTTTTTGATGATTCAATTTGATTGTGTAATATATGTGAATCCGCATTGCTTCAAAATGATTCAAGTTTTGTGTAACTGCGCCAGTGTATAGTCTGATGTAACATTAACGCTTTAACACTAAAGTGATTCTATATTAATGTCCAATTAAAAAATTTCGAAACTAGGAAGTAATTCAGGAATGCTAGTCCTATCAAAAATTAAGCAGATTTGCCCGAAGAACAAAATTAACTAACGATACCTGTTCACTTGATGATTTTTATCTACTTATCATCTGTGATTATGACCAGGGGTTGAACTGTATTTGTTCCCATATGGTATTTAAAATAAGTTGTAAAATCTTTATTCGTTGAGTTACAATGTAAACCAAATAAACAACATTCCTAATAACTTCGATAAGTTTCTGGGTCTATGGACTTCACCAATGAAGTTGATGCGTTTAGAGCTACTGAATCTCAAATATTTAAATAATGTATTAACCTCCTTTCACCGCATGCCGAAAAGATCTGAACTTTGGCAACAATTTAAATATCACTTTAAGGAGACAAACCACACTAATAGCGAGCAATCATGCATTAGTAATTGGTGCATTCGCACGTACCTGACATCGATGTAATTTGTTGGTTCATCGTGTTTAATACCCGATTTAGAAAAACCTTCTTGCATGTTACTCAGCTTGTAACGGTATCGATATATGCGCGTTAAATAATCAACACTTTGGGAGAGAATATTCATTTATTAATAAATGGTCAGAGTTGCCTCAAACAGTGCAATTGTTTTTTAAGACCATGGCGATCTCTTAAGCTGTGGATGCATTGTACAATCGCTGAACATGATGACGATTTCAGTGATACATCAGATTCACAATTGGCATGAATTATGCCAAACAAACGACATAAAACACATCACAACTTTATATTACTTCACTTGAGTTTCATCATAATGGAATGAACCTTGACACAATATTTCGCTTGGAGATTCTAAATTTGGCTGACGTCTAGAAGTGCCGACTACTTGAGCGCTAGTTTGTTCATCTCCCTAAGGTCTATACAAGTTGAAACTCCACTAGGCTTAAGTCTATAATCATAAAATGATTAAGATGGGTAGTGTGACCCAAAACAGTGACCCAGTGACAATGTCAATCAGTTCAAATTAAAAACTCGGCACAACTGGATGATAAATCAGAACAACTTAATATCAATATACAAAAAGTTGTCTAGAATAACTCATCGAATACTCAAGAAAAACTTGGCTGAGAAATCAGGCTCCCGAAAGTAAAATTATACTCAAAAATATACTGACTATTTCTTATTGAAAGCAACAAAAACTTTAAGCAGATCAACAACGCAAGTGCACGCAACAAAATGTAGAGATTGAATTTAGCATAGAAGTGACAAGCAAATATGTTCTCTTTAGTTTTAAATGTATAAGCATAAATAATGACATCCCCCTTTAAGCCTCTTATAATCATATTTAGGGCTTTTTTAATTTTTAATCCCTTGTCTATTATAAATCTTCTAGTAAATCCTATTTTGTACAAGTTGGATGAAAGCCTCTAGCCATTTATTTGATTGGGCTATTTCAAGTGATATCAGTGACTGATTTCATTATTGATTGATAAAAGTCATAATTGCCAATAATAGTAATTCCCAGTAGAGTTAACTGAAGGATTTACTACTTTAAAATTTACTCGTTGTCTTCCGACTAGTTCGTCCGTGCTATATGGTAGCAGTTTTGATGTGTGTCAGCACTTTCTGAAGGAGTCCGCTTACCTTTTCTTGCTTTTCAAATTTTGGGATTCGTTATGTTTGGCCGCCCAATTTCGTTGTTAGTATTTCATTTGTTAATTTTCTGCGAAGTTCATCATTTTCGTTAACTTGTGCAAGAAATTTCCATAGCATTTCTTTAAATTAAATTGTCATTAAATAATAGTTACCCCATCCCCGGAAAGCAAACTAACTAAATGGGATATATATAGAAATGTCATTGAACAGAACTGCTAACTCGACAATCTACTGTTTCCACCAGAAGATATTGAAGTGGCCACAAAAAATTTAACGCAAGTAATGGAAATAGCTGCAAAAAATCAAACACCTGACATTCAGCAGATTATTCAAGAAAAGCGGAAAATATGCCGGCAACGGCCACTCCAAAAGTCTCCACTTCTCAAATGGAAATTACATAAAGCTTTTAAAGCTCTGAAATGAGTATTGGTATAGAGGAAACAAACCCAAGGAACACAGAATTACCTGAGTGAACTCTCAGCAATGGAAAACACGAATACTTACCACGGAAGGCAACAAACAAATTAAGAACGCCAGCCGTATCGAATCTACAAATTAAACAACCAGATGGTCATTGGGCCATCATTAAACAAGCTAATGTTTTCTCCAACCACTTAAAAAAAGTATTCACACCCAATGAGCAAAGCAATACTGCCGGATTATACAAAAGATGATTACATCTAAAATCCTATAAAATTTAAGTGGAAAAGTGTTAAAACCACTGTTAAAAAAGTCTAAACCCAAAGAAAGCTCCAGGAAATGATTTTATTATCGGAAAAATGATTATTGAATTACCAGATAAATGCATAAAACACTCAATGCAATAATGAGATGTGGATATCTCTCTACAAAATGGAAAACGTCATTAATTATAATGATCCCAAAGCCTGGCAAGGAAGAAACGCATGTTGCGTCAAACAGGACGATAAGTCTTTTTTGACAATTACAAAACTTTTTGAAAACATTAAAAAAATTAAAACCAATATTATCTGCAGAGCACATTATACCAGACCACCAGGTTTGGTTTTGTGACCGGATAGTACTGAAGAGCAGGTGCATCGAGTTGTAAACTTCTTCAATCGAGCTTTAGAAGGAAAGAAATACTGTTCCACCATTTTCCTGGATATTGCACAAGCTTTCGGCAAAGTGTGGCATGAGGTTCTGATATACTAAATAAAAACTCTGCTCCCAAAAACACTTACTTAATGCAATCCTAGAAAATTATTTGTTCGAAAGAAAATTTCAGGTCAAACAAAATAAAACCATTACCGAACTAAATCTGATAAATGCAGTGGTTCCGCAAGGAAGGGTGTTGGGAGCAGCGCTTTACTTGCACTGGTCACATCAACATTTGCAACCTACATCAAGAGAGACATATCACATATACAAAATTAAGGACTGGCAAACAAAAAGTGTCGCATAAAACCGACTGAAAACAAATCGGCCAAAAGTACTGATTTTGTAATTATTTTTTGTTTGAAAATCCCTTGCTTTATTTCTTGATTTGGGCCTAACAGTGAATAAATATAGGCTACTTTGGAAACGCCTTCAAGAAAAAACTTTTGCTTACTTCTTTCGTATGAAGAATTGTCTAAAACAAAGCAAGAAAGCTTACCTCTTCATTTGGTTATAACAGAGGTGTCAGCGTTAGTGAAACTCAAGTTATCTTAGATAATTATGTGTACAAAATTAAAAGCAATTAGATCATTTGGTCAATGTGTATGCAAGCAACAATTTGCAGATAAATCAGACGCTTACCTTTTTAGAATAATTGGTTCCATTGGTATCATTGGTTCCACTTCGATTACAAAATTGGTAATTGTTTAAAAAAGGAGAGTTATCAACATCTTCACAAAGTTTTCAAAAGGAATACATTTAGAAAAATTCGTGACGTTCATCAACACGATTACAAACCAATCATATTTAAATATATGAAGGAGACAAAAGGAGAAACAATTGCAACTCTTAATTTTATTTAAGAACAAATCATGGATTAGGTGCCGGTTTTGTTATCAATAGTTGATTAAACCATTAGTATTTTCTACAAACTTACTTTAACAATGGTTAATGGACAAATAGTGCAAACAATTACTAACACCATTTCAACTTCGTCTTGTACGGTATGCAACGCAAAATCCGGAACTCATATTGCAATATCTGGAACTCATATTGCAATCCCATTTCCATCATACAAACTGAGTTTCATCCCAATCGGTTGAGAAAAGGTTTAGTTCCATTTAAATTGGCCGTTTTCCAGAACCACATCTAGAGCTCATATTAGAATACCATTTATATCATACAAACCAATTTTGATCCCAATCGATTGAAAAATGGCTAAGTTCCATTCAAACTGGCCATTTCCCAGAACCCATTAGGCTATTTTTCAGAACCATATCTGGAACTCAGTTTGTAATCTTATTTTCACCGTAAAACCCGAGTTTTATCTAAACAGGTTGTGAAATGGCTTAGTTCCATTTAAATTGGTTTAGTTCCACTCAAACTTGCCATTTTCCAGATTAGCGCCTAAATTGAAAAAAAGAAACAAATTAAACCCAGGAATTGGTTTAATGGACGTCCCAAAATGGAAAATGCCATATGTTCTTCAGAATCTGGAGGCAAACTTTCTGCCAAAAAGTATAGTTTAAATCTATAACTTAAAAATATAACGCGTACGATCCAACCCGAACAGCACTTCATCAATCCGATCAACGGCAAAGCAAATATATTTTTTCTATTTAGTTACACTATTGAGCCATCAAACGTTAGACTTAACGAGTTAAATTGAAGCCCACCGTACTTATAATTTTATAACTGATTCAGGTATAGTGTTATTGGAAGTAGTTGGTAAAACCAATACTTTCCTATTGTAACAATAATCTTGTTACAGGCCGCATATAACAAATTGACTATCAGACGATCATCTTTGTGCATCGCAATTCGAAAGGTGACTAAACCATCCAAATTAGGTTAATATATAACACCAAAATAAAAATCCTCTTCATTTGAAAATCTAATAACAATAAATATGACTCACAAACCGACGATTAGTGGTTTAAAGCGGCATCCAGCCCAATAAATCATCTGATTTCCTTTTAAAACTAATAGTGTACCATCGCGCCACAACAAGTTATATATGGCGTATAATATCACCTTAATAGGTAATTTTAAAGAAAATGCCCACGCTTCGAGACGGTCTTTTAATATATTTAGTATATGGACAAAATGCAACTCGCAGCTCAATCGAAAATCAATTATTAGTCAAAGTTACATCATAATTTCGTAAAATACACCGTACCAATATAGGGTTATCCGGTTACATATTTTATAGATTTTTGAATTTATAATTTTTTTTTAGAGCTGTAGGCGAATTTGCTATAAAAAATGTTAACTATATATATTATGAGGACCATTTGATTTCTCGCATTCAGAAAACAAAAAATTAGGTAACTGGCACAAAAAACACACACACACATATTTTATGACGTACATATATATAAATATTGCAAATAAAGTAGTACTCACCATTTATTATAGCTATCCAATTCGGATTGTTAATTATTCCTTATATATTCGACTAAACATCCACTTAACAGATTAATTAAATTAAAATCCACAATTTATTAATTTAATTATGATTTTAAGATGATAATTTTTAACGAAGTGTTGTTATAATTTTATGGATTAAACACATAAAACACTTGTTGTTCGGAAAAATATTTTTACGTAACAATTGTTGTAAAACAACTTTTCACTTTATAGATATTTTAGTTGTTGTATTTACAGTTATAATTTTTTAAGACTTTAACGACGTAATCGACTTTTTTTTTGTTTTTTTAATTTATAGTCATATTGATATTGATATAGTTGATATTCGTTAATTAATTCAAACGATCGAACAAACCGAATAAATATTTAATTAATTAATTTATTATTTGAGTTTTAGACATTTGTTTATTATTTTATTTTATTTATAGGTTAGTTCCTTGGGATAGCGGTGCTTGGTTTCGAAAATCTAAAATTAAAAAAAAAAAATTTAAAATTAGTTAAAATGAATTTAATTATTTTTAAATAAATATTTAACCGGAAACGACATCCGAGTTAATAATTAATTTATTTTTGTATAAGTATAAGAAAGTGGTAATTAGGTAAATATTCTTCTAACGACAATTTCTCATTCGATCAAGTGACATTCGCTGTGACTTGTTTAATTTATTTTACTCGGCAAATTACACGTGATATGATCTTTTATGATTAAAATAAATTCTTTAGAATTTCCATTTTGTTCGGTCACATGACAGGAGATCAAATATCTTAAAATATAAGTTTAGAGATTGTAATGCAATTTCACCTTGTGTCATTTTTTAAGGTAAGCAATTTAAAATTTTACCAATTATAGCTTTGATCTAGTCGATAGTACGACTTTCACTTTGACCTAGAGTTTTACCTTGAATTTATGGTTAATTTGACATTGACTCAAGCAATGTTAGGCATAGAAATTAATTATTTTTTTAAAGTTATAACTTGTCATATCTGTTTTAGATTTTAAGATCAATCATTGACGTGCTAAAACTAATTGGAAAGGGGTCAATTACTTTATGGAATTTTAAGGTAACATAACTTGAACATCCGAAATCAATAAAAAAAAATATTAAAAATTACAAATAATTGAAGGTAGCAACGAGTGACGAATAGTGTTGATTCCTAGAACTTAAAGTCAAGGTTAAATAATTCTTTTGCTACTTTTTTATGTTGGAATGTTAATGTACGATTTAATTTTATGTTCAACAGGAAATGCCTAGAGCATGAACTAATATATAAAATATATAGATTAGGTAGGCTACTGACTAAGTAATAACACAGAATTGATAGTAAAACACATAAATCAAATTTAATTCCTTAAAATCTTGATGAGAACCAGATGAGAACGAAAGTCGTTTGGTATGTTATAAACTACGTAAATCTAAACTACGGAAATTGCCGAAATATAAGCGTGGTTTTTGATTAGCAGATTTTTGGCCAACATTTGACATTGTAACGTAAAATTGGTATTTTTTTGACAATGATTTATGTATGATCGAATCTCGATCACTCAAATGTAATGAGCGACGCTGGGGTGCTTGTTCCCTAGCTGCTCATACTCGGGATATGTCTGTTTTTTTTTTTTTGATCGACCTGGACCAGAATTTTGAATTAACAACCAACTGTTATTTGCCCCATCTCTTTGTATAAAAGACAATTCTACCACCAAAAGTCGTGTAGCTTTCGATGGGGCGGCAAATTCAAATGGCAATTGTTTCAGTGACTTGTAGCTCAAATCGATTTATTTTTTTTCTGTGTCGCTTTCAAAATTGTAAAGACAATTTGGCGTGCAAGATGGGTACTCCAACTATAAATATATATATATATATATATATATATATATATATATATATATATATATATATATATATATATATATATATATATATCACGGTAAAATCGAGACTAATTATAAAGCTTTTTTGACTTTATATAGGTCCTAAACTATTTCGACTTAATATTTAAACTTTAAAAATTTAGATGATCAAAATAGCAATTTTAAACCAAAAATGTCTGTAAAATAGTATCTGTTGGTTCAAAAAGAAAACATTTGTGTTTAAAATCTAACAGGGTTGGCTTAAAATATAATCTCGTTAGTTTGTAATCTGATAAAAAAAGTTTTTCTTTATTTTAAATAAAAAGTCAGTGATTTTCTGATCTGACCAGTTAGATATTGGTTTTTGTTGAACAGGCAACAGTTCTATCATTCCACATCTACCATTGAATTTGGTGTGTTGCCTAATTGAATAAAATAAAAATGAAACTTGCTTCGTTTCATTATAGTTCGGCTTCGAATTTCGATTGACCAATCGACCATTCGGTATAGATATTAAAAAATTTAATCTCTTACCACCTAAAGCAGGCTGCCCGCAACAGCGACCACACTACCAAAATCTTTTGTTTTTTTTTTTTAAATTAAAAAATGTTTATTTTGTTAATATTTACATAAATTTTCTTAACTAAGATTCTTAGCCTAAACTTTATTATCTTAAAATCTTTTGGTTCATACTAGGTTTTTTATACTTCGTAATATCACGTTGTTTTAGTGAATTATAAGAAACAATGCAAATTTCGTTTATTACAAATTCGATGCGTTCAATTTTTTAATATGAAAAAGTTAGCCTAACTCTTATGCTTTTTTTGTTTTAGTTGAGTACCATTATGGATAATTTTAAATGGTTTATGTTTTAAATTTTAATATTTAAGAGAAAATTTTGGATTTTTTAAACTTTTTATATTTAAATTTAGTATGACCAAATATATATATTTTTTGTACTTAAAATCAAACTTTTAGAGATTTATTTCAAGTGATTTTTTAGTTTTATTTTAGATCAAAACTTTTTATGTTTAAAATTAATGTACTTCGTAGTTTTGAATAAGTTTTAAAATTTTTGAAGTTTAAGAATTAGCATAGGATTGTTTTATTATTCTATAAAACTATTGTGGTTTAAAAAAAATGTTTAAAAGTTAGACTCGATTATATACCATGTATATATATATATATATATATATATATATATATATATATATATATATATATATATATATATATATATATATATAAATATATATATATATATGCGTATATATATGCGTGATTAACAAACTCAGCGTGAAAACAGACAAATTCAAAAATGTAACATATGGTAATAAATGTATGCCTTACTTGGAACCAGGGGCCTTACTTGCAACCTTACTTTATTATTTTTAATTGTGCACCTGCAGCCAACTCTGTCATATAAAAGACCTTTAAACAAGTCGAATGTTTTTGGATACATGAAAAACCGAACGTACAAGTACCAAAGTTATTAGCACATTTGCTATCAAATGGACAAACACTTTTGTCCCAATTACAATTAATAAAGCTTTCAATTACAAAAATTAACTTTGAACCACATCACTGTGTAGTAAAGCTCCATAGTTCTACCGAGAAAGTGCATGCGGTTTTTGATGGGCCGGTAAAATTATCAAATGTAGCTCAAAAAGATCTATTTCTAAGGCGCCAAGACTCTTTCAGACTAGGACTTAAACTAAAAGGCGGTACTGCATGTTATTCCAGATTCAGAATGTAAAAAGATATTCAATAGTGATTATAATTTGTTCAGCAGGACCCTGGTATTATTATGGTAGTCTAACAATTCTATAAATCTAAAATCCAAGTTCCTACAGAAGAGCGTATAACCAACCGTTTTATACTTTTGGAAGTTCCTTTAGTACAAATCTTCAATCTTATCTTTGTCTCCAATAGTTGACTTTGGAAAATAATTCATTTAAAAAGTGTCAATTATCATCAATTTTTCAACTGTAACATGTTCGTAGTTTCAAGCTATTCAACTATGTTCAAATAGTTTTGAACTATTCAAAAATTTCGTGTCTTACACATGTGAAGACATCAAATATTTCTCATATTTAAGTACAAGTACATAAATTTGACACAAAAAAAAAATATGGCTGATGAATATTGGTCCACTATCTCATCATAGCACGGTTAAAAGATCAAATCAACGTATTTCAAGACCATTATAATCATAGGAATTTATTTTCTAACTTTATTGAACCCAACGTTGTAAACCGATTTAATTATAAAGATAAAATCAGTCTTAGCATTGCATATAAACAAAGCACAACTGAATGTGAAAGACCTCCAAAGTACCTCCAATTTAATGAACTTTTTTTTTTTAATAAAGATAACTTTATAAATGTTTTTATCAAAATATGTAATCAATTCAACAATAAAACAACAACAACAACAACAACAAAAAGTCCACCTATCATATAAAGAAATTCTCGACGATAGACGCATTCTATCAGACATTCAATCAAAACTAACATCAAAACATTACACATATTTTGATCCATCCGGTCGTGGTTAATAAAATGAGAAAAAAATTACAAAATGCTTTACATTCAACCAAAACCAAAAAAAAATAAAAGTTGAAATAAGTTTCCAGCACTCTCAACAATATATCAACTAATTTAATCACAATGAGAACAAAAATAATTATAAAAGCCTTAAGTCATTAAAAATAAAAATTAAGTTTGAAGTAACATTTCTTTAAAAATAAAAACAGCACCGTAATTCAAAATTATATCATATTTTCTTGATCTTATTCTCTCACTCGCCTCATGTACTCGTGTGTATGGATATACACCAAAAAAAAAATAAATGAAATGTATGTAATTGTGTTACCAACTTATAAAAATAAAAATGTTTCTGGTTTCTTCTGTGTACTATATACAAAGAACTTTAAATTACAACGTTCCAAATCTTGTAACACGGGTGTGTTTTACCGAAATGATAAAGATTTACAATACTATGCTAATATATCAGAGCTTATTAGTGCGGCTGTACACGATAGTATATAAATTTCCGAATAGTACGAGAGACAAGTTAGACCCAAATCTCATTATAATCTGAACTTGAATATTATATTTTTATCTTAAGAATATTATTTATGTACACCGATTTAAGTGAAAGTCATATCCATATACATACCACACCAACATATTACATTTGAGTAAGTGAAAGCGTAAATCTAAAACTATTGGTTATATTTCGTTCGGTTCTACAGTTTATTAAGTTTTATGTCTGGTAATTACGACAACACAACAACACACCGAGAGTACAGATAAATAACCGGAATTTTATTTTTGTTACTATGTCCGTCTATAAAATACACAGCAGTCATATAATTCGATTGGTGTACAATAATGGAGTCCCTTTCATTTCAGACGGAATGTGCTAATTAATTAATGGGCCTATTATATAGTGATATTATTTTTTGGCAAAACTTTATTTTTTTTTATAGTAGGGAAAGGTAATTAAATTATGATTATTATACTAATTTGTGTGAAATTAGGAAAATGGAGATAATTATTAAATTTGTGTCGATTTGAAAGTGTTTTTTATTATATTAGCATTTTTATGCTTTCCAATGTAATTTTATGATCATAAAAGTTAAATTGCATGAAACAACAGTGCGCCCTAAAATGTATATAAATAAAACCATTTCGGTATTAGCTATAATAAAAATTTTGTAAATCATTTTAAATAAGTATTTATCCGCTTTTATATTCAAGCTGAATAACATACATATTTTAACCTAATTATACGAATAAAATCATAAAAAGCTTTTAAAGCACAAAGAGTCCCAAAAATTAAAAACAGATTTGGTTTTACCTTCAAAACTCTGAAAATATGATATTTATGTATTTGACTTAAGTCATTTTCTTTCTAAAGTATTTCACGCTGAATATGTGGATTGAATATGTTCATAATTTGTAGTTAAATTAAAATGATATATATATATATATATATATATATATATATATATATATATATAGTTATGTACCATACCCAGACCAAACTCAGCATAATGTACAACAAACATTATATCGTATTGCAGTATAAAGCAAATATACAACATACATTATATTTACGCGCCATCAGCATTAATATAAATGTAATACAATTATTATTGTATCATCAAAAATCAAAAACAAAAGAATACATTGCAATATGTAAAACATATAAATATGCTAAGAAAATAAAGACATTTGTTCATAATTTTATATAACTCACAGAGTTAAGTTCTTTTATTATAATTATTGTGAAACATCTGAAATATAAGTAACCTATAACTGGCGCAGTTGATAGGATAATCAGTGTAACTCAATAAAAAAAAAAAAAGTTTATAAATTTGTCGTCATAGCCCCCACCAGTGGCAAGCGGACAAATATTATTAAACTAAATATAATAAAAAAAAGTGAACTACAAAGTTATTAAAATTCTAAAAAATAAAGTGCCGAAAAAATTGCTAAATAAACATTATTAACATTTAACAAGCAATTAAGTGAAAATAATTAACTATAGTGTGAAAATCATTTTCTGATCAACTATGAAATTTACACAAATCACAGCAGTAATTCTGGCAGTACGGTAAAACAATTTTATATACTATTCCTTAACACTTTATTACATATCCTTAACTAACATTTACTTGTTAAACTGTGAAAAATTTTTTTTTTTCAAATTATCGAACCCAAGATTAAAACTCTTGTCAATAAGTTTTAAATTTATATTCTATTCGTATCAAATTTCCGAATAAATATTAAAACAATTCTACTTTTCGATATATGAAAAGAGAATTGAATACCGCGAAATTACATCAATTTCTGTAAAATCGAGGTCAAATCCAATTAAGTGATGCAATTCACTGATGGGTGAAAATTCAAATTTAGAGGAAGTTAAAAAACAATTAGCGGAAGACGCAGAAAAGTTAAAAGATAGATTTAAAAACATAAACGTTAGTGAAGTAAAATTATTAGAAAAATTTAAATTAGGTCAAAGTGTTCAAAAATACAAACAAGTCGAAAATAAAGGTCTATACGACGTTTTACTAGACTTACCCAAAGAATATCAGCTTCAAAAGGTACAGGAATATTTCCCAAATCTTAATAAAAATAATCTTGAGCCCCTTAAAACTATAAAAATGGAACAAGAATTAAAAGATATTTTGGATCTCTTCAATGTAGACAAAATTACTAAAAATATTACACCGTTTGACGGAAATAAATCGGATTTAATTAGATTTATCAGTACAGTAGATCAAACATTAAAATTATGTAAAAAAATCAACGAAACTGAAAATTACAAAATAATAATTTCTAATATACGCAATAAAATTACTGGAATAGCTAGTAATTCTTTAACAACTCATAATATTAGTCATACTGACTGGAAAGAAATCAAATCACATCTAATTGAAAAATACGCAGATGCGCGTGATGAATCCAATTTACAGTTTGAACTGTTCGGATTAGTTAAAAACAACTTAACATCTGAACAATTGTTCACAAAAATTCAAAATATTCTTACATTACTTACTAATCAAGTAAAACTTAATAACCAAAATGAGGAAATTATTAACCATCAAATAAATAACTATCAAAAGTTAGGACTTACAATCTATCAAGCGGGACTAAAAGAACCACTTGGAGGTCGTATTAGATCCTCACAACCAAAAACATTAAATGAAGCTAGAGACTTAGTTATAAAAGAAGAAAATATTCAAAAACTAAAATATAACAATCTCTCAAATTCTAATCAACACCAAAATTATCGCAATTACGATAAAAGACAGACCAAACAACCAATAAAAACTGAAACTAACACTACTAACGAAACTTCTACGTCTAGCTACGCGAAAAATAATTACTCAAACTATAAGAAAAAACCTTTCCACACGTATAATAAAAATTACTACAAAACTACGCATGAGGAAAATAAAAATCCTATAAAAACCGAAATCAAAAAGGAAACTTTCAACATTGAAACTGAAATCAATGATGAAATTTTTAGTCAATAGCCTCGGAAAAGAATCTCAAATTTTTAACATAATAAACATTTCTAAACTACCTTTTATAATTTTATCTCTCGATAACAAAATTTTAAAATTCCTTATAGACACAGGATCCGATAAATCATATATCAGCCCTGAACACGTCTCACAAAAATTAATAGAACCAGCCGAATTAAACATAAAAAGTTTATTTAAAACGACCACTCTAAACGAGAAAACAAAATTAAAATTTAGAGAACTCAATAAACCTATAGAACTTTTCATACTAAAATTTCACAAATTCTATGACGGACTAATAGGTTACGGGACATTAACAGAATTAAACGCGAATGTACTCCTAAACATTCAAAAATTAAAAAGCCCAAACTTTTCAATAACATTACATGATAAAGTGCAGTCATGTATCAAACCATTTCCTTTGGGACCATTTCAAAAAATCGTAGTAGAAATACCTGTCTCCATGTAAACAGGAGAATTTTACATCAAACCAGTAAAATTACAGGAAAACGTATACATCCAAGAAGGTGTATACAAAACACAACAAAATTATACATCATGTGTAGAAATTATAAATGAGTCTGAAAACGCAAAAGAAATATTCTTATTAAAACCAATCATGGTAGAACCTCTAACTGAATATAATGAAATAAATTTTCACACACCCATGGAAGAAAACTTCCAAATAAACAACATTGAATCTAAATTAAATACTCAAAACCTAAATTTTGAGGAAAGGAAACAAATAGTTCAACTTTGTAATACGTTTAATGATATATTTCATAACGAGAATAAGAAATTAACATTTTCAAACAATATCAAACATCAGATAAATTTAGAAAATGAAAAACCGGTATTTGTCAAGCAATATAGACACCCGGAATATCAAAAAGCCGAAATTCGAAAAGAAATCGACAAATTAATATCAAATGGGATAATAAGACCTTCATTCAGTCCTTGGTCCAGTCCAATATGGCTCGTACCAAAGAAGGCAGACGCCCAAGGTAATAAAAAATGGAGATTAGTCATCGATTATCGTCAGCTTAACAAGCAGACAATCGATGATAAATATCCATTACCTAACATTAACAATATATTAGATAAATTGGGTAAAGCAAATTACTTCAGTACTATCGATTTGGCAGCTGGATTCCATCAAATCCAGATACACCCAAAAGACATAGCTAAAACCGGATTCTCAATAGAATCAGGGCATTTCGAGTTTGTACGTATGCCCTTCGGATTGAAGAATGCACCTAGTACGTTCCAGCGTATTATGGATAACATTTTAGGTGAAATCCAAGGTAATCATGTTTTGTGCTATATGGACGATATTATAGTGTTTTCCACTAGTCTTCAAGAGCACATAAACGATTTACAACAAGTATTTATTAAATTGAGAAAAGCCAATTTAAAAATACAAATGGAAAAAACATATTTCTGCCAAAAAGAAATAGGGTTTTTGGGACATATAGTAACACCGGAAGGCGTAAAACCCAATCCATCCAAAATTGAATCAATAACGAACATGAAATTACCACAAACTCAAAAGGAAATTAAATCTTTCCTTGGCCTAATTGGTTATTATCGCAAATTTATCAAAGATTTCGCAAAAATAACTAAGCCACTAACTAGCTGTCTAACAAAAAAATCGAACATCGTAATAACCGATGAGTACAAAAACTGCTTTGAACTATGCAAAACATTGCTAACAACTGAACCAATACTAATATTCCCAGATTTCGAAAAAGAATTTATATTGACTACCGATGCATCAAATTATGCGATTGGAGCAGTTTTATCACAGGGAAAAATTGGGAAAGACCTTCCAATTTGCTACGCTTCCCGAACACTATCCAAAACTGAAGTCAACTATAGTACGATTGAAAAGGAACTCCTAGCAATCGTATGGGCCTGCAAATATTTCCGACCTTATCTATACGGTAAGAAATTTTCAATAGTCACGGATCATAAACCATTGGTATGGCTATTTAATGCCAAAGATCCAACATCTAAAATTGTAAGATGGCGACTCCGACTAGAAGAGTTCGACTACCAAATCTGTTACAAAAAGGGTACATCAAACACCAATGCGGATGCACTCTCTCGAATTGAGCTAAATAAACATTTAAAAAGTAGAACATTACAGTTTCCAAATACTATAGATTCAATAATTAAGAAATCACAGATTTCGCAAGGTACCGAAACCGAAAATGAAAGCGCAAAACCAAATGAAATTAATATGAACGAACTCATAGATAATTTCAAAGATTTCGAAATACAGAAATCAAACAAAAATAAAAATAACACCATAAAGGAAACTTTAACTCCTTTAAATAAATTCAGAAATCAATTGAGGATTTTAGTCGACAAGAATCATCAAGAGATGGATGAAAAATTAATAATAAACTTTAATCAATTTAGACGATATGAAATAAAGAAAAATAATTTCACAAGTCTAGATATTAAATATTTATTAAATAAATATTCTAACAAAAATAAAGTCACGGCAATTTTTACCGATGACGTAACCTTTGAATTAATTAACAAAGAATTCAAAGAAAATAATGTAAACAAAAATTTAGTTAGAACAAAAACAGAACTAGAAGATATCCTAAACGGAAAAGATCAACTAGAAATAATTAAAAATATTCATTTACCCTACCATAGAGGTACAAATGAAAATTATGAAAAAATTCAAAGATCGTATTATTTCCCAAAAATGAAAGAAAAAATATCAAATTTTATAGATAAATGCGACATTTGTAAATTAAATAAATATGAGCGCAAACCGGTTAATTTGAAGTTTGAAATTTCCCCAACTCCAAACGGGCCAATGGAAATTCTTCACTGCGACACGTTTGTTCTTCGCTCTAAAACATTTTTAACCATAATGGATAAATTTAGTAAATTTCTCTCCATTTTCGAGCTACCTAATAGGAAGTCTCAAACCATTATAAAAATGTTTAAAACCTTTTTCTCAAGAGAAGGTTTACCAAAACAAATAGTTATCGATTCTGCAACCGAATTTAACTCGGAAATCTTCAAAAATTTTACTAAAATGCATGACATCGAACTACGTACAACAACGGCAAAAGCTTCTACTGGAAATAGTCCAATAGAAAGAGTTCATTCCACACTCACAGAACTAACAAGAATAATATATTGCCAAAACAAAAATATTCCTATACGAGATTGTATGGAAGATGCAACATTTGCATATAATAATAGTATCCACTCAGCAACAAATGTAACACCATTCGAGCTACACAGAGGACATCTATTAATTAAAAATATTCCCGAAAACCTCTCAGAGCAATCTGAAGAATTCCTCGAATCAATACGCACAAAATACAATGAATTAACAAAATATATCGCAGATAGAAGTCTACGAAATAAAACAAAAATTATCAATAAACTCAATAATTCACGTGACAATCCGAGAGAATTCGAAATAAATGAGGAAATTTTCGAAAAATCAGCAACAAGGGACAAACTTGTTCCAAAATATATAAAACACAAAGTTGTTGAAAACAAAAAAATTAATGTTGTAACTAATAAACGTAAAGTCCATAAACAAAGAATTCGTAACTGTAACAAACATCTTAACACTAATAACATTTTATTACAGGATAACCCTAATATCCAACCAGTTACTCGAAGCCTTCGATCTAATCAATAGTAAAGGAGTTATTGGATTACAACTTGGGCCAGCTAGAATGATAACCAGCTACTCCAAACTAATTCATATCATAGATCTAAATAAAATTAAAAATAATCTAGAACTAGTAAATCAAACTAAATTAGATTTACAAAAATTAATGGATCATCATAAAATTAGAGATGATACTCAAATGAAAATCGCAAATAGAAAAATGTTTAAATTAGAAAAAACTCTCAAAAATATTCTACCTAAGACGTATAAGAAGCGACCAAAACGCGGAATATTCGATCCTTTAGGGACTTTAATCAAATCAATCACTGGTAACCTTGACCAAAACGATTATATCGAAATTCAAAACGCAATACAACGACTTGAAAACGGCGAAATTAAAGTTTTAGAAAAATATAATGAGCAAGTTAAAATTAACGAAATATTAATCGATAGATATGACGATATAACAGAACATATTAATAACATTACCAATAAACTTAACGAATATATTAGGACAGCTACTGTATCTGCTAAAGAAGTATCTGAAACCTTTTTTCTAAATAAATTTTTCTTAGAACTAGAAGATAATATGTTAATAATCGAAGATCAGTTAAATGAGGTTCACGATATTATAACATTTGCCAAATTAAACGTAATAAGTAGGCACATTCTAGATAACGAAGAAATGAACTACATCACTGATGAATTTGACCAAGATAATATACGGATCATATCAGAGGAGCAAATTTACTCCATGTTAAAATTGAAAGCTTATTACAACAATACAAATCTAATTTTATCAGTAGAAATTCCACAGTTTATCAAAGAAACATTTTCTTTCCAAAAAATTAAAACAATTCCTATTAATAATCAAATTCTGAAATCCAATCCAAATTATATTGTCCTAAATACCCAAAAGTATATGACATTAGAAAACCCATGCCAAATAGTGGAACATACATATTATTGTCAGAAGCAACAACTTCATAGTATTAACGGAAGTTGCATACCAAATTTGTTAAACCACAAGGATGCAAATTGCGAAACCATCCAACAACCACCCGAGGAGGATATAGAACTAATCGAAAACGAATACTTGTACGTTTCATCACCTGAAGGAGTAAACATCAGAACAACTTGTAATATAGACCAAGCCACAATAAAAGGGATAAAACTTCTAAATTTTAAAAACTGTTCAATAATAATACATGAAAAAAGATATTCCAACGATCAAATAAAACGATATCACAAAATTACTTTAATTCAACCATTCGACAACGTCAACATAAACATTTCAATGGAAGAAACAATAAATCTACCATTGATAACTAAACAAACAATTAAAAATATAGAGAAATTAGAAGCTAAACATGGAACAATAAAAATTTTCAATTTTGCTTTAACTTTCTCAACTGTCATAATTATTTCATGCTTAATACTAATAGCCTTATATATTCACAGAAGATATCAACATATAATTCAAAAACTCATACTATCCAGGTTATTATTTTCTACCAAAGCCAATGCAGCTGAGGACAGCTTCAACTTAAGAAGGGAGGAGTTATGTACCATACCCAGACCAAACTCAGCATAATGTACAACAAACATTATATCGTATTGCAGTATAAAGCAAATATACAACATACATTATATTTACGCGCCATCAGCATTAATATAAATGTAATACAATTATTATTGTATCATCAAAAATCAAAAACAAAAGAATACATTGCAATATGTAAAACATATAAATATGCTAAGAAAATAAAGACATTTGTTCATAA
The DNA here is from genome assembly GCA_963556175.1 of Tipula confusa. NCBI lineage: Eukaryota > Metazoa > Arthropoda > Insecta > Diptera > Tipulidae > Tipula > Tipula confusa. The sequence continues at coordinate 195,388,890 of OY744475.1, read as the reverse complement.
TTTTATATAACTCACAGAGTTAAGTTCTTTTATTATAATTATTGTGAAACATCTGAAATATAAGTAACCTATAACTATATATATATATATATATATATATATATATATATATATATATATATATATATATATATATATATATATATATATATTCAATTCAATTTAAATAAAATAATAATATTTAATTGACTTAAGTCACATTATTTCTGAAAAGTGTATCACTAAAAATTATTTAACAATTTTAACTTAAAATTTATTATCTTTAGAATAAATTAAGTTAGCCTCATAAATCTTACTAAATATTTAACTTTAATTGACTAAAGTGATTATATGACTTAAGTTACATTATTTCGAAAGTAAATACCAGAAAAGTATAAATTTAATTATAAATTTGAAATTATAGCATATAACCGGCAGAATTAATTATTTTAATAATTTTATACGAAAAATTAAATTTGATGTTTTGGCTTAAGTCACTTTATTTATTTTATTAATGTGCTTTAAACATTAATTCTGTATAAATAATGTTAACCTCACAAATTTCTTAAAATCGTATTTACGAATTTGGCTTAAGTCACTTTATTTCCGAAATATATTGCTTAATATGTTATATTAATTTTAATGTGTTTTAAACAGAATTTTGATCATAAATCATTTTTACCTCATATTTTCCGTTACAATAAAATGAAATAAATAAATATGACTTAAGTCACATTATTTTTGAATATAACTTTGAAAACTATCTATCAATTTTTACTTAAAGGACACAACTTCTAGAATCGTAAAAAATACACAAATAAAGACTAAAGTCACTTAATATCGGAAGTTACCTATCAATTTTAACTAAATCACAAAGCCCAACATAAATGATTTTAATCTAAGCTACATTACGTAAAGGAATCATAACATTTATTACAATTATCAGAATAAGTAATTTACAACACTCAGAATAAATAACTAACAATTTACATTTTTCAGTTAAAATAAAATGATCATATGAATTTGACTTAAGCCACAAAATTTCTTAAGTATTTCTTAAGTATATTAAAGCCCATCTCTATCATAATTTATTTACTCTATTTTAGTTTGCTTAAGTCACATTATTTATAAGGTTTGAAAAATAATATTTAATGTTTTGTCTTAAGTCACTTTTATTTGGTTGTATATAACTGTTAGTTTAATGTATAGTTTAGATTAAAGCACATCAGTTCCACATTAATAGTCTTAGCCTCATAATTTTCATAAAATTATTTCACTTAATCCACTTTATTTCTAAAGTATATAGATGAATTTGTTCTATCAATTTTAATGTGCTTTAGTAATGTTATTCTCACAATTTTTAGGTTAAAATAAAGTGATATGAATTGATTTAACTTAAGTCACATTATTTTTTAAGTATGTTTTTGGAAACTGTCTATCAACGTTTACTTAAAGGACTTTCAGCTTAAATTTTTCCAAGTATCGTAAAATGGTATTTAATATATAACTTAATAATATCTAACATAAGTATACATACTTAATTTTATCCTAACAATGCTCCATAAATGATTTTCAATTTTAGTCGACTTAAGCAATTTTTTTTCTCGAAAATAATATTTATTGTTTTCACTTAAGTCACTATAGTTTAAAAATCATATCCCTTAAAATACCATTGTAATTTTATTTTAAAGCACATAGCTTCCAGCATAAATAATTAAACTCACCATTCTCGTATAATGGTACTTGAATTTATTTTAAGTCACTTTCTTTCTAAAGAATGTCTAAAGATAGAATTCTAGAGTTAGAATTCTAAAGATTCTAAAGATATGGAATTCTTTAAATTCGACTTGGGCCAAGTTATTTTATAAGTTTATCTCGGAAATATTTTTTTAATTTTAAATTACCAAAATTATTTAAGCTAACAATTTTCGATAAATTACATTAATGAAATCGACTTAAGCTACTTTACTTTAAAATACGTTGAAGTATTCTAACAATATTTTTGTAATTAACTTAAGTCATATGCTTTAATAAGTAAATCCTGGAAAAATAGTTATTTTAACTTTACAGTTATCTATAAATGATATTAATAGAATCGACTTAAGTCACTTTGATTTATAAGCTTATATCATTTAAATTTAAGCTTACACCACATAAATTTTGCATAAATAGTTCTAACTTTACAATTCTCGTAAAATGGTATTTATAAATTTGACTTTAACTCTATTATTTCTGCTAACAATTTTAGCTCAAGCACATAACCTATAACATAATATTCATGGTAATTTTTCGAAAATTGATATTTATGTATTCGATTTAAGTCACTTTATTTTCGAAATATATTCTTGTTAATTTCCTGGAAATTGTAGCTAATAGCACAAAAAATCCGCACTAACAATTACATTCTTACAAATCGCGCTAAATTCGTTAAATCGTATTTATGAATTTAACTTAAATCGAATTATTTCCGAGTATAATTAAAAATGTTTAAACAATTTTAACTCAAAGCACATAACCCCTAGTAAAATACATTTTAATTTAACGATTCTTGAAAAACGATATTTATGATTTTTACATTATGTCAGATGGTTAACTCTTTCTGCGCAAATAAAATTAAGAATAAAAAATTTTAACCTCACAATTGGTGGTAATTTAATGATATGTATTTGGAGTATAATCGGCTTAGAGAGACTTAGGAGTAGTATTCCTTTTTTAGTAAATTCCTAAAGTTTTTAAACCGTCAAAATTAATTATGCTAACATAAGTTTTCCGAAAAGTCGTATTAATAAGCTCGACTTAAGTCCGTTTATTATGAAAGCATATATTTCTCAAATATTTTGATACATTTTAAATTAAAGCATGACTCCAGCTTAAATTAGTTAAACTAACAATTTCCGTTAAATTAAATTTGTACATTTGACTTAAGTCACAGTATTTTTGAAATATAACAATGAAAGTTTTCTAACATTTTTAATTCAAAGGACCACCAGCTTAAGACATTTTAGCATAACGATTTTTGAGAAATGATATTTCTGATTTGTACTTATTTCAGATAGTTAACTCTAAACATGTTTTGAAGATTTTAGCTGAAACCGTATATTTATTAGCAAAAATAATTTTAACCTCACAATTCAGGTACAATTTAAAGATATTTATATAATTGACTTAAGTCGTATTATTTTAAAGTAAATTCCTTAAACCTCTTTTTGTCAATTTTAACTTACAGCATATAACCGCCAGCATTAATCTTTTTACATTATAGTATATATTTCCAAACGCCATATGAATGGCCTTGACTTAATATCTATCACTTTTTAATAAAAGCACATAAATTTCCAAAAACATAATTGAGTTTAAACTAAACCATATGCATAACTAGCTCGACTTAAGTCTTTTTATTTAAGAAGTTTATTTTTAAAATCCCTTATCAAATTTGACTGTAATCCTTACAGCTATTAAATGTCATATTAAACTAATGTTTTTACTTTACAGTTCTTGAAATATGGTATTAATGGGTTCGACTTAAGTCACTTGATTTAATAAGTTTATACTAGAAATAGTTCTTTCAATTTTAAATTATAACAGCTTCCAGTTCAAATTATTACTAACGATTTTCGATAGTATTAATCATATTATGATTACTAACGACTTAAGTCATTTTGTTTTTTGTGCTAATCTCTGTACTTAACAGGGATGTACATAAAAAACGAAGTCTCTTAAGTCTAGAAATATCTTAAGTTCTAGAAATGTTAGCTTAAAACACATAAACTCCACATAAACAATTTCATAATTCTCGTCAAATGGTTATGAATTTGACTTAAGTCACATTATTTCTCTTTATTTTATAATTCATTTTTTCGAAAAATGATATTTATAATTTCGACTTAAGTCGAACACTATCTCACTAAGTCACTAAATCTCTGAACACTATCTATTAAATTTTATTGTATGTAAACTAGCTAAAGTTAAGTATTTTTTAAAATTTAATTATATAAAATGTAGGATAAATAATTATAACCTTACAATTATTGTTACAATTTAATAATATTTGTGTAATTGACTTAAATCGTATTATTTTTTAAGTATATACTTAAAAGATGCGTGTGAAGTTTTTCCTAACTTTTACTAAAACTACAAAAACAACATTATATATACACTAGTATTAGTAAGAATTAGTAAAAAAGATCACATTTAGGCGAAACTTAATTTTAAATTAAAACAAAAATTTTATGAAAAATAAAAGTAGAACTATAGTTAATAATTACTTCATTAATGCACATAAAATTAATCATAAAAAATTAAAAATACAAATGTAAGAACATTGGCTTCGATGTGTTAATAATAAACTTATCCCCATACTAAACATTTAAATTAAATTTGAATTTTAAACTAGCTCAATGTATTGACCTAAGATAGATTCCCAGGCTTTGCTAACTACCTCGTAGGTGTTTAGCACCATATTCACTAGTATTGCTAGATTGATTATGGTTCATGGAATATCTTGGCCAGGTTTCATTAATTTCTAATGGGGACCTCGTAGTGTACCATGACATTAAAAATCAAAAAAATTTATATGGACCAAATATGCACTCCTAGGCTTTACTAACTACTTCGTAGGTGTTTAGCACCATATTCACTAGTATTGCTAGATTGGTTATGGTTCATAGAACATTTTGGTCAGGTTTCATCAATTTCTAATGGGGACCTCGTAGTGTACCATGACATTAAAATCAAAAAAATTTATATGGTCCAAATATGCACTCCTAGGCTTTACTAACTACCTCGTAGGTGTTTAGCACCATATTCACTAGTATTGCTAGATTGGTTATGGTTCATGGAACATCTTGGATAGGTTTCATTAGTTTCTAATGGGGACCTCTTAGTGTACCATGACATTGAAAATCAAATATTTTTATATGGACCGAATATGCATTCCTAGGCTTTACTAACTACCTCGTAGGTGTTTAGCACCATATTCACTAGTATTGCTAGATTGGTTATGGTTCATAGAACATTTTGGCCAGGTTTCATCAATTTCTAATGGGGACCTCGTAGTGTACCATGACATTAAAATCAAAAAAATTTATATGGTCCAAATATGCACTCCTAGGCTTTACTAACTACTTCGTAGGTGTTTAGCACCATATTCACTAGTATTGCTAGATTGGTTATGGTTCATAGAACATTTTGGTCAGGTTTCATCAATTTCTAATGGGGACCTCGTAGTGTACCATGACATTAAAATCAAAAAAATTTATATGGTCCAAATATGCACTCCTAGGCTTTACTAACTACCTCGTAGGTGTTTAGCACCATATTCACTAGTATTGCTAGATTGGTTATGGTTCATGGAACATCTTGGCCAGGTTTCATTAGTTTCTAATGGGGACCTCGTAGTGTACCATGACATTGAAAATCAAATATTTTTATATGGACCGAATATGCACTCCTAGGCTTTACTAACTACCTCGTAGGTGTTTAGCACCATATTCACTAGTATTGCTAGATTGGTTATGGTTCATGAAACATCTTGGCCAGGTTTCATTAGTTTCTAATGGGGACCTCGTAGTGTACCATGACATTGAAAATCAAATATTTTTATATGGACCGAATATGCACACCTAGGCTTTACTAACTACCTCGTAGGTGTTTAGCACCATATTCACTAGTATTGCTAGATTGGTTATGGTTCATGGAACATCTTGGCCAGGTTTCATTAGTTTCTAATGGGAATATGCACTCCTAGGCTTTACTAACTACCTCGTAGGTGTTTAGCACCATATTCACTAGTATTGCTAGATTGGTTATGGTTCATGGAACATCTTGGCCAGGTTTCATTAGTTTCTAATGGGGACCTCTTAGTGTACCATGACATTGAAAATCAAATATTTTTATATGGACCGAATATGCACTCCTAGGCTTTACTAACTACCTCGTAGGTGTTTAGCACCATATTCACTAATATTGCTAGATTGGTTATGGTTCATGGAACATCTTGGCCAGGTTTCATTAGTTTCTAATGGGGACCTCGTAGTGTACCATGACATTGAAAATCAAATATTTTTATATGGACCGAATATGCACACCTAGGCTTTACTAACTACCTTGTAGGTGTTTAGCACTATATTCACTAGTATTGCTAGATTGGTTATGGTTCATGGAACATCTTGGATAGGTTTCATCAATTTATAATGGGGATCTCGTACATTGAAAATCAAAAATTATATATGGCCCGAATTTGCACTCCACGTTTTTACTCTTGAATTCACTTTATAAAATTAGAAGATTTTGGAAATAATCTGGTTCTCAAATATCTGTACAGAATATACAAATGTTTGTATCTTGAATGACCATATGCTGATTACAATTGACATGCATCTTTCTGTTACATATATTGCAATGTAGTAAATTTTCTGTAATGCTTAACTCTGCGAAACAAATCAAACAACGATTTTTTGTATTTTCAGAAGCATCTGAAATAATATTTTTCAAGTGTTTTCGATACGATTTTAAACCATTAAAATATTCATTATCGTTTGACGAGTGAATATCCGGTATATGCTTTAGATTCGAATATTTGTCCACCGCGTATAAAATTAATGGGCCACAATTATATCCATCTCTTTGTAGAGGAAACATGTATGTGGGTTCAATCTTGAATTTTTTATCTGGAATTACTTGAAATTTTTGTAGTTCTGAAACAAATAACGCTGCATGTTTTGCAACATTCTTTAGAATTTTTTCGTGGTTTAAAGGGTCATATGTTGTTATTATGCCTTTAGCCACATTAATTATAATCAAAATCCAATGATTATTATTTTGACAATATGGCAAATAGATTACATCCTTTCCGCGGCACAATGATAGTTCTGGTTGTGATTTATTTGATTTAGCGCGATAGATTTGCTTAGAATTGAAAATTTTTAAGGAAACAAATATATCCAAAAATACATGGGGAGCCTCTTTAATTAACAAAGTGCCAGCAACATGTAAAATATCATCAGTGACATATTGTTTTTCATTCAATGAACAAAAGCTTTGGTTGTCTATATTAATTTCCCTTAATCCAGGAAAATTGAATTTAAATAATTTTATGCAAAAACTTTTTGCTGTAATTTTATCCGCATAGCAGTTAATTTTCCATTCTTGGAATTTAGCTTTTGTATCACTAAGTATTTCCTTAAATACATTTCTTCCTGAATATCTGGCTTTCCTTTTTGCTCGTTTTCTCCAGTTTTCTTCTAAATTTGGTTCTAAATGATGCATTTCATCATGACCTTTCGAACTTTTTGGAGTAGATAAAGGAGTTTTTGGTTTTATTTTGGGAAATTTAGTATTTTTAGTTTTTGACGATAACAATAGAGGAGCTAGATTTGCTGCGTTATGCAATTGAAAATTTTTTTCTTTGATAATGTCAATAAATCGTCCCACTTTAAGGTTTCTATCTTTGATTAAATTATTTTTAATAATATTAAAGAAATTTTCTATATTTGCATTTGATACTCTTCCATTAGGTTTAAAATAATGCAAAAAAACAGTTCCCCATAAAGGCAAATATGTCATGTATCGACGAGTACAAAATACAATAAAATGATCTGCAAAATATTCATTTTTTACCTGACTACTTTCCTTACGTCGGTGAATTTTGTCCTGCATGTTACTTAATATTGTAAAATACCTTTTGAAATAAGGTGACTCGCCAAAATCATCAGTTAAATTGTTATCATCTTCAATTTCATACTCATTTCCAGTTTCTAACTGTTCTGAATTTTCAACTTCAGGAAAGTGGGATATCTTCTCCAATATCTTAAGATATTTGTTGTAGCTTTCCATAAATATTTCAGTTTTGTATCTTGAACAACAAACAGCACATAAAACTTCAAATAGTTCGTCCACTTCACATAAATATTTTGCGTCTAAAATCATTAAAAACATAACCATTATAAACTGTTTTAGTGGTTTTCGACAGTTCGTAATTTTTGATTTAATTTGTCGAATTAATATTGCAGCAAAGTGACAGCAACATATAAAAACACCTCTAATATTTGTTATTTTGGAGTTAACTGTAATTATATTATATGTCATTTTTAAATAGCGTGAAGTGCTCATAATATTAAAAACTTTTAACAAACAGTTAATGAAAACCCATGACCAATCGGTCACAAAATATTTTGGATTACTAAGTTTATAGGCTTAGTGGTGTCAATCGCTCCTTGGAACTCAACAAAAAATTTTGTAATTGCAACAGAATCATGTTGTGAGGATATGAGCTCTGCAATCGGCACTATACAACCATTGATTTTAGATACACAAGCATAATAAAAAAGTTTTGATATACTATGACCATCGCAACATTTTGGTTTTCTAATAAGTCCACCAGTGGCATCAACGTGAACTACTTCTGAGTCTTTTTCAGATAGCATTTGTATATTTTGTTTTCTTATCATTACTATAAATAATGGAACAGAAACTGTGAAAACATATCTGTTTTCATTCGACTCTGGAAAAATTCTACAAATCGCATCAATAACTTCACAATCCTTAACAATATCATTTGTTTGAAGGTACTCAGATCTAGCTTTTCTTAAATTCGCTGGCTTCACAATGCTTTGAGTATTTCCTATTTTCAACAAATTTGCATCAACTGACGTTAAGTTTTCCAAGTAAAGGGCATTTGGTTTTGTGTGGTACATTTTAGTTTGCTCTATGGTCCTTTCTGATCCTCTTAATTGAGAAAACACCTTTAAGCTTCCGTGATCCATCAGATCTTTCCCTAAAGTGAATATGCTCATTGTTTCATTTGGAAATATAATAAATTTGTATTTTTGCTGATGATGGACGTACTTGCAAATCGCATGCTGCTGTAGTTTTGTGCCTTGTCTATTAATGTTTACTGTTCTAAACGATAACACGCATGGATTCCCAGATAAAGTTAAGGCATTTCGTATGCAAATACGCAATTTTTCTTTATTCCATAAAGATGTAATGGTTATTGGCAGATTAGTTGTACCTCTATATACCCACTCATTTTCAGCTGGTTCCATAATTAATAGAGGTAGTTGGTAGACATTAATGCATTGATCAGATTTATTTAGGTCAGTTATATCTACAACTTTATTTTCAAGTTCAGTACTACTCGTTTGGTCTTGATTCAAATCGCTTTCATAATAACTAGGCCTGTTAATTTGTTCAGTAGTGCATTCTTTTATATTCGTGAAAAACTTTTCTCTGTTTCTAATTTTTGAATACCATAAATTGTAAATTTTTCGATTGTTGGCATCTGAATATTTAATTTTTAAAATTGAACACAGATTTTTGTGTATATGTCCCTTACATCGTGGAATTTGAATTCCAATTATGCTACCTTGATACATGATATTAAGGGCATCAAATAAGGTGTATTCATTTAGTTTACACAAATTTTTGTAAGACTGCGGTCTTATTTTTTTGCGTTTTTCAATTGTCTTATAAGTAACATCCATTTTGTTAAACGTACCAAACAATGAACAAAACGGAAAACAAAATGTGAAAAATAATAAACTGTTTAATTAACTCAATTATTACAACCAAACAAAAATCAAACTAGAACCGTTAAAAAAAGAGTGTCAAAAGGAGTGCCGAGATCAAAATCAATATAAAAGCCAATTCGGATATATTAGAAAGTCCAAAGAATAGCGGGAGTCAATTTGTAGTTTTGAAAAAAACTTTTTATAATTCACAAGAAACACACAATAAATTCTCAAAAATAAAACAATGTGAACAGCACAAGATCAAATATTAAAATTTAATAAAAAATTTTTTTCCTTATATACTTAAATAACAAAAAATTTCATTTTTCATTTTTGTTCGTTTTTGTATTACTATTTTTTATTTAAAAAGTAAATTATTGCGAAAAACAGAATATTAGTTTCATTTTTGTTTTACCAATTCACGAACAATTATAATTAGAAATTAATGAAACCCGGTCAAGATGTTCTATGAACCATAACCAATCTAGCAATACTAGTGAGTATGGTGCTAAACACCTACGAGGTAGTTAGTAAAGGCTAGCTAGATGTACATATTCGGCCCATATACAATTTTTTGATTTTCAATGTCATGGTACACTACGAGGTCCCCATTAGAAGTTGATGAAACCTGGCCAAGATGTTTCATGAACTATAACCAATCTAGCAATATTAGTGAATATGGTGCTAAACACCTACGAGGTAGTTAGTAAAGCCTAGCTAGATGTACATATTCGGCCCATATACAATTTTTTGATTTTCAATGTCATGGTACACTACGAGGTCCCCATTAGAAGTTGATAAAACCTGGCCAAGATCTTTCATGAACTATAACCAATCTAGCAATATTAGTGAATATGGTGCTAAACACCTACGAGGTAGTTAGTAAAGCCTAGCTAAATGTACATATTCGACCCATATACAATTTTTTGATTTTCAATGTCATGGTACACTACGAGGTCCCCATTAGAAGTTGATGAAACCTGGCCAAGATGTTTCATGAACTATAACCAATCTAGCAATATTAAAGAATATGGTGCTAAACACCTGCGAGGTAGTTAGTAAAGCCTAGCTAGATGTACATATTCGGCCCATATACAATTTTTTGATTTTCAATGTCATGGTACACTACGAGGTCCCCATTAGAAGTTGATGAAACCTGGCCAAGATGTTTCATGAACTATAACCAATCTAGCAATATTAGTGAATATGGTGCTAAACACCTACGAGGTAGTTAGTAAAGCCTAGCTAGATGTACATATTCGGCCCATATACAATTTTTTGATTTTCAATGTCATGGTACACTACGAGGTCCCTATTAGAAGTTGATGAAACCTGGCCAAGATGTTTCATGAACTATAACCAATTTAGCAATATTAGTGAATATGGTGCTAAACACCTACGAGGTAGTTAGTAAAGCCTGGGAATGTACCTTAGGCCAATACATTGAGCTAGTTTAAAATTCATATTTACTTAAATGTTTAGTATGGAGACAAGTTTATTAATAACAACACATCGAAGCAAATGTTCTTACATTTGTATTTTTAATTGTTTTATGATTAATTTTTTGTGCAATAATGAAGTAATTATTAATTATAGTTCTACTTTTATTTTTTGTAAAATTTTTGATTTAATTTAAAATTGAATTTCGCCTAAATGTTGATCTTTTTTACTTATTCTTACTAATACTAGTGCATATATAATGTTGTTTTTGTAGTTTTAGTAAAAGTTAGGAAAAACTTCACACGCATCTTAAAAGCACTTAAACAATTTTAAATTTAAGAATATAACCGCCAGTATTAATTATTTTAACATTACAGTTTTTCGAAAAGTCATATTAATGGGTTCGACTTAAGTCTTTTTATTTCAAAAGTATATGCCACTCAAGGTTTTATCAATTCGGAATTAAAGCAGATAGCTTCAGCATACATGAAAGTTTTAATCTATAAATTTTAAATAATTCATATTGGGGGACTTAAGTCACGTTATTTCGGAAGGGCATCATTGAAAATCGTTTATCTATTTTAGCTTAAAACACATAAGTCTATATCATAAATTTCTTTAGCATACATTTCTCATTTTAAATTAATAAGATTTATAGGTTTGACTTAAGTCACATTATTTCTCTAGTTTATTTTTAATTACTTCCTATTAATTTTAAAGTAAGGTAATTAGCCTATAGTTTTGACTTAAAGGTGATTTAAGTAACATTTCAAAAGCACTCAAAATATTTAGGACATCTTTGGCTTCTGGAATGGAGTTATTTTGACAAAATTTAGACCTGACTTAAATAATAACCTAAAGTGGTTTAAAATTCGAAAAAAGTCATTTTGAAAAAATTAATTTTGGAGCTTGCAAAACATATTTTGAAACACCCACCGTAAAGTTCAATCAACTTGCAGTATTCGACACAAATCTTTTTTAGATCAAAAAAACTTCTTAAAGTTTAAATTTCAAAATAGCACAAGAGAAGTTAAATTTTTTTTAGATTAAGCCACTCTGAGTCATTGACTACAAAATTGTTGTATATTTTTAACTTTCAAGAACGTAGATATTACAATTGATCAGATTTTGAAAGATTTAGGTAAATTGCATTCCTGGATCTTTTGAGTCTCTACATACTTGAAATTGAAACAAAAACAAAGTTAAAGGTTAGTTACCACATTTTGCCTATATTTTTCCATTCAAATAATTCAAAAATATTCAAAAAATAAACAAAAAAAATTTAAATTCAAATATATCAATCGACTCAAGTGCCCCCATATACCTGACCTTTAACAATGGCCTTATTTGAACAAAACTTAATAAATATATTTCTTTCATTTCAATGTGTAATGAAACCAAAAATATGTACGAGAAAACCTCTCCATAATCCGGAACTAATGAACTAATGTGTTTTTATATTATAATGACGATCGATCGTTTTCAATAAATTCTATTTAGCTGTTCATTAGATCGAGAAACAGAGAATGCAGTCATTGTATGCAAATCTATATCCATTACATTACGTATATATTGTCAAATAAATTAAATGAAACCAAGTGGAAGAAATAAAATGAAAAAGTTGAATTGATTAATGATAACAAGCAAAGTAGAATTAACAAGAACTTTCACTATAACTTGTGTATATACATATATTTACTAAGTATATATCGATAGGTATTTAATATGTAGTTTAAAAATGATTTAAAATATATTGGTTTTCAGATTAATTGCCAACCAACCGTATAATTAAACATGATCAATTTAAAATTCAATATTTGATTTAGAAAATTTACAACCGAAATACCCAAAAATGTTATTAAAAAAAATGATCTCTCGTGCACGCAGCTTTGGTGAAATTATTCAACCCACACGACTTAATTTAATAATAAAAACCAAAACTATTTACTTAGAAATGTAATTAAAAAAATTGGTGAAATGTATCCAAAATGCAAAAAACTTACTGTACTCCTACGAATCGTCTTGGGTTATTTACATTTACAAAATGTGTGAAGAGCGTGTTAATTATGAATTTGTGATGCTAAATTTTAACAAATCATCATGTGATCGCTTTGTGTGTGACATGGAAATTTTTAAAACTTTATTGGGTTTTTTTATAGTCTCCCGGTGAGCAAGTCACATGCACATGACTAATTTATCGTTAAATGCATTTCATTCGCTAATCATTTCACCTGTCCAAATAGAAGTAGAAGCGCCGGTTAAAATTAACATTAAATGAGGACGTGGAATGAAAACGAAACAAACTGCGAATTAGAAGACAAAGTGCAGTATTTCTTTACTATAACCGCATATATACACAAGTGTAGTAATATGTATGTAGGCAGTATATCTGACAGTATAATATACATTATATAGTTAATTTGTCTAATCGAATTTATTTATTTAATTTTTGTTGTCGAATTGCAATGCCGATTCTATAAAACTATATTTAATTGTTCACATCCATACAAATACACCACAAATTTGACATTTATATACTGCATAGTATTACAAATTATCTTAATAGTTTGTCACTATGTGATGTTGTCCAAAATTAATTTCATCCCTACAGGTCATTTATCTATGAGACACGCCTGGTAGCGATGTCTACTTATAAAATTTAAAATATTATGCCCATTTTATAATGTGACTTGTAGTTTTAAAAATATAAGCACTCGTTTTTAAAATGTCTCGTCACGTAGAAAGTTAAGGAATAGACCTATTAAAAATCAATAATAATTTTAAGGTTTGCCAATTGATTTAAAACGATAGGTGGTATAATTTTTTAATTGGTTTAGAAAGTATTATGTTGTTTGAACAAAAACTAGGGAGATATTGTATCAAGGGTATATAAATTTCAACCGTCATTCAATTTAGTCTAACTAGTCATCTAGTTTTTATCACTGTTAATTTACTTAAGGATTTAGTAATTTAAAAACGTTATCTCACAAGATTTAATACCAATAAGCACAATTTAAGCTTACGACTTAAATTGTATATTTATAATCCTAAGCCTTAAGAAAATATGGCCTTAAACTATTGCGTGTAAAAAGCTTATTAGCTTGGTCCAGTTGTTTTATTTAACAATTTTGATAATTTAATACAGTAGCTTAAGTCTAATCTTAAACCAAATTTTTATTTTTCGGTTTTAATACAGTTTTAAGTCATTGGAATAATTTTGAATTAAATATCACTTAAGCTGTTAAATTACTTAAGCTATAAATTTATTAAGGTTTTTTATTACATCAATATAATTTAAATAAATATTTCATTATTTTCGTTAAGCTAGAAGAAATTTTATTCAAATATTACACAGCTTAAAGTTTAAGCTGTGTAATATTTTAAGTTAGGATTTAAAGTTTAATAGACAACAAAGTATTGATTGATTAGTAAGACTTTTAATTATTAAGATGGACTTAAGCTTAGATTAGGTAACATAAATTTAACAGTCAACTAAATCTAAATGTATGACTTAAATTTAAATGCATTTTGTATTTAACTAAAAACTTATTTCAAAACTATATTCTTTTAAGATCATCTTTTAGCTTAAAATAAACACATATGATTTAAGTCAATTGCACTTAACGGGCTAAAGAGTCGATTAAGTACACAGGGTTGAAAATTTGTATGCAAAGTTTAAGCTGATGACTTAACGTGTATAACCCTAAGCTTTAGAAAACTAGTGTTTAAAGCTACTTAGTGTCGCCGAGATCTTTTATTTAACTATTTTGATAACTTAATACAGTAGCTTAAGCCTAACCTTAAAGATTCTTAACTTTGATAATACAATTTGTCAATTAAGTTAAGCTTTCAAAATCTCTGGTGTTTTTATTTTAAGTCACAAAACCTTATAGCTTAAGCGTAATACTTTTAATCATTTAAGCTATTATAATACTTAAGCTATAAATTTATAATATCAATTGTTTTATTATGAACGTTAAAATAGAAGAAAGTTTTGGATTAACAAATATAACCTCAAAATGGGGAGTATTTTTAAAACTGGTTTTATTTAAATATTTCGCAGCTTAAGTATCATAAAATTGCTTAAGGATTTAAAGTTTAATAGACAACAAAGTATTGATTGATTAGTAAGACTTTTAAGATGGACTTAAGCTTAGGTTAAGTAACATAAATTTAACAGTCAACTAAATCTAAATGTATGACTTAAATTTAAATGCATTTTGTATTTAACAAAAAATTCATTACAATACTATAATCGGTGTAGCTTAAACTATATTTTTTTAAGCTGATCTTTTAGCTTAAAATAAAGTCAATTGATTTAAGCCAGTTGCACTTAACGGGTTAAAGAGTCGATTAACTACACGGGGTTGAAAAGTTGTACGCAAAGTTTAAGCTGATGACTTAACGTTTATATTTATAACCCTAAACTTTAGAAAACTAGTGTTTAAAGCTACTTAGCTTCACCGAGATCTTTTATTTAACCATTTTGATAACTTAATACAAAAGCTTAAGCCTAATTTTAAACAATCTTAAATTTGCTAATACAATTTGGCAATTAAGCCAAGTTTACAAAATCTCTGATGTGTTTATTTTAAGTCACACAAACCCTTATAGGTTTAAATCACTTAAGCTATTAAAATACTTAAGCTACATATGTATTAAGGTTTTATATTATCAATTTAAATAATTATTATATTAGGAACTTTAAGCTAGACGAATTTTTTTTTTTAAACAATAACTTCAAAATGAAAAGTATTTTAAAACTGGTTTAATTTAAATATTACATAGCTTAAGTTTAGTACATAGCTTAGTTTAAATTTAGTCACATAAGCTTAAGTATATTAAATTTAATAAAAAATAAAATATTGATTGATTGTAGTTAGACTCTTAATCATTAAGCTGGACTTAAGCTTAGATTAAGTGACATAGATTTAACAGCTTTAAGCTAATGACAAATTTATGTGTTTAATTCTTTAAGATATTCTACAGATTAAATATTTAAATAGGTATACTCGTACGACTTAAATGTTACTACATTTTGTATTTAACTTTAAATCTATTAAAAAACTATACTTGTTTAGCTTAAACTATATTCGGTTAAGCAATAAAATGTTCTCGAATTTAATACATTGACCGAAATAAATTAAGTAGTGGCCGAAATAGCTAAGTAAGTAGCTTCAATCTTATAAACAAAGTATCTTAAGTTTAGTATAGGCGTTCCAGCATGAAATTTATCTAAAGCCCATTTGTTTAAAGGACATTAACACAGCTTGTTAAATTTCCAGTTGTTACTTTGGTTATTAACTGTAAGTAACATTAAATATACTACTCTCATTGTTTGATTTCAAGACACAATCATTAATGCTTAGGATTAGGATTTTAGTTATTTAGGCTTAAGTATTTTAAGTATAATAAACATAAACTTTATGTAATAATTTATTACTTTGTAAAAGTTATTAGGTTGAACAAAATATAAAAGCATAACCTAGTTGAGTCAAAGAGTTTCGATAAAATTACTTATAAACATAAGTTTAGAAGCTACAAGCTCAGTTTAAGATAATTACAGTAATTAAAGTTATGTAAAGTTAATTCAATTGACTTCTAATGATTAATCAATTTTTTAAAATGTAATTTATTTTAATTTTAAAGTTTTGTGTGAAATAAAGTGTATATAAATTAGATTTTCACCGATTATATGACGTATTTGTCATAAATGGGTTAATTTAATTGATTTGTATGGTTTAATCGATTTTTTTTAAATCTAATTTATATTAATTTTAAAGTTTTGTGTCAAATAAAGTGTATATAAATTAAATTTTCATCGATTGCATGACGTATTTGTGATAAAACGGTTAATTCAATTGATTTGTAATGTTTAATCAAATTCTATAAAATTTAATTTATATTATAATTTTTTTAGTTTTATATTTTTAGTTTTGTAATAAATTAATTAATTGAAAATTTCAGAAAAAAACTAATCCTATTTATGAGGACCTATGGCTTGCAGAAATTATATTATTATATTATTATGTTATTATATTATGAATTAATTAATTTATAATTTCAGATGAATATGGCCGAACTAATACGGCCGAACATTCTAAATCAACCAATCAATCAATTAACTGTAAGTTAAGCATAAATAATATTTGCGGTTTTGCTTTATTTTAAGTCAATAACACTTAGGCTTAGTACTTATAATTAAATTATTTACGTTTTCAAAGAATTCAGGTAAAAAATAAATGTTCTAGGCATAATAAGAATCATAAATCAGCTGTTTAAATGCGGTTATATGGTTACTCATTAAAATAAATACACATGGACACCACCGGATTGCAGAATTAAAATCAGATAGACCATGTAATGGTCAATAAGAAAATTTTTACATCACTAAAAACAGAACTATGGAAAATAGTAATAGCCCTATATTCTTAAAACTCAATACTGACGTGCTTTCTGGCCGAACACTATAATTAACTTCGAACTGCCCAGAATCACGTAGCAGTCATATTTATAGCGAAATATTGCAAGTGCAATGGAGATGGATTGATTGTCCAAACACTAAGAAAACCACCAAAAGTACTATATCCTTGTTATCATTAAACTAGAAAAATTGAAGTCGCAAGACTAGCAAGTGCTAGCAGAAGCTTTAAGAACTTGGCAAATCACGGTATGAACTAAAATCAATGACCCCCATTAGAGTAATATGATTAAGTCTAGTAGACGTCCTATGCTCTTAAATTGGAGATACAAAAACTATCGCAAAACACTAAGTAGTCTTAGATTTCACGACCATCGCCTTATTTGTTACTTACTTATATTTTAAATGAAATAGAAAAAAAAATTTACAAAAACGTGCAATACTAAAACGACTTTTTAACGAATTAAATCTAGACTCGTAATTCATAATAATGCTATGTTAAAAATAGTTACTAAACTTAAGCTTGTAACGCTACATTTAAATTGTAACTAAATCAAAAACAACATTAGCACGAATATTATATAAAAAAGGCGTATATCTCTTAAATTGTTATATAAATAAATATGAAAATGTTAACCAACAGTTGTCCAATTTAAAAATCATTTACAATTTTAATACTAAAACAATTATATCGCAGGCCTTATAATTTAATTTATAAATTTAAATAAAGACGTTATGTGTTAATTATATGTTACTTTATGTCTAGCGCGAAGTAAAACCCACCACCAAAAACTTTGTCTGGCGCCTATAGAACTACACATATGGTACGTGTATGGTAAATGCAACATACCAGTTTATTGTGGTGTGTTTCACTTAAACACAAAACACAGTAGAATCTTCTCACAGTTTATGCAAAACCATAATTTTTTATTTTTTGTTTCAAACAGCGCATATTAGCATTCAACGAACCTGTTTTAACATTTTCTTATTATAAAAGTTAAAAAAACAAAAAAGAAAAAAGAAATTATTAAAAATGTTAAAAATAAAATGTATGTATGTAAAATTTCTGAGAAAGTTGTATTTAATATATTTAAAAATAAAAAATCCTAGCTCTCTCGTATACACAGCATACTGTATATGAATATTGTATGAAAGATAACAAGATACATTTAATAAAAGTATTCACAACGCGCACACACAAATTATTTCCTCTAAACCAAATCCCACTCAAAAGTTAAATGTCAAGAATATTTCACATTATTATTGCTTTTTATTCTGTCAATTGTTGGTTGTTGGTTTTTTTTTTTGTGTAACAAATGACCGCGCACACAATACACCTGTATTTTTGTGTGTTGTCTTGGTTAATCTCTTACGAACATTTTTACTTTATTTTAGATATATGCTCGGCATTATAATATTATTACCATACCTAGAGTATTATCGTTATAATGGTTGACTGTGGTTTTTTGTTTATTTGTATGTTTTCGTAACACAAAATTGGTTATGAAAAAAAAAAATGTAAAAAAAAACCCGCGAGATTGGATTAACATTTTAAAACATTTTAATAATAACAATAATAATAATAATAATAATAATAAATAAGACGACGAGATGTAAGCGAAGAAGATACGTGAGATTCACTGTTGTGTTGAAAGTTGCTGATATTAAGAAGAAAAAAAATACTGTACGTAACATAATCCATATTATAAAGCAAATATCGAATCAAAATATCATATTTTTATCTTAAATGCAAATGGAGATGGGACAAAGGAGGATGAAAGTACAAAAGCTACAACAACAAATAATATTTTTATCAGATAACTTCTTTTCATATAATACAGGAATGCAATGTGTAACGCGATATAAGCGTAATTTTTAATTTATAAAATATTAGGTCCCACAAATTTTATATTCTATGATGAATTTTTTAACATAGATAATTATATTGAAAACACAGGAGTCCCTTCAAAACACTAACCTTTTTTTATATACTAAGTTCCACAAAAAGTTACTCCCAACAAAGATTACCTATTTTTATTTACTGATACTTTATTGTGGAACATAATATATATAATATCTATACAGGGTGTTCGGGTTTGGATTGGTAATCCGTTAAGGAATGAACCCTTCGTCTTGATACTCCCTTCAACCTCTTAATATAAAGTTTCAGTTCAAACACGATTTATTGCGGACTACTCGATTTATTGCGGTATAAAGTGATGAAAATATTAACATTTGGAATAAAAGTAATACATGCAGTTATAAAAATCAACAGCATTACAAGCCAAAGTTGACCCTTTACTGAGATCTATATTTTTACTGGCACCTTAACCATCACTTTACGACGGGTGACAAAATTCCTTAAACAAAATGAATATCAATGTACTCCTTACCTGAGACACATTAAAAATGTTGATGCACAACACTAACACACTAGAAAATTCATCAAAACTAATGAAAATATTTAATTTTTGTTTTTCCAATATTTAAACAAATGAGTTGAAAATCAGCGCCTACTATTTTACTGCTCAAAAAAAATTGTTACAATTTTAACACTACAAGTCTACAAAATCTTTTAATTATAGATTGAAAATAATCGGTATACGTAAAAAAACTTTGGCGAGTTAGTACAAATAATGTACAAGGGGATTGTAAAGAATATCAAGGCGAATTAAAAGTTCAGTTAAATTAACAAAAGTGACTTCCAATGAAGAAGAAATAATAAGAATACTTTGGACTCATCTTAAGGTGCAAAAGCAGTCAAGAATTTTGTTTGACGACTTTTTAACTTTAGAGTTATCAGACAAGAGAAACTAAATAGAATATGATAATATTGATGTTGGTTTTTTCCTTATTGCTCTGGAGATGCACAAGCTTGCAAACTCGTTTACAACTCATATAATTCTGAAGATAGCAATTTATATTACCCCCAAAACTTAAAGTTTAGAGTCTAACATTGTTATAACAACGCACAACTGGTTAAGGTGCGTCTCAAAAACTTTTACCGAAAGTGGTAGTAAAAGTTTTAGTTTTTGAAACCAATAAAACCCCACGATATTTCTATGAGATCAATTTAGTAAAGGTTTACGCATTAATTTCTATTTTGATGTATGCCGAGGAAATGTTCCTAAAAACACAAACTATTCAGTATTTTCAAGAAAATTTGTACTTTTGCTAAATTGTTGCTGTCAGTAAATATTGTGAAAAATAAGTTCCACATTTTGCTAATTAAATCGCTTAAAATTAAAATGTCATCATTTAAATAATAATTAAATGAATAGTGCTACTTCCCGATTTTTTCTCTTTTGCCAATATCAATTTTCCGAGAATATTTTTCCAGTACCTCTAGGTTACCCAAAAAACATAATTTACCTCTACGATTATTCTATTATTCTACAATATCAATTAGCTTGCTTTTGATCTATGATTACCTTTGATAAAGTTTCTTTCACCAATTCTTTATTATCGTGGCCTCCTTGGTTACAATGTTGGTCAACTTATATTCTTCAAATCAAATGAAAAAAATGTATACCTTAACCAAGATTTAAATCATGCTACACATATAAAAATTAAATATATTTGTCGATATCTTCGGGCTTTTATTTTTACTAGATAATACAAAACAATATTGACCAATTTATGTTTCACAAATTATTTATATCAAAATAGTATTTAGAGTTTAGTTTATACTGTTTAGTCTAATCTAAATTTATTAATTATTAATGTGGAACCTAATAAAAATATTATGTTCCACACATCTTTTTAGATTTTTCTTAAATTTAAGGTGTAAAATAGTATGTCCCACGAATTGAATCTTACTTTATTTTGTTTAAACTGTACATTTAGTAACATTTAAAACCCTGCGCTATACAATGTCCACATGTAGACCATAAAGTGTTATATGTTTATTTATACAATTAAAAAATAATTCTTAAATTGCATTGTCATTGCAAGTCATATTTATAAGTCAGCATATTATATTATATATTTTTTTATGGTTTTTGATTGCATGATGCGGTTATTTACATTATACATACTCAATGCATATACATACAGTAAAAACTACTTAATTAATTATAAAAATAAAAAAAGAAGAAAAAAGTACTCGATCCGACATTTTTTTGTGTGTTTATTTTTAAGTGCAGTGTTCTTGGAAAATTAAGGAGAAAATTGTATGAATGTATACACAAATGAAATGTTGAGTCAAGGTGTAAGTTCAACGATATTCTGCATATTAAGCAAATAACAATATATATTTTGATAAGTTTTTAATTAATTGATTGTGTGCGGTTGCCACACCTGAACCATTAAACATCAACATCATTAAAAAGAAATACGATAAAAATATTTTAACATTCTTCGAGTTAATCTGGTTAAAGAACCAATATACTTTGTATATATAAATTATATGTGCAGTGGAAGTATCTGTCGTGTAAATGGGTATTGAAGACTGTCATATTACACCTTCTTCACCAAAAAGAGGTTGCAACTAAGAAATTAGGAATTAGTTAGAAAAACAAAGATATTTAATTGTGGGATCGATCGTTAAAATCAGTCCCGAAGTAAAGCTTCAAATACCATTTAAATAATCAACGCAACCTTTAGTCTCAAATACATTCTATATGTCAATGGAAAGTTGCAGAAGTAATTATGATCCCTAAACCAGACAAACTAAAATCGAAATTTGATTACACCTCATCAATTGGAACTTAGAGCTTATCGCTCTTCAATAGAACAAGTTATTAGAATTACAAATATAATCGAAGACGCATTTGAGATAAGCAAATACCTTCAGTATCGACCAATATCGAAACCAGTATGATATTCAAATTTGTTTGCAGTTTGTACCGAGCAGATAAATCTAGAAATGATACCATTATTTGCAAAACAAACTATTGCGTGTTAACGCACCATGGTACATTAGAAACGTTAAAACCCGTATAGGAATTTAAACATGTAAAATGTCAGGCAATAAACTACAAAGTCATGCAATTAAAGGCGAATATATCGGCACCAAGCAGTAAGCTGCTTACTACATAATGAACTTTTAGCGAAAAGTTTGAACGTTACAAGCAAGATAAAACAATTAAAAGACACAGCATAATTTATATTCGACGATGATTATTACTTATACCTGGTAATGGCTGAAAATCACTGAAACCAACATGTAATACAACAAAAATTCTGAAATTGGTTAAGTATTGCAAACTTGTCAAATTATTAGTAAGTGCTTTATCGTACTCTATAAGATTTCAGAATAAATGAAGAGTTCTTCAGTGGCGCACTCATTTTATTGTCTGGTAATTTTCAGCAACTCTATCATACATTCATCATCTGCTAATTGCAATTTATTGTTACTTTTTTTGACTGGTGATTACTCTTAATGAACGTACGTTGACCGACATCATTTGAAGAATTAGAAACTCAAAACGGTAAATAAATGTACCACTTAACGTAAAGTTTGCCCGGAAGTAAATCTTCTTGAAATAATAATTCCTTTGATGTCACAGATTTGGGACATTTGTTAAAACGGATCTTTTAAAAGTTTAGTTCCTGAACAACACGTAGCGTATGGCAGAATTATGCATGAAATTACAAGCCAAAGGCAGTTGTTTGTAACTCCTGGATGCGCCTGGTTGCTAATGCAATTTTTTTTTACTGTACTAATCAAAACTATAGTGTCAATCTTTTCATATGTCTATATATATATATATATATATATATATATATATATATATATATATATATATATATATATATATATATATATATATATATATATATATATATATATATATATATATATATATATATATATATATATATATATATATATATATATATATATATATATATATATATATATATATATATATATACCATCTATGTATTTCCTTTATATAAATAATGGGTATGAATTATTTATAGTGGTGTGACTCAACTGCTGTCTGAGATGGTAATGCCAAAAAACCCGTTCAGTCCAGCGGATGGTCGATTTTATTTTATTACATATTATTATCGGGTACAATATAATAATAATTATATAACACAAACAAATACAAACAAATACAAATAAGAACAGTACAGATTAATCATTTGATTTTAACAATTACATGGAATCGACCTTTAACTATAATTTAAACATATAGATACATAACACTTTCCCCTTTTTAATTAAAACTAATAAAGTAACTAATAAATATATTAGTAGATTGCCTATTCAAAAAAAAATTATTTTTTATTCTCCTATAATACATAATTCATCTTTCAACCTGGCTGGGGATTTTCTGACTCTTACAGATTTTTCTGTGTTTATTGTGTTGTATCTTGTTTTTTGTTACTACAATTTCTTTTTCTTTATCAAACTCAAGTTGTTGACTATTTTTTTAGGACACATAATCTTTACATTCGGATGAAATTTATCTTCAAGTTTTGATACTCTTATATTATTTTTATGGACAAACATAACATTATTGTTTACATTTATTAAATACGTTGAAGGACTAACTTTTTTTAAAGCTACTGCCGGAATCCATTTTATATAACTTTTAAAATGATTTTGAAAAAAAATGTTATCTCCTTTTATAAATTTGTTATCCCGTTTTCTACTTCCCTCATTTATTCTTGAATTTTCTTTTGTTATTTTGGTTTCTGTCCTAGTTTGTACCCCATCCTTATTACTTACTTGGAACTGAATTTGTTTTTTAGGAATTAAATCTAGTAATATTTTGGGTTTGTAGGAAAATAACATTTCCGATGGTGTTTTTGAATTTGGCATGCAAGGTGAATTTCGCTGCAGTAAGAATTTATTCATTCTTTCTTGTATTGTTAGTTCTTTGGCTTCATTCATTAGATATTTACTTAACACTGATTTTACGGGATGATAAGGTGGTGACTTATTTAGTTGGATACCAAGTTTCTCTTCAAATTTTACAAACTCTATTGAACCAAAAGGGGGCCGTTGTCTGAAACGATTTCACTTAGTAACCCAAATATTGAAAATGTTTTATCTAACGCACTTATGACCGCCCTAGCTGTAGTACATTTCATTAATTTTACTTCCAAATATTTTGTAAACGCATCCACAATTAACATAAACCTGTTGTTTTCAAATTTATAATAATCTATATATATCCTTTGAAAAAGAATACGTTGCTTCAGGCCATTTTGTTTTAACTACCTCTCTGGACACATTTCGACTTTGTTGACATACGATTCAACCATTAACATAATTTATTAGAGTCTGGCCAACCATATATACAAAAATCGATTATTTGACTCAAACGCATCCCTTCCTTTTTCTTCTACTGTATTTTCCAATTTTAATGGAAAATTATCAGTAAAATTAAAATACTTAATACACAAATTTTTGTTTGTGAAAGAACGCGTAAACGAGGTAGAGCATGTACATGTGACATTTAGGATCCTCGGCGATATTCAATGCGATAGTTATAAATCTATAGTATTACGGCCCATCGTTGCAATCTCGCCGCCACCACCGATGGAATGGATTTGTTTTGATTAAATATTTCCCGAAGTGCTTGATGATCCGTCTGAATTACAAATTAGTAGCCATAAATGTATTTATGAAACTTTTTCAGACCAACCGCAATCACAAAAGCTTCTCTATGAAGTTGTGAATAATTTCCCAACTGCAGAGGACAACATACTCAAAGCAAACAAACCTGGTTTCTCCACACCATTCACTAAGTGGGATAGGATTGCTCCGACCCCGTACGGACTAACACTCGTAGCAATAATGATTGGTTTACTATAGAACCATACAACTCTAACAAATTGTGCTAGAGAATCAAGGTCTTACATTTTTCGAACGACGATTGACAGCTAGAAGACCATTAAATAGAAGACTATTAAATGGGTTGATAAATTAGGGATGAATTTCCCATAATAGTTCAATAACCCCAAAAATGATTGTAACTGGGATACATTGATATACTATGGCCAAAATAATTTACACTAGGAGACAGTAATTTACATTTACTTAAATTTATTTGTACTTTATACCTATTCAACTTTTCCAAAACTAATCATAATTTACTTTGGCATTCTTGATAGTCTTGGCCCCTAGATATGATACAACTCTATTCAGACCCGAAAATATTTGATCCATAATAGATTAAAAAATGGATTGAGCGCTTTTCATCCTAAAAAGCAGTCTTTTATATCTAAATAATCCCTTTTGGGTATTGATGTTAAATATTCCCTTGAATCTACAGCTACGAGTAACTGCTAGTATGCTCTTATAAGGTCGATCACACAAAAGCATGTGCAATTAGCTAGACTAGCGAATATGTCATTTACTCGAGGTAAAGGATAGTGCTCCGTTTTGATCAACTTATTAATGGTAACTTTAAAGTCACCGTTGGTTTTTGGGACTGAAACAATTGGAATGGCCCAATTGCTAAATGTTACTGGTTCCAACATACCTAATTTACATAAGCGATCTAGCTCAGCTTCTACCTTAGGCCTCAGTTGATATTTCACGGTATATCCCTTACGAAATATAGGACTTGCACCGTTTTCCATTATAGTATATCCACCTTAAAACCCTCTATCATTTGAGTAGTAGAACCATTTTCCACAACGTTTGAGAAATTAATTTTAGTTTTATCTTAAATGTCGTTTACATTTAAGTTATTTACCGCACAGTTTGTTATCGTTGAGTCCAAAAATATTGCCTTGCATTCAGGCAAAATGACATTTAGCCAAGATCTTCACAACAACGGCTTACATTTACGAGCGGAATATATAACAATTAAATGTTATCTTCCCCGTGCCTCTTCGTTATCTGTTCCGACAAGTCTTTGATGTATGCCCATAATTATAGCAAATAAAGACACTGACCCTCATTGTAACTGTCTCTTCCACAACGATTACAACAACTGTTTGTAATTCTTTGATTTTGATGGCTGGTACCTTGGTTATAACGATACGTTGGACTTGGACTTTGATTATGTCGATACCGTGGACTTCGACTTCTGAAACTGTCACTTCTGGTCTGGCTGTGATGACTTTGACTAGCATGACTATGATGGCGCACTCTCGTTCGATCGGATTGACTTATGTACTAACAAATTTTAGATGGATTAATTGATCTCACTTCCTTGGCCGACATTTCAATGTTTAAAGCTTTTTCACAAGCGGTATCAAATTTAATATCTGGATACTGCAAGAGTTCTTGTTGTATTTCTTCGGATCTTAGCCCCACAATTAACTTATCCGTTAAAGCGTCATCAAGAAAAGTTCCAAATTCACAAGATTGAGCTAACGACTTCAGCTTCACAATGAATTCGGAGATTGAATCCCCTTGTTCTTATTTTGACTTAGAGAATTTGAAGCGCTCAGCTCTTTTGTTAATTTTCAGCTTGAAATTCAGCTTCAATATTTTAGTAATTTTCTCGATACCAAGTGCACTGGGTGTTTCTGCTGTAGCAAAACTTTTTGTAGTTTCACCCCCCATAATAAAGGATGGTTAAATTTGAAGGGCCGATGTTGAATGTGAACCACACCTAAATGTCAAGTTTTTTTCTGCATTTCATTTGACATTTCACAATTTCAGACTAACTCAATTTGAACCATGGAAAGATACACAATCGAGCAACGCGTTAAAGTTATTCAGGCTTATTATGAAAATGGGCGTTCAAATCAAAATGCATATCGTGCCCTTCGTGATTTTTTCGGTCAATTTAATCGTCCAAATGTGCGCACAATCGGAAAAATCGTGCAAAACTGGCCTGTAGGACATTTTAAAACACCAGTGCATGCTCGTACAGCTCGTACTGCAGAAAATATTGCTGCTGTTCGCGATAGTGTGGCTGAAGAGCTGTCCACCTCATTGTGAGATGATAACGATTTTTTTATGGCCCGAATTGGAAGATATGGGTGTGGGCGATATGTGGTTTTAACAGGACGGTGCCACTTACCACACACTTAACGTAACAATGGCTCTTTTGCGCGACAAATTCAATGGTCGTGTTATCTCACGTGGTGGCGATGTCAATTGGTCGCCAAGATCCTGTGATTTGACACCGTTGGACTTCTTTCTTTGGGGTTATTTGAAAGAAAAGGTGTACGTCGATAAGCCAGCAACAATTCAAGAGCTAAAGGATGAGATAATTCGGCACATTAACGGCATAGAACCTCAATTATGCCTAAGCGTCATCGAAAATTTGGACCATCGGATGGAGGTGTGCCGCCGAGGTCGCGGTGGCCATTTGGCCGATATTTTGTTCCATACATAATTTAACCATACCATATTATCATAATAAAAAGAACTGACAATAATTTCCTAAATAATTTGTGTTTTAATCAACATCGGCCCTTGAAATTTAACCACCCTTTAGTTATAAAAAGTGGTACTGTTGTTAACCCTCATGTTTTTCTGGCGGAATTTATTATTAATAATTAACTTAAGTTAATTTTTTGTTTTTTATGTAAATTAATAATTAAAAAAATGCACTGCATCTTTAAAACCGCGAATTTAAAAATAACATGCAATTAACCCCGATTTTTTGTGTATGCATTTTTATATACAAGTATGACATGTTTCGTTATCGTTAAAATATAGTGTTCGCCTACACAAAATTATGTGGTGATGATCGGTGCAAAATAAATCGTTTTAAATTACATATAATCAGAAGAGCAAACAATTAATCCAATCAATAAATACATAGTATGAGTGGGTACAGAAAATTAAAGATCGATGATCGAGTCTATAGATATTCGACGTGTTATACCAATTCGTTGCATGCGTCACAATAATCATATATATAATAAATTGCAACAATATAATCGTTACTAATTTTACGTTTTGGAAGTACATTAAATACGGCATGAATGAAAGGCGCATGCTCGCGCTCTGCGACGTAAATGCATTAAATCGTTAATTTAATTGTGTGCTTTTGTTATAAATTAAAATTCTAATGTACCATATAAACATTTCTTTTCATTTCTAAAAAAAAAAATTAATTTTAAATAAAACTAATCTTACAATTTATTTTAATAGAAATAATAAGAACGCCTATTTTTGTCTTGAGTATACATAATAAATACTTGACAATAACAACAACACAAATTAATTTACAAGTACGCGAGTTACAATTATATTTTTTTTTTTATACAATTACAAATGTACATTAGACATGAATGATATTTGTTAATAACAATATATAGAAAAGCAAAAATATAAACAAAAATCCTACATCATATTTTTAACGCCAAACTATACGATGTATGCCACAGTTAAATCGCGTACCGAGCAAACCGCCTTAAACTTTAATTTAAATGTTTTTTTTTTATATTTAATATTTTAACTATACATAAAATAAATTTCAAATTGTCGATCGGATATATTTTTTATGGTTTTTATTATTTATCGTGACTGATCAGCTTAATAAAGGTATATATATATATATATATTAACAATGAAAATACGCGATGTTGTTACCACAAAAAATTATCGCGATTCTATAAGATAATCGAAATTGATTCAAAAATTACACGGTGACCATGATATCGTTTACGAAAATAATCGAGTCGGAAATGTTACCGCCACTGAATGACCGTCGATCGTTATCGATTTGGTGGGAAACATTCTTTTGAAAATAACGATAAAACAGTTGTCACCGGCGATAATATTTTTCAACACGTATGAGAATTTGTTTCTTGTTTTTTTTTTTTGGTTTCATCTCGAAACACCATGGGTAGCCGAAGTCATCATTTATACATAAACATATTATTTGTTTTTAATGACTGAGGTCTGTGGGCGCAATTTATGAGTACATGCATATATAAAATCGACTCAGAGGAAAATTCATTGAAAAAATGTTTAAAATAAAAACAAAATGGCGCCTATATTGTGAGGCACATTAAATATTACAAAAAGCATTAAATATGAATATTAAAATTTTAATAAAAATGTTATAGCCCTGTAATAAGTAATTAATTATTAACGTTACATTGGCCACATACAGTTCCAGAATCTGTTCTCTAGTATAAGCAATTATATCATAATATTGTCAGGAATTTAATAAAGTATGCTATAAAATTATATAGAGACCTCTGGACTATTAAAGGTCAGGGATTATGGTGAGGCATCTGTCAGAAACTTCCAGATTACGTCTGACGGTCGGACATCATCGGGTCTTACGAATTTTAATGTTACTGGCAGTAGTGCAATGTACGATATTAACAAATCTCCTAATATAGACATTTCAAAAGGTTGTGATATTTTCGAAAATGTTTAATATGTTAAAAAATATGAAACAAACCTTTCAGCCACATTTAAGAAGTTTAAAAAATGACTTACAAAAATTTTACACAATTAATGACTTCTTATCATTAAGCATTTCAACCTAGCGAAAAGTTTTGCAGATCATACTACCGTGTTTATGCTGTTTTGGACAATCCCGGTAATATTACAAGTTCAGAAAGATTATTTTCAAAACTTAAACTAATAAAATCGTATATTTGCGGACGACTTAGCAATTTAGTAGATATAGAATTTCGTCATCAATAGCTTTAGAACTTCAGAAAAGTTAAGCTTAAATTGAAATGTTTACCTTGAAATTTTGAAACTAATTTGGGAATTTTAATATTTAATTCCATACACGAAATTTTAGATCTGTGCAATTCAATTTCTAAATTTTCTAATTTAAAATTCGAAAAACAAAATATTATTTTGTAATATAATTTTGCAAAATATTATGTGATGGTAAAAAATTTCCTCAAAATTGTGATTCCAAATTTTAAAATCACTTTATAGAAATACTTATACGCAAATTTTGTTTCGATCAAGTAGGCATGGATTTGAACAAAAAGATTTATGAAATAAAACAATAAAAATAAAACAAAAGTGCATACGTTGTTAAAAATCGAACTCGAAACATTCGCCGACTTGTAGTTTTGGCATCATTAAAATTTTTCCTTATGAATTTTCCTTTCAAAGAAATACCAAATGGTATTTCAAATAAAACTGTTTATAATAAGTTTTTAGTCAGTAATTATTTTTTACTCTCAAGCCAGTAAAGCATTGCCAGATACATACAACTACGACAGCCCAACAGGTAATTTGTGCCAATTAAATTAATTTATTGTAGTGTAATCTTTTAAAATTTAAATTAATTTATTTAAAATGCAACAAAAGGGAGTGCCAAAACAAAGATCGCTAAAGAGAGAAAGTAAAGCTTAAAGAACGAGAAATCGTTCAAGCAAATATACCAATGCAACTATAGAAGATGATCATACCCGGTAAGTTCATGAAATTCGATCCTTTGATAGTACATTGGCTATTTCATCAATGCAAGCTAATATTGAGCGGCTTTTAGTGTAGGGCCATACTGCTTTAGAATACAGGGGCAGGTTTATCACGGAATATATATATATATATATATATATATATATATGTATATATATATATATATATATATATATATATATATATATATATATATATATATATATATGGGGAGGACCCCCAGTTGTCATGCGCCAATCGAATGAAGATAACCGAAAACACATGTTATAACTCTGAGTTAATGTTACATCTCAGCACTCTTCCATCTGCAAACTCGAGGTTACCGAACGACATTCTGGAAACTGACCGGTCTGCTAGTTCATACATATTTTAAGTTTGAATTGTGGCTCTATCATGTTTTAAGGAAATCGAATGGGAAATTGCATTCGAGGTCCCAGTTTCCTCCTCAAATTAAAGTTTAATAAAAAAGTTTAATATAAATTCTGTAGCTTTGATTTCCAATAGTAAAATGTCAAATTCAGGGATTTGGTAAACCGAATTTGACCACTTGTGAATGTACACTTTTGTTTTATTTACTTTCTGATAATTTATTTCTTTAATATTTTAAACGAAGTCTAATACTTAAGTTATATACTTAATATACCAAACTATAAAAACTTTAGTTGGCTTAACTCATATAATTAATTCTAGTTTAAGCTACTAGTATAATAAACTTAAGCCAACTTTAGTTAGATTAGCTTTTTTAAGTAGATATTTGCTTGTGACACATTGTTCTTAAATCTAGCCTGATTTAAGTATACTATTTAGCCCTATTTACTTAGGTTACAATAATCCTATAGCTATATGGCTATATGGTTAATGCTAAAATTATAGCTTATATTACTATCAAAGTTAAGTTAAAACAAGTACTTGACTTTACCGCTTAAGTAGAATCAATTAAGTTATTTTGTTTAATGGAAAAAACTGGTTTTACTCTTCTTCGGTTCAAAGACCTGGGCTCAAGTTTAATTCAAATATTACTAGAGGAATTTTTTGAGCTATTTTTGTTTAACTTAGCTGGGCAGTTCTAACGTAATATATTGTTTAGCTTAAAAATGGCATTTAAATATGTTTAAGTCCAACTAATTTAATTTCGATAAAAATTATGTTATTTTTCGGTTTAAGCTGATATGTCTGTTTTATAAATCGTTTTCAATTATTAGATTTTTCTATTCCAATTTAAGCAATACTACTACAGTTTAAGCTACATTTTGAATAAATGCGTTCGTTTTAAATTTTTTAAATGGTTTGAGTCGTATTAAGATTAAATCTTAACTTTAATTGATTTCATTTCAATTTACTTACGACTTTGTAGCCACCATATCTAATAGCTTTAAAAAATTATTAAGATATTTTGCGCACATTCATATAATTTGATATCACTACATTGACACAATAAAATGATATATATATATATATATATATATATATATATATATATATATATATATATATATATATATAGCATAATTGGAGTCTCTACATAGCAGCCAGTCATCATAGCCGTATTAGATGACAATTTACTTTAAACAAAAGATAGCACAAACTTCTCAACCAGGTAATAGCTTCACTTATTTAATATAAGTCATACAATATAAGAAAGCACTTAAGCCACCAGATAACTAAAACCTAAATTTTAGATTATTCTATAATTATTACATAAATTTGGTTTAAAGTTGTAGTAACTTAAGCCAATATACGTTAGATTATGTTGCAATATTAATGGTTTAGAATAATGATTATACTTAAACTAACCTTATAGCCTATACAACTACATGCGTAACATTTTAATCTAAACTCTAAACTGACTTTATGCTCGTTTAAGTTAGGTTAATAGTATTCATTGGATGCCCAGTTTTAAAACTTAATCTAACAGTCATTAGTCTGTAGCTAGACCGATTATGCTTATCTATGTAGTCATTGCTAAAATTAAATTTTGGCTTAAGCTACAATTTAAATAAATGATTTCGTTTTAAGTCATTGCTTATTATATTGACCCTATTTAAAACTTATTGGCTTAAGACTTTTTTAATATAAGGTATGCAATACAAGTCAGCAGTTGCAGCCACAAAATAATTCAAACATATTTTTTTGCTAGTTTTATAAATTTAGTTCAAGTATTAACTTAAGCCAATCTGGATTACGTATTGGATTAAATTACTTAAGCCATGTAATGCTGACACTTAAATCAACCAAATCAACCACGATAGACAATAAATCGTATGTTTTTAGTGTAAAATATGTTCTATTTGCTTACAATTAACTATTTCGACTTAACTTCAGACTTAAGTTTGAATTAAGTTTTTTAGTATAAACAACGAAAAACATTATAACGGTTCCATTTCCAATATTAATCGTTAACTATTTTTTTTGGATTACTACTGACTTTCGATTTAAAATTAACTGACTTAAGTAATAAGCGTAGAAAAAAATAGAAATAGTTTTGTATAAGTGCAATAATAATAAGTCAAACAAACCAAGCAAGTCATTTTAAGCTAGAAAATAAGCCAAGCGTAAATCGTTGGTTATTTCTTAATTATTAGAACTATGGTTTAATCTATACTAAAAACAGTTCAAACTTATAATTGAGTTCAGCTTACAAATAACAGTCAAATATATTTACGAAGTTACTTAATGCTGTTATAAGTTACATCATTAGTCAGTTTAAGCTTAAATGACTTTAAAAAAGCCATACAAGGCTTAAGCAAATTTCAAATATAAGTTCTAATTTTGTTTTTTTACACAATACTAATTTATTAACTTTAAAGTTTTTGTATAACTTAAGTCACATCACTTAATAACTAATAATAATGATTAATTATCATAAAGAACATACTAGTTAAGTCACATTACTTAAGCTTAAAAATCCTCTTTAGAATTACAATGCTATCGAATGCTAAGCAGTTTTTGTGTATAAACTGTGTTTTGTATGGTTACATTTAATTATTTCGACTTAACTTCAGACTTAAGATAAACATTGTTTTACTTATCTGTAAGGTATTATTTAACCTTACTTTTAAGTTCAGCTTTAAAATTAACTGAGTAAAGTGATAAGCGTGAACAAAATTAAAAACATATTTGAATAATTTCATACAAATTTTAAAAAATTAAGTCGTAAACTACAAAACCTAATTGTTTTAGTCTGTTAATTACAATTAACTATTAAAATCGTAACACTCATGAAAGTTAAAATTAATCCTTTAACAGTTTTAGTTTTGTTTTTGACGCTCGTTTTCATCGTTTTAAAATGTTTTGTCTGATTTGGTGTATCGCCAGCCTTAGAGAATTTACAACGCTTAAATTTTCTTAATCTTAATTTAATTGTTGATGTTACTTAAGTCACATAATATATCATTACTTTAGCTTAATTTTAATAATTTCTGAACATAAAAATTATTTTTTATTAACTCACCTTAAATTCGGATTCGTGTACTTGGGCGCATTAAACGCGGAGACGTTATAAATTCACCTGTAATTAATAGAAATATTTTTTTAAATTAGTTTCGTACAATATTAATTTAAGTGATATTTAAAATAATTACAAAATATTTTCGTGACGACCTTCTCATCAAATTGAGTGATGTGACCTCACTTGAAGCACATTAAAACTAATTAATATACGAAAAACTTTGGTATAGTTCTTGGTAAATATGCTTTCTATAATGATGTCACTATAAATTTTAATTTAAAATGCATATCGAATAATAATATAAAACTACAAATATGCAACCTTTCAACTTTTAGTTCATCAATTTTGGTCATTACATATATATATACACCATAATATTGTATGTTTATAAGTTTAGATGCGAGTTAACAACAAACAAACACAAAGTGAAAGGTATATAATGGTGTGCATTCTTTTAATTCTAGAGTTTCTAAAATTCCACTTCATAATAAATACTCGTACATAAAGTATATATTGTCTTTCGGTCGATAATGTGTTCATCATGTTTTAGACAACAACGGCAACACAAAAAAAAAATTGTTAATTATAGAGTGTCGTATGCGCACCTCTTAGCAGCATAATATAAATATATGTACCCAAATTAAAGTTTATGTCAAGTTTCATGTTTTCACACACCGCGCGCGCCGATTACAAAAACTACCAAAATATATTTAATTACAGTGCACGCCGATTACAATTAAAAACTAATCGATTTTAATTATATATGCATTCGTAATAATGTAAAATTAAATATCATTTTAATTTAAAAAAATTTTGAAAAAAAAAATTAAAACTTTCTAAATTATTTTATAAAAAATAACTATATAATTTAATTAAAAAAGCTGTGTGAATG
Source organism: Tipula confusa (assembly GCA_963556175.1). Classification (NCBI taxonomy): domain Eukaryota; kingdom Metazoa; phylum Arthropoda; class Insecta; order Diptera; family Tipulidae; genus Tipula; species Tipula confusa. Next base: position 195,353,925 of record OY744475.1, on the reverse strand, counting down.
GCGCAAATTGTTTAGCAACCTTAACAAAATAAATTGCGCGAAATTTAATTACAAGCAATTTACAGTGACATTAATCGAAGGTCAAAAAGTGTGTAAAAATCTGTGTATGGACAGAGCAAATTAAATTTCGCGCGCTTTTTTTTTCTATCGATTTACTTGCAAAATGTTATCAACAAATTGTCGGCATACGCACGTTGAAATGACTAATTTGATCAAGAATTTTTCGTGTTCTTATGATAATTATTTTTAATTTGGGCCACACCAATATACCGACCGAAAAGATTAAGTTGTCTAACATAAGTATATAATACAAAAAAAAAAAAATCATATTTTCAGACACTTTGGAATGAGAAATATGAGAACCCGACAGATGAAACGTGATAAACCCAAAAATGTCCTATATAGTTGCGAACACAATACAAACTGCTGCATGAAATACGAGCATAAGAAGGTTAATAAATCTGAAAGCGTTTCTACTTTGTCTTTATTTATAAAATTATTGTATTTTTTTTTACAAATATTCTTAAAACTGTCAAACTCAATCATTTTTGTACTATTGTATATTTTTTATTTAGTATGTGTGTTTGAAGCTTTTGTTTTGGTATTTTTAAACAGTTCTGTGTTCATAAATGTGACGTAACAATGGGGATTTTATTTATAGTATATGCAATGCAATAAAAATTAATAAAGCATTCAAGTTGACAGTGACGTCAAACATTTGTTGTGCATTTCTGCTATCGAAACGACGGATTGAATAAATATTTGGAATTTGGGTTTTTTTTGTGTTGCTCATAATCTTTTATGAGTCATGTAGGTCTGTCAGGTTTAAGAAAATAAGTCGATTAAGGAATAAATCGCTTAATTGTATTTTAATCTAAAGCAATTTTAAACTAATCGTGCGTTACAATGCCATACAATGTATTAGCTTAAGTCACTTAATAAAGTTATGTTTATTTGCTTATTTATATTTATAATTAAGATACTAGTCGATTAAGGTTTAAATCGTTTAGTTTAAAACCCAAAGCAACTTCTAACTAATCATGTTATGTTAAGTCAAAACAAACCTTGATTTGTATGTTGCGTTTTGTTACTTAAGTCATATTATTTACAATTAAGGTACCTTAAGTTGATTAAAACTTAAATCACTTATTTTGAAGCTCTAAAAAACTTCTAAATAATCATGCAATTTTGATAGCTTAAGCAACATACTTAAGTCAAGCTAACAAATTACACAAACCTATATTTGTAGGTTTAATTTTATTACTTAAGCTAAAATATTTAAAATAAGGTACTTAAAGTCGAATAAGGTTTAAATAGCTTAGTTTGTGGTTCTATGCAACTTCTACTAAATTTTAAATAATCATGCGATGTAAAGCCATACAATTTTTAACTTAAGTCACAGAATTAAGTCATATTTATAAAATAAAATCAACCTATATTTTAGTCAAATTGTTTATAATCAACGAACTTAAATTCGATTATAGCTTAAATCGCTTAATTTGTAACCCTAAGCCAAGCCAACTCTTACTAAAAGTGCAATGTTAAATCTATTAGCTTAAGGCAAATATTAAAGTAGATTAACCTTTAAATCACTTATTTTGAAACCCTAAGCAGCTTCTAAATAATCATGCGATGTAATCTCATTAAATTTATTAGCTTAAATCACATATTTAAGTCAAGCTAACAAATTACATAAACCTATATTTGTAGGATTCAGTTTGTTACTTATATTAAATTATTTATAATTAAGGTACTTAAATTTCATTATAGTTTGATTCGCTTAATTTGTAACCCTAAGCCAACTCTTACTAAAAAGTTAAATATTAAATCTATTAGCTTAAGTCACATAATTAAGTCTTGTTAAAAAATTAAACTAAACCTATATTACTGTAAGTTGCTTTTATTACTTAAGTGATATTATTTAGAATATAAATCGTTTATATTGATTAGCTTAAGTTATATGATTAAGTCATGTTAGTAAATTAAGCAAACCTAGATTTGTATGTTGCCTTTTGTTTTTTAAGTTATATTATTTAGAACTAAGGTACTTAAAGTCGATTAAACTTAAAATTGCATCTTTTGTAACCCTAAGCAAACTCTAACTAATAATGCGATGGTAAATTTATAAGTTTAAGTCACATAATTAAGTCAAGTTAAAGCAAAATAACTCTTGATTTGTAGGTTTCGGTTTTTTGCTTAAGTCATATTATTTACAATTAAGGTGCTTAAAGTCGATTACGGCTAAAATAGCTTAATTTGTAGCAATAGGCAATTTTTAATTACTCATGCGATATTATGTCATACAATTTATTGAGTTCAAGTAATTAAGTCATGTTTATTAATTAAAACAAATTTAGAGTTGTAGGTTGCGTTTAGTAAATTAAGTCATATGTTATAGAATTAAGGAACTTAAAGTCGATTAAGGTTTAAAACTCTTAATTTGTAACCCAAACCAACTTCTAATCAATCATACGAAGAAATGTCAAAAAATGTGTTAGCCATGGAATAAAGTCATTTATATATTATAAAACACTCTAAGGTTTGTATGTTGCATTTTATTACTTAATAATATGACTATGTAATTGTATATTAATAAGGTGCGAGTACTTAAGATTTAAATCACATAATTTGTAACCTTAACCAACTTTTTACTAATAATGCGACATAATGCCATAAAATTTATTAGCTTGTGCCACATAACTAGATCAAAACAAACCTTAATTTGTATGTTGCGTTTTGTTACTTAAGTCATATTATGTACAATTAAGGTACTTAAAGTTAATTATTGTTTCACTTATCTCTTATTTTGTCATCACTTATTTTTGGTAATCAATTATTTTGAAGCCCAAACAAACTTCTAAATAATCATGCGATGTAATCTCATTAAATTTATTAGCTTAAGCCACATAATTAAGTCAAGCTAACAAATTACACAAACCTTTATTTGTAGGTTGAATTTTATTACTTAAGTTAAATTATTTCGGATTGAAGTACTTAAAGTCGAATGTGGTTTAAATCGCTTAATTTATGATTATATGCAACTTGTAACTAACATTTATTAGCTTAAGTCACATAGTTAAGCCATGTTAGTAAATTAAGCAAACCTAGATTTGTACGTTGCCTTTTATTTCTTAAGTCATATTATTTAGAACTAAGGTAGTTAAAGTCAATTAAGGTTAAATTTGCATAATTTTTAACTCTAAGCAAACTCTAACTAATAATGCGATGGTGAATCTATTAGTTTAAGTCACATAATTAAGTCAAGCCTACAAATTACACAAACCTTTATTTAGGTTGAATAATATTACTTAAGTTAAATTATTTAGAATTACGATACTTAAAGTCGAATGAAGTTGAAATCGCTTAATTTTGTGATTCTATGTAACTTCTAACTAATCATGCGATGTAATGCCATACAATTTATTAGTCACAGAATTAAGTCATAAATTGATAAATTAAAACCAACCTATATTTGTAGGTTGCGTTTTGTCCAATACAACAATTAAGTAATTAAGTAATTTGTTACTTAAGTCAAATTATTTATAATTAAGGTACTTAAATTTGATTATAGTTTAAATCGCTTAATGTGTAACCTAAATCCAAACCAACTCTTACTAAAAGTTCAATGTTAAATTGTAAATTGTAAATTGCTAACGTTACGTTTTGTTTCTCTTAAGTCATATTATTTAGAACTAAGGTACTTAAAGGTTAAAATCGCATAATTTGTAACCCTAAGCAATTTCTAATTAATCTTGCAATGTTATGTCATACAATTTATTGAGCTCAAGTCACATAATTAAGTCATGTTATTTAAACATCATGCCTAATCCCATCATGCGAAGAAATGTCATATATTTTGTTAGCTTAAGTCATGGATTAAAGTCATTTATATATTATATAACCTTTTTAGGTTTGTAGGTTGCATTTTTTTACTTAATAATGTCACTATGTAATGGAATACTGAAAGTCGATTAAAATTTAAGTCACATAATTTTTAACCTTAAGCAACTTAATAAAGCATAATAATTATGTGACATAATGCCATAAAATTTATTAGCTTATCTCGCATAACTAAGTCAAAACAAATCTAGATTTGTAGATAGCATTTAGTTACTTAAGTCATATTATTTAGAATTGAGGTAATTAAAGTCGAATAAGGCTTAAATCGCTTAATTTGTAACCCAGAGCAACTTTTAACTAATCATGCGATATAATGCGAATAAAGTTATTAGCTTATGTCACATATAAGTCGATCCTGTTAAATTACTTAAGCAATATTATTTATAATTAAGGTACTTAAGGTCGATTAAGGTTGAAATCGCTGAATTTGTAATTCTAAAATGCCATTAAATTTGTTTGGTTAAATCACATAATTAAGTCATGATAATAAATTATATAACCCTATATTCTGAGGTTTCTTTTTGTTACCTAAGTCATAATATTTAAAATTAAGGTATTTTAAGTCGATTAAGCAACTTCTTACTAATCATGCTACATAATGCCTTTTTATTAGTTAGCTTAAGTCATATAACTGAGTCATGCTTAGTCAGAACAAACCTAGATTTGAACATTGCATTTTGTTTCTTGAGCCATGTTATTTTAAATTAAGATACTTAAACTCTAAGCTACCTTTAACTAATCATCCGATGTAATAGCATTAAACTAGTTAGCTTAAGTCACAAAATTAAGTCGTGTTAATAGATTATGCAAACTGCAAATTTGTGTTTTATTACTTAAGTCATCTTATTTTAAATTAACCTATAGTCAACAGTCTTTAGCTAAAGAACTAAATTAGAAAATTTTAGATTTTTTCAAACCAAACTGTTAGGTTATACAATTTAATACTTTTTTGACTCAAACAAGATAAATTATGACGTAAGTTGTAATAAATAAGAGAAATATATGAGTTCTACTTTTCGCGGTTCAGCACTGCAGATACGCAGAAATATTAATCACTGAACATAAACTTTAAATGTTGGTATTGTAATGTTTAATAAATTTTTTTAAATCTAAATTTTATTAATTTTAAAGTTTTGTGTCAAATAAAGTGTATGTAAATTAGATTTTTGTCGATTACATGACGTATTGGTCATAAAGGGGTTAATTCAATTGATTTGTACGGTTTAATAATTTTTTTTAAAATCTAGTTATATTATAATTTTTTTATTTTTATATTTTTATATTTTTAATGATGTAATAAATTAAATAATTGTAAATTTCAGGCAAAAACTAATCAAGGTTTGCAGAAATCAGCCCATTAATAGATTTTGTTTTTAGAGAATTTTTTTTGCCGATTTCAGTTGAAAGGTGGCTCACTGGAGTTGCTTTTCATAATTCAAGATTGCGAATACGTTTGGATTTTAGTCAAAGAAGAAACCATCATAAATAAAATTGAGTGGAAGTTACGGTTCAAAATAGAAATGATGAGCTTAGCTCACCTTCAAATTTGAAAGCGTAGAACACTTAAGTATATAGTTTTAAATTACAAGATGATGTAACTTAAAAACTTTTTAACTAAATTGCACAATAAACAAAATGTACAATGTTTGCAATTTAACATATTTTCCATTTGTACCATGAGCCAACATCATTTGATATATCCAACCTATACTTAATGAAACCCACATCGAACCACTTAATACTTAATAAATCGAGCGACTAAAAATGTCAAAATATTTTTTTGTAAATGCTTCCAGCTATTTCTGTAAATACAAGTATACACAGTGATATATCTATATGGCTTGTAGTTAGATTAAAATATCAATTTTTCGAAATGTATGTAAATATCGATTTATAAATTGCACCAATTATCAAATATTGCATGATACAAATAAAAAAATAAAAATGAAAAATTAATGGTTGTTCACCAGATAAACTGGCTCATCTTATATATAATCATCGTATATATAAGAAACAACCACATCGTCTTAGGCCATTAATTATTTTTTTATTTTCGTTCAAATGTAGGCGAATACTTTGCGTTTTTTTAACTTGTATGTTGAGTTTTATTTAGAGATATGTAAATTAATTTTCTTCTAGGTGTATCTAGACGTATTTATACCTTTATAGAATCTGTGGTTTTCTCTAATATGTATACATATATAAATTAGTTATGTTGTACCTTGTTGTACTATGTGTGTGTGTACAGCATATAGATTAAAATCACATGAAAATATATTACGATGATAAAATAATTCACGGTACGTACGGACGGGCCATGGTGATGTGGGATGCATTTAACGTAAAAACGATATAAAATTATTTATAATATATAGAATAGTTATGTTCTATGTTCTATTATAAATAATGTAAGTTATGTACATTTATTTCTATTTAATACGTTGTTGATTTGCATTTAACGATATATACATATAAGCGAGTATGCGCACATAAAAGCAACATCAACATATTATATAGTTGAGATAACACAGTAGTTTTTTTTAATATTATTGAGATCTATAAGGTGCTCGATAATTGGGTACAAGTTAGACAATTTAGCATAATATACATAATCGAATTGGAATTCAGGTGCGATGTACTCAATACACCGCAAGAAGAGTTAACGATCTTTATGGTAAATACATGTACGTGTATATAATGTTTCGTTATGAGATAATGAGGTTGTCACTCAGCTGGATTCGATTGACTTTCCCAATTCGTATTATTGGTTTTTTCATGCGCGCAATTTCGATTACGCTCACAATTTCAATAAAAAAAAATTCGTGGGAAGATTATGAATTATTACGTAATTTTTGACATAACCTAAATATTTTTTTTGTAAATAATAAAATTTGATTAAGGTGCTCTAATAAATTTAAAATAATTTGCGTGGAGTTTTTAATTTTTTGTTTTGTTTTTGTTTTAACACGAATTACATTTAATTAATGAAATAAAAATTTCTAGACTATGTCACTATACCACCACCAGTAGTGAATTGGTTCAAATCGATTTAATACCGCAAATTACGGTCAAACTTTTATAGATCAATTTGAAATTCAGGTGAATTTTTGATAGATCGTGTCTCCGCATAAAATTCCATTTTAGAATTAAATTTTACTGAACGATCACGACTATATAGAATTACAATTTTGCTTTGATCGATGATGCTATGGGCAAAATTATAGTATTTGACCAAGATTTTGTTCAAAATCGTGATTAATCGTAAATGTAAATAAAGTTAATTAAAAAAAATGTTGCCTCTTGCAAACAACAAATTTGATTCGATGTTGTTCGACCTCTTTTTTTACCTAAACAGAGTTAGCAACAAGTATCAAAAACAATTAGCAGACATTAAGTATGTTGATTGGTGTTTAAGGCAATTTTGTATATGGTGATATTTAAGTTGTGTCACGAACCGCCGATCTAGGAATGTTAAACCACTTAGGAATTGTTTGCATGGTGCGATAAGGTTGAATCAAAAACTAAATTTGTAAATAGTTCCTGTTTATGGTAATTTTTTCTCTAGTTGCTCTAGTTTGAAACAAGGTGTTATAGTAGCTGTTAAAATATGTATTTCGTGCAGTAACTTGGGTAACATTAATGGTAACAACAAGATACTAAAGAGGAAAATAAATTCGAGTTCCATTCCAAATAATAATTCGAACCTAGTTTTTGTTGGTTCTAGAAGTGAATTAACCGTCGAACGAGTCTACTTTTGACGTGACAAAGCCTGATTGTAGCATTTTAATGGCAGCCTTTTCTATCAAAACAACCAACAACCAGCGCATTTTTATCAGAGCCACCATTTACTCTAGATGGAAGCCTAATTTTGGCGCCATGCGGAACACTTACCATTAGCCAATCTCAATTTTAACCAATTACATCCAATCGATCTATTAATAGGAAATGATCATTGCTTCAAATGATTGACCACAGGTACGTTACTAGAGAGAAAACAGGGCTAGAGAACAAAAGACCATTTTTGCTTGGATTGTCGCCGGTTCAATTATTATGAACGACATCTAATATACAACCTGACAGAGATTGCCATAGCGATCTGATTCAGCAGAACAGGCAAATCATTATCGTCTATCTGCTGTCAGCTATATATGATGTTTTTAAAGCTAAAGTCGATTTTAAACTATGGTGGAATAGACCTCTATATTTAAATAAGGATGTTTTAAATGGCCCCAAAAATAATTAATCATTATTGACAAACCTTAAATCGAACAAAAGACCCCTACAGCTAATATCGCTAAGTATAGCATTAAACACAATTCTCAATATCTACGCCAATGTCAATTTATTTTACTGTTCACTACTCTACATACACACTAATAATCTACAGATTAAGAATTCAGACACAATAAAAAATAAAAAATTAAATTCCAATAAAAAAAAAAAATCTTTGCCACATCGTAAATAAATTGCAAACTCATCGATTCGATTAGATGTAAAAATTAAAATACAAATCAAGTCGACGTACAAGAAAGTAAAGTAAAATAAAAAAAATGTACCGTTTCTCGCGCTCGCACACATTCAATCCACAGCGTGCTCAAAATCATTAACAAACTACTTAACAATACAAACCATTGAACTTTTCAAATTATATAGAACTTTACTATGCGCACAGTACGATATACACAAACAACAATAAAATTAAGACACACATCGTCTTTAAAAATTGCTATGTTTAGCAGAACTCTAGCATTTGTATCTAGGAAATCAGAAAAAAAAATCTTCAAAATTTTTTTTTAAAGTTCAAAAGTTCGAATATTTTTTTTTTTGTTGATAATTTGATAAATCACCCAACTTTCTTTTTTTTCATAGTTTTTTTTTTTTTTTAATGCTAGGTAGTGTTATTTTAAAGATGTAACCGGATGATAAGAGATTTCTGCAAACTTAAGCGATTTTACAACAAAACTTTAATTGCTTCATGATAAATCGGTTATTTTCGGGATAATTGGAATGTAATAAATCAACCGGAAATGTTTTTATTTTAATAACACTGTAAACAATTTATCGATTCTATAATAAGTTTTAGGTTAGTAAATAAATTTATTGCATTAAGGTCAAAGTTGCAAAATCATTGTGAAGAAAACCATAATTTGTACTATGAATTACGTGTTAAATAGTTTATTGATAATTTTTTGTTGTATTAGCTATGGTTTAAGATTAGCACTTAGAAGGGCTTCTTCAAGACAAGTGTTTTGTGTAGTTAGTTGACATTCAAGCGTAGTGTTCAGTTAAGACTTCTTTCTACTAGTTCTAATGATCAAGAAAGTTTTTTAGTCTAAGATGGGTTATAAAACTTTTTGTGTTTTTTAAGTTACCGTTTTGACTAAAAGCTTTCTTTAATTTTTGGAAAAGTTTTATACAATATATAATTTTAAAAAGATTTCACTGATATTCTAAAATAACCAATTTTATTTCTAAAAGCTTACAATTAAAGCTAAAATTATTGAGCTTTTCAAAGCTTTTGTAATTATTTGCATTATTTTCGAATTGCCTTAAAACTACTTTTTAATTCAATGTACAAAAGCTTTAACAATTTTAAACTTTTAACTGTGTATTAAGCTCACATATATAGTTATTTGGTAAAAATTTGTATAAACTTGTAGTAAGTGAAGTTTTTTACACCCGCATAAAAATGCTTTAAGCTTAATTTTTTTACACTCAATATAAGCTTTACACGTAAAGTTTTATAAAACTTAAGACCATTAAATTTCATTAAATTTCGACTTTTGTTGATAAATGTTTAACTTCAATAAAGCTTTTTACAGTTCATTCTAATTTTTCACACGGACGCATGCTTATTTTGTTAAATACTTAAAGTGGAAAAAGTTAATTTTTAAACTACAAATTTAAATATTTTAACAAAACTTAGCTTTTTAGAAAGAATACAAAATTACTTTTCATTAACGATTAATTGTGAAATAATTTTATTAATTATTTCAACTTGAAAGAGCTTTTAACAGTAACAATTGTTATACACTACGATTTGTTTTAATAAATCTATCAAAATATTAAAGATGCTTTGGTTGAAACTTCTTAATTTATAAGGTAAAAAAACTCAATATTTTCATTATACAAATTTTTCCTCATGCTTTTAGCATCAGTTAATTCAATTTACTTTAAGTAAAAGTTTTATTAAATGATGAAGTGAACTCACCAAATTGTAAACATGAAAACTTTATCTTTAATCAAAGCTCAAATAATGACGCAGCCATTTGATTTTAAAATTTAGATCGTTGCCAAACTTATTACACTTCATCAAAGTAAACCTTTCGGCAATTTTTGGACATCGATTTACAGTAGAGCCATGTATATTCAGTAAAGTTATAGGTGCTTTTACAGTAAAGTTACAAATATAAGCTTTTGTTATTATTTGCATTATTCCTTGTGTTTGAGTTGTAACTGAAAAGCGATTAATATTGGTCTTAAAATCATTTATTTTTTGATTGCACAAAAACTTTACAAATTTAAGATTTTAAAATGCGTATTAAGCTAAGAAATCGCTCAGAATTGCTTGGTAAAAGTTTGTATATAATAGTAATTCAAGAAGCTTTTTCCAGTTTAACATTTGTGGAATAATATGTCATAATAACTAATGGTTTAAGTTTTATACTTACACTTAATATAAGCTTTACACGAAAAGCTCTAAAAAATTTCATACATATCGAACACTTTATTTGTAAAACTCTTTAATGATGAAATTTAAACTTTAATAAGGTTTATGATAATTTATATTGCTTGCAACAACTGTACATACTAAAAGACAGGGAAGACTGTTTATTATGGATGCTTTTAGTTACCAAAAGTTTTGAAACTATATTTAAAGCGGTAACCTAACCAAAGTAGAATTAGCACTTTGTAGGCAAGTGAATGATTAAAAAGCTTTTAAATGGGTTTCTTAGTTCTTACCAAAAGAATATTGAATCCATAAAATTTAACTTTTCGACATTTTGGGCTAAAAAGCTGTAATAAAAATGTATGAATCTTTTTATAAATTGGTTGTTGCGATTAATGAACATTTACAACTTTTGTATTTAAAGCTTTTATACAATCATAAATTTTAATATTTTACTAAACTTAGCTTTTCAGAAGGAACATACAATTTTTAAATTACAAAATTATTTAATGATATTTTAATTTGCAAAAGCTTTTAACAGTAAGATTTATGACTTATATAGTTTTTAACTTTCAAGCCAACCACACCTTAAAAAGTAAAATAATAGTTAATTTCCTTTAGTAAAAAGTTCAACACATAATTCTTTAAAAAAAAGTTCTGTGAACAGTAGTATATTTAAAATATCGTTTTTAAAACTAAAATAAGACTACTTCACAACTTCTTTTATTAAAATACTTTATTTTAAATTAAAACTCATTGTTAAAATAAAATAGCCGACTAAGGGGATGTGAAGCGATTTTTATTATAGTTCTAACTACAGGCCTTAGCCTCTCTATCTTAACTGCTACTTGCTACGTCCACGCCGAGTCGGTGTTAACTCGAACACTCTAGCAGAATCTTTTGGAGAGAATCTCTCGGGAAGCTAAGCCAGAAGGGGTCCGAAGGTCACTTGTAATCAATGCATTTAAGAGCTATGTGATATTTAATTCCAGAAAGGTCTGTTCTCATATTGAACGGCTGTTTGATTAGCGTTTGTACCTCAGAAGAAGCGGCTGCCTCAACACTCAACGGAAATAAATTTTACCAAAGGCTCTAGGAGAAAAAAACTTCAAAAGGAAATCACAAAATAACGTAATATGGACACAAGTCACAACAAATAATGAAAATATTACCACAGGTAGTATACTAGAAACAGTTAATCCGCTCTTTTCTACAGAAAAGGTCGGCTCCATGGATTCTAGGAGGAGCCACATATTACGTCAACAAACATTCCATAGAAGTGGCCTAACACCTCGGTCACCAGTAAGGAATATGCAATTCAGCTACAAATCGCCATCCTGCGAAACACTGCCTGAAAAATCTACATTCACAGTAAATAATGACGGTCTACTGCAAAGCTCGAGCAACTCGCAAAAACCATTGGAAAACTAAATAATGATTTACCGAATTAAGAAGAGAAAATCATACTTTGAAAAACGACAAAATAAATGATGAAGCAGAGACCACGATATTAAATAAAAATCCTTTCCAACCGCTCAGCATGGAAGACCAGTTCTGTACTGATGAAAGTGAACTAGAAATCAATTGGATTATCTAACGAAAAAAAAGGATAAACAAAAAGCGAGAAAAGGAACATCAGCAACCAAAAGTAAGGCTGAGTCATCACTAAAGTTGAACCAACACCAGCAAATTTTGTCGATCCTAATAAACAATAGTTTCAAAAGAATATTTCCACTTAAGTGGTATCACTAAATAATAACCACCTGGAAAATAAACACGACAGAGCCTGAAGATTATAAAGCTATCGCTACTAAATTAAACACCAAATGGTTTGAATGGTATACGTATGAGGATAAAAATGATCGCCCCATCAAAATAATGGCAAGCGGGCATCACCAATCTTGTTCAAAAGAATACATTATGGAAGAACTAACAAGTAAAGGTCGTAAAATTAAAGACGCAGTCAATATCATCAAAAAAAAAAAGTAGCAAAACGAGGACAGAAACACTGAAACTATTTGGTATCAGAAACTCATTTCACAAACTAATATATTAAATTGCGTGGGTATACTTTTTATCATGCGCTACATCGTGAGAATAAAGCTAGAAGAGCGTCAATTATTTTTTTTAAAGCCAATATCCAACAATGAAGCACTGAAAATTGAGAAAATGTCCATACAAGTCTAAACAATTAAAGTACATCTAAGTAAAACAAAAAAATATACTATCTCTGCGATATACTGTCCTAGATACAACCTCAAACCAGAAGAGAACATTACGTTCCTCAAAACACCTAGAAGTGAATTGTTAATTGGAGGCGAGTTTAATGCAAAAATATCTACTGGGGATCAGGTTAACAACAACTAAAAGGAAGAAGCTATTTGCAGCTGGTAAAAAGATAAAATGCGAAATCCACTCTGGCGGTATACGCCGACCTACTGGCCAACGGACATCAATAAGCTCTCAGATATTATAGACTTCCTTGTAACAAGAGGTATATCAGAGAATTATATTCATGTAGAAAATTACTCGGGTCTTTCATCGGAGCATTCGCCAGGTATAATGACGCTTAGCCAAACAATAATAAGAAAAGAGGTTAAACCCTAGTTAACAAATAACAAAACTAATTGGAATCTCTTTCAAACTCGTATACAGGAGAAAACTAATTTTCAACTACCAATACGTAATCCAGAGCAATTAGAAGCTGAAATAGACAAAACCATAGAAAATATACAAAGTGTCGCTTGGGATAGTACTCCTAGTCATATAATGAATACAAATCAAAACTTTACATTTCCCGAAAAAGTGGCAGAAATTATTAAAAATAAAAGAAAGCTCGTAAAAACTAGCAAAGAAATCGAACACCATTAATAAATAAAAAGCTTTAATAATCTGATAATCTGAAAAGACCCAACCTACTGGTCCTTCAATTAAAAACAACGATACCTGTGCTAGAAAACCCAAACAAAAAGCAGATCTGTTTGCGAATCATCTAGAGTAGACATTTCATCCATATGCAATACAATCTGCAGAGTAAGATATTACCCCAGCTGATATAATTGAAGAGCACGGAATAAAAGCTATAATACCGGATAAACTAAATTGGGAAATAAAGACTAACCTAAACGTTAAAATGTTGTGCAATATGAATGCAGCAATCCGATTAAGATACTTATAACAGTAATGATGATTCCAAAACCAAACAAACAGCCGAATGAAAATTCTTCATATAGGCCTATATTTCTGCTTCTAACGCTATCGAAATTGTCCGAAAAATACTTTTAAAAACTCTGAAACTAATAATAGAAGAAAGAAACCTTATTCCGTCACATTGATTTGGTTTCAGGGAAAAACACTCGACTATTGAACAAGTTCATAGAATTATACGGATGTAATTGAAAAATCACTTGAATCCAAACAAATATTCTCCGGGATATTTCTAGATGTGGCCCAAGCGTTTGATAAGGTATGCCTTCAAAACCGTACATTCAAACTGCGTCGGGATCTGCCAAAACAATTTATGAGCTATTGAAATCATATATTTCAGATGGATACCAACAAACTGCAGAAAGTCACAAACAGAATATGCAATTGGAAAAAAATAGCACATTAAAAGCTTCTGCTATATTAACAAATTCTGAAACCGGTATGGGGCTATGAGATACAACTCTGGGGTTGTGCTAAAAAAACTTCAAAATAATCCAACTGTTCCAAAATAAATTACTTGTGATTCATTGTAAATGCACCGTGGTATATTAAAAACGACAACCTTCATAGAGACATGAAAAAGGAGCTAAAAGGTAGGCGAGATCAGTTATCATGCAAAAACACTTTCAACGCCTGCATGGGCAAGCAAATCAGGATATACGTTGTATGATTACCAACATCACTATAACTAGAAGGTTACAAGAACCAAATCATTGGATCTAACCAGACGTAGATGACAGAATAACTGGATTATCCTGAGCTTAATTTCAATAAATGCATAATATGTAATATGCAACGTAAATTACTAAATGAGTGAAAAAAAAACAAATTGTTAAAATTTCTGTAAAGTTAATTACTTAGGCTATTTTACTTTTTCAACTTCTTTTGCAATTTTCTGACATTGTTTTACACTAAAAGCGTTTTAAAGTTTTTAATTTACAAAAAAATTAGTACACCATTTAACAATTAAAATAAGTTTAATTTATAGGCAAAAGCTAAGCTTTCACAAAAATGATATTATATAGCTACTTATATTTTAAAAATAGTTTTTAAAAAAATAAAGCTTTTTAATTTCTAGAAGTTTATTGGCAAACAATCTGAATAAACTAATAACTTAAAGACGCTTTCTGTAGTTCATATTATCATATTATCATATTGTCATCTTGTACTTTTTTTTTAATTGTTACGGTTAAGATTTAAAAATACGTTTAGTACGAAAATACATTAGGAATGAAGCTTTTACACTTTAAAAATGATTTTTGTCAATTAACCCATTTTTTAGCACCCGTAACGTTAAAGTTTCGAAAGTGTTTGACTAGAAAGCGCCAATAAACATTAATGGTGTTTTTTTTAATGTATTGCGGTTGTAGCAAATAAAATAAGTATATTTTAAGAAGCTTTTTAATGAAATACGATTTTTTGTGTTAGTATTTTTTTTTAATTTAAGCTTTTTTTGACTTTTTCAAATGTAAGCTTTTTATGACTTTTGACAGTTAAAATTAGAAACATTAAGCCTTGGTTACATGTCATTATGAGTTGTAGCTATAAATCCATACAAATTTGCCTGGAATTGGTTGTTGCAATTAAACCAGCTTTACTTTTATCGCTTTTTAAACATTTTTAAAAACATAAATTTAATTATTTGCAATCATCAAATCGAGAATAGAATAGCATATTAGAAATAGAATTACTGCGTATCGACATGGTTTCCTAGAAGGAAGGTCCACTATCACCAACTTGACTTTGCTAAGGCTTCCGACAAAATGGATCATAAAATTCTTATTCATAATTTTGGTTGAGCAATGTTTTTACAGGGCAGTTATTTGGGACTGATACTTTTTAAAATTTGCTTCAATAATGAAGTCAATTGTTTCAAGTTATGTAAACGTCTTTTATATGAAGATGACCTTATAGAACGTATGCAATATGGACTAAAATTAATGAAAATTAATACCGTTTTCCTGAACAAAAATGTCTGGTGGTTTCTTATGTTTTGCGTGTGCAATAAATTCGTAGACATTTTGCTATTTATGATCTAGGAGTAGTTTTCACAAATGACTTAAATTACAATAAGCATATTGATTACAATTAGCATAGCTAATTTTATGTATAATTAGCATAGCTGATTTTATGTTAGGTTTGATTAGAAGACATTGTGGCAAATTTCATGACTCTTTACATTTAAGGTTGTTTAAGCTCTTACTTAATTAGGTCAGTTTTAAAGATGCTTCTGATTTTTTAAATTTTTTTTTGACGACAAACTCTGATAGAAGACAACTTAGACAAATTCCCTTATTCAATTGTAGTGGTTACGTTCGTGAACCATATAAACATAGTTTTTTATTATTAAATTAGCAGTACTTTGTGCTGAAGCACGGACTCTCTTGTACTGTATACTTGCCAGAGATGTCCCTTGCTCAACACTTAATAGTCCTGAATGGATTGGAAACTTCTCAGTACTATTATAGCATGCTCAAAATGTTTTTTATACGAAAACATCGACACTATAATGACTTCTGTTTCCTTTAAAGCTTAGTGTAAAAATTTACTGTTTTTAATTAACTCCAGATAAGCTGTAACATTAAGGGTAGGATTGGGACAAGGATCTAGATTTAAATTTAAATTTAATACTTTCCGGGAAGCATTTGTACACCCTCTTTCAGTTATTTCCCTTTAATTAAAAGCTCTACTAATATCCGGATAAATAAAAGCTATGTAAAATATTTAATTTGCTGTCATTTTGAAGTAAACTAAAATTAGAAATTAGAAACTAGAAACGTGCTTTGATGTTGAGAAAAGTTGATATTTTTGCAAAAAAATATAACCAAAATGTCGTTCACTGTCTAGCAACATTTCAAAAATTATCATAGTCTTAATCGTGAAACTTTAACAAGTTAAGCTTTCATTAAATTAAATTCCAGTGATAAACAAATTGTTTTTACTATTTAAATTTATGATTCAGTCTTAATGATTCAGCTAGTATTTTAATTTAAAATTCATCAGATCGTCACTAAATTAATATTCTAAGATATATTTTGTCCAACAACTTAATAAAGCCAAAATCAACTTTGTGCTACAAAACTTCCTTTAATTATATACTTGCATATATACAAAACCATTAACCTCATTAACTCGATACCATGATATTTTAATTACAACGAAACCACTTATAACTAACAAGAATGAATCATTTTTTAATAGCTGCCAAACGTTTATTCTAAAATTTTTTAACACTGCAAATTCTGTTTCAAGATCTCGTATGCCCATTAAAATTAAAATAAAAACAATTGCTCATTAAATTTACAAAAGTAAATTAAAGTGACAATGAACTCACACGCGCACTCTTAAATATTCTCATCGTTCAAGAAATCGAACATAAAATTCAACATCCATCTTTTTAAAGTTTTTCTAATTCTAAAAGACATATATAAGATAAATAGTTAAGACGAATGAATAGAACATTAAATTCTAAAGATTTTTTAATTATTTCCGGATAAAAATGATTACGGCAAACGTCTATAGATTAGTTTAGTTCTGTGCTGCGATTTCGAAAATTAATCTACGTCAACAAATTTTTTTTATATACTATATGGTTTGTTGGTCATGTCTGACTCGTGTGACCCCTCAAATATTATTTTTATGTGTGTTTTCATGCGTGGTCTTTTTTATGTTATTTATTTTAACTCCTTTCAAATTTCGTTAGCTACATAGTTGCATTTATCCAAATTCAATTTGATTGCATTTCACCATTCTCAAACCACCATATACTTAACGTAATTTTTATGTTATTTATATCTACAATTTGTCGGTTGTTGTTATCGTTTTGGTCCGTTGTTGTACATTAATTTGTTAACCAAGCAAATTTATATTATGCTACGGTTACATCACCATTAACGCTTATATATGTATAATTTTAAGAAAGTCTTATGTGCTCGCTTTTTTTTATCTCAATTTATATTCGTTTGAAATTTTTATTTTATTTTGTTGAACCGAAATTCAAATAAATTTATAAGAAGTGCAAATTGAAACCAATCTTACAAAAAAAAAAATTATCTTAAAATATTTTTTGCTTCCAATTTTGTTGTTAAGTTGTTAAAAAAAATGTCTTGTAGAAATTACATAAAACTTGTTTATAAAGTTGAGTCGCGCGGTTTCGTTTACTCGCGTCTATAACGGAGCGTGTTTTTCTAGTTTTCTTCTAATACATAATTCAGACATCATTTTGTGTGTACATGTTAAATTACAAAAAAAAAAAATCTCTTACATACGCGTTCTTTTATTTTAAACACACGACATGATATGTATAAAGATACGCGATAGACAGTTGTTAGATTAAGCAATTAGGATGAAGAAGTGAAAAAGTCACTGTACCATTTACAAGATTTTAGTCATAATTAACTATAGCAATAAGTACAACAAAAAATCGGTATAAAATCGGCTCACACATTATTTGAGTACGGTGCAAACAAGTACTCGTAACAGGTGATCAGGTATATTGTATAATACTACCGTCATTATATCACCCTAAAAATCATTTAACTAAATTTCACATAAAAAAAATTGCAGACGGTCACTAGACCATAACATTGTAGACAAAAAGTAAATTTTCAATTATTTAGTTGCATTACAATTAAATGAAAATACAAAAGAGCAATTGAATGAACTAATCCTTTGTTATGGTTATTTCCCACGAAAGTGAAATTAATTAGACATCGAGTGTTTTATAAGTAATGGTTTTAAAGCAGTTCTCAGGATTTTTTTTTTAATTTATCATATTTTAAAATCGAATCGTCTAAACCTAAGCCTAAGTTCAAGAATACTTCGAGTTCCGACTGAACCTAACAGTATATAAAAATATATTGTAATAGTAATACTATTGGCTAGTTGCGCTTACCTAATCTACCATTAATATACAAGCGTCGATAAAGTAGGTTTACATTTAAGACTAAGTTTAAGTCCAAGTTATGGTTTAATTTAAACTCTAACTCAATTTAGTCTATGATTAAGTCTAGAATTAACTGTAACATTAGGTGTAGGATAGAGACTTAAGTCTTGGTTTACGTTTAAATCGAATAGTTTTGAAACACTAAAGGGAATCGCTAATCGCGATCAACCTAGTCGCGTTCGGCTAATCTACGAAATTTAAGTCTATGTTTAAGTCCCTAAAAACAATAAAAACTTGTTTCAATCTAAGCCTTATTTTAAAATTACTTCGAATTTTCGACTTAAGCTTAGTATAAGTTAAAGTTTATGTTTAGTTCTAAGTTTAAAACTAAGTCTAAGTCTAAGTCTAATTCTAAGTCTACGTCTACGTTTAAATGTAGGCTAAAGTATACGGCTATGAATAGGTCTATGATTAAGTCTATGATTAAGTCAATAATTAAATCTATGATTAACTTTAACATGAAGCCTAGGATTAATTTTAACACTAATAACGGTTGTTTTTCTCAGCAATAAATGGTTGGTTTACATTTTATATAAGTACAGTCAAATTATAATAGTATAATAATAGTCAAATAGTATTATAATAGTCAAATTATAATAGTAAAAGTCAAAGTCTTTGATTAAGCCTATAATAAGTACTCGTATATTATTAAGTCTAAGGTTACCCTCCTCTAACAATGAGTCTATAATTAAATATTGAATAAAGTCTATGATTGAGACTAGAATTAAGTTTATGATTAAGTCTCGGATTGAGACTAGGATCAGTTCTACGATTAAGTTCATGATGAAATTTAAATCTAATACTTTTGACATTCTAGAGATTAGTTAATATCGATTAATTATTCGCACTTAGCTAATCTACCATAATAATACACAAACGTTGACACAATAGAAAGTTTAACTCTAAGTTTAAGTCAAGTTTTAAGTCAAAGTTTAAGTCTAAGTTTGAGTCTAAGTTTAAGTTTAAGTTTAATTCTAAGTTTAAGTATAAGCTTCAGTTTAAGTTTAAGTTAATCTCGTTTAATTATTCGCACTTAGCTAATCTACTATGATAATACACAAACGTTGACATAATAGAAAGTTTAGCTCTAAGTTTAAATCAACGTTTAAGTCCAAGTTTAAGTCTAAGTTTAAGGTTAAGTCTAAGTTTAAGTCTATGATAAAGTTTAAGTTTAAGTATAAGTTTTAGTCTAAGTTTAAGTATAAGCTTCAGTGTAAGATTCGCACTTAGCTAATCTACCTTAATAATACACAAACGTTGGCACAATAGAAAGTTTAACAATAAGTTTAAGTCAAGTTTTAAGTCTCAGTTTAACTTTAAGTTTGTGTCTAAGTTTAACTTTAAGTTTAAGTCTAAGTTTAAGACTAAGTTTAAGTTTAAGTTTAAGTGTAAGTCTAAGTTTAAGTGTAAGTTTAAGTATAAATTTAAGTATACTTTTAAGTCTAAGTTTAAGTATAAGCTTCAGTTTAAGATTAAGTTAATCTCGTTTAATTATTCGCACTTAGCTAATCTACCATAATAATACACAAACGTTGACACAATAGAAAGTTTACCTCTAAGGTTAAGTCAACGTTTAAGTCTAAGTTTAAGCTTAAGTTTAAGTCTAAATTTAAGTCTAACTTTAAGTCTAAATTTAAGTCTAAGTTTAAGTTTAAGTTTAAGTCTAAGTTTAAGTCTAAGTTTAAGTCTAAGTTTAAGTTTAGGTTTAAGTCTAAGTTTAAGCCTGTTGACTCTAACTTTGCGTCTAAGTTTAAGTTTAAGTTTTAGTCTAAGTTTAAGTTTAAGTTTAAGTCTAAGTTTAAGTATAAGCTTCAGTTTTTAAGTTTAAAATTCTAAGTTTATGTCAATGTTTAAGTCTAAGTTTAAGTCTAATTTTAAGTCTAAGTTTAAGTTTAGGTTTAAGTCTAAGTTGATGTCTGTTGACTCTAAGTTTGAGTTTAAGTTTAAGTTTAAGTTTAAGTTTAAGTTTAAGTTTAAGTTTAAGTTTAAGTTTAAGTTTAAGTTTAAGTTTAAGTTTAAGTTTAAGTTTAAGTTTAAGTTTAAGTTTAAGTTTAAGTTTAAGTTTAAGTTTAAGTTTAAGTTTAAGTTTAAGTTTAAGTTTAAGTTTAAGTTTAAGTTTAAGTTTAAGTTTAAGTTTAAGTTTAAGTTTAAGTTTAAGTTTAAGTTTAAGTTTAAGTTTAAGTTTAAGTTTAAGTTTAAGTTTAAGTTTAAGTTTAAGTTTAAGTTTAAGTTTAAGTTTAAGTTTAAGTTTAAGTTTAAGTTTAAGTTTAAGTTTAAGTCTAAGTCTAAGTCTAAGTCTAAGTCTAAGTCTAAGTCTAAGTCTAATTCTAAGTCTACGTCTACGTTTAAATGTAGGCTAAAGTATACGGCTATGAATAGGTCTATGATTAAGTCTATGATTAAGTCAATAATTAAATCTATGATTAACTTTAACATGAAGCCTAGGATTAATTTTAACACTAATAACGGTTGTTTTTCTCAGCAATAAATGGTTGGTTTACATTTTATATAAGTACAGTCAAATTATAATAGTATAATAATAGTCAAATAGTATTATAATAGTCAAATTATAATAGTAAAAGTCAAAGTCTTTGATTAAGCCTATAATAAGTACTCGTATATTATTAAGTCTAAGGTTACCCTCCTCTAACAATGAGTCTATAATTAAATATTGAATAAAGTCTATGATTGAGACTAGAATTAAGTTTATGATTAAGTCTCGGATTGAGACTAGGATCAGTTCTACGATTAAGTTCATGATGAAATTTAAATCTAATACTTTTGACATTCTAGAGATTAGTTAATATCGATTAATTATTCGCACTTAGCTAATCTACCATAATAATACACAAACGTTGACACAATAGAAAGTTTAACTCTAAGTTTAAGTCAAGTTTTAAGTCAAAGTTTAAGTCTAAGTTTGAGTCTAAGTTTAAGTTTAAGTTTAATTCTAAGTTTAAGTATAAGCTTCAGTTTAAGTTTAAGTTAATCTCGTTTAATTATTCGCACTTAGCTAATCTACTATGATAATACACAAACGTTGACATAATAGAAAGTTTAGCTCTAAGTTTAAATCAACGTTTAAGTCCAAGTTTAAGTCTAAGTTTAAGGTTAAGTCTAAGTTTAAGTCTATGATAAAGTTTAAGTTTAAGTATAAGTTTTAGTCTAAGTTTAAGTATAAGCTTCAGTGTAAGATTCGCACTTAGCTAATCTACCTTAATAATACACAAACGTTGGCACAATAGAAAGTTTAACAATAAGTTTAAGTCAAGTTTTAAGTCTCAGTTTAACTTTAAGTTTGTGTCTAAGTTTAACTTTAAGTTTAAGTCTAAGTTTAAGACTAAGTTTAAGTTTAAGTTTAAGTGTAAGTCTAAGTTTAAGTGTAAGTTTAAGTATAAATTTAAGTATACTTTTAAGTCTAAGTTTAAGTATAAGCTTCAGTTTAAGATTAAGTTAATCTCGTTTAATTATTCGCACTTAGCTAATCTACCATAATAATACACAAACGTTGACACAATAGAAAGTTTACCTCTAAGGTTAAGTCAACGTTTAAGTCTAAGTTTAAGCTTAAGTTTAAGTCTAAATTTAAGTCTAACTTTAAGTCTAAATTTAAGTCTAAGTTTAAGTTTAAGTTTAAGTCTAAGTTTAAGTCTAAGTTTAAGTCTAAGTTTAAGTTTAGGTTTAAGTCTAAGTTTAAGCCTGTTGACTCTAACTTTGCGTCTAAGTTTAAGTTTAAGTTTTAGTCTAAGTTTAAGTTTAAGTTTAAGTCTAAGTTTAAGTATAAGCTTCAGTTTTTAAGTTTAAAATTCTAAGTTTATGTCAATGTTTAAGTCTAAGTTTAAGTCTAATTTTAAGTCTAAGTTTAAGTTTAGGTTTAAGTCTAAGTTGATGTCTGTTGACTCTAAGTTTGAGTTTAAGTTTAAGTTTAAGTTTAAGTTTAAGTTTAAGTTTAAGTTTAAGTTTAAGTTTAAGTTTAAGTTTAAGTTTAAGTTTAAGTTTAAGTTTAAGTTTAAGTTTAAGTTTAAGTTTAAGTTTAAGTTTAAGTTTAAGTTTAAGTTTAAGTTTAAGTTTAAGTTTAAGTTTAAGTTTAAGTTTAAGTTTAAGTTTAAGTTTAAGTTTAAGTTTAAGTTTAAGTTTAAGTTTAAGTTTAAGTTTAAGTTTAAGTTTAAGTTTAAGTTTAAGTTTAAGTTTAAGTTTAAGTTTAAGTTTAAGTTTAAGTTTAAGTTTAAGTTTAAGTTTAAGTTTAAGTTTAAGTTTAAGTTTAAGTTTAAGTTTAAGTTTAAGTCTTAGTTTAAGTATAAGCTTCAGTTTAAGTTTAAAATTCTAAGTTTAAATCAACGTTTAAGTCTAAGTTTAAGTCTTAGTTTAAGTTTAAGTTTGGGTCTAAGTTTAAGTCTAAGTTTAAGTGTAAGTTTAAGTAGTTTAATTCTAAGTTTAAGTATAAGTTTCAGTTTAAGTTTAATTCTAACACTATGTCTATTACTAATGATAGAGATCTTTAATTTAAATGAAACATTGGAGGTTATCGAGTGATTTTAAGCCCTAGAAGGTTAACCAAATTAGTAGGAGTAAAGTAATAATGACGATAATATTTACGACGTATTCGACAAATCATTAGCTTCTTGCAGTATTAAATTTTACGACTGGCATAAACATAAGCTTTTTTATACCAACGACTAGTGCTGGATGTCTTACTCAGCAATAGATAGTTGGTTCATATTGTAAATAAGTTCAACTAACGTGCAAATTTATCTGGGTTGAAGTTATTTTATTTATTTTATTAAAGCCTCACAGAATTAAATTTTCAGCCTTTCTAAAATAACATTCGAGAGACTATTTATTTTTTCCTTAGTAAAATTACGGGAGCTTAATTCATTTGAATCTTTCTTGAGATTATTATTGGCATAATTTGAGAATCGGTTAGCAATCAGTATAAATAGAATTCAAAACACATTTAATGGTTAGATCAGGGGCATTATTGGTGATTTGTATCCTAACAAAGTCTCTACAAATTATTGAAAATGATTTACTCCATGGAGTTTGACTATGCCCACATAAAGTTAAATAGTTGCTTGTACTTCATATGTGGATTGAGACAGTTCAAAAGCTGCGCTAAGGTACGAGAAATCAAGGCTCAAGAAATTTATCTCACAGCTGTAAACTTTGTATTTCCACCTGCAGCTTAATCAAAACCATCTTGTTCATGTCTAACTAAATACAAAAACGATTCGATGTTGCCGATATAACTGGACCGGCCTCCATTTATATCAGTAGGTTTCACCTGATCTCAGTTGTAATTCAAAGTTAATGTGATGACCGCATCAGGAAGTCCGAATTGGCGAAAAATCCACATTGCATTTTAAACTTAAGCGCTGACAGCAGTTTTTTGCAACATAATCAGCGACATCTTTAAGGTTTAAGTTGTTGGCCTCGACTTGGGAATATGAGCTAACGATCTAGCGATGTGTTATATTCGACAAAAGAGATCAAAGAAGCTCAGGATAGGTCAATGCTAAACCGTTTAAATGTACCTGCTTTTGAAACTGGACATTTTTTTGTTTCAGCAGCTGTTGAATATTATATCGGCGATTTTATCGTCGTTCTTTTATCGTAGTTCTCAACAAAAATTTAGTTTCAGATAGTCAATAGATAGTTTTGAGGTGGAAATTCGAATATTTCTGTCAACCATATACAACTAACGCAAAAGTGTATTTATTGTATACAAAGATATCAAAATATAACACGGATACGCAGACATACAACACACACACAAAATTCAAAACCAATTTAAATTGATTAAATCGCACGTTTCAATAATAGTCGATATCAACAACTCTGTTACCGTTGTACATTGCAATTAATTACTATTCTAGGCCATGTACAAAACGTAAAAAAAAACATTCTAAATTGCGCGCGCAAAAAAAATTATTGATCTTGAAAAATAATTAAATGTTGAAATATCTTTACTTATTTTTTCGATTTTAATCAATAGTTATTAAATTTCCTCATCTACAACGTAAAATCTGCACACAAAATCCAAGACGAGATACAAGACCACAAATTTTAATAGTTTTTTTTTTGTTTTGTGAAAATTGCAATATAAAATTAAATCTTTTTTTTTTGTAGCAAAAACAATAAAATAATTATTCAGATCAATAAACCAACAAAATAACCAAACAGCCAGCCAGCAACTTTTGAAAACTTTATACTACAGTAGATAATATAATGAAAATATTATTCTATATATTGTTGTTGTAATTGTTTTCATTTCAATCTTATATATAGATAACTTTTTTTTTTGCTTTTTTCGAATTGATATCAATTCGATCGTTTTCAAACATCCTACACACATTAATTTTGCAATAATAATAATAATAACAACAGCAATATATAAAAAAATAGTTTGTTGTTTCTTTCACTTAAAGAAAACTCATAACTTATAATCTTGTGTATGTTGTTGTAGTTGTTGCTGTTGTATTTTCTGCACAAATCAATTTACGTTGGTACAACAAGTAATCGTTGTACAATAATAATACATATATAAAAATATTATACGATAAGACTTTTGGGCCACCATGATATTTTTTTTTTATTTATTAGCAAGCATACTAAAATCGTATGCACAAACTAGAAATATATATATGTAAGTATGCATATGTTGGTACAACGACCATAGGTAAAATATGCTCGACTTATTTAAAACTTAAGTCAAAAACATTTTAAAAGAAACCAACAAACGAAATTTTAGACGGTTAGACATTAGGAATTAAAGTTTATTGATATTTTTTGTGCACTACTAAGCCCCATTACATACAACACACACACACACATAATATGCATATACATAAGCATAAGTAGAAAAAAAATTATTAACGCTTAATTTCCATTAATTATGCATATAACGGTAAAACGAACACCTTAACAACATAATACTTAAGTATGTTGCAAAATGAAATATGTATAAAAAATATTTTAAAAGTTCGATTTCGAGATATTTTTTTTTCAAGATTGATACGCCCCAAGGTGGAATGTGTAAATTAAGTGGTTTTGTTCGAATATGATGATAAATAATTTATCGCCGGTCAATCGATTGGCCGAAATGATTAACAATTCTAATTTTAAATCGACCGTTTATAATTTATGTATTTTGCAACTCAAATAATTTTTAAACGATCACTTGATCTATGAAATGGTAATATTAATCGGTTATATAATATGAGATCTTGTCTCAAGACCGCGATCTTGATATTTTTTATGATCATTATTTTGCTGTGTTTGATCATTTATTAAAATGGAACTTTTCGTACAAATCGAGTATATAGATAAAAAATCGAATCTGACGTTTTAGACATAATGTAGTAAACGCAGACAAGGTGTCTGTCTCGATTCTCAAATTGTGCACAGTATGGTTTTAACTTTTTTAAGTGATACGTTTTGACTGGGACAGATTTTGACTAGGCGACATTTATATATATATATATATATATATATATATATATATATATATATATATATATATATATATATATATATATATAAATATATATCAGATTAATAGTTTAAAAAAAATATTCCACAAAATCGAGGTGATGTCCAATATAATAAAGTAAGGTTGAACAAGTTTGTGAATAAACTTTGGGAATGTGTCAGAATGACCATCAAAACTACCAAATGCAATTTAAAAAATAAATTGGTTTTAGTTGATATGGTAAACGATAGATGGCATTCTCGGTAGTAATTTCAACATTAACCACAATTCACATATAAACACATATAAATAAATAAATACTAATAAAAATAAAAATTTAAATTATTAACACTAATTAAATCACCCTCAAATAAATAACATAATTTGGTCTACATAAATAAATTAAAACCTTGTTATCAATGAAACTACTAAAACTTTAATCAATAGTATGCTTTGATTTTTTATTTAAATGTTTATTAATTGTCACGATAAATCTAAGCAGACTCTGAAATATTACATTAATTAAAACTTTTGTTTTGTTGATTTATAAAATCACATTCAGTTAACGTTTCTCATTTTACGTTTAAAAAAAATATTTGGAGATCGTTAACAAATCGTACTAGAGACGTATTTTAATAATATTTTGTTAAATTTAAAAAATAATAATGTGAAATGAGTGGAATAGATCAAAATACATATAACATAATAAGCTATGAATATATCTATAAGAAATAGTATTGTTGGCATTGAGGAGATGGCTGAGATATCCGAAATAAACAAAGGTAAGCAAGCAAAATAATTTATCTGACCACTTATAATACAATACTCAAAGTTTTTCTGTGTACGTAACTGTGAGACTAGAGTAAAATAAAATATTCTAAGTACTAATCGTATACGTAAAATGTACAGGTGAACACATAACTGATAAGTTCACATATAGTGGATTTCAAAGATTGTTCAAAGCATTCAACAAATGCTTCACGAATGCTACCAAAAGCGAGGCAAGCTAAACATCAACATGAGAGCAAAAAATATCCTGGGTTTACTGCCTCAAATTGGAAATTATACGTTTACAAATAATCAAAGAACATAACTTCACCCAATAATAATTTATTTTCAAAGGATAAAATGACTCACCTGATGGGATTAATTGATGTTGCTGTTGTCGTGGTGGCAATAAAGAGAGGAGATGAAAGGGATCTCTACCAAGAGGGTATAAAGGCTATTCAGAATGGATAATCGTCATACTATTTAGAACAAACAGCATCGAAATTCAATGTAATAAGAACCGATACAAATTATAAATTTACAGACTGTCAAACTGACAGATTGATGATTTGTTTATATTATAAATAGCAGACATTCTAGAAAAAAAATAGCATTGTCGAAAACAAAAATTTGTACCTAACAGGCCATATAAACAGTGAAACCCAAGGGCTTTCATTGAACGGCTGTCATTTTCATGGAAACAAGCTGTGATTTAAATTCTGAACCAATTAAGATAAATCCAAATTCAAAATTTAGATATCGACTTATAACGGTCTTTGTGAATGTGTTAAAAAAATTGGGGAAAATAAATAATCGAGGAGGTATCTTTTAATAATAAATTTAAATTTGCTGTGTGAAAAAGTTACAATTTTGTCAGGTGTAAATCGTACAAGTTTCGTATTGGTTCACAATGGATGCATTCCACCATCACTGATACCACTACAGTCACTATATTTTAGTCACTATATAAATATTTGCTACGAAATGTATCGACATACGAACACCGATGGAAAAAATTACATTTAGCTCAATAGTTATATCGAATATAGCGGTTGCATTCAGTACTTAACGTGTTGATTTTACTCAACATGTTGCCAACAGTTGGCGGACCTGAATGCGCATAATAAAGGCCAACTATGATCTTAATTTTATTATTTTATAACTA
The DNA here is from genome assembly GCA_963556175.1 of Tipula confusa. NCBI lineage: Eukaryota > Metazoa > Arthropoda > Insecta > Diptera > Tipulidae > Tipula > Tipula confusa. The sequence continues at coordinate 195,325,802 of OY744475.1, read as the reverse complement.
ATCACAGCGATTTTGTCGAAATGAAGTTATAATTTTTGAACATCACTTGTCAAAATTTATAGACGGTCTCTATCTTGTTAAATTTTTAATTTATGGTTTGTGGTGAATTAAAAGTATTTTATGCAAATAGTGCTATTAATGGATAATAATGTGAGAGACACTATAACCCGATAGTAACACAAGTCGGATACTTTATTTTATATCATTTTCGACTATAATGGCACTTTATTAACAAATAAAAAATGATAGTGGCCAAATACACGAAAAATGAAAAAAATGCTCGAAGTTAGTGCAGCTTTTTTGAATAACTACCGATTGTTTTTAGCCCCAAATAAATTTTAAAATATTTTTTAGGGTTAAGGTTGATTTATCGAATTTTCCGCTTAGTATTCCTGCTATTTGATTTTAATTATCATACATTTTCACTAAATTATGAAATGAAAATGTAACTTTTTTTAGTTATTAGCTAAAGAAACTATGACTAGATACATAAAAATGAGCAGAAGAAAAATCTGCATTAATCACGGTGGCTTTTTTGGAATTTTTAATTAAGCGAAATAATTGCAAAAACTAATAAAATAACTATTTTGACAATAATGTCTGTGATAATATTTAGCCAATATTCCCTTAAATCTTTGATTATTTAGTTCTTTAAACTGTTAATAGATGACAGTTTAAATTATGAACCATTTTTTTTTGTCAATATGCACATAATATGCACATAACAAAAACTGTATAAAATTTAGTAAATAAAATCAAATTGTAGTGAATTATATTTTTATTTCATTCGTCAATAATTGAGTTTAGAAAATTACAACTCCATCTATCATAACTTAATTATATAAAAAAGTGTGAAATAAAATGACGTCATCTTGTGTATTTGGCCCTTAACGTGCCTTAACTCTAAATATAAACGCAACTTTTTTTTAAAAACATTTTTCGTGTTTTTCGTGCAAAGTGACCTTTGCATTTATTGTTTGTCACTATTGTAAATGAATAAGTTTTTCATAGTTGTGAATAAAAATTGCGGCATCTAACATTAAAATGGACGATTTGGATTTTTTAACTAAAACTAATGGAAAAGCAGAGTTAATTGTTTTAAACTAACTTCCCAAAAAGTCTGCTGATGTGTATTTACGCTCGTATGATAAGTTTATGGAGTGGAAGAAAAACAAAAAATTGACGAAAAATGCATTAGTGGATCGGTCACGTTGGTATACTTTAACAACCTTAAAAGTAAGTTCACTACATTTTTGAAAAAGAATTCTAGTGGATTCCGCCCAAAAAATCCAACATTTTCCAACCGAATGACATACGGTTTTTTATTAAATTTGTATCTGCTGCAGACGATACGAACTTCTTAGCTATAAAGGTAACAGATCACTAACAAACAAATGTATCAATTTTCCAGCATTATTTTTGTAGGTGATACTGGTTTTTTGGAGTATATGTGCAACTTGATCGGATGAATTGACCAAAGCTGATGTTAATATGATGTTGGAAAAGGAGATGTTTAAATTATAAAAAATCCAGAAACAAAAACAAATGGGATTCTTCGTCAATTACCAAAAGGGAAAATGCACATCTCAACCAATTGCAAGAAATACATTTTTAAGTACACCTAAACAAATTGCCAATTTTTTGAAACTTGAAAATGTCGACAATTACACGGGCCATAGTTTTCGGGCACATTTGCAACATTATTGGCACACAGTGGTGCTGATATACTAACCCTTAAACGCCACGGTGGATGGAAAAAAAAAGTTTGTAATCCGATTACAGATCAAATTTCTTATAAAAAACTCAATGCTTCAAGAGGATCAATCGAATGCAGTACATCCACATCAGGTATTTCAATACCGTTACAATCATATAAATTTTTTTTCAGTGACATCAACTTGCTTAACGTTGTCTCAATCAAATACAACCAACACAATACATTTGGAAGCAGATAATATAAATACTTAATGCCGAAAAAATTGTTCATGGGATGCAATTTAATAATTGCAGTGTAACGGTGAACTTCAATTTCAATAAATAAATTGAATTGCCACAATTTTACAATTGCCTCGACAGTCAAATTCTTAATGGTAAAGATACCAAAAACGCCTTTATTGGTATAGCTTTCTATTCTATAAAGTGCCTATTTCAGTTGAGAATGATAAAAAAAATATTTAACTTTAGCTGTCCAAATTTTTAACATATTTTTAACACCTTCTCAAAGACCATTAGTCTAATTTTTTGAAAAAACCTAATTTTAATTACTTAAGTAGTTTAGAAATTTTTTTATCAATGACCATCTTTTGCAAGTTATGATAATAAACAAGAATCTAAATTTGAAGCAAAATTTAGTGGTATTTTTCAAGGAGCGGTACGTTCTTCGTGCCTATGCAATCTAGCGAATGTAACTTTCGACAACTTTGACAAAAATGTCAATGAATATATTTTGTAAGCTACATTGGCATACTTTTCATCTCAACCCAAGAGAGCAGTCTATTGTTAAAAAGGTTACTCATTTTCTACATTTTTGTTCTGAAAGTAATGTGAGTGAAAACAAAAGAAAATCATAACCTCATTGAAGATTAAAATTAATTTTGTTATTTGGGATTGTTAAAAAGCGTTCAACTATCTTTACTATCGGGAAGTATTTTTTTAATTAAAAAATATCACAAAGCAAGTCTAGCACCCCTTCTCAAAAATGAACCTTTCATATATCTTGAAATGGCTTTCGGTAAAATTATATTATGTGTATGAGATGAATTCGCAAACACCAATATATCATACAAGTATACTTTGGTTCATGATTATTTACAATTTTAAGTAGCAAAGTTATCACCCTAATGTTAAAAATCCAAGGAGCAATCGAATATTTTTTCATAATATGGTGCCGACCGAACCCTTCGTCTTAGGCCAAAGATGTATCTGAAGCATGAATTAAAGAGACCGTTTTTAGTTTTGAAAATAATTTAGTACTAAATTTTGAGAACACAATATCACAATACAGCAGATTACTCAAAATTAATGACCTCACCAAAAGCATGCGAACTTTAGTCGGAGTAAAATTAACATTTCTCTAAAGCACCCTTAATCCATAAAGCATTCGCTGCATTATTGTATTTATATGAGTTGGCCAACCAAGATTACTTTCCATAATCAGAACCAACTTTAATGCTTAGCATAATCTAGTCAACATTATCACGACTACCCTTTTTAAAGAATAATTATTGCCTGCGTTTTCTTTACATTTAGAGACAATTGTTTTTCGGTTGACCAGGAAATTATATTGCTTATATCTTTATTCATACACGATATTTTGACATTTAAGATTGACATTTTGTCATTTTGTCCTAATCGTACTTCACAGAAAATTTGAATTTAACGAACTCCATATTAAGATCATCCGAGAGAAAGTTAGAGGCACTTACATCGCAATCCTTTAGCTTCATACCATAATTCTCTAGATTTTTCTAGACCTCCAAAGTTTTTTAGTATTTAAATTAGAGTTTAGCTTCTGAAGCAAAAACCTCCTTTTAACCATCCTATTGAATTCTTTTATATATTTCTTTTTCATCCTCATTACGAGTCCTTTTTAACTGTTTTAGCCAACATAACTAATTGTTTCTTATTTTTCATTTTATAAATATACCACAGAATCAGCTTATGGGCCAATTTAATCATCTGGAAAGGAGCATGATGATTCAACAAATAGTATAAGTTACAGAAAGTTAAACTTCTCATCAATTGATTGAAGCTCCTGTAGATATATCCAGTTCACATGAAGTACATCACTATAAAACTCAGGTATGTTACTGACTAAAATTAGATAATACATTCGAATATAAATCTAATCGCAAAAACCTGTACAAATTACACTCTATCTTTTAAACACGTTCAGCTCCTCCCAGCTTATTCGTTTTAATACAAGTAAGATACGCAATCATGAAATATTAAAATGACATCAGTATTTTGAAGATATTAAGACAAAGTCCATGCAATCAAAACATAGCTTAAGACATTCAATTTGTTAGGCTTCTCTCTTCTCCAAAGTCTATGCTGGAAATCGAATTTAATACAGATGTCATATAAATTGCGAAGATCTAAACATAATATATTGCAGTAACTAACGAACTAATAAGATGTCTTAATGCTAATAGACATATAAGCCGATAAGGTTAAATACCAACATAAATCAAAACACAAAAAAAAAGGAATCAAGAATTTTTTATGTCTTACCAATACCGAAAGAATGTTAAAATAAAAAGTCAAGAATACATTTGACGATATAAATCTTAAAATGGTCAACCTTTCCGTAAAATCAAAGTGTAAATCATGGAAGAATTTATTTTTTGTTAAATTTCAAAATTAAAATCATTATAAACTACCCTCATGAACTATTAGGCCATAAATCATTGCTATATGATGTGACAAAAGGAGTGTTTGCACGATGTCCTTGTTTTTTTTTATGTTCAGTGTTTTTGTAGACTTACACGCATATGAGTCTGTTTCATAAATACGAAGAAGCAAGAGTGACGATGAGGATATATGAGGATATAAATCATAATTGCTAGATTTTTAAAATTGAATAACAACGATTACAGGCAGATTAATTGAAATCCGATTGTGGCCGTTGTTGCTGGTATCATGGTGATTTCTGAAGGTATAATTGTACCTTGCTTAGCACGTATTCAAATTTTTTAAAAATTATAACTTTATCCTTTTTTTTTAGGTTAGAAAATAGAAAACAAACGTAATTTGACGTGGACAATAATTGTTGTTTCAAACACGGAACTTAAACAATCGCACCACAATGGTCAACGAACAAGGTTTTCAACTTTAAACCAATATATCCATTTCACATACTCTATATAAGTATGTAGACAGATAGATAGTTTATCTCGTTAATAGTTAGTATTCCATTTAAATTCAATTATAAATTTACAAAAAGTGCGATATAAATCTTATAATATTATATTATTACAAGGTCGACAAATATTTAATTTTTTTTTTGGCAAATTGAAAGTTGATTTGACATAAAATTCTCACCGCAAGTCATATAGAAAAAAAACTAACATCTTAAATGTGATCTAATGGGAATTTGCGTGATTTATATTCGTGTACGTGCTCGATTAATGCATTTCCATATTAAGTATACTGAACATGCGCAAACTGATCTATATAAATTTGTGTACTTAAATGTAATTTGATTTCGAAAAATTTCGATTAGTCAAAACCACAAAACGAAAATTATGTAAACGCAATCGACATAATTACACAAAAAAAAAGCAACATTAAAGTTAAAGGTTATGTTTATAAGATTCGAATACACCATATAATACAGTTAGTTTTATGTTTATATATATAGTTTGTCGTAATGGATATGGATACATTTAGTGAAAGTATAATATCTGTAATATTTTTTTGATTGATTGCACGATAACCTATCTATCAAGTGTATACTTAGTAACGATACTTATATATCGATTACAAAATTTATTTTGTTGTATCGAAACGATTCATATACCAAACACAACAACACAGTGGAATATGTAAAATTTTGATTTATTTTTTTGTATATATGCACCATACACTATCAGATTGTATATTGTTAATTAATGTTGTACTTTCTACGATCAGATGTGATCGTTTTACTTAGATAAGGTAAGATCCCAGCAGGTTATATACAAAACAAAAACTTTTAGATCTATCTGATTACGATCTTTATTAATTTTGATTAATTGTATACATATTTATGTGTACACAATCAACCTGATACTTTAGACCTACTCCGAACGATCGCATAACCTAGTGTTTTTTATTTTTAGAAATCGGGATCATGATCATGATATTTTTTTTAATTATATGGAGTCGTATGGTGTGCCAGTACTTTCTATGATCTTGTTTTAAAGTAAGGCATTTCCTTATTCGAATATGGTTTCACGCACATTTAAGGTAAATTCTTTGGATAAACTACAAAAAGTTAGGACAAATTAAATTATACTAGCACAACTCCGATGATTTGAAAACGAGCGTAATGTTGAAGAAATAGTAGGGAAAAAACATAAACCGGAAACCAACACATTAGATTACGTTTAATAATCATTCATTGGTGAAAAGCTATTTAAATGTGCCGCTTTAGCCGGTTTGGCTATTTTCGAACATACCAAAGGATATCTTTAGAATTCTACTCAAGGATGCCAACAAACGAAGTTAATAAAATAATTTCATAAACGCTATATATATATATATATATATATATATATATATATATATATATATATATATATATGTATATATATATATATATATATATATATATATATATATATATATATATATATATACATATATATATATATATATATATATATATATATATATATATATATATATATATATATATATATATATATATATATATATAGGGTGGGCCATCTATCGGTTTAAATTTGAACCACCGATTATTTCGAATCTGGCAATACTTATGTCATTCTATTCCGTCACAAAATTCAGTATATTATCTCCATACTGAAAGAAATAAATCGATTTACGCTTGAGCATCGTTGGGATTTATTGGAAATTTATTTCCAAAACAAAAACAATTGGTCGGAAATTGCACGAAAATGTCGTGCAAAATTTGGTCGCAGAGAAGGACCAACAGTCACCGGTATACGCAAGTTTATTGTTAAAGTTAGTGAAACAGGTTTCATTGTTGATGCGCCAAGATGTGAGCGTGCTCGTACAGTGCGTACATCCGAAAACATCGAAGCTGTGGCTGAGAGTGTGCGTAAGAATCCATCAACATTAACTCGTCAACGTTCTCAAGAATTGAACATTTCACGCACTAGTTTACGTCGAATTATGCGAAAAGATCTCGGTATAACGCCTTACAAAGTTCATTTTGTTCAAGAGTTGAAGCTGCATGACCATCCGCTTCGTTTTCACTTCGCTAGATGGGCCAACGAGAAACTGCACGATGATGTCGATTTTGCCAAAAAAATCATCTTTTCGGATGAAGCTCATTTTCATTTTGGTGGGTACGTTAATAAGCAAAATTACCGTATTTGGGGCTCAGAAAACCCACACGTGGTCTTACAAAAGCCAATGCACCCATTACGAGTGACTGTTTGGTGCGACTTGTGTAGTGGAGGCATCATTGGCCCATATTTCTTTGAAATTGAAGATGGCGCAACCATTACGGTGAATGAAGACACCTATCGCACCATATTAACCGAACGTTTAATTAGCCGAAATGGTGAAGTCAATTGGCAGCCAAGAAGCTGCGATTTAACACCATTGAGCTATTTTCTGTGGGGTGCCGTTAAAGACAAGTGTTATGCCGACAAACCAGAGACAACTGAGCATTTCAAGGCCAACATTCGTAATGCCATCGCTGAGATACGACCCCATAAACTCGAAAAAGTGCTCGAAAATTAGTCCGATCGAATGGGGTACTGTGATGCCAGCCGCGGCGGCAATATGAATTAAACAAAATTCTATCTCTAACCGGAACAATTGTACTTCATAACAAAAAACTAAATTTGGCTAAATTTCAAACCGTTTTTGTTTTATTGCATTTTTAAATTAAAACTTTTAAATGGCCCACCCGTTATATCCTATATAAATCCTGTTAGTGCAAATCCTTCTACATCTAACATAATCAACATAATGAAAATATATGATAATATAGATGTCACTGTTCATGAATTCAAATCATTTGGTCCAAATGCTATCGAACGTGATCCTTAGATCATATATTTATCAATGGAGAAACTAGACGACAAAACTAAACAACTTTGGAGATATGAAACTTCCGAAGTCGAATATCATTCCATAGATGATTTTTTGGCATTTTTAACTAAGCGAATGGATGCATTAGGAGGCTCTTATTCTAAGCATAGTCATAATACATGACATGTGCCTCCCTCGAGCAAATTACCCTGCTGTAAAATTTCTAAAATTATGAGATGCCAAAAATGCAATAAAAGGCATAATACATTGTTGCATTTTTCACACAGCTAGTCTTACATTCCAGCAAAAGTCTTACACCAGGCCATAACACCTGAACTTTCCTCATTACCGATCCAACAATCAAACACTTATTTATTTATTTCTGATCACACCAATGAGCCAATCAATTCCCAACCTATGACGATCAATCTTGAATAAACCCGACATTCTATATATATATACCATCTTCCAACGGCCATAATAGAAATTGAGGATAATTTTGGAAATTGGAGAAAATTCCGAGCGCTCCTGGACTCTGGTTCAACTCATTCATTTGTAACAGAATCCTGTACTAATTACCTAGAAATTGCTAGAACAACGGCATCCTTATCAGTAGATACATTAAATGACTCGTAAGCTGGATTGTCCAAAGGACTTTCTAACTTAAGGGTCAGATATTGCGTAAGATACTATTTGCTCCAAGATACCGACGCTACCGATTGACGATGATAAAACGTATTTCAAATCGCTCAATTCAATAGCTAACCCCGACTTCAATAAACCAAGTCATATTGAAAAATTGTCCATATGAATGGAACTCCAGTTGCGCACAACTCCAAATTTGGATGGGTTATTGGAGGAAGCTTTTAATTAGACGATCCAAAAACAACTACTGTTAGTTTATCAACTTCAATGCTTGCACAAGTAACTCAAGAATTCCGAGAGTGGTCAAGTTTCGAAAATTCCTTATAACGATTTTGGGAAACTGAGAAGATAATCACGCTGACATCGAGAAGATGTTCAGAAAAATTGTTATTAGCCCCAAGGATATATACTATAACCAATAGTACAGCCTCCGTCCCCTATCTAGCTACGCAAACACTCCATTTCCTTGCTGATAAGTTTGCTACCAAATTTTCAGCTGGAGCCTGTATTTTGAAACGCGATTTCTGTATGGACGATCTAATGTCTGGTGCAGATACGCCAGAAGCAACTCTGAAGCTACAGCATGATAGTGGTGACCTATGAAAGTGGTCGTCGCACCATCTCGTATTATTAGCAAACATTTAATCAGAAAATAGAGAACTTTAGTCCTGGCAAATAAGTGACGGATCCAATTATATATTTGTGCTCCGTATAAAATAAATATGTCCAAGATGAGTTCTTCTACCGCTTATGCTTACCTGAAGAGAACATCTTTACAAAGAGATCATTCCTTTCTGAGACTTCAAGAATTGTTGACCCATTAGATCTACTTGCTCCGGTAACTATTCACTTAAAAATATTATTGCAACTTCCTTGGCAAAAGCGAATTGGCTGGAATGGCGAGCTTCCTCAGGACATTGCACAAGAATGTTGTTTGATTCGAAACCAACTTAGTCAATTAAGAAACCTTTAACTACCCCGATTGATATATACGGCTATAGACTTAGAGCTCCATGGACGGCCATGGATTGTTACGAATTGGGGGAAGGCTGGAATTCGCAGAAATACTTTATGATATAAAACATCCGATAGTTCTGCCTATCAATCATGTTATTATTGGGAAACTATAGTTGTGAGGGAGTTGCATGTTAAACATTTACATGCTGAACCAAAATTATTACTGACCATCATCAAGCAAAGATTCTTGATTCAACGAGCTAAAGCCTTTATACGTTGAATTACTTACTCATCCATGTCTGTTGTAGGTACCGCGCCGCAATTCAGCAGCAATTAATGGGCTAGGTACCATACCGAATAATTACTCCAGCACGAGCATTTCTACAGACCAGTATTGATTTGGCTGGTCCATACAATTTCTACTCTCAGAATTGTAGTCTCAATATTTGGTGCAGGCAACTCGAGCTAACATATTGAACTGATGCAAGATAACGCAAGCCATTGGCATTTCATTCCTCCTGCGGCACCTACCTTCGGTGGCTTATGGGAAGCAGCCGTCAAGCCTATGAAATATCACCTTAATCGTGTAATTGGAGAATCCATTCTTACCTACGAAGAATTCCTGACCGTGATTAAAGAAATCGAGGCGCTACTCAATTCCCGGCCTCTTGAAAATCTCCATGATGATAAAATTTTATCGTTTTAGCAGATGGTTGATCCAATCATTACTACAAGGATTCTGGAAAAGGTGCTCACTCGAAGGTATTATATTAAGAATTAATTGACTTGTAATTTGAGATTAAGATTAATTCAATCTATTACAGCCTACGGCTGAGAGCAATTAGCTCATTAATAGATTTTGTTTTCAGGGAACCTTTGCAGATTATAGATGAATGATGCCACACTAAAGGTGCTGATAAGATTGACAGAATGCAAAGCAGTTCAGTAAAATTGCTAAAAATAGTTTAAATGTTGGCTACCGGGAAACCGGACCAATTCTGTTATTACTGACATCCCTAACCAACAAAAATTTACTAACTATTGGTCGCCAAGGTGTTTGGAACCGGGTCGATCTCAATTATTTAACTAATATCCTGCCTTATACTTCCAAGTATATGTAAACACGGGCGTACGGTGGGACCGGCCAACTCCGGGAGATCCTGCTTAATGCTTGGCCGTACATTCTAAATCAATCAAAATAAATCACTCAAGGTCACAGCAGTACTTCAAAACTCCACCTTTTAAGGGCATGAAAAGAACATAACAGATCAGACATGCCACTGACTGACGCATCAAAAGATGGCATTCGTAAATGGTAGTGTCATGTTAAGTGTTTTCCCGAATGGCTTTTATCGAATACTTTTCTTGTAAAATAGTAGCAGTATATTTCATTATGATTGGAAACTTCCATTTGTTTTGTGTACAATCTTTCTCCAGTGCTATATAAGCAATACTATACAAATAAAATCAAACGAATTCAAAAAACAAATGCAAACGTATAAAACGATAAAACAAATCAATTTTAAACATAAACAAAAGCAAAACATATTTACAAATAAGCGTGTCCATAAACGATGAAATATGTATGATTGAGACAATCTAATGGTGGCACCCCCAGTATTTTGAATATACCAATCCCTTGAAAATGTGTCACGATACCCTAAACATATATAATTAATAATATCGTAAAATCAGTTTGTAACTGTCCGATCTGTTCCGTTTCCAAAATTTGTTATCTTTTAATGGTACACACACACACAAACAAAATCAAATAGACATAACAATAAAATAAAATTATTCATTTATGTAAGTAATACACTGTCCAAACTATTATTATAGTTTCTCAAGATGCTTATCTTAATTTGATGTTCATTTATTTCGTTTTTTTTTAAGGTGATGATAATTAATTATTTTATCAAAATGAGGTAATTTATGTTGATAATTAAGCCTTTTATATTGTGGTTGTCAAAAAATTTATTGTTTGGCTAATTATCTAGATAATTAATTTTTACCTGCTAATTTTAAAAGTGACTATAAAATACGAGTAACAGGTAATTTAATTGTGGTGCATATTCACATCAAATTTCGATACTTAAGATTTTAGTTTAACTTCTCAAGGTATATGTTTGGTTTTGATTTTGAAGCATGAGATTTAAATTTTTTGTTTTATTTGACGTATATCGATTTTATCCATATTTTAACATAACAACAGAAAGTAAAAGGTATATTATGTTTGTAATATACTTAAGTAAGCATATTAGACGTGTGCGCTTGTAACCTCTTAACAGCGTCTTAAAGTGGAGTAAAGTTTTTGTATTTATATATGCATGGGAAAAATATTTGTTTGTTGTTGTCTAACCAAAAAAAAATGAATGTTTGCTGACATATTTGGTAATATAGTAACAGGGTTGCACTCATTTTGTCTCGACATATCTGATAAGGGGTCAAGTATTGAAAATGTTTAATATATACATTTAATTTACTCTTACCTGCGATCAGGTTTTGGGAGTAAAATTAGTTTAGTGCAAATTTTGTGTGAAATAAATGGAACATGACAACAGCAATAACCCAGTACCAAGAAGCCCTACTTTTTAATCGGACAAAAACAAAATGCACCTGATTTCTAATTCTTCTTACTATTCTAGTCTACTACACACCTTTTCGTGGAAGAGAAGTCCTATAAGTAGGCGGTACTTTCATACGGTGGTTGGGGTCTGTTCTACACGAACTAAAACTTAGAGGCAAGAGCTCCAGGATTTAACAGGTTATACATTGAGTTGGAAATAATTTTTATATTGGTTTTCCCATTCGATCCTGTCGAAATTTTGCAATAGATACAACGCAATGGGACAACTTGTCTGCAACTTTTTGATGCACTTGATAGATATTTATGGTTAATTGACTAGTGAAAATAAAATAATGGTTTAAGTTTTTAAGGCCAAGAAGTTGACAGTTTTTTTAAAAAGTAACTTCCTATGGTCATTATTGTAGTGCGCAATTAGCCGGTAGTTACAATATGATGATACGCTGTATCGGACAAAAACGTTGTAATTTGGCTCCGAATGGCATTTGCATTTTTTAGCAGTGTGACGGTACCCTTAGTCAATATTATAGTGAATTGTTGGCATGTCTGAGTTGCCGTTTTAAGCAGTCACTTGCAAATAAGGCATCCGAATTTAATCAAAATATTTAGTCAATTTTAGGACGATTCATTGCGGTACATATTAACTGCCATCCTATTACAGATCTTAAATACTAGATCAGTTTCAAAGACATCAATAAAATTAAACTGTAAACATTCAGCACAGGTGGCACCGAAAAAATTAATGTTATTTTCCCCAAATTTACGCGATTTTAACGCCAAATCGGGGTTGAAATTATGCGTAGAAGGAGTAAATATTAACTTTCGAAATTGACATTTACCTGCAACACATTAAGTGACTTTAAATATCATATCAGATCACCAAAACCTGATTTTACCTATTGGTGATAAAAGCATACGTTAGTTAGATTAAATATAGCTAGCAAAATAAGTGTTCCTAACTCTATGAATGCAGCTCGAATAAAACTCAAAATTAAGCGATAGTGTAATTGGACAATCGACTATAGGTGGACATACAATAATGTAGTTATCTGTATATATTCGATTTAATTAGCTAATAATAGCTTCAATTTTACAGTGCTGCCTTATCTGATTACTAAGTAACAAGAGTTTATAAATTTCTGAGTAACAAAAAAACCAGGATTAGTGTCAAATCGATGTTGTTAAATTTAGTCACGTTTCACGCGTCAATATGACTGCAAAAACTGATTTGCAAATTTCACCATGAGTCATGACATTAAAAATTATATATATATATATATATATATATATATATATATATATATATATATATATATATATATATATATATAACTAGACTGACATGCACTGATATATACATTGTAAAATGTATAAACTTATTATTAAAAAGTAATAAAAAATTATATTGAATAATTAAAATCATCTCAAATTATTTTATGATCCATCATTTGATTTTATTACAGTCAAACTGATAACTATTAAAAATGAATAAATCTTTGATGATTTCCTCTTAAACTTTAATTAAACTTTACTTTGTTAAAAATAGTAAACGACTTGTAGCAATTAGGAAACTAAATTTGGTAATCGCGAAACAGCATTTTGATAATCGCAAACCGATTTGATAGATCATGATTATACCCATACACATATTTCACAAATCCATTAAAATTTTACACAAGAAATAAAAAGTGCGCAAGATATCAATCTTAAGCACAAGGTTAATGTTTTATTAATTTCGGGTTGAATGAAAGTTAAATTATAATTGTAAATTCTCACAGAGTCCAAAAAACAAAAAAAAAATAAAAAATTAACATGAATTGATCTAAATGAAATTGGCACGATTTAAATAAAAATCGACTCATTCGATTAATGGAGTACCATATAAAGAACTCATGTTAGTATATATGAGTGATCAATTTATCTTCGGATACGATTTATAGCCATAGACAATTTTGTTGATGTATGGAAATGGTATATGATAACAGATCGTTTAATTATTTTAATGTTCGATATCCGGTTACAATGCGCCAACCGGAGTTTAGACTAGTTATAATCGCCATAATTTAATTTTATCAGATTATAAATTAAAAAGATTTAATCGATTATATAAAAGTGTTAATTAATTTTATTGCATTTCGTTAATAAATTTTATTGATTTAACTCGTCAACCTACTGAAGAAACCTAATCTTCAAAATGATCGTGTGATAACTAATTATTTGGTATATTCGATTATAAAATTTTGGACGGTGTCATTTTTGAGATCGTTACTGCTATCTTTGATTCTACAAGATGTTGCTCTGAAGTAGTCCACTTTTATCAAAAAATTAATCCCAATATGAATACTGAATATGAATACTTTGTTCGTTAAATAAAGATGAATACTTTCATCTTTATTTAACGAACAAAGCATATAAAATATATATATATATATATATATATATATATATATATATATATATATATATATATATATATATATAAATATGTATATATATATATATATATATATATATATATATATATATATATATATATATATATATATATATATATATATATGCGCTATTAAAACTCAAACGTACATCATGAATGCTTCAAATTTCTGTTGGCAAAAATAACTCAACAAAATTAAATCAAGTATGGCATGCGCCGAATAGTGTGACCACACTCCAACGGCTTAGAAATAAAAATCAATTTTGGTTTAGACAGAACTCAATAGATAGTGTAGTAACGGATTTAAAAATGTGCCTCCGGTTAACTGGAGACAAGTACATATTACTACTCGAGAAAACGGACAAAAATTTACAGATTTTTATCTAACAACAAAACTTGCTTTAAAAGCTGCCGGGATGTACTCTAAAGCAGTCATTTATAATTGTCTTCCTGTTTTAGAGTATTTGAAAAATAAGATCACTTAAATTGACACTTTTCTCAAACTCAAAAGATATTAAAAAAATATTATCAAATTTCACTCAAACTTTCAGAAGATTAGATATGCCACTTTTATTACTAAATAAATAAATAAATAAATAACAAATAAAACCCATACAACTTTTACTCAAATATTTTAAAATAATTATTTCAGTACCTTCCAAATCTCAAGTGAGGTCCAAATCTCAAGAGGTTTTACTCAAACTTTAAATGTTTTTGCCAAATCGTTAAGTCGAGTAAAATTTTGACGAACCATATAAATTAGCTTTACTATTTCACTCAAGTGGTTTTGTATATCAAAGAAATTGAAAATAGTTTTGATCACACTTATTATAGATGAGTATAATAGTTCGGTAGCTTAGTTCGGTAGCTAGAAAGATTCTATTAAATTGAGATTTGATTAAATATGCTGGTGAATGTTTAATTTTTTTTTTTATATCGAACTAAGTTTTAAAATTTTACTGGAACTTTTAAATGCTCAATAGCGTTGCATTTCAAATTCTGTTAAAATTCCGATTGACCAAATTCAGATTTTGTTATATCACTCAAATTTAGATTTACTCAAACTAAATTTTAAAATTTCACTCAAACTTTTACATCCTCGATTAAAGTGCATTTCAAAGTCAGTTAAAATGCCAATCGACTAAATTATGTTTTTACATATATCACTCAAATTAAGATATACTCAAACTAAGTTTTAAAATTTCACTCAAACTTTTAAACACTCGATTAAGTTGCATTTCAAATTCTGTTAATACGCCAATCGACATATCATCAATGATGACCTTCTTAATGTTGATTTCAATAGGCGAACTCAGTCTTATTAACACAATAAAGTTGCATTTGATTAAGCTTTTGAATCACTGACCAACGTTACTCAAATATTCAAAAAATATTTAACATTAAATTTGAAACATGTTTTAACTGTTAAATAATTTTTTTTATGAAAATGCGTGTTCTAGTTTTAGTTTAGTCAGTGAACGACTTAGGTAATCGATTATTTTAATTTTCCTTTTTCGCCATATTTCACTCAAACTTTAAATTGCTTTAACCGATGGGCACGTTAAAGTAATTAACTATATATAGAAGTTTTAAAACTGCACTTAATCTGCAACTTTGCTATATTGAGTCTTTTTATAATCTTACTGTAAAAGTGTCGATCAACTAAACCATCAAATTTCACTTAAATATTTTGTATATGAAAGAACAGGTCTGATTTTAATTCAAACTTAACTTTTCTATTACTCTTTTATTTTAAAATTTTTCAAAATATATAGTTCGAAAATCAATTAAAGACATTTAATAAC
Organism: Tipula confusa; assembly: GCA_963556175.1. Taxonomy (NCBI): domain Eukaryota; kingdom Metazoa; phylum Arthropoda; class Insecta; order Diptera; family Tipulidae; genus Tipula; species Tipula confusa. Next base: position 195,309,649 of record OY744475.1, on the reverse strand, counting down.
TTTATAAATGTGCCTTTAAATACTAAAAAATAACTAAAATCCCACTCAATAGATAAATTTCTATAGCAAAGAATTTTTTTATCATAAGTCATGTAAAAAATCAGAGTTTAATTGCCAAATTCAAATATTTAACAAAAAATTGCATATTTTCCTAATTTCACTCGGACTTTAAAAATTACTTTAAGTCTTTAAGATACACTCAAATCTTAAATATATATACTAGCTAGCATTTTTTCGATGTATTTATGCAAAATTTTAGTAACTAAGTATCTATATTCAATATTAAAAATTCCACTCAAACTATAATTCGATATCTTTTTATGTCAAATGCTATTAAATGATAGATCGACTTTCACCATCGGTTTAAATATCTGGTCATTAAATCAAATTTAAATACAACGATTCGTTTTTTACAAATTTCACTAAAATATTAAAAATTACTAAAATCTTCAAATTCCCTCAAATTTTAAATTTCTTTTAAAAGATTAGAATTTTGATTCAAATTCCAACCAGAATCATATTATTTCACTCAAACCTTGATTCTTTACTTAAGCAATTCTTTCTTTACTCCTCTGAATCACGGGTTGAAATTTTTTTTAAAAAAACGTATTACTGCATTACTGCATCTATCAACTTATCCGAGGCGAACAGTAACCCTTAGTTGATGGTCAGCATTGCAGCAACTATACATAGATTATTTACGACCTGGAAGTAACAACATAGTAGAAGCAGACAAAACGCAACAACTGTTCAGATTAATACGATCTGGAGTGTTGATCTGAAGAAATGGCCCTTAAATCATACTCTACTAGAAGTAAGTATCGGTCTAGAACCAAGAACAACTTCAATAAAGTAATTGTCAACAACAAAAATGGAAAATGCTGTATAAAGAGCCTAAATTATTTAGACCATTGGGACGGCTATTTCTAACCTTGACGCAAGCCCAAAAAAAAAGATGCAATCCTTATGGATCTCTGGTGTATTCTAGGAGCAGAAACCACCAGATGGAGATGAATTTCAGAGGAGATGAAATTCTCAGCCAGATCAATTTTGATTTAAATTTAGTGGAAGGCTTAAATAGATTTTGTGTTGTTTCCGGGAGTAGTTTACGTAGCATGGGGGTTCGCCTATCAAAAATTGATTTCTGCAACGCACACAATCAAAATACTTCGCAGCATTACAAATGCTTCCAGGTACATCTGAAACACCCTCATACATTACGACCTCGGTATTTACAAAACAATTAGATCTTTATTAACAGCGGTGTTTTTGACCTCCATAGGAACAGGAGCAGCTACAACTCACTGACGGAAATAGGTTCAACTAAGCGTCTATATTAGACAGTTATGGATACAACAGTTACCATCGTAGCCCCAGATGGTGCTAACCTTATTTGAAGACTTATACATCAACAAACTAATTGTACATCAAGATTCTGCATCGGTAAGATTTGGGTTCAAGTCGTCTAGCTTTACTTGACAGATATTCGAAACAAAAATATTTAATCTACACAATGGCTGATGTTTCTGTATTACCACTTCATTTTTCCAAAATATTAAGTGAATTATCGATATTCAATTTATAGCAAATCATTTTTATGAAATTTCATAAAAGTCGATTTTTTTACCTCATTGGATCTGGTTAAAATATATCACCAGATACCTATTGAACATAAGGATGTACCCAATACATCTGTGATTTCAATACACTTCGGTTTATTTGAGTTTTTTAGCATGACGTTTGGACTCAAAAATGCGGCACAAACATTTCGAAGACTAATGTACTCGGTATTACGAGGATTGCCATACTATTTTGTTTATTTAGACGATATCATAATTGCGCCAAGTTCATGGGACCAACGAGCATATGTCACATTTAGATATGGATTTCCGATGATTATCAGTAGAGTCTGGATTCTAAACAGACTCTTTTTGTCATTCAGTCATTCAGCAATTCGTTGTTAACATAGGACAACCTTTAGTTTTTTACTCCGTATGACTTACTGGGGCTGAACAGCGCATATGACAGGTAGCCGCATATTTGGGTATTAAATATTTTACATTTTTGGACCGAGACAAAGAAGGCAACTTATTTGTTTAGCTCAACTCACTACTGATCTACAGCAAGTGTCTCAAATGACCATCAATTGACTGATTCTGATTTATTAGCTTTGATCAGAGATTAACTCGATTAAGACTCATTATTATTATATTTTAACTAGTGAATCTAGATTATTTATTCCTAATGAGTATCGTAAAGAAGTTTTCATTCCATTTCACGGACTTTCAAATCCCGGAGTTAAAGCATGAACCGAGCATGTGGTATGGCCATCCATACAAAAATAGACGTTTGAAAGATGACATACTTAAGCATGTATTGCGTGCTAAATATCTAAAGTTGGGAGACATACCAAATCGTTTACAGCCAAATACGGAAAGACACTACGGATAGTAAAAGACATAACAATACACAATGAGATTTCACAAAAAATTTTAAGAATAATTTTAGTGAGACCAGCAATTGCTTGTATGTTTTTCTTAGAATAGATTCTGTACTTTAACTGTCATACGCTGGTCCTTATTTAGTGGTAAAACAGCATGATACAAATTTTGACATGTTAATAAAAAACAAATCTGTTATAAATAGTTTCTATTGATAGGTTAAAACCATGTTTCGGAGTGAATTTGAAACCAGCACAAACAACTCTGAAAAATCTGGTGAGAAGAAACTAAACACTGCTAAAAACGTCTCATTTGCATCTCATCTTCATTGTTACCTAGTACTAGGAATCCTAATACCTGGATTGTCAAATTCTTTCAAAGTAAACAAAAAAGTTATCTCTAGATAAAGTCAATACATCGATTTACCGACAACGTCTGAGTTAACTCAATGCCAAGATACTTTAATTCTTTTGATCGTGTCAAATCCTCACAACCTTTATAATAATTAAATACAATATTTGACAAGGCACGTTAAAATGACATTATTATAGATTTATAAATTTATCATAGACCATAAATTTATTGCATTAATATCTCTCTGTAACTTGGCAGCATTAGTTATGCAGCGAATGGGAGAACATATTTTTAAGTCATCAACATAAATTAAACGGCGAGCAGATTTAATATAAACGGTAGAAAAATAAGTGACCCTAACAGGTGTGAACCTTGTTCCAAATGTTTTAATCTTCTTCACAACGAGACAGTAATTTATTGAGTCAAACGCTTTTCTATTACACAGTTTTACACAACTCCAAAATGTTTGCCTTACATTCTAGTGCAGGATGGCTGATATAGCGTGTCCTTGGTTTGATTGGCGATAGTATAAAGTAGGACCTTCAATCTTTAAAACTCATTACACGGAATATAAGTAACTTTAAAAACTACCAACTCAAGCTAAACATATTTTCGTCTCGCTAAATGAAAATTTTTATTTTTAATTAAGATGCGGTATGTTAATTTAATTTGCACCTAACTTAAATTAAAATCGGTCACTCGCATTTCTTAATACAAAAAAGTGTAGCAGTTAAGTAACCCAACCAATATACGGAAGTACAATTTATTCATAAATCTAGTGACGGTGCATAATGATTAAATCCTTTAGGCGGTAAAATAAAAAATAAAAAATCGAAACTAAACCGGTCACCCATAATTATTATGGCCGAAAGCATACAATATTTCTAAACATAAAAAATTCCAAAACTTACATTATTTTTCCAACATTCAATGCTACTTGCGTAATATAATCCAAATTTTTAAAAATTGTGTATAAATCCAAACCAAACGAATTTTATTTATTCCCTAACACACACACACACACAAAATCGTTGAACATAAATTTTGAATAAAATTGTGTCACTTTATCAATTTTTTTTTATTGCACTAAATTTCCACTTATAAACAATGCATACAGGTTAAAAAAAACACTGCACCAACAACAAACACTAAAACAACAACAAAAACAATATACACAAAATTTTATTTTGATGTCATCAACAAATTTTATGTTTCAAAAATAAATTGCAAATTTTGCATAAAAATTTTAAGGCACACACACATCACATTAAAAATTAAAGCATAAAATTCACTTCACTGTATTACATAAATAAATAAAAAAGCACAACAACAACAACTAAAAACATAGGTATAACAGGTGTTTTTTATTTTAACCGTTAGATTCACAATCACTCGAGGGACGATTTACGCACAAATTATTTTTAACCTAACAAAAAAAACCGAATTAAATTCACAAGCCTTTTTCACGAATAACTGTACACTGTACTGTGGTAAATCAATTTCACGAATCACGTTTCTTTACGAATCTACAGGATAAGGGTTGACGGTTGTCAAAATAAAATACATAAAAAAATTAAATTACGTTAACACTGACTAAACGAACAACGCAACAGTTAAATCTCGACTGAATTGAAAGCACATTACATACGGAAATTGAATATTGTGAACAACCAACAACAACAATAAAAAAATCTTGTTTTTTTTACCTTTTCTTTCTCCAACAGGTAAAAAGAGTAGATAGTATGTGTGTGTATAGAAAATAAAATACACCGTCGTGTGATGGTGGTCGGTCGATTAAAGATTAAAAAGTATAAATAACAAAAATAACTTTTCGTTTCTTGTCTGAAGGTTTAAATTTTAAAGCACGATGGCCGAACGAATATTAACCGATCGATGGACATCATCGATATATGGACACAGCAATATGTTAAAAATTATTACTGTTCAACTGTAAATCGAGTATTGTTGTTGTTGTTGTCATCTAAGCTTTTGGATGTTGGTTTTATATTTGTGTAAGATGATGATGTATGTTAGTGTGTGTGTGTGTGCTAAGAAATGGTTTTTGTTTGTTTAGTTTTTTTTTTGTCTTTTACTATTTCTTGTTTTGTTTTTGCTTTTCTTTTGAACCTGGCTCAGGTGGCTGTATATATTTTAACGTACAATACCACAGCAATATGCATAAATCAAATATGTAATAATGACAGTCGCGAGGTCAGAAACAGCATCATGACGTTAAATGCTTAAATTTTAACTACTTTGGGTGGTTTCGCTTGAATGACCGTTATAATTTAGGCGGCCAAACCATTGTTGCTATAATCTATGACTCCGCTATGACTCTACAACAGTAATCTAGTAATCTATGATTTTATACGCTGGTTATCCACATAATGTTTGCTGGATGGTATAAATATTTATAATATCGTTTCATAGATGTCTCTAGACACTGCCTATAAAAAACAAAACCTAAATCAAACTAATTAACTGTCTTATTACACTAGATACAGGAGCAACAAGAACAATCGTTCGCAGTGACCTAATAACACGCGGAAACCAGACTATTCGAAGATTAAGTTAACAAACTGCTACTCGTAAAAGTTCGGTTATCAAAGGCAAGAAATTAGTTTGGGTACGGATTAGTAAGTCTCATCATACTGAGTTGATAGCCGATATTGTGATAAGGCGATTTATATTAGACCATCGAGAAAAGTTGCTACCCAAAGAAGATACAGTGTTGTGGGGAGATTGGAGGAAGGTTTTCGATTACAAAGTTTGTGGTTTGCGGAATCAAGTGATGAAGTGAATAAAGTTAGAGGGAAGTCCTAGTATAATCAGATATCGACTTAAGTATACCAGCTCTAAATTGAACGGATCAGACAAAACCCATCAAGAAGAGGTCCTTTATCGAAAATGCGAGGAGGTATCCATAAAAGTGAAGTGTAAGAATCGAATCCGGGTGTACAAGCTAAGGAAAAACGGTAGCAGAAAAAAGTTGAAGATGGGCAGAACACCGAAACAGAAAGAGGCATGGTTATTCACCGGAACAACACAGGATCGCCGATACGTCAGTCACCGAGAAGGTAACCACCATTAGCAAAACAGACGGAGGTGGATATAATGAAAACTTAAATGAAAACGTCATGGGTTATTGAGTAATCGACCAGTCCTTGGAGCTCGCCAGTTGTAATGGTGGAAAAAATTCTGCAGCGATTATAGAAAGCTCAACACCATAATGAAGAAGGATAATTGTTCCTTAACAAGGATCGACGACACATTAGATCCACTAGCAGGATCACGAATATGTGCAACACTTAATTTGCAGAGCGGATATTGGCAGGTGGAAGTCGCAGGAAAGACTAGGCTTTTGAGTTTGCAGAAGAGCAGGAAAGCGTATGACAGAAGAGCAGGAAAGCCACGATTCTAAGATGAACATCATAAGGGAACCGCACACGGGAACGCCTAAGAGTAGATTGCAAGCATTGTGGTCGAGTGAAAGATAAAGAAAATTTCATCGACGTCAGTCATTTTGCGGATTGAGGATGGATGTCTAAAGCGAATTCAACAGAGTTCAAGTGGCCAGTCGACGCCACCGTTAATAGTGAGTTAATTTTAAATGAATGCCATGTAGGTACTAATGGTGGCCATCTAGAAATTAATAAAACGCTAGCCAAAATACGAGGAAGGTTTTACAAGAGGTTTTTAAAGAAGTCAAGCGTCAAAGTACAATGCGGCAGTACAACGTTGGGGCAACTTTCGAAAGGTTTACAATAAATGTTGCAGGACCGTTTCAACCAGTGACAGTGGAAATAAATATGTGCTGGTATTGCTACAGCAAGTGGTCGGAGTTATATCCAAATTCCAAATCAGGAGAGAGCAACTATCACGAATGCTTTGGTGAATAATTAGTTCAGTCAATTTGGGGTACCGATGGAGGACTGAACTACACCTTCGGTTACGAACGACACCTATGCATCCACACATTACTCAAACTAAAGAAAGATAACATTACTCAAACTAAAGAAATGAAATGCATTAGGGCACATTGCCAAGTCTTGCATTGTTAAAGAGCAAATTTGTGGCCATTGCTCAAAGGACAGACCACAAATCATATTCAAAGGAAGTGGAAGAAGCTAAGTGCACCAGCTGTAAAAAAGCTAACAAAGCCTTAGACCACTCTCTGAGAAGCAGAGTATACAACGCATACAAACCGGTCTTAAATTTAGTCATTCAGAAAACTGTTTAGTTCAACGTCACATAAACTGTCAATCCAGAATCGTTGGACTTGAAATTAGACAAAGCGGCAAGAGTTGCCATTAGTGGTGGTGATAATACAAAGGCTGCCATACTGTGACCTGCTCTACTTTTTAGTAGAAACCTTTTTTACTAATCGGAGAATATTGTTATGATTTCTCTAAAGTTAAACCTAGAGACATCTATGAAGTAATATTAGCATTAGCAAAAATTGAGCAAATACTAATTTTAACCATTTTGACATATGAACACACATGGATATGAGCTTCTATGTTTTATTATTGAAGACAATAAAGTTTATGTCACTGAAACCATAATTGACTTTTAGTAGACAAAGGTAATGTGAACATCTCGAATTTTGAGAACCGCATTTATTATCGTTGGTCACAGGATCACTAGTTTCAGAATCAATATACCTTTCATCTTGATCATCAAATATATCACCAAATTGCTAAATTAAAGCATTGTCTTTTGGAGTATTTTTGGTACCGTTACCATTACTTCTCTTGTTTAATGGAAACTAATGTTTCCCAACATCATGAGATCTTAAGCAAATACCTGGCAATTTTCGGTTATATTTTGTCAATTTTTGACAAATACTTGTCTTCCTCCGATCAATTGGTGCAGTGGTTAAAGCTGCGGCGTTTGAGACGAGAGGTACCGGGTTCGAATCCCAACGGGAGAGGGTTGCAAAAGGAAGTTTCCATTACCTGATTACGATCGATGATGACGATGAACACAACTATGACCCCCAGTTGTAGTGCAGAATCCATGGGCCGAACCATCGTCCAAATAAGTACAGGCTGGCATGGATTGCGCAGATCCCAACCTCATATTGCTTGTTTTAATACCTGGATGTGACAATTTGTGGTTTGTTGTCATGATGTGGTGATTCCGCCCTTACCAAATTAAAAATCTTTTTTCTTTATTACAATTCCGACTCGTTTGGTCGTCTTTTATTAACTGATTTCATTTTATCTGTTTTTTGCTCACACTCATCCGTGCGTTCAATAATGGAACTACGGATGAGTATGTTTTATACTACTTATCTTCCACCACTCTTTCATAGATGGCACTATTTAATTAACAATAATTTACAATAACAAATAATATGATCTAAGATGCGTTCATGGTTAATATTCTTACGGTGGCCGTAATAGTAGTGGTGCCGAAATTTACGTGCTATGTACGGCCGATTTTTTTTCGTTGATGTATCGCACCAGAGCATCCGACTGCTTCCTGGAATAGAAAACTGCTTGAAAATTAACGAAATTGTATTTCTTTGACGAATTTGAATAAATTCGTCGTCCATTTCTTGATCTTTGGATAATTCCTCGTAGTCGAATATTTTAATCAGCTGCTAGATTTTCTCGGTCACTGGTACATCGAATATCGGTGTTAATTGACCCACAAGTTCTAAATGGCGAATTTTCCGAGGGGAAATCCGAGTGTTAGTGGATTAGCTAATTTTGTAATGTCTGCGAATTCGGTTAATAGGTCGGCAAATGGCCATTGCGGATTAAACATCTTTATTTCTGCAGTTTGAAACTGGTGGGGATCACAAGCTGTCGATAATCTAGTAATATTATCTACCAGGTGACCTCCCTTCAAATCGATGAGTAAATCAAAGTTACGAATAAAATCGGCCCCAATAATTGGTATGGTGACGTCCACAATGTAAAATATCCATTCGAAATTTCGTCGTAAATTTAGTCCACTTTAAGTCGTTTTTCCATAAACATCAATCGTTGTTCCGTTTGCTGCAAACAGTTTATAGTCGAGTTTTTCTCTCGTTTGGCGTGGGCGTTAATACATATACATCTGCGCCCATATCACTAGAGTTTCAGTCTTTACTATAGCGTTTTATGTCGGCAGAGGCTACGACATTTATGCTCCTGTTTGCCAAATCGTTGATGGTACCAGCATTCTTCATTATGTTAGCTCCATGTTTCACTTCGCGTACGTGATGTAGAGCGTGATGAATTTACAAGTGCGAGTTCGCTCTCGTGACCACAATTTTCGAACTTGTCTAGATAATTCACCTACTTTGACATTTAATTTTTGATGATTCGTCTATTTCGTTCGCAAGTTTAACTTCGTTGACCGTACGAATCTGCATACCACAATTGCGTCTGCAATCTTAGTAAATTCATCCACAAAACCGGTGAACGCAGCTACGGTGGCACATGCGAGATCGGGCAAACTAGACCACATACCTTTAAATGCTATATTATTTATAGAATTACCGGCAACTCGGCTCATTTCATGAAAGAGGTGGGTAGGCTTCCGGTCGCCCAGTGGCATTTTGGATAATAACCGGTTGAGTCGTCACTGCTGGCTTTCAGTAAAATGTCTAATTACTTTTTCTTTGATATACATATTCGTATTTTCGAATATCCGGAGCGGCATTAATAATCCTGCGTAATTGTGGAAGCACTCTACTGTATTATGGAAGCACAATACGGATTCCAAGATGCATATTGGAAACTTCAGGAGATGAAAAATTCATCGAAATACATGGGCTTGCTGATATCAGCCAGCATGCTTACGGGCATGCTTATATCTATGGTCCATTGGTCCATTATCAAAACGACGACTTTTCCACGTTTGGAGTTAAATGCTGCGGTTTTATTCTGTAAATTATTAGAAAAACTCTTGAGTCAACGAAATTGGAACCCAGAGCTATTACATTGTGGACCGACTCGACGATTGTATTGTCTTGGTTTCAATTATCACCACGCCAGTTGAAAACTTATGTTTCCAATCGAGTCTGCGATATTCAAGAAATACCAGTTGATGTTAAATGGCTACTTCGAGTTGGTGGTAGGTTAACCAATAGTACCCTCTTGAACGAGAGGTTCATTTTTGACATGCAATCAAAACCCATGAAGTAAATATAAGACTTACGTGACCCTTTTCATATATGCTTCAGTACAAAGGTCGTGCATACTGAAATCGATTGATCCTAAGCCTTAATAATACATGCTTTAACTATATATAACCTGTATCCACACTTTTACTTTGCGCATCATCTCACTTTATTATATTTAAAGTCAACTTAGCCCATTCAATAACATCAAGCTGTGATGATGGCCATTGTATTCGATCAATCGAGATAATTCTATTTAATTCTTTACATGGGCTTTCCCCCATGTTTTGTTAAATGGTGTAATTGCTTAAGCTATCATAACATAGATGTCACTAGGTAACGCGTATAGAAATCGTAATAATTCTATTAAGATTCGAGCTGAGTCAACTCTACGATGACTCGACTGCATATATAGTGAAATGTTAGTTGATATCCAATCGACTACCGCAAGTATTTATAAGTATTTAAATGTGTGCCTTTGCTAAATTTTTACTACTCGTGTAGTTAAAATTTAGCAAAGATATACACCTAAGTACACACATACCATTTAAATATAACTGCTATTTTTATATCTAGAGACACCTATGTAATTATGGCATAAGTGAATAGTTTAAATAAAGTATCAAAAATTCGATAAATAGAGCACATTTGGGCTTACTATATTTTATTATGTAATCGGTGATGTTGCTATATTTTAGATTCGAGATAGCAAAATCAGACCGAACAATTGGTTACAGTTGCGGCAGTTAAGTCGGTGGGTCGCAGGTTCAAATAACAACGAGGAGGGTTAAAAAGAGATGTGTGTGTTTGCAGTGCGGCTACAATTTTCAATAATTTCTCAATCGTTTGAGACTGTGCAACCCCTTTTCATCCATGTAGCCCTTTCCATATATTATTTTCTTATGTTTTCCTTTCCCTTATTATTGATGGCCGAGTGCTTTACAATTTCTAATTCGCGTTTTTTATGCTCCAAATCTACTTTATAAATCCTTACGTTTTGATCTCATTCCGACAAGATGCGGTATATAACGGTAGCTAAGCGGGACAGTTGGTGGTATACAAATGTTGAATCCTGTAACTTTTCAATCCTCCGGGGTGGCAATAACTTCAGTTTGTGAAAATCTGAGACAAAATATGCTGGAATAATAGTTAACAGATAGTCGATCAATCTCCAGAAGTGTATGGGGGTCAGGGATCACATACGAAACTTACGTTTCAACCGTGGAGGTCTGATAAAAGAAGATGAGAAAGCACAATATCAGCATTTTGTTAGCAGTAGCATTATGAAAATCAACCATCGTTCTGTTGATGTAAGCGCTCTTCGGGAGGTATTTAAATCTTCTGTTTCAGTCAGCAACCCAGGCGACTCGAGGTATGATAAAAATTAAACCCAAAATGTTTTTGATGAGAAGTGTCGTCCTGCTGTATATAGCCTATAAAGAAGCGCGAATAAGTTTTACACTTGCACGGAAGAACGGAGCAGTCATTGCTAGGAGAACCGCTAAGCGAATGTGTAAACGGAAAAAGCGTGAATAAAGCTTTAAGTATACAATAATTAATATTAACAAATGAGAAATCCTGATCTCGTTTATGATATAAAGGACTGCAAGGACGCTGGCTCGGTCACGTTCATAAATTAAGTTTTAAATTGAAGAATTAAACTTTTAAATTAACGAAGCTGAACTTTTAAATTAAAGAATTTAACTTTTAAATTAACGAAGTAGAACTTTTAAATTAAAGAAATGAACTTTTAAATTAAAGAATTTAACTTTTAAGTTAATAAAGTTGAACTTTTAAATTAATGAAATAAACTTTTAAATTAAAGAAGTTCAACTTTTAAATTAAAGAATTTAACTTTTAAATCAACAAAGTAGAACTTTTAAATTAAAGAATTTAACGAAGTTGAACTTTTAAATTAAAGAATTAAACTTTTAAATTAACGAAGTTGAACTTTTAAATTAAAGAATTTAACTTTTAAATCAATGAAGTAGAACTTTTAAATTAAAGAATTTAACGAAGTTGAACTTTTAAGTTAAAGAATTAAACTTTTAAATCAATGAAGTAGAACTTTTAAATTAAAGAATTAAACTTTTAAATTAACGAAGTTGAACTTTTAAATTAAAGAATTTAACTTTTAAATCAACGAAGTTGACCTTTTATATTAAAGAATTTAACTTTTAAATCAACGAAGTTGAACTTTTAAATAAACGAAGTTTTACTTTTGAATTAAAGAATTTAACTTTTAAATTAACGAAGTTGAACTTTTAAATTAAAGAATTTAACTTTTAAATCAACGAAGTTGAACTTTTAAATAAACGAAGTTGCACTTTTGAATTAAAGAATTTAACTTTTAAATTAACGAAGTTGAACTTTTAAATTAAAGAAATGAACTTTTAAATTAAAGAATTTAACTTTTAATTAATGAAGTTGAACTTTTAAATTAATGAAATAAACTTTTAAATTAAAGAAGTTCAACTTTTAAATTAAAGAATTTAACTTTTAAATCAATGAAGTAGAACTTTTAAATTAAAGAATTTAACTTTTAAATCAACGAAGTTGAACTTTTAAATAAACGAAGTTGCATTTTTGAATTAAAGAATTTAACTTTTAAATTAACGAAGTTGAACTTTTAAATTAAAGAAATGAACTTTTAAATTAAAGAATTTAACTTTTAATTAATGAAGTTGAACTTTTAAATTAATGAAATAAACTTTTAAATTAAAGAAGTTCAACTTTTAAATTAAAGAATTTAACTTTTAAATCAATGAAGTAGAACTTTTAAATTAAAGAATTTAACTTTTAAATCAACGAAGTTGAACTTTTAAATAAACGAAGTTGCATTTTTGAATTAAAGAATTTAACTTTTAAATTAACGAAGTTGAACTTTTAAATTAAAGAATTTAACTTTTAAATCAACGAAGTTGAACTTTTAAATAAACGAAGTTGCACTTTTGAATTAAAGAATTTAACTTTTAAATTAACGAAGTTGAACTTTTAAATTAAAGAAATGAACTTTTAAATTAAAGAATTTAACTTTTAAGTTAATAAAGTTGAACTTTTAAATTAATGAAATAAACTTTTAAATTAAAGAAGTTCAACTTTTAAATTAAAGAATTTAACTTTTAAATCAACAAAGTAGAACTTTTAAATTAAAGAATTTAACGAAGTTGAACTTTTAAATTAAAGAATTAAACTTTTAAATCAACGAAGTTGACCTTTTATATTAAAGAATTTAACTTTTAAATCAACGAAGTTGAACTTTTAAATAAACGAAGTTTTACTTTTGAATTAAAGAATTTAACTTTTAAATTAACGAAGTTGAACTTTTAAATTAAAGAATTTAACTTTTAAATCAACGAAGTTGAACTTTTAAATAAACGAAGTTGCACTTTTGAATTAAAGAATTTAACTTTTAAATTAACGAAGTTGAACTTTTAAATTAAAGAAATGAACTTTTAAATTAAAGAATTTAACTTTTAAGTTAATAAAGTTGAACTTTTAAATTAATGAAATAAACTTTTAAATTAAAGAAGTTCAACTTTTAAATTAAAGAATTTAACTTTTAAATCAATGAAGTAGAACTTTTAAATTAAAGAATTTAACTTTTAAATTAACGAAGTTGAACTTTTAAATTAAAGAATTTAACTTTTAAATCAACGAAGTTGACCTTTTATATTAAAGAATTTAACTTTTAAATCAACGAAGTTGAACTTTTAAATAAACGAAGTTTTACTTTTGAATTAAAGAATTTAACTTTTAAATTAACGAAGTTGAACTTTTAAATTAAAGAATTTAACTTTTAAATCAACGAAGTTGAACTTTTAAATAAACGAAGTTGCACTTTTGAATTAAAGAATTTAACTTTTAAATTAACGAAGTTGAACTTTTAAATTAAAGAAATGAACTTTTAAATTAAAGAATTTAACTTTTAATTAATGAAGTTGAACTTTTAAATTAATGAAATAAACTTTTAAATTAAAGAAGTTCAACTTTTAAATTAAAGAATTTAACTTTTAAATCAATGAAGTAGAACTTTTAAATTAAAGAATTTAACTTTTAAATCAACGAAGTTGAACTTTTAAATAAACGAAGTTGCATTTTTGAATTAAAGAATTTAACTTTTAAATTAACGAAGTTGAACTTTTAAATTAAAGAAATGAACTTTTAAATTAAAGAATTTAACTTTTAATTAATGAAGTTGAACTTTTAAATTAATGAAATAAACTTTTAAATTAAAGAAGTTCAACTTTTAAATTAAAGAATTTAACTTTTAAATCAATGAAGTAGAACTTTTAAATTAAAGAATTTAACTTTTAAATCAACGAAGTTGAACTTTTAAATAAACGAAGTTGCACTTTTGAATTAAAGAATTTAACTTTTAAATTAACGAAGTTGAACTTTTAAATTAAAGAATTTAACTTTTAAATCAACGAAGTTGAACTTTTAAATAAACGAAGTTTTACTTTTGAATTAAAGAATTTAACTTTTAAATCAACGAAGTAGAACTTTTAAATTAAAGAATTAAACTTTTAAATACTAAACTTATAAGTAGTGAGTGAAGATAAAAACCGGTTGTTTATTTAGAAATGCGAAGTTACATATTATTGCCATTTACTTGGCACGACAAACAGAAATATAAGCATAAGCCATTCCATAATTCACTAGGCCTAGCACATGAAGCTATCAATTTAAAGAAGCTCAATCTACAAATAAAAAAATCAAACAACGGACTATATTCTAGGATTAATAACAGCACCGGACACAACAGATCTAAAAAGGGAACCAGCGAAACTCAAGGAGAATGAAAAACTCCTAGCAGAAATGAATCAACAATACCTCCACTTGATTGTCTTCTTTGCTCTATTTTATTGTAAACGCCAACATGCATTACTAGTCCAACTTCTCCGACCAGACCAATTTGCATAAGTCAAACTATCATTCAATCCATATTGGAAATTTTGCTAGGGGGTTTCGGGCATTTGGCGACAATATCCTTCTGCAGCGTTTTACAAAGAGCCCTGGAAAGTGGTAGTTATATGTGCTCGCCTTCTCCTCTTCCTTTTTTATAAATTTTGATGGTTAACGACCCAAAACCGAAATCGAGGGGTTACCTCTTTTATTTTGCTATAAGAGCAACGAACTTGTGTTGACTACCAATATTGTTAGTCTAAATCCTCCCAAGGCCTCCTCATAAAAAAAAACACTTTAAAATAATAAATAATCTGCGTATTTCGCTTATTTAATAAATTTTGTTTAGTATAAATATCCACCGTATTTATATTTTATCGCACTTATCATTAAAACGAAAATATTTAAATGTCATTTAACCAATCATACTGCTATAAATCATTGTAGCGGACATTAGAATAACTAAATTTAAATTAACCAAGTTACAAACTAAAACTGATGATTCAAACCATTTTGTGGAATCTGTCGATTAATAATTATTTTTAAAAGATGTCGCTGCTATGCAATGGATTTTAGTAACGCGCCTTAATAATAGATACGTTATGACGGCTAACTTCACTCCTATTATGAAATGTCAAAATAGTTGTCTGTCAAAATTTGTAAAATCGACAAGTGGGTTTATTGTGGTTAGCGTTCAAATCGCAAATGTAATTAAAAAAAAAATTTATAAAAACTAAAATTGATTTAAAACGATAACGAGTGTATAGGGGGTGGTGGTACGATTTGGCCGTGTTAAGTTAAAAAGTAAAATCGGTGTACGATATGGGCGAGTGGCGCAAATTAATTGCGGATCGTTTACGCGAACGAAATAAATTGGAGGTTTCAACATTTAGCGAAATTATTATCTATAGTAAGTTTGTAATCCCATGTAAAGTACATGATTTAAAAGTTGATTACCATAATCGAAATGAATTTAAACATTTTTATCGTAACGTAATTGATTTAAATATGGTACAAAAACAAATTGTGTGTGTGTATGTGTGGGGAATGACATCAAAAACAATGATTTTTGCATTAGCAATGACTCAAACCAACAAACTTTCAAAACATTCCAATAAGAAATTTCGTATCCGGATTCTAATTAGACAATCACTTTCATTTCTAGATAATCGTCTTTTCGATCAGAACACACAGTTAAGGGCACAAAATCTAAAACTAAACGTTGAATATGAACGTTTACAATTTGGTGGTTCGGGCGATACAACATCGAGTAAAATACATGCACTCGATAAAAAATTAATGCTTCAACAGGAAGAATTAACCGAATTACATCGTCGCAAAGGTGAAAATGCCCAACGGATTGTCGAAATGAATGTCAAATTGAACGAACAGGGTGAAGTATTGGCGGAAAAAGAAAAATTATTAGCCGAACAAATTTCGATAAATAGCTCGTTACGGGCTGAAGTACAAATGTTAACGTCAAGTATTGAGGAATTAAAAGGTATAAATACGACGCTAAGAGATGAGCACACTGCGCTACAACTGGCTTTCAATGCACTCGAAGAACGGTTTAGGAAGAGTCAAGTATGTTTATTTATTTTGTTTTTAGATATTTAGAGAGGACTGACGAGAAGTGATATTGTTTTGAGTTGCTCTGTTCTCTGTGGGTTGGGCCTAAATATCCGTGCACCCGTTTCGTCTCACAGCCATTCGGCCTTGTTACTATTTGATGTTGTCCTTTCATGATTTTTCCATCTAGGCTGATTATTTGGAAGAATGACTTGTTTCTGATAGCTTGGATCCCGCTTTTCACTCATGATAATTGTGTGGGAGGGGTTATAAAAGTATAGGTAATGCTGAATATTGGTAACACCTCCTCATTTCGTAGGAGTAGTGCTAGCTCGATGGTTGATCCCACATGGGATGGTGAATGTCTCCTAACTAAAGTATTGAGTTCGGAAGTAAGTGATCTATACTCACACACACACACAGCGATTACCAAGCCGTTAGATGCGTCTTGCATTATGGCAAACAAGAAAGGAATGTTTCGATAAAAAAACTGCAGAAAATCAGGTATCCAAATGATAGATTACATTACAATAGCTTGTGATGCAGCAATGCCACAGAGATCATTATATAGGTGGAAAATTTCAATGAACTGGTGGACTAAGGAGACAGCCGGGCTGCGTAAAAAATTCTACCGTGCTACGAAATACGGGCTACGACAACATTATTGTGCTCCTCTCAAAACTTAAGTATTCCATCAAATCAAGCAAACAGCGATGCATTCAAGAATTGTGTGAAATGGTAGACCGGGAACGAACCTGGGGGGAAGCCTGTTGGTGTGAGAATCATCTAACCAAGAGGCGAGGGAGAAGTTATTCAAACAGTATCAATGAAGGAGATTCTAAGAGCATGTGGCATAGTAGGAAACAAAAAAAGCTTCTGTTAAAATTCCCAATTTAGCGTTGACAACGGTGGTCTGTGCATATCCGGAGTGATTTCTTAGCTTGTATAATTTGTGTCTAAAGCAAAGGATTATTTCCTCTGCAGACAGAAAATTCATCAACATATCGCCCAATCTATATGTGATGAAAATTCATCACCATATCGCCATGTATGACTGCATTTTTCTTTTTTAGGCATTTTTAGTATTGGTTATCGTTTTGTTTTTTTTTTTGTTTCTGAACTCTGCAATCTATTCTGGGCTCGAAGCTCTCCCAACTGTTTCGCAGTTAATTTTTTTAACGTCCTACCTTACGCCGTCACCAGCCAAATTGAGGACGCACGAATACAGGTTCTATTCTAATGCACATTGCATTGCTCCAGCCAGCCTGCCCTGACATGGACGATGGTTGGGCCCATGGATTCTGCACTCCAACAGGGGGTCATAGTTGTGTTCATCGTCATCACCGATCGAAATCAGGTGATGAAAAATCCCTTTTGCAACCCTACCCCGTTGGGATTCGAACCCGGTACCTCCCGTCCCAAACACCGCAGATTTAACCACTGCGCCAATTGCTCGGTGGTTATCGTCTATGGGTTTGCAGTTAACGGAACAGAAGACGGAAATAGTTCTGATATCCACTAGGAAAATGATAGAAACATAAAGATTAAAGTACATGGACAATTGATTGTACCTAAACCTTTTAATAATTACCTGGGAGTGATAATCGATGCTAGACTGCCATTTAAAGCGCATTTCGACACTATGTGAGGAAGCTGGGAGAGTAAATGGTGCGAGGGTTGAACTGAGAATGTAGAGCACATATTTTTTATATGCCCGAGCTTTAGCAATAAAAGACCTGACTTAGTTAGGTCCGTTGGAGTCAACCTAGCACCAGCAAATATTATTGACCGTATGCTGGTGTGCGTAGGAACGTGGAGAATGGTATATAGTACGATTGCAAAAATTATGAAGAAACTACGACACAGAGAAGATTAGGCAGTAACAAAAATAATGGCAGCTTGGGCAATATTATGATGGTTTCTTTTAAGGCCTTTGAAGATTTCCTCCTCCACAAAAAAAAAAAAAAACGCGCGTGATATATGGCAATAAACGCGACTTATCGAGTTCATTTCTATTGCGGAATCAGGAGTTTGATGAACCATTCTTGTGTTGTTCATGAAGCAAAATGACTACGAGTACGCTGATTCTGTCATGTTCTAAGAGCCAATGAATTTGCATTACCATCATCTATACTGTACTTTTCCAAGCTTAAATAGCATGCTATATATCTGCAGTTATAATGCAGTTTTGCATTTGGGTCTCTCTTTTTGTTTGATACATTTTTTGCCTACATTTTTGCCTTGTGATTGTCTTGCTAATCTTGCCAACCTTTTTAATCGCCAACCCTAAGTACATATATACTTTACCAACTTTAACAAGTGAGTTTCTTTTAAGGCCTCATTTTGCTGTTCGTTTTGTTAGGAACTCTCGGCTCAAGTATCAATACTTGGAAGGCTGCGCTTCTCAATGCCTCAGCATAGGATTATTTATCTATCGTTTTTGATTCCTTATCGGGTTTATTTAGTATCGTTACTATTTCGACACATTCTTGTAGAATAACCTCGTAAGCCGACTACTTAAAGGCAGACATTTTTGTTAGAACTGAGGCTTTCGTCGAACTTTTTGCGCGTAAGCGGCTAACATTGTCCTAAGTTGGTCTTTAGCAACATCTTTTGCTACTGTGATTGCACAAATTTGACAACTCGATCTGAGCCATAACTCTCCGTACTGTCTTTCCGAAGCCGTTTCAATCTAGATGTTTAGAAGGTTACTTTCCGATCGTTACAGTTATTTACTTTGAAGAGAAACTGAAGGTTGTCAATCAATAGGTGTAATCAGTGTTTGCCTCTGTTTCTCCAGCTTGCATTACCACGTTTCCATAGCTCACATTTAGTCTTTTTCTGAGTATATTTCGCAAATATTTCTGAAAATGTTTTTGAAGTCAAGAAGAATTTAAGTAAAAACTGGATACAATTAGACCCTAGTAGCTAAGAAATAATTGAACGATTTAAATGAAATTTCATACAGTTTATGTACTCAACAAAACCCATTCTTAAACGTATCATTGAGCCCAATCAGAAATCGATCGAATTTATGTAAGTTTTTAGTTCTCTTTTCCATTCCTTTACTTATGCAAGTCTCTTCAATTATGTCCTTTTGATTGGTTCTTTTAAAATAACCTAACTAATTGACTTCTTGACCATGTCTTTGTTAAAAATATTTTTAAAATATCTAGACATGTTTTTCAGTCCTTTTAGCATGCGCTTAAACCGTTCGAATGTTACATGAGCGTCCAAACCGATTAACATTGAAATATCATAGCCCGTTATCCACACTGATCGCCATCTTTCGTAATGTTGTCTTGAACATCCACTTGTCAATCGTCTCTTTGTTGAAAACATGTTGCCACCCAACAATATGTCTAGAGTATCTTCGATCGGAACCACAGCGGTTAACTAACCGTTATCGCTACAGGATTCAATTCCTATGACTCTTCGGGCTTCCCGATAATTTTTTTTTTTTTAAATGATTTTTATGATATCCGAAAGACTTAAAGGCCGTATTGGTATTCTACAGTAGTTTTACAGCCACCGAAGAGATAGAATATCACTTAATTTTTAAAATGTCTGCAGCATATTTTGCGTTTGGAAATATAGGCCATCCTATATTTAGAAAATTAAGTTCCCCGCACCGAATTGATGTTTACAAAATTTAAGAATTTCTAACTGATAACAAATATATATTTTCAGCTACATAAAATTTGGAGAAGATATAAAATGCAAGATAACCGTTTATTGGTAATTATGACGGCTAAACGATCTGAGAAAATTTACAATGCCGAATAATTTAACAATGGCTTCTTACAAATTTTCATAATTTCCAAATTTCCTACTTTTGCACTAAATGCCTTTAAATTTATGGCTAATAAACTGGCGATTAAATTTACTATTCTAGGCCTTTGGAAATTGTATGACTCGATGTTTGTCCCATTGAATGAGTTGATTGGTAGAAAAGGCTATTATGAATTTCAGAGCAGACGATAATCCTTTGTATAAGCTGATACGTACGGAAATGTAGGAAATGTGTAATAAAGTCAAAGTCAAGGGAATGAAAGTTGTAACTTGGCATCGAGTCGCTATGCTATTATCTTCGCTCCAATTGCTTTGCTTCCTACCTGATTAATAAATGATCTTAAGTTTATATCTTAAGTTTTACGGTCTGGTCACGGCGCTATCTATAGCTTCAAAATGGCCCTTAGTTAATTTAAACTTTTTTAAATCGTACTTAGTTACGTGTGTTAAAAAATTTTTATTTTATTTTTTATATAACGTGTGAAATGTGACGATGGGTCTATTTTGTCCGAAAAAGATTCCACTCGAACAACGAACACGATCAATACAAAATTTAAATGATCAAAATAAAGTGAACGCTAATGTAAATAGCCAACAATGCAGTGTCGACAAATTTGTTAGAAATACTAGAATTTAAAACAAAAAGTGCAAAAAGCTCATCAAGTGACGAAACAAATAAAATTGTGCAAGACAGTGAAATAATGGAAAATGAAAGTGTATCGCATACAGCGCAAAACGGGACTGAACGTTACATTACACCATAATATAAATACATACAGTAATACTATGGAATGTTAGCTCATTGACGTGCTAGATGTCTCTACTGGTATAGTTTTGAAATAATCAAAATATTTTTATTTGTATAATCGCCTAAATGTCTTATATTTATACTTAATGTTGATGATATTCTATCGACCCGACATCTGGAATATCAATGGGTAAGCTGTTTTTTTCTTATGTAGTAGTACTATGTGTATTTATATTACGATTACAGTAACGACAGAAAGTAAAAAAAAAAAAAATTCTCCACAGCGGGCTGATTCAGTGCTGAAAAGTGTAAAACTCAATCCGTCTGGTCTAACATCTGAAAACTGATTTGGAGTTCTGCTCGTGGAAGGTGGAAACAAAAACGAGGAGGAAGAGCCTAAGAAGAAACTTCCTCCAATCAATTTAAGGGAAGCGTCAACAAAACAATTATTGGCAATGCTAAAGGTTGAAGCAACTTCAAATTTGTTTTGCTTTTATTAAACGTGGTAGCATTAGTAAAACCAGGATTCAATCCAAAAACATCGACGGATACAGAAAAATTGTAGCTCCATTTGAACAAAATAAGAAAAGATTTTACACATATTGTTTGAAGGGCGCGAAAGGAATCACAGTCGTGATAAAAGGAATCGAATCTGTTGTATCGCAAAATGGTAGTGGGGGAATCACATAAACGTAATTCTGTTTTATAATGCACCAACTCAAGAAAATGGACACTCGCGAAATTATTGCAAACTACCAGCTGTTTGGGTAATATGTGGCAAACTACATGACACCAGCAAGTGTGAACTAGATAAAAGCAAACCAGGAGCTCAAAAATGCAGTAATTGTGAGGAAAACTACACCGCAAACTATAGAGGATGTGTGGTGTACAAGAAGTTAAGAAAAAAAATGACTCCGCGGCAAAGATCGGAACAACAAGCGCTAAACCAAATTTTCAATAGACAAACCAATGCGACGGAAATAACTTTATCTGCTCTCCTTATAAGGAACGGAATACGACATTATGAACTCCACAAATATGGTGACATATTCAAGCAACTAGCATCTGCTTGGAAGAATGGACGGGGAAATGCATCATATCTGCAGTTTATTGTCCACCGAAACATTTAATTAACGACACCTATTTGCAAATTACTTTAAAACCCTGGGAAATCAGTTAATTCCAGGAAGTGACAACTCGAAACATATCCAATAGAACAACTGTGAGAATGCATCTCCAAACAACTGTGTTCCAAACAACTGTGGAAATGCATCTAAGATGCAAAACTGGATTATATATCTGCTGGCTATCCAACCTACTGGCCAACTCAGAGGCGTAAAATTCCAGACTTTCTGAACTTTTCTGTAATAAAGGGTATAGCTAGATCACTGGTAATGACTGAAACGTGCTACGAACTATCTTCATTCACCGGTATTAATAACACTTAAAATGCAAGTTTTTAAACTAATGTCACCTAGATTCCTGACAAATCAAAATACCAATTGGACTCATTTCAAGTCTACATTAACCAGAGAGTGTTCGTTAAATGTCGCTCTAAAAACAAAAGATGGAATTGATGCGGTAGTAGAAAACCTACTAGATGTATTAAAATAAGCTACAACGGATGCCACATCCAGCAGCTCAGTTTACATAAAATTGCAGAAATCATCTCAAAATATTCAGTAGCTCTTAATGATAAAAAGGTCAATACGCAGGCAGTGGCAACTACATAGATCACCTACTCTTAATTCAAAATAAAACAAAAGAAGGCGATAAAAAGGTTCAACATTATCTCAATGGACTTATAGCGACTAAAGCAACAGATTCCTCTCTGTAGAAAGCGTCACGTAACCTGAAACGAGCAACACTATCAGGCCCACCGGTTCGTCTCCCTAATTTAAACTGGGCAAGAAGTGAAGCAGATAAAGCAAACATATTTGGTCAACATCTTAGTAAAGTATTTACACCTAACGAGCATATCGGAAGCCCCGAAATGTTATCTGATGATGCTGAAGCTTTGAAAATCCAGCCAATTTATTAGCGCTAGGTACAAAAAATAATCAAGGAAAACATAGATCCAAAAAAAGCAGCAGTGCATGATCTAATCAGTGGAAAAGTAATGAAAAACATTTCGGAAAAATGTATCAAACTAATAACGTACATTTTCGATGCTATAATGAAAACGGGCTACTTTCCTGAAACCTGCAATATTTCACAAATCAATTATTCCAAAATCGGGCAAGATGAAACAAATCAGTTTACTCCCGGCACTCTCAAAGCTATACGAAAAAATGCTCTTGCAGAAACTTAAGCCAATTCTACATGAGAAAAAATAATTCCGGATCATCAATTTGGATTTAGACAAAAACATGGAACCGTGGAGCAAGTTCATAGTGTCGTATCTGAAATCAGGAACGCCCACAAAATGGAGTATTAGGGCCAACGGACGTAAATTGGGTTAACTTAACTGTCGACCTGTGCGATTAAATAATATCGGGCTACCATAAAATCAAAACGTTAAATATCTCGGCCTACATTTAGATAGAAGGCTCACTTGGATAAAATATATCGTAACTAAACGCCAACAAATCAAGTTCAGGTGTGTCAAAATGGTCCGTTAAGGAGTTTAATATCAACGAAATTGTCTGATTGCAGTTCCGTTGAGCAATACGTGAATAAAGTGGTTACATATGCTTATAAGTTGAATGGGGTCGGACTGGCCGTTATGGATGAATGAACTGGAACGTTGCTATTTTCGGGTCTACCAGATGAGCACAGACCTATGATTATGTGCATTAAGGCTTTCGGTATTCAGATTTCCGCCGATTCAATTAAAAATAAAACAATGCAAGATGTCAAGAATGAATCTATGACAAATAATGCAGCATTGGTTACAAAGGAAGTTAAATTAAAAGGTTAGGACAAGAAGTTCATTAGATGTTACAATTGTACCAAATTTGGTAATTATGCTGCTAATTGTCGAGAGAAATGGCCTATAAAGCCACAGAATGAAAAACTTTGTTTGCATCGATTCTAAGTACAATTGTAGTGTAAAAATATATTTTACACTACCAGCGAACAATAAACTCTTCAAGTAATAGCTGATGACTATGTGCCTCCTGAAACAGTCAAAATTAATATTAATGAAGGCGAAGCTAGGCGTTCTTCCAGACAGCCTAAGCCAGTAAAATGGAATGACTATATGACTTACAACGTGCGTTCAATTGAAATGAATGATCCACTGAATGGGTTTTTAAAACCAAGAGGAACGCAACTGGAAAGATCATAAAGTATAAGGTGAGACTGGTAGTACAGTATCGTTGTCAAGAAAAGGGCATTGATTACGCAGAAACTTACTCTCCGGTAGTCAGGTATAAAAGCTCGATCAGGACGCTAATCGTAACCGCTGTGAAGTTTGATCTTGATATAGGTCAATTGGTGACGACATTTTTACAAGGCGATCTCGATAAGGAGATCTGTATAACGCCTCCGGAACAAAGTGGCAACAAAGTGTAAGGTCTTAACAAATCATTGTATGGCTTAAAACAGGCAAGCCGAATTTGGAATATAAATTTCGACAATGAATTGTTAAAGTCTGGTTTAGTTAAGTCCAAAGTCGAACCGTGCATCTACTACCAAGTTAGTGGAAGTAAAATGATATTTGCCATTTATGTAGATAACCTGATAATATTCACGAACGATAAAGAAATGAAAAGGAACCTCAGAGAAGCTGATGTCGACATACAAGATGAAAGATTTGGCTGAAGCGCGTTTTGTAGTAGGTTCACAAATAACACGCGATCGCAAGAATGGTCTAATATGGATTGACCATGAAAATATGTCAACGAAATGCTGTCACGTTATAATATGGCGAATTGCAATCCGATATCGATTCCTATAGACACCAATCAAAAACTGTCAGTGGAGTTCTGCCCAAATACAAAAAAAAAACGGGATAAAATGGCTGAAGTGCCATACCAGCCAGCTGTTGAAAGTATATTGTTTGTAGCTCAAGTGTCCAGACCAGATGTGTGTTATGCCGTGAATTTAGTTAGTCGATTCAAGAACCCTGGACAGGCTCATTGGACAGCTGTTAAATGGATTTTGCGTTATTTAAAGGGAAGCGCAACGGCTAAATTGGAATTCAGAAAAAGTGGTGGCAACGGTTTGTCTGTTTTTTCTGATGCTGTTTGGGCGAGAGATTTTGACCAAAAACGATCAACTACGGGATATGTTTTTACATATTAAAACTGTTTAATATCTTGGAGTTCCAGAAAACATTCCACAGTGGCACTGTCAACATCTGAGACTGAATATATGGCGTTAACTTCGGCCTCACACGAGGCGATTTAGTTAAACGGATTACTGTGGAAGTTATTTGTCGAAATTTCAAAGTGTGAAAAGATGTTTAGCGACAACAGGAGCGCTATTAATCTAGCTACAACCAGTTACCATCCAAAAGCTAAACACATTGATAATACATTACTTTATTCGTGACATGGTAAACGACAAACGTATCGAACTTGTGTATGTTTCGACCGATATGTTAGCAGATGTATTGACAAAGAGACTCAACACTGCCAAAAACCAAAAGTTCGTCCATGTAATGGAGCTTTGCGCTGTGATAAAAATAGAATTCTAGTGGGGGTATATTGAAATGAGAATTATATTTCATTTGTTTTATCAGTTGGTAACCTTGGTTATATTGTTTTGTGATTATGTATAACTTCACTGTAAATAAATACTTCCGTCAATCAACTTGAATAGAAAAGACGTGTCTCTCTCTCTTATTACCATAAAATTCGTATCCATCGGCAGAGTTTGAACAAATATGATCCTGAAAAGGATTTTAGTGTTTTCGGCCGATTTTCAAATTCGTAGAAAATGGTTTCTACAAATATTTTTGTAAAAGTCATTCTAGAAACGAAACAGACCCGTCATTTTATCTTGAAGGTCTGAAAAATAGAAGATAAAAAATCCTATTACCTAAAACTTGTTAGCAACAGCTTAGTGTAAACCAATAATCCAATAATATTGACGATGTGAACGCTCTTTAGAAAGCCTTTTTTTATCAGGATAGCGAAAAAGAGCCATCTGTTATTGCAAACAATAAATCTAGACATGTTAGGTTTAATAAGGAGTGCCGTCTTGCTCTCCAAATACAGAATTTTAGAAAAAAATGCAATCACTGCAGTTCATGTCGTTTCTAAATGTTTATAGGTGATACAGGTATCTTAAATTATAACCCAAATGTAACATATGTCAAAAGCAAGACTGAAACTTGATAAATCGAAATAGGTACGATTTGCTTTGAGTTATCCGAGTATACCTTAAAATAACTGAATCTGCAAATTAATTTGCAACCCATTGTCTTCTTGCCATTTACATCTTTACATCTAATATTTTTGCATAATATAAGCCTTTTTTGCATTAAGTATGGTTGGAACTTTGAAGTCCAGTTTATCCTTATATTGTTTTCATATAAGGATCTCCTTTGATTCAAAATTTATTAAAACCTCGATTTTTCTCTGAAAGTTTTTTGAGCCTTAATTGCTGTATCATTTTCTAAGATTGAAATTTCAACATTTCAACATCTTAGTAAATTCGTAATGCAATGTCAATAATTCGTGTACCGATTGAACAATAAAGACACCATTAACATAAAAATCCTTTCTTAAAATGCCTACTGATTTCGGTTAGTTTTTATTTACCGGTTCATCTTTGAATACATATTATGCTATCTAGGCATATCTAGGCATTTGTTTATTAAAATTGCCTTTAGCGGAAGCTTAGTCTTAGAGCCGTTCTGTTTACATTTTTCGTTGTAAATCTCGTCACATATTTAAATTGCTCATTCGATTGTTTTTGAAGACTGGTTTTATTCGGTTTCCCAGAACCGTTGTAGACAACAGTTGTATCTTTCTACAGTTAAAATCATAGTTTACATCTAATGTTCATTGTAATTTAATTTGACAGCTCCAAACAATACAATGCAGTCATAATGTTAGGTTAAACTTGAAAACAAGCTATCGAATATTTTTATAAAGTAGAGGACGTCTTCTTGAAGATCTAGAACAATACGAAGATATTGTTTGGGGTCGAATCTGTTGAAGCTGCTTACCATTTGCTATTGTAGCAAATATTAACAAGCTTAAAAGTTTATAAACAAAATATATGCTGTTGATAAGGGGTACAGTTCGGTTCATCTTAGGAACCAGACCAAGTTTACCTCAATTTGATATGCTTTAATTCCGCTTCGTGTAAATTACCATAATCTAAATTTTAAACTAAGTTATTTGCTTGCAATAACCCAATCACTAACGCTAATATATTTTCTATATTTTTAGGATGAAAATGGCCAATTACTCAATCAAGTAATAAAATTTAAAGAACGCGATGCCGACAAAATGAACGAACAAAATGAAAATTTTTTTAAGTAAGTTTTTAAGTTTTAAGTTGATCAAGCGGTCGTTTTATGTAGTTTTAGTGGGGTAGACGTAGTTTTATGCACTGGCTGTTAAATTTTAATTGACTCAAGCCGATGTTAAAAAATCATACAGAATGAAGAAATATGTGGCAGATAAAATTTGTTGTAAAGAAAGAACGATTTAACTGGTTTTAGAATCGAAATTGACCTCTAAACACCTTCAATATATAAATTAATTTTGAAACTTTTATCTGACACATATAACTATTAAATTGGAATTATACGCTTGGGTTGACTAAAATGAGCCTCTCCATAAAAAATATGGCTATGGATTCTTTATCTATCGATAGTGATAATTTGCATGCTTTATAATAAACTGCGGGTTGTATTGGATCGATCACTAATTAAATTTTAGTTTTCTCTCTAAATAACACACGTATCTATTTCATTATTTTCCATAAACCAAACAAAATGTTGATAAATACAAGGGCAAATTATTGTTTTCACGGAACGGGACAGAAATAAATGTAAGCATTTATTTCTGGAAATATTTTTCTCGTACTCATTTTGCAAATCACCGATAAGAGTGCCTCGCCGCTGAAAAAATAACTGGGAGCAAAATCTACGGTTAAATTATACTTTTAAACAACCTTTAATTTTTCCAGAGTGGATCACACATTGTACGCGACTGCAAAACTTTTGGTCATCTATTGCTTCATAATGATAAAATAAAAATATTGTATGGATATGTGATGCACAATTTCAAATTTGTTTAATATTTAACATTTTAAAATTTGTTTAGCGTTTCCTTGAGTACCAATGCCTCCTTGTGGCTTACAGTATTTCACATTTCGTGCGAAACGAGCATTAATCCGAATATGTTTTTAGGTGATATGCGCTACCTAAAGACATCCAATAGTTCCCTCCGGGTTGTCTCAAATCGTGGACATTAGAAAAAACGCGTTCCACATCTTCCTGTGATCCTTTGCAAGCTGGACACTCTGGTGTGTCGGAATGCTTGAATCTGTAAAGGTATGCACCAAAAAAGCCTTGCCCATTTAACAACTGCGTTAGGTAGTAGCTAAGTTCACCATGCCGCCTATTCATCCACTTTTCGATGGATGGTATGAGCCGATATGCCTAGCGGCCCTTTTGCGAACTATCTAAGTGTGTTTACCATTCTGTTAGAGTTGTAATGCGTTCTGATGCTCTGCTCCCTGATTGTTCACGATGCAGGTACCATTTTTTCTCTTCTTTGCAAGTAGATTGATTAGCATCATCCCCGCAATAACGAGCATCGCATCAACGGGTACTGTGCGGAAACCTTATTTATAGCTCTTAAGGCACTTTAAGCGGTACACCGATACCAGCTTGCATCTTTTAGTTTCAACTTTCTTCGCATCACTCCAAATAGGTGGTCCATAGAGGATAATGGAGGTTACTCCAAAACCAAGAGGTTACCAGGTAACCAGGAGGTTACCAAGTTAGCCAGCAGTTCGAGTCCGAATGATATCAATCGCCTTTCGATAATGATAATTATTAACCTACATACCTCCATTATTTCCTCTAAAGTTTTCGCTACCACGATAACAGCAACGTCGTCCGCGAACCCACAATTTCAACATTATTGGATACGTTGAGCCTCATAACGCCATAATACATGCTTTGCCAAAGTAAGGGCCCCAGTACTGATCCTTGGGGTATACCACCCTTAACGTTGTATTCCATGACACCGTCATCTGTATCATATTACAGCACTCTATTGTAAGAATAGTCTGTAAGGATCTTTCTTACGTACACTGGTACTTGCAATCCATGTACATCGTTGAGAATATGGCCTCCATTTGGCCGAATTAAACGCGTTCTTGACGTCCAGGGCGACCACGGCGTAGTATTTTTTAGAGCTCCTTTCCATCTTCTGCCAAAAGTAGCGTTCTTGGTGATTACAACTACATGTCGAATAGCGTTAATTGTCGATCTAGTCTTACGAAATCCATACTACCACTTAGCGAGGTCTTCAAACCTTTCCACTGCTATCTCCAACCGATTGTGAATTATGTGCTCTAATACTTTGCCAGCCGTATCCAGCATGCACAGTGGTCAATAGGACGATGGCTCTTCTGTAGGGTTATTTGTTTTTGGCAGTAACACCAGACGCTGCCTCTTCCATCGTTCCAGGAATCCCTCAATTCCTCCCTCAAGATTCCCAAATCGTTGACATGCACTAATGAGCTCTTCTCTGGATACCAAGGGAACTTCTTTTGGGTCAAGTATTACACCTACGACAGGGATCACATCAGTTTGCTGATACGGTTACAATTTTGTTTAGTGTCACTGAATAGGTGGGTGGCGAAGCATTGGAATTTCTGAGCCTATTCATGACGATTTTGAAGGGTCTTCTTTATGGGTCACGATCCATTTTACTGCATAGCTCCTTCCAGGATTGACGCTTACTCGGTTTGATTGCCTGCTTAAATTATTTTCGAGCATCTAGGTATTTTACACGCAGGATAGGATAGGTGTCCGTACCTCAGGCACGCTGGTATTTGCTCTTTGCATGATGGCACAGTCGGCTTGCCTTCTAACCCACTGATTTCCTTGCATGTTTTATTCGTCCATCTTCCTCTGCAAATTTTATTAAAATAATATGGCTTAGTGGTCGCTATGCGTGTAATGTTCGTTGACTTCCCACGCAATCATCACTCACATCAAGCAGCTGCTGCCAAACATTAGATCAATCACAGAGGAGGTTACCACCTTTACGAAAAGTTGGCTTATCACCCGCATTGAGCGGCACAACGTCTATTGAAAAGAATGCTTCTAGTAGCGCCACCTCCCTTCTATTTGTATCTTTACTTCCCCATTCATTTTTCCAAGCGTTGAAATCACTAGCAATGATAACAGGCTTTCGCAATCGGGCATCAGCAATCAATTGGTCAAAGAAATACTCAAACTCTACAATTGTAGCACTAGGTGGTGCATAACAACTGTAGATATGTAAGCCGTCAAGTTTTACTCGCACAAATCTCACATTAAGGTTATTAGCTCTCTCAAGTATAATCCGCCACAGGTCCATATGGCGGCTTTGCCTGTTGAGTCGGTTGCACAGTTACGCTCATCCACATTTTTGTACAAAGATTTAGGCTTAGCTGGATGGATTTCATAGTCGACGTGCTTTTTTCAATGCGTCCGTGTATGCAATGCAGCCGCCACTCCCTCCTATATGGTTACGATTCGAACTTTTCTGGCAAAGTATATCATTTGCTTCTTCCTTGCATTGCTTAACTCCATGGCCCATTCCTCCGCATTTGTAGTGGAGGCTAGAGCGATTCACGTCACATATACATGATTTGGCTATATGTCCATACTGCCAGCACTCGAAACACTTTAGAGGCGCCATTTTTCTGCGAATTCGACAGATCACCCACCCAATAGATTCCTTGCCTTCCGCATCCATCATTTTGGCTATCGAGCTTGGCATAGCCATCACTGCCTTTTGAGTGCCTCTATAGGCAGCTCTCAGTGGCTTGATACAGTCTATCGGTAGTTCTTCCGCATCCACAAATTTATCTATAGTCGCCTTATGTACCCCTCTGCCTTTAATGTGGCCTCATCAATGTCTTTAATTTCGACCATAACCTCATCACTCTTTGATAACGTTTGGATTTTTGCAACTCCATCAAGAGAATTGTCTAGTGCAGTTTAGAATCCAAGCTCCTTTGGGTGTACATCTTCTCCTTACTAAAGTAGGAGGTCACTCTTTGCTGTCCTACGTATATGAGTCATCTTAAACATCCTGTTTAAGGTGAATACTGTTATCTGCTTCACCAAGGTTGAAATTGTCTGAATTTTCTGACTTTCGTCATTCTGTTCTTCAACCTTGTGTGACTGTTCAGCACAACGGTTTTTGTTTGACAGGACTAGCTTTCTTATTTCATAGTGTATATTACTCCTTGGTTTGATGAACTTCTATAGAAGGTCAATTTTCTTTTCCAACCGATTAAAAGCGTCAGGCTCATCAGTATCTTTTACCGGATATTTTGTGGTATCCAAACTCTGAACAGGACTTCGAAGGCGATCGACATGGCCTACTGCTCCTTTCGAATGGGTTGATTTTCCTCATCGACTCCGCAGAGTTGTTTCCGGTTGTCGCTCTTGTTAGTATCTCAGCTAAGTTGGCCACTGGGATAGTAGTACTTGTAGCTCTATTGGCAACAAAAACCAAATTCTCCATAGTTGTTGCATTGCAGTTGCTGGATTTTGATGGCTGGGAGCCTGCTTCCGTACTCCCTACAGCCGCCGGTACTGGGATTCCGAATTCTTGCACCGTAACACTGTTTTGGTTGGTTGACTCCATTGCTTATTTTGATTCTGGGTTCTTTCCCATAGCTTTGTATAGCTAATGCCAGGTATGGCCATAGCCGCCTCTAACGTAGAATACAGACGCTGATTAGAGAGCCGCCCAATATGGGACAGTTGCGATTCGGATTATTTAGCCCTGTTTCTCCTTTGAATTTCAACAAACGTAAATTATTCCGTAAAATGGCAACACTAGTTTATGCTTTGAATTTAAAAAGGAGAAAATTCTTCCTCTCTTCCTAGTCCATGCCGGGAAATATAATAATTTGCATTAGTATATGTACATTTTGTTTGGATTTGATCATGATTTTATGTTTGTGTTTGTACTAACCACATATTTTGTTATGTATAAGTTTTATTAGGATTTTTTCACTACGTCTAACATGAAGATTCCGTTTACTGAAATCGTTTAGAAAAGCTTCGGATAAAATGGAAAAGGAGCTTAAAGATGCGGCATTAGAAAGTACGAGACGTTCGAGTAGTCCGGTAATAAATCCAGATAAACCAAATTTAAGTGATTTTTGTGGTACGTCCGCTATGGCTGGCGGATTTTTTAGTGATGAATTACCGAGTAAAGTGCAAAAAAAATTTGTAAGTATACCTGGCGATTTACGATGAGAATATTTTTGTTTTAATTCGGGTTTTTTTTGTATTTCATTAGGATGCTCATGATGGTGAGGTGAACGCGGTTCGTTGGAGTCCTATTGATCGTTTGGTAGCAACCGGTGGAGCCGATCGTAAAGTAAAATTATGGGATGTTGGTAAAGGTATTATGGAGCCTAGGGGTACCCTAGTCGGAAGTAATGCTGGCATCAATTCAGTTGATTTTGATTCGGCTGGCTCCATGATCATGGGCACGTCCAACGATTTTGCGACCCGTGTTTGGACGGTTGCTGATCAACGTATTAGGGTGAGTAATTTAAATATTTTTTAATTTTTAATGATGGTCTTAGACTAAATTATCTTAAATATGTAAATATTAGGGCGACACGATACGATATCTTAATTCGGGATAGTCTGGTAAAAGACCCCGTTACATTTTGTTACCGTTATATATTTTTTTATTTATCCAGCTAATGATTTGTAATTTATAATCGTTTACGTACATACCAAAACCAACATAATTATTCTGTTAATAATTCAATTTTTGCTCCAGACCATCCCGTCTCTCGGGGCAATTATCTAATTTTTCATTTCATTTCGTTGATTTTATGTTTTTGTTGTTAATTTCTGTTACTTTCTTTTAAAGTTGTATATAGTTTATGTTATGTATAATATCTTTTCTCATCTTTAGATTTATGTCGGGCTATTATTACACGTGTAGAACAAAAATTTCTGGATAAATGAATATTTTGTAATCGTTGCTGTAATATTTTTCTAAACGCCCAAATGCATTTACTTTTAATTTGTGTTTTGAATTTAGAAAAGAAGAAATGTTTGGTGTTTTGTAAATCTCGTCGACGTCGTCGTCGTCTTCGGCTTATTATAAAATTTGTATGTGTTAGTCGATTTAAATGTCCGCCCGACACCAACTTTAACGATCGTTTGAAAATATTTTATTTTATATAATGGATAAGCGGTATTATGTAAAGACATGTGTGAATTATATTCGTCTATTAAATGTTAAGATTATTCATATTCTACACAATATTGAAGACATATTTTCGGTTTAATTCACATTAGTATGTAGGTTTGAAATGATGAAAAAAAAACTGTAAAAACACGGATTTAAGTTAGATTAGTATTAAGATTTCATTTAAGATGAGTTTTGTTTCAATATTTTAAAAATTATTCTGATTTATGTAGCATAAAAGTAGTTTCTTACTGTCAATAATTTGTGTTCAATCGCCCACGAAAAAAGCCAACCGAAAATTGTTCGATACCGGAGCTTTTTTTTTGTAATTTAACAAACCGGTATCGTGGTCCCTGCTGGTAAAACCGCTAAGCGAATATTAGTAGATGACAACTACCAGACTGGACAAACCCTTCCAACCGAGATCTATCGCTATAAAAAGCTTAGTTATTCATTTTTGAATCATTAAATTTATGTGTTGGGATTACACATTGAAAACCGCCTTCATATAGCGGTTGTAAGCCAGTTCGAATTTTATCTACACGGACGAAAACAAAATCGAAATTTTCCAATGATTTTGGTAAGAATATGTCGTCTTGTTTCGTTTGACGAGGTGCTGTCGGGATACAATTTTGCATTCTGATACATAGTTGGTCGACCACCGTGTTTTATGCAAAGGTGTAAGAGGATTCTCGATTAAGAACTAGCCAGGTAATTTAATGGTTTGTCCATAAACTAGTTCAGCTGGTGAGCACTTCAAATCTTCTTTCACTGTGGCTCGGATACCCAGTAGGATTATGGGTATTTCTGAGCTCTTAATTATTGTTGTCGTGGCAATAGTGGCTGCTGTGATATCGTTTATACAATAAGCTTCTGGTCATCGATTGAATCGATCGACGCAGGTTAAAAGGTAAGTATATCCATTAGACGGAGAAAGCGGATCAGCGATGCCTATATGAATATGCGCAAATCGACCCGGCGGCATTTCGAATCGTCCGAAAGGTTTTTTTGGGTGCCTTTTCGGGCGTTGATAAGATATACAGGACTTTGCCCATTGGGATATAACTTTGTTTATATTTGGCCAAAAATAGCGAGTGGTTTTCAATTTTCTAGTGGCACGGATACCAGGATGCGACAGATTATGTATGGTGTCGAAGATATTTTTTCGTAAAGTTTCTGCGATGTATATGGGCGATTCGTACCCATCAACGTTTCGCAGTAGATTTCTAATCCGCGTAGCTTGAAAAGCTCTAGTTTCATGTTGGAACTAGCGTGACGTTTGGAACCAGAAAGTAAATTCTTATATTCTAAGTCTGCTTTTTGTGCTACGATGACTTTTACATGCCGAAAATCGTATCGACCGTCAGTGTTTCGATGTCGTTGGTGCGAAACAAGGCGTCTGCGACCACATTATGTTTCCCTTGAACATGCTGGATGTCCATGCTTAATTGACTTATGAAATCTAAGTGACGAGATTACCTCGGATTTCTTTCAGTTTTTGATTGTATTGTTCGTGTCAGAGGTTTATGAACGGTATACATTGTAAAGTCCTGACCTTCGACAAAATATCTGAAATGTTTTCATTGTATTCCCGACCTTTAACAAAATATCTGAAATGTTTAATAGGTAGATAAATTGCAAGTAATTCCCGGTCGAATGCTGAATGTTTCTTTAAAGCATCCGACAGTTTCTTCGAAAATAATTGATGTCGGACCTGCAAATGCCGTAATGGCATTGATTCTCTCTAATGCGGGTAAAATACCATTCAGATATATCTTGTGGCTGAGGAAGTCAAGATTGCTTACACCAAATACGCATTTGAAGCTCTTGATTAATACATCGTACTTTGCCTACCTGGCAAAAAGTTGATTGATATGTAGGTAGTCCTCCTTTTTTGATGCCACTAGAATGTCGTCAATGTCGACAAAAAAAAATCTAAACCTTGAACGACTTGATTTATAAATCTTTGAAATGTTTGTGCGGCATTTTGAAGTCCAAATGGCATTCGGGTGAATTTCGAGAGACCAAATGGAGTTGTGATTGCTGTTTCATGCACATCTTCGGGTGCAACGGGAATTAAATAGTATGCTCTAACTAGATCTATCTTGGAGAAAATTGTGCATTCCTGCAAGTGCATAGAAACATTTGGTATGTGAGGAATCGGATACCTTCAGGTAATGTAACTATATTTAACCTATAAGGTAATCTCCACTCGGCCTTCAATCTAGATATTTTTTATTCACCATGTGTAGTGGACATGAAACGGGTGATGCCGATGGTCGGCAAATCACTAATTCCACCATATGCTGAAATTCAGTAAATGCAGCTTTATGTCGTACTGGATCTAGTCGCCATGGTCTTGACACTGGTAAATGACCAGTTGTCACAATATGATGGGCTACTTTATGTTGGAAGGGTAAATTGTAATTTGGCTGCGCTGTTAGAGAAGGATACTTCTTTAGTAGCGTGCCATAGCTGTAGTTGAGCATGTAATGGATAGAAATTTGCGTGTCAATTCGGATGGTAGTAGCATTGATTGACAGCTGTGTCGCTGAATCACCCAGCCTTTTATGCTTTAGATCAACAAGCAGTCCGAATTTACTCAAAAAGTCAGCACCATTTATCGGATGGTTTACTGCCGATGTCTATCTAGAGTAATCGTGTACCGTAGGTATTTATTGTTGTACCGTTCGCGGCTAATAAAACTAGATCAGATTGATAGTTATGAAAAAAAAAAATTATTGTTTGTTTGACGGAGAGCACCGGAAGGTCGGCTCCTGTGTCTATAAAAGTCAATGAATTGTGCTTGTCGTAAATAAATAGTCGGCTCGCATTCCGAGTATGTTGCGTTGCCGTCTGGCATGATGGGTTATTTAGTTTTTTGGAATAACTGAGTCGATGTAGATTACACGAATTTACATAGTGCTCGGCATTTCCGTGCATCGGAACTAAATCGGTGGTGGTAATAGCAGACTTCATTCCTGTGGGTTTTTGTCTGTAAAATCCAATGTTTCGTGTACGTTCTGGAATTTTTATTTCTAGCTCGGAACTGTGGCGAATTTCGTCGTCCCCAATATACACTATAGTCACGAAGTACTTTTGACTTTTTATCTAGTTGAATTATTCTGGTTTCTAGAGAGTTGTGTGTAGAGTTATAAGTTAGTATTCGTTTTATGTGACGAATGGTCTCGAATGGAGTGACGTGGTCGTTGGTGGTCCTACAATAGCCATCTTTATTATTGGGCGTAAACACCGCACCCACAATGATCGCACATATGGTTGGTTACGTTACTCGACGCTAGAGCTCTGATTCTGCGTAACGCTTCAGAAGGCTTCGCATCCCCTATAGATTTTGTCCACTCAAGAGAGCCTCGAAGCTTAGTGTTCTCCATTTTCTTGTCGCTCACCTGGTTGTGTCACCAGGTAAATGTTGCCTCTTCGCATGTTTCCTAGAATTGCTCCTAAATAGATGTAATACATTAATCAATAATCTATATATGCGATAAAACTCCATTTTACCCGTTTTTACACTAATTGTCAAAATAGATTCTGAAGGACTTTCAAATATCGAAAATTACTCCGGGATATTACTAATTAGGCTAGATACATTTTTTGTGTCTTCCAAGTAACAGTGTTTTTTTCTAATCGCTTCCTAATGGTGATTAAAATTATATCCAACTAATAGTGAATAATCAGTAAAGAATGACTCTTACCTATGCTAAGCCACCTTAATAAGACAGTCGAAATTATCCCTTGCAAAATCAGTTAATAGTTTTACTAAAGATCCAAATGGTGCTGTTACATCTGATTTTGGCACCGTATTAAATACTCAAAATAGTGATAAGCTTAAAATTTCACCTGATGATGATACCATATCAAAGAGGAAATATTAATTTGTTATCAAGGGTCCCAACTTTTGCTTTCCCGGTCCATACAAATCCTTCAAATTTTGACCAAAAAAATTTGTCATCACTAATTTTTCAACAGGCGTTTTTGGTAACTAATCTATTGCCGTTAATCAGGCTGCATAAAAACGGTTGAAAGAAAAGCCATTTTTTAGTGCACCAACAAGTGTTTGTGCTCCGACTCAGCAGGACTAGTTTGACAAATCATGTCCATAATCAAATAAAAATGTAAACAGTTGTATCATTGAAACTGGAAGCGACGCAGTGAACTACGTACAGTAGTACCACGTATTTTTGTGTCTATAGGCTGCATCCAAATGTTAGTGAATCTATAATATCGCGCTAATGAAGCTGACTTGGCTTTGTCGAAATTTCTTATGATTTTCTGGAATATCGTAAGCCAAAATAACGTAAAGACCGTCAAGACATAGTAACTTTCGATAGAGCTACCTAAACCAAAAGTTGAAGATGTCTGGGGCTGTACGTATACACAATTTAATGTTCCTATTCAAAGGAACCGTCGCGCCCATGGAAATGCCAAGTGCAGCGGAAACACGGGATGCACCACGGGAAAAAATCAGCTAATCACGTACAACTGTATTTTCATTATTGATCTCAACATGCGCTCATGTTCCAAATGCCCGTTTCTTAACCCATCAGCGCATCATCAATATTCGCGGTTATAAGGTATGGTTTATTCAAGCCGAAAATAACCTCATAAGTGTCTTTCTTCGAGTCTCCTTCCTTTTTTTGGATTTCAGTTGGAACAAGATCCACTTTAAGTGTCTCTGTGTAGGTCACTATTTCTGACGCGCCATCAACGATGTTCCTTAATACCCTGTTCTGAAACCTTTGTATGATTTTGAAGTTCCTCGATTTGGTACAACCCCCAAGTTCAATACCTTAAGTCCATATTGGTGTCAGTATTTCTTTTTAAGAATGTCTACCTGCCAGCTATTGCATTTTTCCATATTTTAGTTTCAGTTCTTCATTTTTTTAAATTTTTATATTTTTTTATCCATATAATCTTTTTCTGAAAGTGAGTCATACTTGTGTTCATCGTCATCACTAATCGTAATCAGGTGATGGAAAATCCATTTTGCAACCCTCCCCGTTGGGATTCGAACCCGGTACCTCCCGTCCTACGCATCGCAGCTTTAACCACTGTGCCGATTGCTCGGTAAAATCTTGAATATTTTCACCATAAATCAAACATTTTCAAAATTCAGAAAATACAATTAAACTTTAGAAATTTTAATTCGGGAGTTAAATTTGAGACACCCTATAGATTTTTTTTTTTAAATATTGTTATTTTTCCCCCTTCATAATTGTTGCGTTAAACTACCGCTTGCAAACAAATTTTAAGCCAATTCATCGTCATCGAATTTCTCTCCTCTAATTTATGTATGTATGCTCGGTTACATAAAAAAAACGGAAATTTAAAAAAAAAATGCAAGAAAACTAAACAGCAATGTAACTTAATATAATAACAATTTATTTTGAAGAGTACCAGTACATAAAACATAAAAACCACAAGGTCAGGTAAACAAGTAAACCTGTTAAGAAATGAAATATAAGAAATTGGATTTTTTATGATTTTTTAAAAAAAAATTATAAAAAAAAAATTTAGAAAGTTTTTTTTTAAGTATGTAATTATTAAATCACTAAATATTATAATTGTTCTAATATGTTAACTAGATTAGATAATTAAGATTTATGTTGTCTTAAAAAATTAAACGAGGGCGATATAATAAAATATGTGCCAACATTTATTATATGTATTATAGTGTTGTGTTTAGATCGACACATTATTATATGTTTATGTGGTATGTAGAATGTAGGGTTCATCAAAGAGGTTAAATAAAGTTTAAACGAGTTAATTGACGTGCTTAAATCATGTGATAGATTGTTTATATATCATGTCATAATCATTTCTGAAAGGTAAAAGATTCTAAAAAATATTTTAAATTTTTTAACAAACAGTTTAATAGTCGGTTTGGTAAATAATCAATTTGCAAAATTGGAAATAAATTAATATTAAAGCATTTTAATCTACTTAAGACTACCAGTAATGGATATGGAACACGCTCAACCATTTATTTATTTTAGAAGCACGCATATATGCATAAATACTCGGAACTTCTTCAGGGTGATTCTGTTTTGAAAAAATTTATAATTCTATAATCTTATCTACAATCATTTATTGAATCTTTAATTAACACATCTTATAACTATCTAAAAAATATACATCTACAGATATACATCTGATACCACTAAACAGACTAAATACGTATTTGTAATTAGAAAAAACCTGATTGATATACATTTGGTGAGTTAATCTAAAAAGTAACAGTAAAATGATCCACCAACAATCTCAATACACACAAAGTTATAAAATGTATATAAATTACAGATTTATAAACATTATTTAGCACGAAAATTAAATGAAATAATCGTTTAACATACAAACCTCCTCTAATTAGAAGTAAATCTAATTGATATACATTTGGAGGGTTAATAAAAAATAACAATAAAATAACAGTAAAATAACCCACCAACACTGTCAATACAAAAAACTTCAAAACAATTGTTTAGCACGAAAATTAAATGAAATAACCATTAAACAGACAAACTTAAACGATCTAATATATATACTTCTGGTGAATTAATAAAAATAATAATTGTTAAATAACTTAGCAATACTCTCAATACACATAAAACTCAAAAAAATATTGACCAATAGTATACCTCACTTTGCGTTGCAGATATGTTGAAACGACGCTAAGCGAGTCGTGATTTACTATAAAAAGCTATGTAAATACAGAAAATATGTCCAGCAAAAGTTTTTTTTTTGTAATTTTTGGTATAAAGATGCAGTATTTAAAAAAACATTTAAATAAAAATAGTTTGCGATAGTCCAACGAGTATATAGATGACATGGTAGCAGTTTAGGTTAAATGGTTTTCTGTTACAAAATATTTGTCTAATGATTACTGAACAGCTTTTTTTATTTAAATCAACATAAAGTTCCTTGTAACAATTCACATCATCAGGAACTGCTCGAGACACTTTACCTCTTCGTTCGCTGTCAGGATCGTTTGTTTTTAAAATTTCGATTGCTTTATTAATTAAACTCGTGGCTCTGAAAAGCAGTTTTGATGTTAAATTTCTTTCTTCAGATAATTCTAGCGGACTGTCTTCATCGTTAGCTAACTGTAAATCTAGTTGCATTAATTCCTCGTTAGTCATTTCATGGTTATTTGAAGTTAGCAATTCTCCTATGTCTAACTTATTGTTCAAAATCAAAATTTCATTTTCGGTTAATTCATCAACATAGACTGGGTGGCCAGGAGCATTATCTACTAAAACCAAAGCTTGGTGGCCAGGAGCTTTATCTACTAAAACCAAAGCTTTAAAGTCTAAGTTCTCTCTGCTAAAATTAGGAATAGCACATGTAGAAACTTAGTTTTTAAATAATGCTGTCATCCAGGCTTCTAAAATTACCGGAAAATAATAATATTAGTAAAGGCGTTTGTGCCCATGTGCTATTCAATTTGCTTATGTTTGGTTTAGCTTTTGTGATGACAATTTCCCATATCGTCATTTTGAAATTTCTTAAACGTAAAATTGAATTTTTTTTCTGTCTTTTTAGCTTCTTTACATTTTACATGTAAAAGAAGCTTATATCCCCGTTGTTTGGCCGTCCGTCCGTGTTTCAACGCGAAAACTACAAAAGCTAGCTACTTGAATTTTGGTATGTATATAGATGCTGTTGAGAATAGCCGCAAAGATTATGTCTAAAGCTGGTCGGGTTCGCGAATTATAGCAATTCAAAGTTTAAATGTGATTGTACCCACAATACATACAATTTTTTATGCTACATTAATACTTTGCATGACGTGATTTTTATTATATTATATTACTTACATTACAAAGTAGAGCAGATTATATCATCGTATTTACTTACTACAGATTACTGATTGTCTAAATAAAAAATAAAATAATAGGTTTATATAATAATATAATAAAATTAATATCGCTGTAGTATTTAACGCAACATACTGTGCAACAAATTTTTCGCGTAAACTGATATATTGCTATAATAATATTGTAAATAAACAAAAATGGTCTGGGCTGCTTTTTGTAGTAAATTCAAAAACGAAAAAAGTAACAAAGTGTTTAGAAAAAAGTAACAAAGTTTTCAGATTTTTTTATTTAATTTAAAGAGTTAGTCTTGAGGCACTATTTTACAATCGCGTTCCTCGGTGCTGAAACTCGACCCTGTAATAATAATGCGCTAGTTTCCGATTTCCGAAAGGACCTAGAGGGCAATTAAATGTCTTCATCAGATCGTTAAATCTGTTGTTAAAATAACGCGAACATGTTATCGGGTCACGTTGAATTAGAACAGCTCGATCATTGCTTTGCATTTGTTCTGCTTGTGCAATTGTGAAGTTTTCTTATCTAGCACTTTTTTTAAAATAACAATTAGGTCTAGCCATTTGCACTCGGATGTGCTAATAGTTATGAAAGGTTAAGCAAACCGAACTGACGGACCATGGCACACACTTTGAATCCTTCTTGACGCCAGTGATGGCTCGAGCTGCAGACACCATGCAATACTCGGTAGGCATTATCCTCTCGGACGAGATTATCTACAAATTCACTGAGTACGGCTTTGCTGAGCCGTGATTGCGGAGTGATCATTATTGCGTCGTTTTCTCAAACATATTGATCAGTTGCTAACGATTCGTTGAATTTCCAAAATCTTAGCCATAAAAGCCACATAAAGTCAGCATTTTCAGTAGCTCGTCTGTCGTAGCGACGAGCAATCGATTTTACCAGATCCGATCGGCTGAGTTCTTTTCCATTGTGAACTGGTTTGAGTCGCGATCCGCCAAATATTTGTGGCAAAGCTAGATAAGGCGAGTCCGTATCGAAGAGAATCGACACCGGTTGATTTCCATGAGCTGGTCGAATTTCTTCTTCCCCCGTAATTAGTGCTTCTGTCACACCAGGATTGATATAAATAGTGCTATCTTTATGGTTGGAATCTCCTTCTTCCATTTGTAAGTCACCTTCGATGTTATTTTCAAGCTGACCTAACATTTCCTCTACCTGTGTAACCCATTGTGGCGTAATTTGTATACCGAACTCTTGATAAAGAGGAATCTCTGAGAGGATTATTGCTGCGGCCAGAACTTTATTAGGTCGAATAGTGCATGCTGTATAGTTATGTGCGACATGCATCTGACGAGCAAGTTGAATATGTACAACGTCGTCTTGATGAGGCATTCGAGGTAAAGTGCTGACCGTGTTATCTACTTGTACAGGAACGTTAACCCTTTAGTCCGAAACTGCCCGTGGACTCCATAAACAGGCCAAATCTTTTGGAAAATATGGCAGGCTGCAACGAGTCGTGCCTCGAGCCTAATTAATTCTGCAACTTCAGCAGGCACTGGTGGAAAATCCAATCCGTTGTTAAGACATAACGTGGGATTTTACTGTTCTTAATTGAATTTTTACAAGTCGAACAGAGCTAGTACTCTAAATCAGCGAAAGTTAGGGCCATAACTTGGTCTACAAACTCATTTGAATTATTATTGGCTAGAAGTTGTGCTTGAGTTACTTTATGGATAGAGCGCTTGAACCACAAATTTCCGCAACAATTACACACTTCCGTTGGTCCTTCTCGGCACGTTTCGAGAAACGAAGCTTCGATATTACTCCAAGGTACAAACTATCAATATTTTTATATACAATAATTTATGTTAAAAATTAGATACACATACTGCGTAGACTCTAAATTTTCTAATTTTCTAATTTTCTTTAAAAAACTGCATGAATGGTCGTCTAATATCCCGTAGTAGATATATTTTGATCTGAGTTCAAGTGCAAATCGAATTTGTCTTGCATGAGCTTATAAGTGTTTCAGATTGAGGAGCAGCATAATTATTATTGAAATCCCCCCTCATTATCACCGGCAAAAGATGATAGTCTCCTTGGAGAATTTTTAAATTTCTTTCAGAATAAATGGAGCAAGGGCGAAATGTATGAACTTGTTCAACAAACACAAGTTGTTGACCGTACGAGTGTACTATCACGTTAAAGGTACCATCCTGTGATGCATGAGTTGTGGCGGCATACGAAGGTATGATAAAAGTGAGCACCAAACATCGGTCGATAATTTTTTTTCTTCGCCCATCCAGCTTTAAGCCGCTTGACTTTTTGCCAACTTGTGAATTTGTAAGCATCCAGAGTGACATTTCACTTTTGACGTTTTCATCGTTCTCGTTGTTCTCGCCAATAGATGGCTCCATTCGATATACCTCAGAAAGTCCTT
Source organism: Tipula confusa (assembly GCA_963556175.1). Classification (NCBI taxonomy): domain Eukaryota; kingdom Metazoa; phylum Arthropoda; class Insecta; order Diptera; family Tipulidae; genus Tipula; species Tipula confusa. The sequence goes on along the minus strand of OY744475.1, from coordinate 195,266,113 downwards.
AGGTATATTCGTCAGTTCATCAGTAACATTAATATTGGTTTTGATCAAGTAAGGCCGAATTTATTGATCAGTGGAAGTTTGTATCGCAAAGACATCTGTCGGAATAAATAGTGATTTTATCCTGAATATTGAGCGCAGCTAGATTATAAATATGGACTTAGTTTAACACCCAAAATAAGCTCAAGCCACGTAGGTAGAGCTATTCGCACGTCCTTAAGTAAAGAAATGTGATTCGATAAGATGCTGATCGAGCTTATAATTAGAGCCTTATAATTTTTAAGTAAGCACACGAGAGTATGTTTGATTGCCACATGACTTGATTTAGTTCAGAAAATTGCAGCCCTCGCCACAGTGTAGGACGAACAATAGACTACCTAATTTGCATATAAATCGGTGTTGTGTTAACTGGTGATAGCTGTCTCAAATCACCGGTCAGAAACACGTCCTGTTGTAAAAATTCCTCTGACATCATCAATAATAACAACGTGAACGTACTTAAAGAGAGACCGAAACTATAGATGAACGACTTCAATCGGAAGAGGCATCTTTTTAGATAAAGAGATTTTAAGAATGCATTCGATGGATACAGCCACCTTGCCCATTGAAGCGCAACTTACGGGTCTGGTTAAAAAAAATTGTAGTGATTCCGCATTCATACCTTGCCTAAAATTTCTTATGGTATGCATTAGGAGTCACTTTTGTCTTTCATTGGCTGAGCCCGATTACTTAATGATTTCTTAATTCGGCATAATGTCCTCTCGCTGTTTTGCAACTGGGCAGCATTTGGATTAGCATAAAATTGGTTCACATTCATGCACTTGTGCTGATAGTCGATTAGACAAGCCATTGACCAATTTACCGTTTAAGTTTGCATCATCCATATAGCTATTCTGCTTTCGATCTTGCAAAATTAGTTTCCGCCGATCTAAAAAATAATTTAAAATAAATCGGTTCCACACTTTTTTTGGACGTAGAACTTCGATGCGATCCAAATATAATATGCAATTATTGTATCATTTGCACCCATTTTGACAGGTCCCTGTTTATACTTATCGTCAGAAACACAATAACCAAGAGAAGAAAGTAACACAACTTTGCTACTCTCACTTTAGAGCTATTGAGATAACAAATAAATTTAATTAAATTAAATTAAAAAAACCGTTATTTTTTTTTTATAATTTTTATTTAAAAAATATTTAATTTCATAATTAATTTGAAATTGTTTTTAATATTATTTAATCATATTTTTTGATTTTATTTAATTTTAAAATTTAATTATTTGTTTTATTAAAATTAATAATAGCTCACAATGTTTGTTTTCTATAAATTTTTTTTTATTAATTTGATTTTTAATCGCGTAATTTTAATTTTACAATTTTTAAATCAAAAGTCTACACATAGTATATATAATAAAATAAATAAATGCGTTTGTCAAAAATTATAAAATTAAAATTTCCGATATTCTTAAATTACTAATATTAAGTAATGTTTTTTTTTTTTTTTTTTTTTAAATTATATAATTATACTAAAATTAAGTATTGCAAAATGATATTACATAAAATATAATTATTTAATAAAAAAAAAAAAAAAATCGTTTTATTTTTTCTTTGATCAAATAAAATAGTAAAATTTTTTAAAAAAATTTTAATTAAAAAATTTAATTTCGTTTTTTTTTTTCGTTTATAAAACAAATTCCAAAATGAAAAAATAGTTAAAAAAAATTTTACTATTATTATTGTATATAGTTAAATTTTATTAGTCAAATGTTTTGGTCAAATTATTTTATAAATATATAAATTTTTAATTTTTAAAATGAAAAAAGGACAAATATTTATTTACGAAAATTAATTAAAAAAAAAAAGTTAATTTGTTTTTTTTTTTGAATTTCTAATTAAACATTTACACATATAACATTCATTCTAATTTTTTTTTAAACAATCATACAATTTATTTATTTTTAAAATTAATATCAATTCGATTAATTAGTAATTTAATTTTTTTTTTCTAATTAAATTTCGTCACAAGTCGTCCTTTTTTCAATTTTAATTTTAATTTTTTTTTGTTTTAATTTCACGCGTAACCGGCACCTTAAGCAGTTTTAAAAAAAATTAATTCAATTTGCCGATTAACATAATTATTTATTTAATTAAATAATTAATTAAATATGTATAATGTATATATAGGTAATAGAAAAATCTAGACCAGAAATGTCAACATTTTAATATTACTTCTTTAATTAATTATATATTGCAATGTGGTAAAGTTTTTATTTTATTTGAATTAAATTATATATTATATAATATATATAGTGTAGTCTATATATAATAATAATCTACTATATTTAATAAATGCGCGCGCAGATTAAATTTTTTTGTTTTGTGGTGGTGGACACGTAAAACAAATGAATGTCTTGTTTTTAATTTGTTATTCTATATAAAGTATAAAGAATGTTTTGTGTAAAATTAAAATTGTCGCGTGTGTCGACCATTAAAACCATTATCGTATAGTTTGCACATTGAATCGGCCCGACTTCCGGTTAGTGTTGGTGTGGGCACTGAACCAATTGTTGATTCATCGAATTGACGTTGTTTTCGGCGACGTTGCCATAAATATGTCCAGATTGCGATCACCGCTAATTGTGCTAATAAAAATACGGTACCAGCAACAATAAGACCAAGTCCATTGACACAGAAATGTTGTCCATCGGTCGACAAGAATGTGGTTTCACTCGACGATATACGTGTTGGCTTCGATTGTTGTTGTTTTTCGAAACCAAATTTATCGGTAATTTGAATCGATTGTACGAGCAGCATATCATCATGTGATTTTTTACTGGTCGTTTCACGACGTGTACGAATTTGTGTTGCATTGGTTGAACGACGTTTACGTCCGTACGAGATAAGTGATCGTAATTCACCGCTGAAATCTTCTTGGTCGCATTGAACGGGGTCACACGTTGGCATACATGGTGTGACCAAAGCACGGAATTGTACAACTTCGGACGATGGGAATTTAAAGGCATCGAAGTGTGAAAGTAAAATTTTACCTGAAATCGCACTCTTGTAAATTGGTCCCATAATAAAGTGATCGGTCGGGCAACCTTCTGAATCGATAAGTGTAATTTCAGCATTATCAGCACCATCCATAGCAACCAATTCGCGTACAAATATTTCGTAGGGGCTTTGTTCATCCAAAATTTCAAAGTGTAGGGCCAAGGGATCACCAACTTCGGCAGATCGCATAATTTCACTACCATCACGAGCGGTAATTTTCATAATTACATTAGGCGAATCAACCACAACTTCTTCCGATAGTGCTGGTTCAATTTCGCCGGTAACACCCAAATCAACTTCATTCGATACCGTCTTATTAGTCAAATCATATTGGCATGTAACAGCTAGTCCCAAATCAGATGACGTTACAATTGTTGGATGATGTTGAATAACAACATCGTTCATATACCGTCCCAAACCACTTTGTCTTACATTACACTCAATATCTTGGTATCCCATGCGCAATTCAAATTCAAGTTGATTTTTGATATCGACCGAACATGATTTTGGTGAACCTTTGGCATACACTTTTCCATTGAATATTTTCGATGTACGAATTTTGGCAACCATATCACCGGCACGACATTCAATCGATACATTGTAACATGACGATAATTCGTATGTAGCAGCTTCTGGAACATCTAAATATGGATCTTGGATATCGGTTAGTGTAGCACGACTGTGATGGCTAAGACGGCATACCATATCACCGGTATCTCCAAAGTCGTATGAATGACATCTATAAATAAATTCATTTACACAAATAAATTATAATTTATAATTTTTTTTATTTGTTTTGTATATTTTACCTGTACGGTGAACTCAAGCATAATTCCCGACATTCATCAATGCTGGGCACATCTTGATATACACTATCGACAGTTTTTAAAATTTTTCCGCTCAATCGTTTAAATTCGCACAATTTATTCGGTTCTTCGGCACAATTATTCTCCAAATAATCAATTTCATCTGATTGTTTGGCATTGGTTGCTTGGAATGCCGATGACCCGGCCAATGTTAAACGATCCATATCATTTAATTCACACATTCCTGTGGCACGATAATAATTTGCTGATCTGAAAATATACATAGTAGTAAACGTTTAAAAGTAGTTCGTATTTGATATAAGAAAATATATAAATTTCTGGGTCATAAACGAAGGCGCGCAGACGAGATAAATTTATGTATGTACGTTTTTCTTTAACTTTACATCACACCGTTACCATTATTAATCACTAGTGTGCTATTTAATGTGATTTTAATGAAAAAAAAAATCGTTGTAAACGTCTTATAATTAATCTCTCGTTGTTTCTTCAAAAAATGTTGTAATTAAAATTTTAAAGTTAAAAAATATTTGGAGTGCCATAAGCGTAGCACAATTGATTTAATTGCATGTGAATATTACAACAATTATAAAATAAACAATTTCCCACTATATATGTACCTATCTAAAAAATGTTTTAAAATATCATCTTCTTCGCGCTGTGTAATTGATTAGTTGACGGTTGTAATAAAGCAATATGCAATGTAACGGATTTTAAATGAATCAATTAGAATCGATGAGAGAGCTTGTTAATGAAGATCGTGATCTTTTTCTAAATAAATTATTTGAATATTTTTGGTGTGATCGCAAAATATTATTTTTAAATGATCGTATGTGTTTTTTTTTGTAGATTGATCGCGACTTAAAAACACTATGATCTTAAGTGACATATAATTGCGATCGATAGAACTAACCGCTTTTCAAGATCGATCGAAACAATTGATCTTGTCGATCATCGTATTCTGAAATTTTACGATCACACATTTTTCGATTATATATGATCGCTGATCTCATGTATAATTTGACAACTTTTAATCGGAAATATATGTATATATTATGTTTCTTCTATACATATGTCATTAATCAATTTAAACAGTCGTATCTCCGTATGTAGATATCCATACATAAAACAAAATTAATCCAAATTGTAGCAATAAAAATTAGGCGCCAACGTCTTATGTAGATACTTAATTTATACCTATGCGCGCATTTAATGAAAACATTAATTGAATTTCCTATCAAAATGTTCTCGCTTGATGATAAATCTAATATATATTATGTAGGTATATATATAGAGATAAAATACAAGAGGATAAACCAAGTCTTGTCAACAAAATACAATTTCAATCAGACTGACATTTTATAACATCTTCCCGCCTCGTTGCAAGTATACATAAAATAGTTTATGCTCCAATAGGCAATTTGTTGAGTTTGAAATAAAATAAAAAATCGTGTCATGCGATATTGTTGTATGTAATACCTATAATAGTTTTTGAAGATGGTTGTTCGTCGATCGAATATGTACAAAAACAGCTTTTACTATAATGTAGATACAGGTATTATGTCTCGAGTGTAGCGCTAAATTATCGAAGTCAGGTCAAATTTGTATACATTATATATTTGTATGGGTTTATAGCAAAGTGCAATATATCCAATATTTTATTGAAACTAGTTTTTAATTTTTTTTTTTTTTTAAATAGAATAAAAATCGATCAAACAAGATTGATATAATGTTTAATATCTTTATATTGTCGTTAATGCCGATCTATCCGCAGCTATAAATAACATAAAAAAATCTTAAGAAGGTGATGTACAATTTTTAACCCTATTGGGTATTATAGAACAAAATTATGATATGACGACGACTTTTAATAATTTTGCAGCGTTAAATTGATTTCATCTTTGGTGAAGGTCGCGTTTCAAAGAATAAAATCTTGATGACTAATATAATAATTGTGTTGTGCGTTGTTTAACGAGACACATCTATATAGTATAAGAGAAAAAAGCCAGCGCTAATCATTATGTGTATATAGCGAGCGAAAATGCTGAAAAATGAACAGAGGTTTCATTGCGAACAAAAATATAAAGGTTAATGGCACATTTGAAGGATTTTTTTAATAATTGGAATTTAATTACCAAGTTTTTTTTTATGTATATTATCTATTTATATACTATGTATGGTCAAATGTATATAGATAATAAATTATAAAAAAGGTGTCATCTTTCCATATTTATAAATCACAAATTGTATTACAATTTAACCATAATCGTTATTACACTCATCTTCATCATCACCATCATATAATATAATAAACATAATATTTGAACTTAACCTCAAAATTTATTTTATAATACATACATATAAATTCATCTTCAGACAACATTTCCTCCCATTTTACATACCAATATTTTCTTTTACTGCAATTTTATAACCACCATAAGATGAAAGTTTATTATTTTTTATAGTGTTAAATTGAAAAGATATTATGATATCGAAAAAAAAAAAATATATAAAATTATTAATCGGTAATATTTTACCAGAAGATTTATTGTTGATAGGTTGTTTAAAAAATAAGAAATAAAAAATTTCTGTATATAAAATATCATATAATAATGATGTAATTTTTATTTAGGCTCGTATATTATGAGCTAAATATGTAATTTATTTTAACATATTTTAATGCGTTATAAAAATTTTATGATATTAATGAATTATTTTATACGATATCTTAATATAGGGGTATAATATTTTGTATACTGTAACGGATTTTACATTCCGATTATCGTTTTAATTTTTATAATCGTGAAAAGTGTTAAAAGTGTTACACTTTTTAAAAAAGTGTTGATGGATTTTGATTTACAAATTAATTATACAATTGATAAATGCAAAAAGTGTCGAAAGTGTTTATTGATTTTTAAGCGAGGTGACAATATTTATTATCTTCTGATAAAAGTGTAGAAATATACTTATAATTAAAAAATTTTCAATACTTTTTAAATCTTGAATTATCAGTTTTATGGCTAGTCCAAAAATTATAATTATCTTAAAAAAGAAGTGTGGACAGTTTTAGGATTACTGCAAATTTCTAACATCGATTTATTAAAAAAGTGTCAATGGTGTAACTGGAATTAGCACCCTGCTAGTAATATAGGGGTCATATTTTGTAATGGATTTTACATTCCGATTGATATTTTAATTTTAGTAGTCGTAAAAAGAGTGAAATATTTAAAACTATTAAAAAAGTGTTGATTGATTTAGATTGGACATTAAAATATATGATCAATGAATAAAAAAAGTGTCGAAAGTGTTTATTGATTTTAAAGCTAGGTGACAATATTTTTTATCTTACGATAAAAGTGTCGAATTTAAAATTGCCAACATTTGCCAAATCTAACTGAATAGTAGTATTATTTTTTTTAATAATAGAAAACTAATACTCTCAAAAAGTGTGGGTGGTTTTAGGCTAATTTCAATTTCGTTTTGTTTTTATTTTGATAAGCTAAAAAATGAGCATTTGGAAAGTAAAAAGAAGCATTACTTGTACGTATAGTTTCTTGCTTCCTGGTTTTTTTTTCAGTGAAAGTATTTAACACATCTTAAATTTAACATTTTAATTTTAATCATATAAAAAGTGATAAAAGTTTATCATTTATGAAAAAGTGTAACGGGTTTTAAATAAATTTGTAAAAAAAATACTTGATACATTTAAAAAGTGTCGAAACTGTTTGTTTATTTAAAATTTCTCTGCTAAAATTAATATACCTTGCAAATGCCGAAAAGTTTACCCTAACAAAAAAGTGGCCCTAAACGCAAAGATATCGACACTTATCGAGTGCTAGTCAACGACGAGATCAAAATTCCTTTAGCTGTATGTGTTTCTGATTATAGTTTTTGAACTTAGCTTAATAGAATTTTACATTCCGATTATAACTTTTTAAGTTATATTGTAATCATAAAAAAAAGTGTCAAGAGTGGTACACTAAAAAAAAGTGTTGTTTGTTTTAAACTTGTTATTTAATTAGAAGATAGATTAAATTAAAAAGTGTCAAAAGTGCTTATTGTTTGAGAAGCTAAATGGACTCTTTTTAATTATATTTATTATCTCATGATTATATTGTTGCTTTGAAGCTGACTTAATTATTAAACACTTTTGAGAAGTGCTGACACTTTCTAAGGCTAATATAGACTTCTGAACTAAAGTACATATATAATATGCCATTCTGGCTGCTGTTTTAAGTAGTAATAATCAGAAAAGGGTTAAAAGTGATATACTTATAAAAAAAGTTTTTATGGTCTGAGACATGTTATTAGATTAAATGATTGATAATGGGAAAAGTATCGATTGTATTTATTAACTCAAAAGTGTAGCTTTATCAGCGACATTTTTAAAATATATCAAGAATGTTAATATCACAAGAACCAGTGACATTATTAAGATTTTTCGAGAATTATTTATATTTTTTAAATTAAAATTTGAAACTGGTAATTATTAACAAGGTTCAGAGGTTTTTACCTAAAATTTTAAATATTGAAAAATCTATGACAAATATAGCTCTTACCATTGTTATAGGTAACAATGGTAAGAGAGGTATAGATACCACTTGCATTCCATGATGCAATTGTGTTTGATGCATGACGTTTTTAGTTTGTAACTAAGAAAAGTGTTAAAAGTGTTTCACTTATAAAAAAAGTGTTAATTGTTTTAAATCCGTTGTTTTATCAAACGATTAATTAATGTAAAAAGTGTCGTAAGTGTTTACCCGTTTAGAAGCTAGATAGACATTGACATGGTTACATTGTAGTTTTGAAAAGTGCCTTTTTTATCTAAACATTTTTGGTTACTTTTTGAGAAGCTTGAAAGGTTTGAACTTCTTAATTGTAACTTCTTGCTTCCTTGGGTGCTGGTTTTAAAAACTAATATTATAAATTAAAATTTTTGCCAAATTTATCGATGCTACGAACCAAAGTATATGATTTTATATTCTGGCTGACTTTTAAAATTATATTCATAAAAAAAGTGTTAAAAGTATTACACTAATAAAAAAGTGTTAATGGTTTTAAATTCGTTATTAAACTTAATAATCGATGAATGTAAAAAGTGTCAAAAGTGTTTTTTTGCGATTTTATTTATTAATGTATACTAACGAGTAGGTTACAAAGTTTGAGGGTTCGATAAAATCTTAAGTGTCTAATATCTTATATAAATATCAACAAACATTTTGAAGATTTTGGGAAATGTCTTTAGCTAAACGTTTGACTTTGTCATTGGTATGAAATAGCTCCATCTAAAGCCAAATTGTTCATCAGAAAGGTCATTATTGGTCTGGTAGAATTTATCTGGCCGATAAATGGTACAATTTTAATACTTTTCTCAATATGCACAGTAGGTCTATATTTTGTATAGACAAAGATTGCTCTGTAAAAGTACTTGTTCTATTTCATGCTCTGATTTTCGACAAATTCCTATAGCTTTTAATAGATCATTAGGTAGTGAAAAGTCAGTATGGTTCAAACATTTAACTCTAGGTTTTGATTAATTTTTTTCTTCAAAACTTATAGTATCTGTTAAATGTATAACTTCTAGGTCTATCAGGACATTGACATTGACTCTATTGACAATTTTTGGAAATTTAAGGCATTTTGCTTTAAAGTTGAATTGCGAGGGCAGAGATTTTTACCCTATCTATTTTTAATCTTGCTGTAATGTGATAACCTATCATATTGCTAAAAAATTGGTCTAGTTGTAATGTCCGTTGTCAAATGTCTTTATCATGACAAGAAATTTTAAATATCATAATGGCGATCTTTTGATTCTAAGTGCGGTAACTGGCTTGTACAGCGCGTATAAAAGGTACAGTCTTAAACTTCGCAATTTGGGCGACGACAGCGATATCATACAAATCTTGTTGCCGAAATGAGATTGAAGGAAATGGAATCATTTTTTGACTTTCAATGAATGACGCCTCCATTTTGTTGGACACTTTGGTTTCCGTTTGGCTAGAAGTACTACATCCATAGTTATTAGAGATACTTGCTAGCATTTGTGGAAAGCACAAAAAAAAACTGTTTTTCCCGTACCTACCGCGTACGGTAGGTTCATTTTGGAAAAAAATCAGCGAAGATTTGAGCAGTAGTTGAATTTTCCAAACTATACTTTGGAGAAAAGAGCGCCAGTATTAATTGACAGAAACTTTATAATTTTAGACATTTGGCAATGTCGGTTTCATCTACCGTAACTACAAATGAAGTCACAGCGTGTATAAATGTATTATGGTTGATATTGAGGCGCCGGATCATGTCGGCGATAACAAAATATTTAAAAAAGTAATTTTAGAAGATCAATAATATGAGGTGGGGCTAAGCTAAACTTGTCACTTCCACAAAGCATTTGGGATAATGAGACAACGGAATATCTATATAGTTTTATTGGGGACGAGGCTTTTCCGTTTCTGCGGAATTTGATGCGTCTTATCCGAAAAACAGTTTTTTTTTGTTTTATTTTGTTGTTTCGTTATTTAATTGGTTCTGGTCGGGTAAAAATAACTAGGATAAAAAGAGTATTTGCGCAAATCAACCTTAAAGCCAAGTGTCTACTTTAGAGTTTTATCGATAGAGAGTAGAGTGTAGAGACTCTACATGAAATGTATATACTAAGGCTCGTCTCTACTACTCTACCGCTTTCTGTAGAGACTGTAGAGTTTTTTAGGCAGTAGAACTCTCATGTAGACTTTGTGTAGACTTAATGCGAGAGTTTTCTCTATCTCTAAATAAAAAGTGAATACTTGGCTAGGGAAACATGGAAATATAATTCTGAATTTGACTGCTCATTTTAAAATATTACATGATTTAAAGTTAAATCATTGGAGGTATTAGCTTGGTCAATTTTATGATCTAGATAAATTGGTCTAGATTAAATTAAACGTTAAGGAGCAACCTTTGCCAGAGGTAGGTAATGTCAAAAATTAATTTATTGAAAGAAAATGCCTAGCAGAAATTTTGTAGTCAGAATTATAAATAATACGAGCGGTCCGAACGAGGTAAAAGATCGCGTTACTTTTTTTGCTTTGTAGCAACGCTTTAGTAGATCATTATTCAAAACCTGTCTTTATTAATCGTCCACTCCGATTAAAGGAATTGTCATTATTAAATTAGACTTTAATATTCAATGAGTGGTTAGAAAAATATTTTATATTTTATTCTATCAAGCTGTATTTAAAGGATAAAAGGATGTCTATCCTTTATATTCTGTTATTGATTGACAACGCAACAGATCCCAATTTCTTTTCGGATCATCCATTCTAATGTGAATGTCAATTTATTGCCACCAATTCAAAATATTTTTTTAAACCACTCCACCAGCGATAATTTATAGCTTTTGAAATGTATGATGCAAGATGACGGATTATATAAATCATGCAGGCCAAGCCAATACCATCGGTTCGATTTTGTTACAGTTATAGATACTGCTTTATCAAAAGTGGCCGATTAAGTATATCAAAATATTCACTCACAATCAGTTGGCGGTAAGGGACTTCCTACTAACGATATAAATGACTCGATTGGCGACAGAGCTCTTAATAATGAGGAAATCTAAAAATATCACAAGAGACAGTTGGCTTAAATAACATCAGTGACACTGATAAACCTTCAATTAATAATAAAGCCAATTAATTCTTGAATGTCTCCAACTGGAAAATAAATTAAATTAAGAAATTATTTCATAGTGCTTCAATAATTGTAAGATCTGTTAAATTCAAATTAGATTTGAATTCTTGTTGGGTCCCTGCAAAGAACTTTATAATAAACTATCGGTAACCGGTTCAAAATATAATACATTTTAAATTCGTATAACCTATCCATGTTCGAAGATCCACAAAAAGTTATTTACTTTATTTTGCTTTCTGTACACGTTTTTTTATATGATATTCTTGGGAACGTATCTACCGTGTAAAACTATAAAGTTTTAACTATTAAAACTAAAAAAAGTATTAAACTCTAAAATGGTTACAATGTTTCAATAAATAAGTCGTCTACAGTGAAAGTAACAAACACTCATATACATTTCAATCCTGTTAGCCTTCTAAAATATATTTCTAGTTCGAATTACCACCGCAATAATTTGACCTCGTCTCATCATCGATTTCATCATATGTTTCTAAAACAAAATCAAAAAACAAATATGCATGTTGCTTTGAAAAAAAAAAAAAAATAAAAACATAATTTTCTTTATCTGCCTCTGCGGTTTTTGCGGTTTCATTCAAACGTCCTGATTTCATTTTAATTTAATTATAACATATTGCAAAATCTATCATTATAACTATATATATATACATATAGGTTCAATGTCCTAATGTATGTTAAGGGAATCGATTTTCAATTGTTTTCAAAAAAATTTTTTGCATAGTCATTTATGTATATATATATGTGGTTCGGAGGTATGATGATCGCAAATTATTTGCTTTAACATTTGATTATTAAAAATAAATTAAATCAATCGGAAGGGTATACGCGCAACAAACGATTTAATAATAGTATGGTCTATGAATAATGGGAATGAATGACTGGGATATTTTACTTTTTCAAATCTATATATACAACATACATTTATATATCTGCCCGTATTATAATCCAATTTGTTCTATACAAAAAATATTTCTACTGTAGTTGTTGTTATTGTATATAGAGACGAGAAGTCATGAAATGTCACAATATGTTTTCAGCATGTCAATCACATAGTTATATGGTGTGTTTGTTGTTCGGCAAACAAAAGGTATACTTATGTGCACGGAGGAAACTAAAAAGAACTCGGTTTGATCGTTTCATTTAGATTTATAAAACGTTATTGGAATTGAAAAAAAGAATTAAGAAGTTTTATGTTTATTTAAGACTTTATATATATACGGCTAAAAACTTATCTCGTTTGCAGCACTGTATATACGCGACTATATAATATATAAAGTTTAATTCATAAAACTGTTTTACATGCTAAACACTTCCTGATATAACATTTTTTTTGTAATTCGCGGTTTTTTTTATTTTATTTTATCAATTATAAATAATCTTTTTGCTTTAGTTGTTGAAAAATTGTATAATATATACGTGATGCATAAAAAATGCAAAATACACACGCCGCGCGGACCGTTCATTGGGCGCGATATCCTTCACTCTAATCTTTACTTCTTCTATTATTATTATATTGTATATCATTAACTTATATGTTATTATAATTCTATGTTATTTGTAACGTTATTTTAAACGTAAACGGTAAATTTAATCGAAGAACATGACCCTCACTTATATAGGTAATATGTATATATTGTTTTATTACTCTATCATCATCTTAAAGTTACAAAAATGTAAGATGAAAAAATATTTGATACGTTTTTCTTAAAAAACAAACTTAGCACATACACTCACAAATCAACGGTTATTTTCTAATAAATGATTAGAAAAATATTTCTTTAATTTTTCAATTTTCTTTAAGAAAAAACAAAACAATAAACAAACCAATAATATGTTTTTTCTCTCCTCTGTATCCAACTTTTTTTTTTTTTTTTTTTTTTACAATATTCATGATGAAAACTCAAATTAAATTAAATAAAAAAAAGTCGTGACTTTTCGTTCATTTTAGCGCAATTTAAATTGAAAATGAAATAAAAAATAAAATAAAAAAATATTAAATTACATAAGACGACTCTACACTTGTCGTTATTATAAAATTTACAATGTCATTCGCGGTAATAAGAAGAGAATCACAACAAATTACTTTACTCGACAAACAGTTAATCAGATTAAACTTTGATTGGAGAGCAGTTCACAAAAGATTTCAACCGAACGTATATAAAAATTATTAAAGTTTTGTTGCTCAATTGGTAGTCAACACCTCCTGTGGTTTTTGTTTGGGATTTTATGTATATATGTTTAATCGAGTTCATCGATCTTTTATTTAATTTTTTTTTATCGGATTAATTTTAACCGTGCGCTAATCGCATGTCGTGATCTTATGTATATATATATTGTCTTGTATTTATTTTATTTTTTGACAATTTCCTATAATAAAGTCATCATCATGATGTGCGCGACTCCTCGAACGTTCTATTCTAATGATTTTAATGTATGTATGAATCTAATTGTTTTTCCGTGTGGTGTACATTGATCCATTACTATAAAGTTTTCACCTCCTACTGTTTTGTTGTTTATTTAAATATTTTTGGTAATAGTTCAACGATCCTCATTTGTCTATTATAATTTAAATTAGTTTAATGGTATTTTTCTAGATATTGCCAAGCATATGTTTTACGATTGGTCTTTAACCAAACAAATTTGATTAGATATATAAACTGCTCGTCATCAAGATCAACAGAGCACAATATTTGAATTAAATTAAAGTAAAAAAAAGCTTGATTAAATTGAGCAACTATTCAAACTGATTTTATTTATTGTAATATGTCAACGATAATCAATCAAATAGCTCAATTTTAGTTTTTTCTATTTTGAGCAAAATAATAAAAATCCTGTGAAATTGAGCAACAATTTGTTGATCCAATTTTTTCAATAAATACTTAATAAATACTTAATAAATAATTAAATTACTATTAACATAGTTAAGCTCTTGAAGAATATTACAAAATAGTACACAACTTAAATACTAAATTTCTCATTTTATAAATAAGTCACTCAATATTTAAATTGAAGTGAATAGCAATAAAAAAACACTTAATTCCCTTATTTCCCTTTTATTCCTTTTTTCTAAAATTCTGAAATTTATTATTAAATTAAAAAGGCATAATGCCTTAACAAAATAAAATCGCCTAAATTGAGCAACTTTTAATAAAAAGCAGTCCAAATGATGTAATTCTATTTATAAGCTAAAATTAATTTTTCAAGTTTAATATAAAATCGAAAATTTTAAATTTTTCGTATTTTGAGCTAAATCTTTAAAAATTAATTTACGAAATATATTTGATTAAATTGAGCAACACATATGTGCATAACTTAATTAGCTAATATTCAATCGAACATTTTAATTTAAGTTGAAGTGAATGACAAAATGGTACAAAATTTAAAATAAAACAGGAATTCTTATTCTAATCAATAAGTCACTCAATATGTTAACTTAAGTGAATGATATTAAACAATCGCTTAATTCCCTTCATTAATTTTCTAAATTTCGAAAATTTATAATTATAAAGTAAAATAAAAAATAAATGCTTTAACAAATTAGAATTTACTAAATTGGGCAACACTTAAAAAATATTGTCCAAGAAGATGTTAATTTATATATGTCAACATTTATTTTTCAAGGGTAATATTCATTCGAATATATCAATTTTCGTTTTCATATTTTGAGCACTAAAATGGAATTAAAGAACTTTTTTAGTTTAACGATTAAATTCAAATAGCTAAATCAATATTTTAACTGTAGTGAATGATGGCATCAAACAATCTACTAATTTGAGCAATTCTTAAAAAAATACTTTCGAAATTAATCAATATAATTCAAAGTTGATTTTTAAAGATTTATATTCAAGCAATGATCGTTTTTTTTATTTTAAGCTATGCAATTGAGCAACTTTTTACTGATGCTATGGATAAATATTTAGTCTAAAGCATGTTCGATTAAGGAGAATCAACTGAATGCAAATTCATATACTATTAAAAAAAGTTAAGTTACTTTTAACATAATTGAGCTACTGAAGTGAATTACAAACTACTAGTCTACCTACTCAAAATTATACTTCCAATAAACCGGTAGCTCAGTATTCTAACTAAATTAAATGTAGTATATAGGCCAATTAACCTCACACATATTTTCTAAAATTCTGACAATATTGATATTCGATTAAATTTCGTGTAATCAAATTTAGGCAAACATTCAAATTTGAGCTACTTATAATAGCTCTTTTTTTTATTTGGTGATTAGGGATTAACGAATATTTAAAGCAGTTTGACAAATTGGTAGTGTAATTTACTGGTTAGCATATATTTCTAGTATTTTAGATGTGCATTTTATTTAAATTTGAGCTACTTTCAAATTTTTAAATAAATTACGAATTATATAAAAACATATTTTAAACTACTTTTATTTAATGTTTAGTGGTTTTAATTTTATTAGTTGCTGATAAAATTTTTGTACGTTGGTTTTCACTAAAATTTTAAATTGAGCTACAGGTAAACTTATTAAAGCATTACCTAATATTTTAATTTAAATATAAACAAATAAACGGTTTTTAAGGGATTTTAAAGTGTGTTTAAAAGTCGATAGGTTAACTTGCTACTTATCATATTGCACTTGTTTTTGCTTTTAATTTGAGGAACTTTGAAACCCAAAAACTTCAATAAATAATATTAAAATATATTTGAGCTACTTTTATTTAAAATTGATGGTTTAAATTTGTACTAATAGTTACTGATAAAATTATAATTGTAAGTTGGATTCTACCAAAATTTGAATTTGTATTAAAATTATCTGATTAAAATCGTAAGGGGCATATTGAGCAACATAAAAAATTGAAAGTTTTTTTATAACCAGTGTTTATATTACATCAAATTAAAAATAAATTCAGCAATTAGTTTGCTTTACGATGTTATTTACCACAAAAAAAAGTAATATATAATTTTAAAATGTACATACCTGCATGTAAAATCAGTTTCACCCAAACACATTTCTAAACAGTCGCGTCTCGAGCTTGTCGTTGCCTTTCGTTTAACATGTCCAACTAATTTATAACCTTGTACACGATCAATACACCAAGCACGAGCACATGGTCGTACGCCTAAACATGATTTCTGGGCATAAATTGTGAAGACAGGAAATTGTGATTTTGTGAGTGCACCTGAAAATAAGAAAAAACAATTTTTTTATTGTAAATAAATAATTGTTAAATTATGTCTTGTGGTAGATTATAAAACAATAATTGTTGTGGTAATAAATTTATATTTTTTGCAACAAAGATACAATATTTATGGATGCATATCATATTTGCGCAAGATCACAATCTTAATTTTTTTTTTGTTTTGTAAAGATTTAATCGCACACGATAAAAATCGTTACGAGTTTATTTAATCGATTTGAGGAGAAAACATATAATATTAGGTGTGTGTGTATGTTTGTGCGATTACCATCATCCCACATTAACCAAATTTAATGATAAAATCGTGTATTCTTTATATTCATAATCGTCTTAAACGGTTATGTTCGTTTCTTTTCAACACTCTCATCTAAATATCATATTCATACTCGTATATAATGTTGCTGTTGTTGTTATGAATATCTTAGAGTGTTCCTTGCGTGTCTTGTATTTGCATTATGTATATATAAATAAAAGAGTATATTGATTAATTTGATGGATCGATTTTTAAATTTTTTTTTTGGTTTTTTTTTTGCTTCATGTCCAAAAAACTTTGCAGCCGTAGTACGTGATTGAATTTTTAACAAAAGCAGTTTTTTTTTCGGTTGTTATTTTGTCTCTAGCTACTTGTCTTGGAACATGGCACTTAATAAATCAAAATAATTTGATCCAAATTAAGAACAGCACATTGTTGTTGTTGTTTTTAAACAATTTAAACGGTGCGATAAATTTAATTAAATGCGCGGATCAAATTGAATACCAATTTATATTGTGTTCTTTGTCACTGTTGTTGTTGGTGATGTGGTACGCGCGCTATTTATTGGGCTGTTTATGTTGTGGACCATATGTTTTTTTTTGTTATTTTTACTGTTATATTGTGTAAGGCATGCGGGATTTTCCCAAGAAAGACAGTGAAATTAAACGTGATGAATTAAATCATGCTTTTCTGTATATATAAATATTTTAACTGAATCAAATTGATCGCGATTCTATGATGGTTTGGAGCGCGTAAAACAACACAAATGAATTAAAGGTTAAGAATTAGCTTGCGGCTATGAAAATTAACATACCTGGCATTTTATCAGCATTTGACGAAAACAAGACACACAGACCGGTTTCATAGTTTACCGAAGTGCATGTGTCATTGCCTTGACACGCTTCAAGACAATCAGTTAGCATTAGTGTCCCTGGAAGCGATTCTAAAAGTTGGTTTGGTGCCGAAAAAACATATCCCGTCACAATTTCAAATCCAATCATGTCTGGATCACATTCTGCGTATAATTCTTCTTCATCGCCTACGCCTTCATCACCCTCTTCGGCGACATCAAATTGTGGTACATCATATGTATTGGGCGGTAATTCAATTTTTACGGTTGCCGGTTCAGATCCACTGGCCGTCGCTAAATTATCACCGATTGGTGCATCAGCTGGATTTAAAATTGGTAAATCGATACGCGATTGCCTTCGTTTTGCTCCCGACGCTACATGCTGTGACAGTAAACATATTAGCACGAACACAAATGCTTTTGGAATCATTTTTTGTTTATACGTTATTTATCTGTAACGAAATAAAAGCGTGGAAAATTAGTTTAGTAAATTCATTGAGTCTAACGTAAAATTTTATAGTTTAAAAAAAATTTAAGTTCTAATAAAAAAAAAATTGAAAAATCTAAAATCGTGAGAAAGTGAACAAAAATATATATATTTTATGTTATTGCACACAGATAGAATATTTTTGATAACATAACAAAAAATAAAACTCGATTGCATGTTTAACATAATCTTTTTATGTATATAAGAACAACAAAAAAACCATAAAAGTCATTTTTAAGAGGTTTAGAAGATGATTTTCCAAACAAAATATATTGTTAACTAGCATTGTGACTGCGCGAAATGAAAATTTATTTATTTGTTATATATTAAAAGTGAATGTTTTTTTTTGTTGTGTTGTTATCAACAATAGTTATAATAATAATAATAATAGTAATAAAATAGAAACAAATATGGAAGAGGCACGATTATTTTATGGAAAGAAGAAGTATATCTATCTTTGAAAGATCTGTGTATAATTTTTTTTTGTGAATTTTTTAAAATTCATATTTTAGTTTTTAGCTCACGAAACAATTTTCTCAGACTTGAGAGACTTGTGTAATTATATTCCTTTTTTTTGTTTGTTTTTGTTGCAGCCCAAGATATAGATAAGTATTGGAAAGACAATGGGAAATTTTATGTTTGATTTGGTATACTATGTTATAGTGTGATCGCACAAGGAAAATAGATGCTGGCAGATCAAAATTGATTAAATATTTGTTGTTACACTTTTTGTTCGATAATTCAATAGATTTAAATAATTAAATTATACAGTTCTAATTCTGTAAAAAAAAACACTTAAATGGTCAAATTATTATTTTAATTTCGTTCCGATATAATCAAATGCTTTCCAACACCTCATCATGTCTAAAGATCAATTAATTTTCATTGTTTTTAATATTTTAATTCTGTTCCTAATTCGGTTAATAAGTTACACCGTGAGCGAAGTTTTGCAAAAAGGTTTGTAAATACTATACTTCATGGAATATACCCACACTCAAATCTTAAACGATTCCTTGAAATATTTTTTACGATCTTTAACATTTGATCAATATTTTCCTCTAAATTAAAATTACTGTAAAGGGTAAAAAAATATTACAAATCCTAGTTTATATACATACAATTCAAAGGAATATAACCTCACTAAAAGGCTCATTAAAATTTGAAACAATATCTTGAAGTCTTTTCTAGGATCGTTACATTTGATCTATATTTTACTGTAGGCATGATTGTATAAATTAAATTTTACTGTTGGTTAATTTAAAAAATTTTATGATCTAGAGTAACGATTATTGTTAAATAAATTTTTAATTTGGAATTTTTACAATCGGGAATATTACCTCACTCAAAGCTTAAACGATACGTTGAAACATTTTTTACGATCATTACATTTGATCGATACTTAACTGTAACAATTTAAATTTTATTCGATGCGATCGCAGTTTTTTTACGATCACCTTTGATATGTAAGATAGTTCAAAATTGTTTAATTCTAATTACAAAGAAATATATATATATTAAGTTTGCGATCTTCTATATTAATTATTTTAAATGATCACCTTTGATCATCATAAATTTAGTAAGTTGATTTGCTTCTAAACAGGAGTTTTCAATAAAGGTTTAAAAATATTACATTAGTAGAAATAAGTGCACACACACAGCTTAAACGATTTCTTGAAAAATTTTTTACGATCATTCGAACAATATTTTACTGGATATATGATTCTACATCATCGCTGTTGTTTTACGATGACCTATGCTATTTCAATATAGTTAAAAATCTTTCCACTGTAATTGCAAATATTCCAAATATTTATGGTTATTTAATATTTTTTTTAAACGATAATTTTTGATCAGTTTGTACATACTACATAAATTCCAGGAAATATAACCTCACTCAAAGCTCAAACAATATAATAAAGTTACTTTTACGATCGTAATTTGATCCATATTCTACTGTATGGATGGTGGTATATAAATAACACGATCGCAGTTTTTTTACGATCACCTGTGCTATGCAAAAATAGTTAAAAATCGTTACATTGTAATTTCAAATATTTAAAAGTTTGAGATCGTGTTTTGGTTTTTTAAAACGATCACTTTTGATCTTTACAAATTTAGTACATTTGTTTGGTTTCATTTATGCGATCATTAAATTTGATCAATATTAATCAGTTTAAATTTTATTCGATGCGATCAAATTTTTTTCACGATCACCTGTGATATCTAATAATATTTTAAAATCGTTTAATTTTAATTACAAATATTTATAAGTTTGGTATATTTAATTGATCATTTTAAATGATCACCTTTGATCATCATTGATTTGCACATACAAAGCTTAAACGATTTTTTGAAAAATTGTTTACGATCATTTGATCAATATTTTACTGTGTACATGATTCTGCATGATCTCTGTTGTTTTACGATCACCTATGCTATTTAAATATGTTAAAAATCATTTTACTGTAATTGCGAATATTCTAAACATTTATGATTATTTAATATATTTTTTTAAACGATCACTTTTGAACTGCATAAAGCTAATAAGTCTATGTAACTCTAAATTGGAATAACAGTAAGGTTTTAAAAAAATATCTTTATTTTCTGCACTCCAAGCCAAACGATAGTTTGATGTTACTTGTACGATCGTTACATTTGATCCATGTTTTGCTGTGTGCATGCTTATATAAACTTAATTTTATAGTCGGAACATTTGGGGTTTATTCACTGTGAACGCTGTTTTATTTTAATGTATAACGATCACTTTTGATCTTCATAAAAATAATAAATGGTTTCAGGCTTAAATATAAAATATATTAAGGGCCAAATACTCGTAAAACTTAAATGATTTCTTGAAACATTTTTTACGATCGTTTCATGTATGATCAATATTTTACTGTATGTGATATCTAATAATAGTTAAAAATATTTACATGGACATAATTACAAATAATTATAAAGTTTGAGATATAGTTTTTTTTTATAAACGATCACTTTTGATCTTCATAAATTTCGTTCGTCGGTTTAATTCTAAATAGGAATTACAATAAAGAATTAAATATACTATAAATCCTCGATTTTACGATCGTTACATTTGACCAATACTTTATATCAGTATAGTACGGTACTGTAAAGTACATATATGCGATCGTAGTATTTTTACGATCATCTGTAAAAAAAAGTTAAATCGTTTGATCGTAAATATATTTATATTTTATGCGATGCGGTCGCTGTTTTCTTACGATCACCTATGATATTTAAAAATAAAATCGTTTAGTTGTAATTACAAATATTGCAAAAAACGATCTTGTATTTATTTATACGATGATCACCTTTGATCTTCAAAAAAATAATGTAATTTTATTTTCCGTTGTGAATTTCCGTCAACACAATTCTTGTTAATTTATGAATTAAAACAACATAACAACAACATTAAAATGCCAACCTTAATTTCTATTTCTTTCCACAATGTCACGACATTGTAAATTTATGTAATTTGTGTCAACTAAAATACACTTGATCTTGAACACGAAATGAATAATAAAAAGTGAAGATGATTACTTCGAATTTATGTGATATTTTTAATATATGATGTGAAATAATTTTTACGAAATGTTAAATTGGTGTTGGTCTAGTTCTTGATTTGATTTCTTTTTAAAGTGCAAACTATATACATATAAAAAAAAACTAAATCGTGATTTATAAATAATTTATTAGATATTATGATTAGGTGGGTGTTTTGGCACTAAATCGAAATAGTCTAAATGGCATGACATAAATACAAGAGACCGTTAGTATGTCTTAAGGTGATGTTTTCACTAACGTACATGACACAATTATTATACAATAATTTCAGTGTTCCTATTTCCGGTATGAAAGTAAAATTATGTGAGAATATTAAAGCGGGAATTAGGTGCTGGCTAACTGTTAGACTATTCTTTATATAGGAAAATGTGAATAAGTTTTATTTAAAAAAAAAAATTTGGTCTACTTAAATCTTGATCGCATGTCAAGTGACTTAAGTAAGACCTTAAATAATTTTAAACACGCTATTTATATTTTGTTCCTCGACTGTATAACATGATGAATGATTTTATAATTTTTTACATTTAATTAAATTAAAATTAAAATTTTCTAACCTTAAGCACAAAATCAATTACATATATCGCAATAAAAAAAAGTAAATAAATTCCTATGGTTTGGTATACATAAATAAACAAATAACAGAATAAATATGATAAATCTAAGTTATGTATCCACCGTCTTGCTTGCTGTGCTATTCTGTCTTGTTGATGCTGCTGCTACCCAAATATATGCACATAAGTATATTGAAACAATAGAAAATCGTAGAGTACTTAAGATTTTATCAGTTTTTTTTTTATAAACTTTAACAATTTATTTTTTAACCTTTGTATAGCAAATTGTAGTTTACCAAAACCAAACACAGTTAGAACTTAAGAAAAAGAATTATTGTAATTCTATATATTATATATATGTATATTTATATATATCCGGCAAACATTAAATTAAATTTTATTGAGCACTATAGTGCAATCATTCCGCACATTTTCCTTCATTAAATTGTAAAATAATTAGAAACTTGTGTTCAGCATCTATGTACAGTATAAAGCGAGAGGCTAGTGAAATATGTAAAGTTTCTGTAATCAATTATACCTCGCGTTTGTGTTTTTTTTTTGTTGCTGTTGGGTTTGGTACACTTCGTTAACATAAACAACAGCAGCTATGTACAAAATATGTATAAACAAATTCCCTATTCCCATAAATGAACTGATTGCAATAATTTTACAAACCGAGCACATATATATATAAAAAAACAATCTAGCATCTTAATTTATATAATATGCATTGCGAGAAGGAGCGAGAACTAAAAAAAACTACTTTGCATTTTATCTTGCTACACTAGATATAATATATATATATATATATATATATATATATATATATATATATATATATATATATATATATATATATATATATATATATATATATATATATATATATATATATATATAACCAATACACAATTTGTTGTTGATTTAAAATTAGTAGTTCTTCTTGTAAGGTCGTTAATTATTTTAAATCAAATTAGAATATGTGATGTGTGTACAACAAACTAGAAACAAAAAAGAAGAAAAATTACATCCTTTTTACATTCAATTTAAATATTCTACGAGGTAAGAGATTCTAGAACACAAAAAAAAATTATAACAAATTGTTATATGCATGAGGAGATACATAAATATGTATATATGTATAACAAAAATACTATATTTTAATTAATAATGTACAAGACATCTAATTCCCGGGAGCTAAATTACAGCAACAGTTTTTGAAAAAAAAAAAAACTATAAAATTTCGTTACCAATGGCAATTTTTGTTTTAAATTAGTCGATGAGTTTTTCCCACGGTTTTTGTTAGAGGATCTTAATGACTGTTTCGAAATTAATTTCAAAATTATCATTGTGTGTAAAATCCACTAGTCGTTTAGTGATGGTTAAGATACTTGCTATTTTGAAAATTAAAAAAAAAAATTGGTAAAATATCTGACCGAGAAAATATTACAAGCAAATAGAACAAACAATTCTAATCTTCTCGGGCTGCTAGTTTATTCAAGAAGGCTTAAGTTTCCTTAATGTAGGGTTATGTAAGGAACCTGTATTGCTTGTGGCCGCTTTGCTGACAAATGCTGTTGGTATTAGCGTTTAAACTTCGTATGAATAATGATCAAAATAATATGTGTAAAATAGTGATAAAGCATTACTTTGCATCTGTGCTCTAATGAGTTGATAGATAAAATAATATCGTTGTCGTTTATTATATTAAAAAATAAAATATGGGATTTTGCAGCTCCACTCCAGAGAAACGAGCTTAATTCTGCTATCTGCAATTTTGCAGATTATGTTGATTTGTGGTGCATTTTAAGAGTGTGATCCTCTTGAAGTTCTAATAATTCCATTTCTCCGGTGGCACTTTCATTCAAAATATAATGAGGAATCGATAATCCATCGTTAATAGTGCCAATATCGAATGAATTTACAAAAACATTCATCAAATCGCAAGTAAAAGTATTTTAATAATTTTTCTAATTTTCTGTCGTTGAGTTGAATTGATGGGTTTTTGGATTTAATTTTTTCATTTCTTTTCGAGAACCGCATATATTCTTACAAAGAGCCGCAATTTGGCTTTGTCCGGAATATAAGGTCGCCTAAAGAGCGATTCTTACGATACCTTATATAGTTTATAAAGTGAAAATTCACTATAGTCTCCGTTTTGGATAAGGCCGACACCTTAAATATTGAGTGGTAATTGAAAGGAGTTGTTTTATCACCGTTTTTAGGAACCGGATAAATATTAAATTGGAAAAATGCCAAACTTCATTGACATTTGAAATAATTAGCTAAGATATGAATAAGCGCTGTGTCCCTCGTTTCTATTCAGAAATAACAATTTCAATGTGTAACGTGTAAACGTTTAAAGACTTAAATAATTCCTTGTAATATTCATTGTGGAATTTTAATGTCTTAGATGCTAAAGGATTTAAGAAGTTGGCAAAGCTTAGCAATCAATGTTCTAATTGCATTGGCAGTCCACAGTCGACATCCTATGCCATAAGTGTGATAGTAAACTTTATTATTTACTCCATGACGAGAATGGAGGGGGAAGCGACACTTCAAAGAGCGCACAATCAATTGAAACTTCACCGCCATCCAATCCCAAACTATTGTTTGGTAAATAGTTCCAACAGCAATGATAAACTTAAAAAATGTTTGAAATGCTCGGTTATCACTAAGCGGTTTAGCAGAGTCAAGTTTACTAGTTTCAAAGAGTATAGCAATAATTACCATCGAACTAGAAAAGATGCCCAAATGCAAAGTGAACACCCAAAATGCTAAAAACAACGAACAGATTACCCTAACAAAGCCTAGATATATAGAATATGCATTCTAGGAAAATTTTTAATGTACTCTAAGATGGTTAAATCAAAACCAAGTCACAAGAACCTAGTGCAGAATAGTTTAAAGAGAACGAATAACATCAATTCAATTCAGCCTACACCTGTAAAGCGTACAAAATTACACCTGCTCGACTTATTTTATTTGATTTTAATTATGACTGAAATTTTCCCTAAAAAAGTAACTGTGGAAGAATCCGTTGTACCTTACCATGGTGTTTTTAAGCCATCAAATTTAAACAGTAAAAATTAAAATGGTGTATTGGCAGCTCGATTTGGTTGGCAGCTCGATCGTACAGTCTATAGCTTCTTTGCAATCATTTTACGATTTTAGGAGTAATATTCGTTCTCTTTATGGATGTTCAAAAAAAGTATCGACAAGTTATCATATCGCCAGAAGAGCAAACAAGCAGCGGAAGATGACCAATCATCATCTGCGATAGCAGCCAATTTTTTATAAAGGAGTACGTGGAATGATATCGATATTCCAAGGTGATTAAATGAAAGTAAAGCCATGGCACGAAAACCTTTGTTGCGCAGAATACAATTCTAGATAATTTTGGAGTGATCGAATGACATCAATTTAAATCAGCCTATTCATCTATGATACCGTCAATGACCATAAAGCTATTTTGTATTAAAAAGAAATTTTCTAGAAGAGGTAGAGATCTAGAAAGGCGCAATCAGCAGTATTAGTTTCCTTTAAAAGAATCACTTTTCAGAGGTTCCAGATCGTAGAGGCCTGATCGTACAGTCCAGCATATTTGCAGTCATTTTACAATTTCGATAGCATAAATCCGTTCTCTCCACGGATGTCCAAAAAATGCTCCAACATGTTGTCATATCAACATGTTGTCATATCGCATATAGATGTTACTTTTTATCAAAATATTGTCTGGAACCTGGAATACGGAAACTTATGGTTTGGTATGGTCGTTTTTCATGTACGTGGAATGACAACATGACCAGAACCGCCTCTAAAGATGAACTTTTGATGTATTGACAGTTCAAATGTACATCTAAAAGAACTGCAAGATACAGATCCAGAAGTAACTATGACCACCAAGGTTTTAGGTTTAAGTTAGAATACCCAAAATGGCAAATGTTTATTCACTATGAATCTAACCGAGTTAATGCTTTGCACAAAAAGAACTTTTGATCTTTACCCAGATTTTTATAAACGAAAAGCATCTTTATATATGCTTACAAAAAAGTATTTTGGTTTGGGAATAAAGGTTTACCAAATCATTCCCAATTATTGCAGTTCGACACTTATTCCTAATTCTCCAAGCATTACCCGAATAAAAGAAAGAGTTACAAAATCACGAAAAAGGTTTTGTACGTTATCTAATAAACTACGAAAGCAATTTATCCATAGTATTTGAACAATAATTATAATCGAAGTGTGTTGCTCAAAAATCGCCGACTATTCAAGTGCAACTTTTCATTACCAAAATTATGATTTGATTAGGTTTTGCTAAAGAAAATGACATTATTGTTTGAAAACTTAAAACGTTTTTCTTTTGTTTTTTTCTTACTTTGTAGCGACTATTTTAACTGCTAAAATATATTGAGCTACACTAATTTATTACCCTATGCTTGCCGTTTTTTCAGTAGAAAAAAGTGATTATCACTACATTGACTACATAAAACTCAGAAAAATGGATTAAAAGTTGAATATCACCTTCTAAATGAATTGACGATTAGTTATGCTATTACCCGTCATGTTTTTGCTAGAATTTCTATTCATCGTAAAGTTGGTAACTCATCTACAAACGTATGTTTATTAAATATATAATATTTAATAGCATAATTTCAAAGCAAAGGCGGAAGCGCTTGAAAACGGTTTCAAATTTATATAATCAATAATCTAAAATTATAAATCGTAAATACGATCAACCACACAAAAACCACTACTAATTTTATTTTTAAATCGCAACCTACCAAGATACCCGTTACCCAAAAACCAATAAATCTTTTTCACAAAAAAACTGCTGCCAATTTTACCACGATAAAATCTTTGCACTCTTTTATGTATAGTATTACATAAATTTATGTATTATGAAATAAAAAATGTACCCGTGTTCATACCATAATAGTAACAAACAACAATATCTTTTCAAGATCAATATCACCGCAACTAATTCACATCAATTTGAAGTTTATAAATACAACAACAAAAATTGAATTCAATTATATTGCATAATACGTTATCTAATCTAGTTTGGTTCTCATAAAAAGAAAGTTAAGACCCATAAATGTATTATAAAATATTAAATTGAAAACGGTAAAAAAAAAAAGATCTTCGACGATCGAACACCACCACCACCACATAATACTTATTATCAAAAGGAATGTAACATTTTACGAGAAAATGTAAAATCGTATTGCGCGGCATGAGAATATTTTCAACAAATTTCCCATATCACATTACCACCGACCTGATGATGATGATGAAGGTGATCATTATCATTGTGCTCTAATCGCCTATCGAAATCTTAGCTGTGTATGTATATAATAGCTCAATTAAATAACAACAAGAATTTTTTTTTTTTACTTAAACGTCTTTTTTATCAATTCGAATGACATTTTGGATTTAGAGTTGAAACTCGTTTTTGTTGTTCTATTGAAATAAGGTCGGTGGAAGATAATAGTGTTGAAGCGACTATAAAAATAAAATTAAAAAAAAAAACCGTTGAAAATCTTATTATGGAAGATGGTATTATGTACAAAATTATTGGGTCAATTTCTAAGGTGTCGCACACATCTCTTGAATAATAAAAAAAAAATGGTATAAAGATGAATCGATCGATTGTTGTATATTATAGATACCTCTATTATTATGTATATTGAATTTCAATCATAATTATAAATTTCAAAGATATGATTTTGAAATTGAAAGAATTGTATATGGAAGACAATCATCATGATGGATCTAACAAGAAATGAAAGAAATGTATATTATTTGTTGAGTTGATTTTAATTACAGGTCAGAAGTCATCTAATAAGATTTTCATTATATTATGTATACTATATGTACTGATGCTAATCTCAATCGATCTTACTTATAAATATATTTTTTTTTTACTTCTATTCATAATTAATCACAAAATTATATATTAGAGGATTGATCTTACAATGGTTACGGATTGTGTGTATATCACAGTACGGGGGAGTGTTTGTAGATTGGAGGTGGGTAGCGGTAGACTAATTCATGAGTCATGATGTAACTGCATTTTATTCATGCAGAATATGGTTCTCTTTCAATAAGATTACTGTTAAAGATTAAAATTTAATGAGCAGTATCTATAACGTGCACCGTTATATCAGTACATATACATAGGAAGTAAATTACTTTTGTATAGATCGCTATTTATAATTTGCAATCATTCGCTAAATTAAATTATGTTCAATTTTAAACATTTTGTGACTAATTTAAGCGCGATCAACATTAATTTATATACATATATATTACAGTTAGCAAGCTTCCCTTTTTTACTCTGATCGAGTTCAATGTGCTACAAAATTGTAGGTGTATACATTAATCTACCGTAAAATTGAACAAACTAAAAAATAAAATTGTTAAACGTTGGTGACCCCGACGACACCAATTCATCATCTAAATTAATTTTCAATCTTCCTGTATATTGAACATGTGTTTGGATCGTTTATATTCGTGTGTATGTATAATATCGACCACATACATACATAATTTGGATATAATACAAAAACTTGCGATCAATAGAAACAGGGAACATAACAATTTATTAAGACGATACCGAAACACCGCGTGTCTAATTTCGTGCGAACATGATTTAATTTAATTTCATGATTTGTTATACCTCGAAAAGTAATGTTTTTTTTTTTTTTTATTTTCTCTGTGTAATGTTAACAGTATTTAATGGTTCAATGATTATTACTATTTTTTATTTTTATTTTTTATATAATCAAACTGAATAAAAAATATATTATTTTAATGAAATTAAATTAAATAATAAAAAAAAACTTACCTTTTCAATTTCAAAGTGATGAAGATTAACAAAAAAAAACTAAGTTTTCTCTCGTGACGTTGCCGAGATAATTGATGAGATGATGTGGTTTTTTCTGGAAAATTAAAAGAAAATCTATTAAATATATTTAATTTCAATTGAATTCGATTATAACTGATTAATTATATTATTTATTACACGTATTATAATAATTAATGATTCCTTCCAGGGTTTTAAAAAAGGGCTCACAAATGATATTTCCCACTGTGATATAATATATTTTTTTGTAGACTTAATACGATCGACAAATTATATATCAATCGTGATCTATTTAAATATTAAACAGTGTGCTAGAATTGTTAAACGGTATTAAAAGTGATACCAATGAAATTAATTATTATTTTAATCGTGATCATTTAGCAAACATTATTATATCACACTATAATTATGCAAATGTAAGATATCAACAAAATCATTTTTTTAACCAACGGTTAAAAAATCGATATTATGTTGTTTTAGCTGTGATCAAAATCGATCTTGTCCCGTTAATACAAGAAATAATATTATATTAGATTTGGTAAAAATTTAACCTATACGATCGCTATATAGGGATCATAAAATTCTATTGTAATATTCTTTATGATCACCGAAAAAATCTATATTATTGTAGCCGCGATCACACTAGTCACTTTAATTCTGCAAATATTATCATGTGAGTATCAGATAATATTTCTAGTTTGATTATTTTCGAAAATAAAATTATGTTAAACAGTTAAAAAATGTCGCGATCACTACATATAGTGATCATATGTTCATCGTGCGACATTTTCTAATCATCTATATTATTTTAGCCGCGATCACAAGTGATCATGTCACAAAAATTCCGCAAACAATGTTGTACGCGAGTATCATGTAATAAATTTATGTTAACATTTTTACGTAAAATTATGGTATGTATACCATAATTTCTAATCATAAAATAGCCAACCATATACTCTATACGATTTCGATCAATCTTTAATGATCCATAGAAAAAATATGTTATTACTACTATTATTCCAGAAAAAAAATAAAAGAAAATTCTTTAACAAAATTGTGAAGTAGAAAACTATAAAAAAATTATTGGTACACAATTTGATGTTGATTATGATGATGATGATGATAATCAATGATATAGAGGCATCGGGTACAAAGTAATTGTATTATTTTTCTATTAACAGTAAATATATTTTTTCTCTCTAAACAATAATAATAATAATAATAATAATAATAATAATAATAGTTAATAATAATAAAGACAAGCTTTTAAACAAATAAGGTAAAAATATAAATAAATAAATATATTCCATCTTGCTTGTGGTACTGGTTGGTATAAGAACTATAACGGACAAAAGTAAAAATGATACTAAAAATGGAAAAAAATATTTTTAATTGAATTGGAATCCAAAACAATGATTAGACATTTTAAGTTTTGTTGTCAAAATGACATTACACATATATGTATATGTATATGTATGTATATGGATGACATGTCGTGACATAACAATTAATTAATTTACATAATGTTAAAGGAAATGGTTTTATTTGTTCCATATTAACAAATTTATGTTTGTTTGGGTTTATGGCGCCGCAAAGCCTTTATTAACCACAAAAGATTATTATTTTACAGGGTGGTGTTGATTTATAGTAAAATATTTTCAAATTGGGCAGGTCAAATTGTATAATGCCTTACCTTCCGTTCATATTTCATATTTTATTTCTTCAAGTTTTAATCAAACTACATATTAGCAATAATTTTTAAAATTTTAAGTTATTTGCACGAAATTTAACGAAAAGTAGTAGAATATACTTTAACATGATATTAATTTGCTTTCTAAACTTGAAGATTTTAAAACTTTAAATTTTTATTCAAACTTTAAAATTAGTTTTATTTAACGTACTGTTTAGATACTTGTTTCAAACCAATTTATATTCAAACTATAATTTCAACATTTTAAATATTTAAATTTATTTTTAATAATTAGAAAAACGATTTTAATTTTCGTCAAATCATGTAACGTTCAAATTTCTTTCAAACTATTATCAAAATTTATATTATTTAAAGTATAATGCAACATATTGCTCTTAGATTCGGAAGAATTGATTATTTTGTTGGTAAACTAAAAAAATCGACTGTTCATATATTTCGTTTCCAACTGATCTCATACAATCAGTTTTAAAATTTTGATACGGTTATTAAAAAGAAATTTAACTTAAATTGGCGGAAAACACCTCAACATAATATTAATTTGCTTCCTTAACTTCAATCAAATTTATAACTTTAACTTTTGTACTCAAACTTTAAAATTTACCATCAAACCTATTTGTCTTTATTTATTGATGCTAGTTTGAAAGCATATCTTATCCTCATCTGAGTAAATATATTTTTAAGAAACTGGAAATTCTAATCAAATGACATTTTAGACGTTTAATAATAGAACCCAAAAGATAGTTTTATTCAACGTACACTATTCAGGTTTTTGTTTCAAACCAATTTATATTCAAACTGCAATTAGTAACTTAATTTCTACAAACCTGTGATTTTAAATATTTAAATTTGATTTTTATATTTAAAAATATATTGTAACTAGTCAAAAAATTATATTTTTATCAAATCATGTAACAATCAAATTTATTTCAAACTGTTATCAAACTTAATAATAACAATTTAAAGTTAGAATCATTTGCGTATAAAATTCGTAAGAATTACTCATTTCAGTAATTAAATAAAAAAACGATTGTTTAAATATTGTGCTTTCAAGTTTAAATCAAACTGATCTCATATTTAATCAGTTTTAAAATTTTGATACGGTAAATAATATGAAACTAAACGAAATTTGGTTAAAAATACCTTAACATAATTTTAATTTGCTTCCTAAACTTGAATTAAGTTTAAACTTTAATTTGATTTGTCAAACTTTAAAATTTA
Organism: Tipula confusa; assembly: GCA_963556175.1. Classification (NCBI taxonomy): domain Eukaryota; kingdom Metazoa; phylum Arthropoda; class Insecta; order Diptera; family Tipulidae; genus Tipula; species Tipula confusa. Next base: position 195,233,859 of record OY744475.1, on the reverse strand, counting down.
CTATCAAACCTATTTGATTTTATTTACTGTCGCTAGTTTGAAAGCATAACTTATCCTTATCTGAGTAAATGTATTTGTAAGAAACTGGAATTCCAATTAAAAGACAGTTTAACGTTTTTACAGTAGAATTCAAACGAAAGTTTTATTCAAATGTACGTTCAGATTTTTGTTTCAAATCAATTTATATTCAAACTGCAATAAGTAACTTAATTTCTATAAACCTATGATTTTAAATATTTAAATTTGCTTTTTACATTCAAATTTATATTATAACTAGTAAACAAATTATATTTTCATCAAATCATGTAACAATCAAATTTCTTTCAAACTAGTATCAAACTTTATAATAACTATTTAAAGTATAAAGGATCATTTTGTTTATAAAGTTTGTAAGGATTAATCATTTAGGTGACCAAATAAAGAAAACGATTGTTTAAATATTGTGCTTTCAAGTTTAAATCAAACTGATCTCATTCGATCAGTTTTAAAATTTTGATACGGTAAATAAGAAATTAAATTTTAATTAATTTGAAATTTGATTAAAAATACCTTAAAATAATTTTAATTTGCTTCCTAAACTTGAATCAAATTTAAACTTTAATTTGTTTGGTCAAACTTTAAAATTTACTATCAAACCTATTTGATTTTATTTACTGTCGCTAGTTTGAAAGCATAACTTATCCTTATCTGAGTAAATTTATTTTTAATAAACTGGACTTCCAATCAAATGACAATGTTTAACAATATAATTCAACAGATTGTTTTATTTAACGTGCATTGTTCAGATTTTTGTTTCAAACCAATTTATATTCAAACTGCAATGAGTAACTTTATTTCTACAAACCTGTGATTTTAAATATGTAAATTTGATTTTTACATTCATAATTATATTATAACAAGTCAAAAAATTATATTTTCATCAAATCATGGATCAATCAAATTTATTTCAAACTATTATCAAACTTAATAATGACTATTTAAAGTATAATGCATCATTTTGCGTATAAAATTCGTAAGAATTAATCATTTCAGTGATCAAATAAAAAAACGATTGTTTAAATATTGTGCTTTCAAATTTAAATCAAACTGATCTCATATTTAATCAGTTGTAAAATTTTGATACGGTAAATAATAAGAAATATTACGAAATTTGGTTGAAATTACCTTAACAAAATTTTAATTTGCTTCCTAAACTAGAATCTAATTTAAACTTTAATTTGGTTAGTCAAACTTTAAAATTTACTGTCAAACCTATTTGATTTTATTTAGTGTCGCTAGTTTGAAAGCATAACTTATCCTTATCTGAGTAAATGTATTTGTAAGAAACTGGAATTCCAATTAAAATACAGTTTAACGTTTTTACAATAGAATTCAAACGATAGTTTTATTCAAACGTACGTTCAGATTCTTGTTTGAAATCAATTAATATTCAAACTGCAATTAGTAACTTAATTTCTACAAACCTGTGATTTTAAATATTTAGATATGATTTTTACATTCAAATTTATATTATAACTAGTAAACAAATTATATTTTCATCAAATCAGGTAACAATCAAATTTCTTTCAAACTAGTATCAAACTTTATAATAACTATTTAAAGTATAAAGCATCATTTTGTATATAAAATTTGTAAGGATTAATCATTTAGGTGATCAAATAAAAAAAACGATTGTTTAAATATTGTGCTTTCAAGTTTAAATCAAACTGATCTCATTCGATCAGTTTTAAAATTTTGATACGGTAAATAAGAAATTAAATTTGAATTAATTTGAAATTTGATTAAAAATACCTTAAAATAATTTTAATTTGCTTCCTAAACTTGAATCAAATTTAAACTTTAATTTGTTTAGTCAAACTTTAAAATTTACTATCAAACCTATTTGAGTTTATTTATTGACGCTAGTTTGAAAGCATAACATATCTAATCAAATCACTTTTTAAACGTTTAACAATAGAATTCAAAAGATAGTTTTATTCAACACTGTTCAGATTTTCGTTTCAAATCAATTTATATTCAAACTGCAATGAGTAACTTAATTTCTAATCAAACCGTTTTGATTTAAAATATTTAAATTTGATTTTTACATTCAAAATTATATTCCGTCAAATCAGGTAATAATCAAATTTATTTCAAACTATTATCAAACTTATATTATATTTATATATATATATATATATATATTTCTCTACTGGAGTAATAGTATAGTAATTTAGAGATGCAACTGTATAAAATTTAATTTATATAATTCATTCATAGATATTCCCAAAATGTGTGTGCAACAAAAGCGCAAAAAATGCTTGAAACCACCGGCTTATATATTATCGATTATAATTCGAAGTTTAATTAAATTAAACTACATGACAGCACAACATCGTTGTCGTCGTCGTCGAGCATATCAATCAATCAATTTGAGCGTCTGTCACTTTATATATAGATTATAGTACACGATTTGTTGTACAAATTAAATTTTTTATTTTTATTTTTTTGGTTAAGTCGTGCGCGGTGGTTTTTTGTAACCTAAACGGAAGTAGCAGTGTATGTGCATGCCTTTTAATTGTCTTTATTAACGGGACGAAATTATCTTTTTAATTTACTTTGTTTTTATACTAAAGTTAAATGAAATAGAAATTGTTCGTCTGAATGTCTTTGATATATGAATATAATATATGAATGATCGCGGGAGATGACTGTTCACTTTTGATTTTTATTATATATATATATATATATATATATATATATATATATATATATATATATATATATATATATATATATATATATATATATATTCGTACAGTTGAAGGCTGTTAAAACTATGTAATTTTATGTTATTTTTTATTAGTTTTGTTTCCGTTTCGTATAAATTTATTAGTTATAATGTCACCTGTAAATTTAACAAAACATAAATAACGCGATCGTGTTCTTCTCTTCATTTCTTGCTTGTTTACCGTAATTTCTTATTTTGTTATAAATAAAATTCCATTCCATTGCAATAACGCGAAGCAACATCTTATACTATATAATTATATTATCGTCTTAATTTGAAGATTTCTGAAAGTTTTGGCACATCAACGTGATACAAGTATTTTATTGTTTTTTTTTTTGTCTTAATTTCCTTTATAACTTTAAATTAAGACGAAAGGTAATATATTGCTGGTCCGCTGATCGTTCAATTCTTTCTTGTGTTAATGCATACGTAGGTACAGTTCGATATATATATATATATATATATATATATATATATATATATATATATATATATATATATATCCATGTACAAATTTATATATATGTTCGATACGATCGTACATTAGTCACAGTTAAATTAATATAACTTACAACATTTGGGAAGATAAATAAATAGTTTTTCATCTTTATGGCTATAGTAGTTTGTTAAAGGTTATTGAACCCATTCGAAAACAATATAACAATTTTCATTTTAATTTCATTATTGTTAACCATAAAAGGACATTTTAATATTATTTTTAATTTAATGTTAATATATAAATGTCATGTAAGTTATAGAGTACAAAACTATTATCAAAATATTATATCTTTCGTTCTCATATACATTGTAAATACAAAGTATATATTCAGATATATTGTTCTATGCACAGTGGTAAAATATATCTTTAATATATATATATAGGATTCTATTTATGACGATAGATTTTATGTATATTCATCATCGAGTTTAATCTGACAACAACAAAATGAAAGTACATATTATAGACAGGAGATAAATAAATAAAACTAAAGTAAAAAAAAAATTGACACGATCAGTTAAATAAAAATAAGAATCTAAAAAAAGTTGAAAGAACTATGCGCGAAGTGTACTCGTACTATGTGTCCAATGTCTAGTCAACTATTATTTACTTTCGTCCAATTTAAATATTGATTTAAGTAAATTCATTGGACCCGACTCGTTAAAATTTACACACTTGAGCTTAATGTAAAGACAAATATTTGTCACTCGTATACATACGAGTATACATATACATTTTAAAACAAGAGACCAACCGACCGACTAATTTACGTGAACGTATAAACGCAAGTTACACCTAAATTCTTGTCATATTCATATTTTAGCATATAATACATTAAATTAACCTCGAAATTACAACACCAATTACCGTTTTAGTAAATTGTAATCTTAGTTTTATATTTCATCGTCTCATTTAACATCTCGTTCACGTGTACACGTTTAAAAACCATTTTTAATGCGTTAAATTTGATTACAATTTACGTATACAATATGAGTATAAAACGTTGTTTTGTGTTGTGCGCGATAATTGAATTTAAGAATTAAGAAAATAATCGTCCAACTGTTAAAAATAAAAAAATAAAATGGGTTTTAATACGTCTTATTGATTTGAAAGAGGTGCGAGAATGCAATCATGAGAATATTGAATAAATCTTAAATTGAATATTGTGGTTTTTATATAAGATACCTCCTACTAGGAAGCGCGCGATATGACTAAGCGCGCGACATACATATGGTGTATTATAGACTGCGTGTGGGTGCGATAAATGTGTATGGTTGTTAATTATCGCTGTTGAACAGCGTTTTTTTTTTGGTCAAAATATATATTTTTTTTATAGTCTATTACGTGCGCGCACCACCACCACTGATTTTGATGAAATTTGAGTAAGAAAGGTCAAATATTTCTATATATATACATAATATGTGTACTACTGAAATGGTGTAATGATTAATTTATATGATATACGATCGTTGTTCTTTGATCTCGTCGGTTTTATTGAAAATTATTCACGGTCAACTAAATTTGATCGTTAAATTTTGATTATCATATATATGAGGTAGAAGATCCTCCTTTTAAACGTAATTGATATTATTTTAACCAGTCGATCCTTTTTGATCACGGATCAATTTGATTTCGATTATGTTTAAATAGTGTTGCCTCTTCGATCGTGATGAAATGCTCAATCTAAATTATAGGAATTCAATTAGAGTTGCCCGATCGCGATCACTATTGATATAATTTTAACTCGAAGATTTTCAACTATGATTCACAGTGATATTGATTATGTTTAAATATGCCGAAAAAAATATCAATTTTGTAACTACTTGTATACAATGAAGGTGGTGCGATCACTTATGATATTTAATCGATCAATCATTTAAACGATTACCAACTAAACTCGACAATCTATTTTTTTACCTTTTGATCAAACGACAAAATTAAAGTTGAACAAAAGATCAGTAAATTATGTTGTCTATATTTAGTATTTTTAAAAAAAAAGACATTTGTCTGTAGGATCAGTTACATACATTTTTATTTTATGATCATTAGGCTTTTACAAATATAATCAATATTAGTAATCAAAACTAAACAAATAAATTCAATAATAAGATATGTAGGCTTATAGATTTACGATCTTCGGTTAATCATTTTTAAATCCGTGATCGTACATAATCACATTATCTTTTGCTTACAAGACCACATTTTTAAATCGAATATCATTAAAATTTTATGAGTTTTTGATTATTTTTCAAATAACGCATACTAAGATCCTTTTCGATCATATATACAAATATCAAAGGCCGATTCTTTAGAGATGCACATTGATTTAATGGCATCAGGCGCCGAAAAAAGTTAATTGGCCAGTAATCAGTTGCAGAAATCAAAGGTTTGACAGTATTATCATTAAAATTAACGATATTTTTATTTTCTAATTAAACGACAAATTTGAGGTTAACTAAGAGATCAGTAAATTATGTTGTCTAAAGCTACTATGATCATTATACTTATACGAACATATAATAACTTTTAGCAGTAATCAAATTTCTAAAAAAACACATCAATAATATTATAAGTAGGTTTATATAGATTTAAGAACACGATCGTACATGATCTTTCGCATACAACACCGCATGTTTAAATCGAATATCATTCAATTTTCGTGATCATCTTGTTTTTTTGTTTAAACAATTTTAGTTGAAAATAAAAGGATGAAAACGACATCAAAAGTTGTGAAGAATCCCTATTCTCGTTTTATTTTGTTATCCGAACAGGAAAGTTTCTCAGACATAAAGGGTATTTATCTATTTTTTAATCATCAATCATTTTATTTAACTAAACTGGAAGATTTTCGTTTTATTTATCTTCTGATCAAACGACAAATGTAAGGTTAAATAAATGATCAGTACATTTTGGTTTAATGATCATTAGAATTATACGAACATAATCACTTTTAGCAGTAATCAAATTTCTAAAAAAAAATTCAATAACACAATAAGTAGGTTTATATAGATTTAAGAACACGATCATCGGTTAATCATTTTTAAATCCGTGATCGTACATGATCTTTCGCATACAAGACCGCATTTTTAAATCAAATATCATTAAATTTTCGTGATCTTTTTTTTGTTGGTTCAAATAACGCATCTCTCGAAAGTTTTTCTCATAATGTGTTCTAGCAAGACAATTAGTGATCCGTCTTGAAAATAATAATCTTAAAGAACGCTACAAAATTGCTTTGTCAAATTTTATTTGCCGTTGGCCGAGATCAAGGTTTCAAGATCGACGCTAATAAAAACTAAATACATTAGAAAAACATTTATAAAGCATTGATTTTAGTTGAAAAGATGACAACAACCTCTTCAACAGTATTTTGTTATACAAAACAAAACTCAAAGATTGAAGGCTATGTTAGATCTTCTCTGATATTCAATTTAAATTTCTTAAATACAAAAGTTTTTGATCAATAATTTATTTTAACTAAATTGAACGATCTCCATTTTATTTATCTTCTGATCAAACGACAAATTTAAGGTAAAATAAATGATCACTACATTTTGGTTAAATGATCATTATAGACTAGACTAATACGAACATAATCACTTTTAGCAGTAATCAAATTTCTAAAAAAAGCTTAATAATACGATAAGTAGGTTTATCTAGATTTTAAAACACGATCATCGGTTAATCATTTTTAAATCCGTGATCGTACATGATCTTTCGCATACAAGACCGCATTTTTAAATCAAATATCATTAAATTTTCGTGATCTTTTTTTTTTGTTGGTTCAAATAACGCATCTCTCGATAGTTTTTCCCACAATTCGTAAAAATCATATAAACGATAAGCAATCAATGCGATCACTTGTTGTTTTAATAAAAAAAACGAAAAAAGATGCATTTGAATTTTAATTTCATTTAAAAAAAGAACATGAATTGAATTAACATACATCGTGATCTGATTCAAGAATTATAATAATAATGTAATAATAAAATGCGGTCATCACCAAATTGAATATTAGAGATTATGATCATTGCGGCTGGTCTCTCTCTCCTGATACTTTGAACTTTTCTTTAATATTTTCCCATGTACTACTTTCACTATATAGCATTATTTTTTAATTTAATTATATACGAGAAAAATTAAATTTATAATTCACGGACGCTACTGTCGTCATATAGTTAGTAATATAGCAATAATAAAAACTCATTTCCTTCCCAATGTCAATAACTCCATTACGCGATCTCTTAATTATTTTCGTTGAAAATATATAACAAGTGTTTTTTTTCTGGTATGGAAACGTATAAACATTATACAACGTACATACATAATAAAAACGGTTAATAACCGAATTTTTAGATTATTTCTAGGCCCTATGTTTTTTTTGACATTTTATATTTTTTTTCTACCCAAAAAGCTAAGTTATAATTAAAATAAGAAATTCTTTAACGTATCGAGCCTAAGAAAACCAACAAAAGAAATATGTATAATATGCATGTATGTATATGAAAGGGTCAAGCATATTATGTTGGATATATATATATATATATATATATATATATATATATATATATATATATATATATATATATATATAAATATATGTTATAGAGACAAAATAAATATTGTACATTGTATATTACATATATTATCTAACTGTATACATAAAATGCATAACCATCATATAAATATACACACATAATTTGTACATAAAAATCAAGTTCACCGCCTCATTGATGATGGTAATTTTTTTCAACACTTTATATATTTATTACATAAAACTATCGTGTCGTGTATATTTTAATTAATCATAAAGTCTAGTATACATAATTAAATACATAAAATCAACTAATTATGATTAATTAATTGTTTTATTATATAAATCAATTGATAATGCACATATATTAATTGTACCGTTATTGCATAATTTAATGTTTACATATACATATGTATATGTATGCTTGCGTATAGTGTGTAACGCCTTCATAATTCAACGTTTCGTTGATGATAAGCTCGATGAAATGTGTATACGCTTTTCATATATGTATACATAAAATGATGGTTAGTTAATTGATTACGGTCATGTACAATTTCAAACAAATTATCCATGCTCCATGTTCCATTTACATAAATAATCATAAATCTGAACTTCGATCGATTGAAAGATTTTTTTTTTTATTTTGTTTAAGCATTCCAATTTAAGAATTAGATGCGAACATAATAAAATTATTACTGAGAAAAATGTTACTTTCTAATTGCTAATTTTCAATCGATGATGAATACACAAGGAAGGAAATTGAAAAAAAAAAAAAAAAATAAAAAATAAAATTTGCAGGAATATTTTGCATGTTTTTACGTCGACCAAAAATTTTTTTTTTAATTAATAAAAATAAAATACGAAATGAACACAAAACTATAGCCGCTACATATATATAAAGATAATCGTATATAGGTACGAGTATGTAAAGAAAATAGAATTTTATTTACAGTTATTGCATTCAATTAAAATAGATTCGAAACAAAAATGCTAACGAACATTGTGCACAGTAGTTTTTTTTCTCGGTAAATTGATTTCAAATCATTTTGTATATACCATCATAACTTCTATATACCTAAACTTATATTATGTCGAAAGGTTATGGAATTTACGTCAAGCTGTGATCGAATAGAGTACGAAACTTGAAAATAAAATTAAATATTCATGTATACCATTGCGATCACGAAGTTTTTATATAGTTTACCACCGTCTTCATATATCTTGAAAAAAAAAAACTTTCGTTTTTTTTGTGTTTGCTTCACAGAGCCACAAAATCATGGATGAATTGACCATTTCTAAGTTATTAACATTTATAAATATAGTGTATATCCGAAACAATTTACCGTTAAACGTTTTAATTTATATGCCTCTGAACAATGCTTTATAGTTTATTACAGGAACTAAAAAGTAATTGTGGATTTTTTTTTTATATCACAATGGATGATGGTTTATAAAATTGAAATGATCGTAGTTTACCTAAACTAATGAGACACATTTAGTGATCTTCTCTTAAAGCGATAACTATATGCTATTAATTTTTTAAATAGTTAATTTAAACTTTTGCAATACTTTATAGTTTGTCGGTGAATTTCAACTAATTTAATTAAACATTTGAGTGACCATAAAACAGCGATAGTTTTCAATCAACATTTCATTTGTTGACGTTCTAAATAAATTGTTAAAATAAACATATTGATATTCTAATTTGGATATTATAAGTTTTGTTATGTCATTTCTAGATTATCATCATAAATGGACGTTAATATTTAAAAATGTAGATTGATTTTCTTTAAAAAAAGAAATGTTGTTTTTACTGTTAATTTTTAAATACTCTTTCATCAGATTTAATTTAATATACTGACTTTCATCAGATTTAATTTAAAATTTTATTGATCGTAAAAAAGTCATCAAATAGTTTAACGTTATTTCGATTGATCGACTTTTCACACAATAATTTAAAATCACAAACTTACGTAAACTCTTTAATTTTAATGACTTAATTATTTTTATCTTTAATTCTTATGTACTGAAACATCCGCGTATCAGTCAAGGTTTCAATATAGATGTTTTAATAAATTGTTAAAATCAATATATCGATGTTCATACACCGGTCCTGTAGTGATGGCTAAGGTGTTTGCATGGCCTGTTTGGTTGATACATTAATTTAGATATTGCAATTATTAATGTTGAAGTTCTAAATAATCAGTCGATATTTTAAATAGGTTCTCAAATGTTCGATGTTCAAAATATTACTTCAAATCAACATGTTAATATTCTTATTTGAGTATTGTAAGTTTTTTTGTAGATTCTAGATTATCATCATTAACAAAAGTCATTAAATGATGAAATACAATTTTAATGTTGAAGTTCTAAATAAACTGTTGATGTTCTAAATATTTGTTCAAATTAAAATCAGTTATTGCGAGTATTATTGTGATCGTTCTAAATAAATTGTCGATGTTCTAAATATTTGTTCAAATAAACATGTTCATATGTATTTGTTTTTGAAATAATTGCTTATTGTATTGTTGATAAATACTTTGATTATTTAAAACTTTGAAGTTCTAAACAAATTGTGGTTACAAACATATTGATGTTCTAAATAATTGTTCAAACTAATATGTTGGTAATCTAATTTAGATCGTGTGAATTTTAAATCAACATGTTGATATTCAAATTTGGTTTGATTGAGTCTCATTACTGGCTACTTGCATATGCTTGGATCTTCTGATTTGATTTCAGACGGTCAGTAAATATTTTAAGATTTCTAAAAATACTGTCACAATTTATGATCTAACATGTTTAAGTATTTTCACTGGATATCATACAGAGGCAGGCTTTTGAAATTTAACCTTGTCGATAAATTGGAATCAAGGTCCTATTTTAGAACTTTTGATATATTATTTTGTCATTTTTTTCTAATTTACAGACATGTGGGTAGCCCTGACTAAATAGTAGGTATATCACTGTAAATATAAATCTGTCCGATTATACTACCAATATTATTCTTCAGCAAAAACAAATTAGCCTTAGATTATTTTAAGTATTAAAGCCATTAATACCGATTGTGATGTCTTTAAAATTTTTTACTTTGCTATTTAGTACAACTTATCTGAATTCTTTCTCTTTTTCAGGAGCAAACTTATTACTTATTAGAACACTTTGATGATACAGTTAGGATAAAATTTTTCAAATAGTTTTTCATGACCATCACACACTCTAATTCGTTTTTTGTTCTTTTTCTAGGGTGTCTAGTAATTTAATTTAATTAGAATCAAGTTCTTTCCTTTCTGACATCTCTATGTAGACAAATATTAACATTGGACGCTTAATTCAATCCAAATTGTAAACAACTGATTTTTCAGCACTCAAATAGTGAAGCTCAAAATGAGCTTGGAGCTCATTTTAAAGATAATACAAAAGGCTGTAAATTTTGAAAAGAAACATTTGATGATACCGGATTTTACAATAACTTAGAATTTAGTGACAAGAATTTATAAATACTGTAAATTTACTATTGGAATTTTTTTTAGAAAGCATTCGATCAAAAAAAAAATTCAAGAATATTAAGCAATGGATTATGGTGCTATTACAATAAAAGACAGCAAAATGTTTATGATAAAAATTCTTGTGATCTTAATAGATCATCAAATAACTACATGTTAAATATTTGAGTTCGATTTTTTTTAAATAATTACAGATTTGTCAAATATCCAAACCGTCTTATCAGTTAAAACTTTAATGTTGACGTTCTAAATGTTGATGTTCTAAATGTTGATGTTCTAAATATTTGCTCAATGTTCTAAATGTTGATGTTCTAAATATTTGCTCAAAACAACGTATTAGTAATCTAATATACAAATTCAACCAAATCAACATGTTGACATTCTAGTTTGGATAAATTTGATTAGGCATAGATCGATTTTATATCAATAATTACAGATTATCAACTTTATATTTATTATTCAACTGTTAATAGTTCAATTATTATTTCTTTAGTTAAAATATCAACAAGTAAAAATTTGACAGTATCCATACCAACTTTTCAATCAAAATTTCACTGTTGACATTCTAAATAAACTTATTAATGATCTAAATACAATCAACATGTTAATATTCTAATATTTCTATAAATTTTCATCATAACATGTATGATTATGATGTTTAAATAATCTTGTTGAAGTTTAAATATTTGTTAAAGTCAACATGTTGATATTCTCATTGAAAATAATAAATTTAAAATTATTTTTTAAGATTACCATCTGATAATAAATAAATAAGGTCAATATCGATAAGTAATCAAAATTTCAATGTTGGCATTCTAAATAAATTGTTAAAATAATCATGTTAATGTTCTAAAATTTGTTGAAATCAACATGTTGATATTCTAATTTAAACGTATTCATGTCAATTCTAACTGATACACATGACATCACCTCAATTCAACATATCACTAAACTTCATCAACATAATATACGCATATCAGTTACATACTAATGATTTAGAAACGAATAAATCACATTCTTGTGACATAAAATCAATTAATTTAAAATTTAAATTCAATTTCGAAATCACAAAAAAACCGTATAATTAAAATCAATTAAAATTCTAGATTAATATACGTGCTGCTCTATACATTGTTAATAGCGTTATAATTTTGTTCAAATTAATTAATCATGTCACTCGAACCATATAGTCAAGTGATTTATATAAATATCTTAAGGTCTTTGACTTTATAGACGCATATGTTATGTTTTTTCTTCTTCTTATTTTAAATTGATTGTTGTTTGGGTTCTAAACTCTTAATTAAATTTTGATTTATAATATTCTTAAGATATAATTCATTGTATGCGCAGAGAAAGTTGTTTGTTCCGTTAAATCTTTTGTGAGTACGAACATAGATATAAAAGTAAAATTGATTTATCCAGACTATAAAACCGGGGTAATATATTAGTCTCATAATTATGCTACTTTGTACAGACAAATGTTTTATTGTGTGTGTGTGGCTTTATGTGAGTGTGTGTAGAACCGTGCTAATGATGTAAGCACATATAGACAAAATTCCATAGTAATATTAATTTTTGCGCTAACTGTGCTAATTACCGATCTCTGTCATATTGTTTGTCACACGTAATTAATGTTTATTTAATGACAACAGACGATGTATGTGACTGTTAAAATCCCTTTAAAATTTATTGATTATATAGAGCTGTACACTAACTGTTGCAAATATATGTGTGTATAAGTATATATATGCAATTAGAATGTGACATTCACCCATTTATCTAATTAGCAATGAGCTAATTTTATGTTGATGTTATTGTGTTTAAATATAAAATGTAATGTTTGTCTCGGATTGTTTATCTTTGTATACATTTTATTTCATATTTGGAATCTGCGCTCTGCACAACAAAATTGTATATATATGTAATATGCATAACATATAATGCATTGACGTTATATACGCTCTCTATATTTTAGCAAAAATAAAATGCAGATGAACTAATTCGATTAAAAGACATAAATAATGCAATTGTAGTAAAAAAAAAAATTTAACTGTTCGTAAAAGATTTGATTGTAAATTACATATTCAGTTTTAAATTAGTGGTGTTCTATTTACCTGAGATCGAGGTTTATTGAATGAAACCAATTTTTGTTTTGTTTTTGTTTTCGATCCACGCCACATATTTTAGTGCTCTTTCGAATAACAATTAACGATCAGCATAAATTTTCTTAACTGTTAATTTGAAAAATAGTTTATTTGTTCGGTTTTATCAGCATTACAATGCAAATGAAGTTATATGTATGTATGTAAACGTAATATATATATATATATATATATATATATATATTTATATATATATATATATATATATATATATATATATATATATATATATATATATATATATATATATATATATATATATATATATATATATATATATATATATATGTAAAGAGGTGTATAAAGAAAGTGATCTTCGGATTCTATTATTTGATCTTTTTTTTTCATTTTTCGATAGGTATTCAAAATGTCGATGATCTATTTGGTGTGAGAGGTGTTTTTTTTTCTAGCCCTTTTGAATGACTATACAAAGTTTACAGTCGAAAGAATTTACTCGAAATTTTTTAATCGAACGAACACAATTTTTTATTTTTATTTTTTGATGGGTAATTGTGTTATGTGTTATCATGTCGATTTGATTGAAATGTTTAATTTTTTTTTATTTGTTTTATAATCAAGTGTTATATAGACGTGTAAGTACAGGTGCGTTCAAGAAGAAACAATACGATATAGTTAATAGTTGTGTGCCCTATGAGGTCTTAATGAAATAATAAATTCTTAACTGTTTTTGTTATATTATTGTATCGTTGAAAATATTTTAATTTGATTTTAATATAGAAGATGCTACCATTTCAATTGAATTAGTAGTTTTCTATGCGCGATTGTATAATTTTTTATTTCATTGTACTTTGATGTAATACCGCGTGGAAATGAATATTATATATACGTTTATATTTTCTTATAATTTAACGGAAAATTGATTGTTAAGTTCTTAAGTAGCTTCGGTTTCGTTATTGGTGTGCTGTTATTCAACTGTGATAGTCAATGAGTCTTGTAAACTCAGATCATCACCTTTTTGGTCTTTTAGGTTAACCTTTTTTAATAATCTGTTCTACCCAATATAGAACTGTTTAAACCTCACTCAATTCTTATGCCATTTTAGACATTCTCAAGTTGATAAAAACAAATAGTTGAGTATATTGTAAATTTCACTCAAATTAAAAAAATAATATAAGTCTAGCAGTTTTATTCATTTTAACTTAATATACTCCTAAAAGTTAAACGACAAATAAAAGTATACTAAATTCAATAAAGTTAAGTGTTTTACAGTATTGAGTGGAATTTATATTGAGCTTAGTCTCATATTATAATTTACTTAAACTCAATTTTGATCTTTTATTTTACTTAAATATTAGTAAAATTATATTAATGAAGGGAAAATTTCACTTAAATTTAAAAAGAATTCTGTTCTAACCTCACTAAAATTTTACTAAATTATTATGCTCCCATAGATATGATCAAGTTATAAAATACTTAAATAGTTAAGTATACTGTACATTTTAATAAAAATAATTTGTTATTAAGTTACTACCTTTGATTCCAAAAATTGTTCAAAAAAATAAAGTCTAAGTCCGGCAAAAAAATGACAATTACAAAATAGAAAAGATCGAAGTTTACTAAAAGTTAAAACATATCAATAAGCACTTAAACAGCGCTAGGTAAAATGCCCAAAAAGATAAAGCAATTTTTAATGGTAAATTGTCGTTTATAAATGGTTTACTATTTAACTATATCAAGTCAACAAAATCTAGTTTTTTACGAAAAAAACGAAATAAACGTATGCTAAGCTTAAAAAAGTTAAGAGTTTTGACCGCTTGGAGTTTAGCCTTGTAATACAATGTATCTTAACTGAATTTCAGGTGCAATTTCACCGTATTATTTTACTTAAATATGATTTAAATGAGTGAAAAAAATTTTACTCAAACTGTTAAAAATTTCACTCAAATACAAAACTAATTCAGTTCGATACAATTTAAAATCACTGAAATTATAAGTTTACTGTAGATCTCACTCAATTTGTTGAAACATTATTATAATAAATGTTTAAGCGACTAATAAACGTATGCTAAGCTTAAAAAAGTTAAGAGTTTTGACAGTTTGTAGTTTAGCCTTGTATTACAATGTATCTAAACTCAATTTCGAATGCAATTTCAACGTATTATTTTACTTTAATATGATTTAAATGAGTGAAAAAAATTTCACTCAAACTGCGAAAATTTCACTCAAATATAAAACTAATTCATTTCGAAACAATTTAAAACCACTGAAATTATAAGTATACTGTAGATCTCATTAAATTTGTTCAGACGATTTTATCAAGTCTAGCAGTATTTATTATTATAATAAACGTTTCAGCGACTAATAAACTTATGTTAAGCTTAAAAAAGTTAAGAGTTTTGACCGCTTGGAGTTTAGCCTTGTAACAATGGATCTAAACTCAATTTCAGGTGCAATTTCAACGTATTATTTTACTTGAATATGTTTTAAATGGGAGAAAAAAAATTTCACTCAAACTGCGAAAATTTCACTCAAATATAAAACTAACTCAGTTTGAAGCAATTTAAAATCACTGAAATTATACACAACGCAAAGTATAATTTATCACAAAATTTTATCACATGTTGAGTAGAAGTTCAACTATCTAATTTTTATCCTTACTTCATTGACTTAAACAAAATATTCTAAAAAATCGTGCAGTATGATAAATACAATCTATTGATAAAAAAAACTTGGTAGTTACTATACAATCTAACTGATTCGGCCTCTGCATATTAAAGTACGATATAGCAAGTGAGCAACTGATTGTAAATGTAAAGCCAATATTCGTAAATAATTTCAAAAATTTTGAACTAATTAATTCAAGCAGGTCATTTACTTTATTAACATATTCTTAACTTGGAATAGGTTTTGTCGTAGTATATAAGAGAAAGGTGCGGTAAACTGTATATACCACACAAATCTATTTTCTCATTAAATTATTACCATATCTAAATAACAGCTCGACTAAATCGACTGTCCATAATAGTCTATTATATAACGATTATGTCATATCAAATGTTGTTGACGAGAACAAAACAATTCAAAAGTTCAAATTGACCCAATTTTTGCAAACGCGTATTGCTACTTTCTTTTCGTATTTTCTTATAAAAATATTAAATTACCAAAAGCCACGATTGAGATTTAAATATTAGTATTCATGATTCATAATGTTCTAGAATATTGATTTCGGTTTTGGCAACATATTTAAATTTAGAGCGCGTTACACACCTGATTTTATTTTAATAAGTTTAACAATTTATATAAGTTCAAGATCATAATATTTTCTTTTTTTTTATTTCTAGGTAAGCGCGCTGATTTTTATATAATATATTATAATAAAGTATATCGTGTGACCACAGTAAGTATACATATAATATATAATATGTATTATATAAATATAGTCTCGTCTCAAGACAAATTTTACTTGCATACAATTTAATTTTCTAATTATTATGTCTGCATACCACAGTAACAAGTAAAAATAAAAGGTGCTAATTAGCATATAAATAATTTTTCAGATCTTAACTGTTTTATATGAGATATGTTTAAATATATATGATTAAATTATATGAGTAATGATTATCGTCTGTATTTATCATAAACACGCGACACATCTTTTTTCAAGATCTATGACTATTATATAAATTATGTAGACATTATAGTGACACCAAACTTCAATAAAAAAAATTCATTTCTCACAAGATCTTTATAACGATATAAATAATAACAATGAAATGAATATATATATATATATATATATATATATATATATATATATATATATATATATATATATATATATATATATAAATATATATTAGAATATATTAGAATGAATTCGCAATTTTGCCATTCAAAAGATTTTTTGCGTTTGACATAACTTGGTTGCTACTGTGTTGTGATTAATTATCAGCATAGAAAATCTGTGAATATAAAACTTAATTTGTGGGAATGTGAATCGATCTTTAAATAAATTGCTATATTGTTTGTACAATTTTTGGAAATGTTTAAACGCTTGTATACATGAATACGTTTAATTTAGGCCATCCGTCCATATATTCATCCTGCAGGGAAATAAAATTAAATTTTTTGCCTTTCACTTTATCAACGATATATATGATATACAAAATTGCATAAATGGTTTTAATTGAGGGACTTCTTTCACTTTGTGCGCGACTGCACGAATAAATCAACTCATATATAAGAATTAACTTACTTAATTTTTTGTTTTCATTTATATATTCAGTAAATATTTAGCACACATATTTAAATCACCCTATTCTAATATATAGCACATATGTATATATTATGATGGCGTACAAACCGTTACCTGTAAGAAATAAACTTTGCTATTTCTGTTTATATTTATGTGCGCACAAGTGCTATTTTGTCGCCAATTATGTTTTATATTAACGATTGTATTGACCTTTAACCGTTCAAACTCGATGGAATTCTTGGTTGCCATACATACAATTACAGAGTTTTATTGATTTTGACTCATTTCATTCTTTTATTTTGATTCCCGTTAAAAAAAAATAATACTGATCCCACTCATATTTAAAAATTTAACGATTTTGTAAATTTATATATTTAATTATTAGTCATTTTTGTAGTGGATGTGTATGAGTGTAGAATAGAACCAATTTATTTATTTTAGTTCTGCTAAATTTACAATTATGATTCTAATCGGACACCTGACGGTATAAACGGTTTTATTTAAGTCAAACTGTGCGACCAATTTAGTCGATTGAAATTTTTGTGGTAAAAAG
This sequence comes from Tipula confusa, assembly GCA_963556175.1. Classification (NCBI taxonomy): domain Eukaryota; kingdom Metazoa; phylum Arthropoda; class Insecta; order Diptera; family Tipulidae; genus Tipula; species Tipula confusa. Next base: position 195,215,619 of record OY744475.1, on the reverse strand, counting down.
CGTAAAAAATTATATAGGTAGTTGAACTTCAACTCAACATTTCAATCAATTAAATTGATTGTCGAAACATTTTGAGTGAAATTAGTCTTTATTTAATTGATCAAATTTACTTTGAATTGGGTGCATTTTTAGTAATTTGATATTGGTTAGAACTGAATTCTTTTTAAATTTGAGTGAAATTTTTGGAATATTTTGTGATCCTATAAAACAACATTTTACCTAATATAAATCCAATATTTTTTTGCGGTCATTGAATTGAAAATGGATTTGAATTTTAAATATTGCTGGAATTTAGATAACCTTTAGATAACCATTTATATAAATTGAAATATGAAATAAAACTCAAAATAAATCCAACTCAAAACTGTCGAAACTTTAATTTTTTTTTAATTTGAACATGTCCATAATGTCAAAAAAATAATAAAATTTATTTCCATAATTTAATTAAATTTAAGCACATTTTATTTTGATTTTTAAATACTTCTGGAATTTAGGTAAATGAGATTAAATTCAATTAAATTTGAGTGAAATTTACGATATATTCGTTTATTTATGTGTTACTCAACTTAAACATGTTTTTGATGGTATAAAAAAGAAATACAATCGTTTAGATTTAATACTAGCTAAAACTGAATTTGTATAAAGTTTGAGTGATTTTTTTTGGAAAGATAAGTGAAAAAAAATGTATTTTCAAAGAGTGTTATGTAATATATAATTTATGAGATCAGTGAACATAACAAAAGGTTTAGTGAAATTTCACTTCAACTCAATTTTATTTTTGTAAACATATTTGAATTGAATTTTTAAAAAAATGCATATAAGTAAACTTTTATTAATTTAGCTAAATATTATTACTCGAAATTTGAGAGATTGAGCGAATCTGAAAGCTGAATTTATCTTTATAGTTGAAACATGTTTAAAGTTTTGAGTAAAATAAATTTAACTCAAAACTGTCGATATTTTAAACTTAATTGAAAGCATTAGTTAATAAGTCGCTAAAAAATTTGAGTGCTAAAAATTTTTCAATTTACACAAGTCTATAGTGTCAAAGGAATTGACCAAAACTTCAGAGATTTGATATTGGTTAGAACTGTAAATGTTTAAATTTGAGTGAAATTTTCCCAAAACAAGATTTTTAAACTAAGATTAACGTAATAAAATTAAAATTTTATATTTGAGACCCATAAAAATGTATATGATGAGATTAAAATCAAAATAAATTCATCTCAAATCCATCGAAACTTAAAATTTACCTTTGGTTAAATAACCATTAGAACTGTACCAGAATAAATTTATCATTTGATTTATACTAAACTATTTAAATTTCTTGAAAATTTTAAATTTCTGTGACAGAATTATTTTATAACCTAACTGTTATAAATTAATAAATAAAATTAATTGAGAGATTGAGTGAATTTAAAGTTAAAATTAAAGCTGTATGAAATCGGTTAACAAGTTTGAGTGAAATTTTTCATCAATTAAATGATTAATCATATTTTAAAAATTTAGTGAATTGATAGTGGTTGCATCTGACATCGTTTTTAAGTTTGAGTAGAATTTTTAGAAGATTGAGTAAAATATAATTTTACTTTGTGTTCATTACTAATTATTTTACGCATCGTCCATTAATTTTTTATAATACTAATTAGTTATAAGCTGATTTGTAACAATAAATTATAGTTAAATAATTTGTCTGGAAATTTTGAGTGATAAGTGGCATCAATAGTAGTTGCATCATATATTCTATTCAAATTTGAATGGTTATTTTAGACAATAAACAAGTTGGTTTCTTCAATATTTAAACTAATATAAGTTCAAAACTATCTTCTAAAGATGAAATGGAAATTTTATTGAACTTGCTCTACGTATCAGTCGTTATATGGTAGTTCCCATTCGCATTAATTGAGTACACACACAAATCATGTGTATACATAATATATCAACAGTTACAAACAACCTTATTTGGAAGTACATGCAAATTGTTATTAATTCTTTAGGTTGAGATCGATGTTTTCCGTTATTCATTGTCTTTATATATATATATATATATATATATATATATATATATATATATATATATATATATATATATATATATATATATATATATATATATATATATATATATATATATATACAGCGTTTTAAGGTCTTAAACAAGTCCCACACGCAATTTATTATATTAATAAACATAACCTAGAAATGTCTAATTAGCATCACATATTAAATTAATATTTTTATTTTTATTAATTCACGAATTTACATTTTAAACGCATCTTCATCTTCATCATCAAAAACGTTGATCATGTATCGACAATCAAAGTTCATATAATTCTATTGTTTTTTTTTGTGTCTGATTCTTACATCACACACTATATTATTAGAAAACTTATAAAATAACTGTAAACCGGCCTCAATAATTATAAAATTTATTTGATTAAATAAATAATCAAGAAATATATAGTATTTTTTAGTATGCGACCATGATGATAATATTACGTTACGCGCGATCATCAAAAATCGAAAGTTCTTTTAAAATAATCCAGAAATTCTTCTACTTCCGTTCTAAGCACCAATAGATCAATTAAATACATCGTCATTTCAATATATGTACATAGAAAGAGAGGAAATAGATGTGTTGTGTCATTATACCAAACAATAATAGTAATTATAATTACACATGTCGCGCATACAAATTTACGTTTATACATATATACATATATACAGTGCGGTCAGTTAATAAAAAAATATAAATTACTGTGTTTGACACAATAACACAATTATTAAAACTATTTTTTATTCTATAAGATACTATATTCTTATGTTATGATATTGGTTCGTAACGTCCTTAATTTGAAAAAAAAATATAATAAAATATAAAACAGAACACAAAACTATCTACAATGGTGTGATATTGATGAGTATAGTTGGGTCGATGCAGAAAAAAATATTAACAGGAATAAATGGCAAAAAAACCACCTGCAGTTTTTTTTGTGTTGCATCTGTGCATATATAAATAGTTGTTATTATAAAATATATAGACAAACAACTATTCAACTATTTTTTTTTTATAAAGTACACATTTTAAGGCAAAATGAAAAAAAAAACAATATAATTAAGTAAAGTTAGAAGAAACTCGATTTACATGAAACTGCGCGAGAGATGTGTTCAACTTTTTTTTCCGCGCGCTCACACAACATTTAAATCATCATGATATGTAATAGGAAAATAAAAAATAAAAATTGTTATGCTCTTGTACATATACAAAATATTTTATGTGCGCGAGATTTGAAAAAAAAATACCAAGACAGTGCTGTGAACTAGGAAATACCGGTGTAGGTTTAAAAGACTATTACCGTACATTATTAAAGTATTAGATGATGTGATTCCGAAAAAAAAATCAATTGATTTATTGACCGGATAAATTAAATTTTATTTCTCTATTTTCAGGTTGCCTATATATGCTATTTTTATGAGTGTTATGCAATTCCATATATAGATGGATATTAAAAACAAAATTGTGATCTAAAGTTGTGGAGTTAAGGTTAAATATTTTGGCATCTACTTAAATATTGATGGTCATGTATTTTATTTATATATACATATGTGCACATACTTATATACAAAACGTGCGGTTATTCATGCTGAACTGTGCGGGCGAAGGTTGTGGTTAATGAAATCTTTATTAGGTTACTAACCGTATTGGTAGTCCAATAAATATGAGTTAAACAGTACTGGACTTGAAATTCTCAGTTGAGTGTGTGTCGATATTAGTACAGATATCGGTGATCAAAACAGTGATTGAAATTTATTTGCTGAAGTTTTTTTGCTCGACAGTACGGAAATTGATATAATTTAAAAAAATAAACCAATGATCCATAGCAATCAATCTTATACAGCTAAGCACTTAACATATTTTGTGTAGTTAAATTTTAATCCATTTCGATTTGCTAATTTTCCAAAGAGCTACTCTACACAGCTATTAATTAGACTCTTTGAAATCTTTAGTTTTTAACGTCTTTCACTATATATTTATAATTTCACGGAATGTTGATTTTAAACATTTTGGTTAGTTGATCTCTTCAATCAAGTATAATTTTGAACCGCACTCACAAGTAAAAAAGTGAAATTATTTTATTTACATTTAGCACATCTTGTTCGAAAATCTTTAAATATTTTCTTATTCGTAAATATATGATTTTATGTAATATATATTATCTCTTTGGTTCACATCTCTGACGTGTTGTTGTATATATACACGTAAAAAATAAGAAATTTTATTTTACAAAAATAAAACCAAATAAGATAGATATGGTTACCGTTATAGTTGTTGTATATTATATATTATAAGCTGAGTGCGATAGATAGAAAAAGAATTATAGGTAAAAAATTCTTCTAATAACATTTTTCTGATAAACGACTTTTTTTTGTATCGTTTAGAATTCACCTGAATATAAATACTTTATATACGAGATAAAATAAATGATTCAGGTAATCACGCATAAATCAAATGAGTGTGTGGTGTATACAATCTTAAAAAATTGTACAGTTGTATGTTAAATTCGCGATATATATTTATAGTTTATAAGAAAAAAATATTATTTATCCAAAGGTATTATAGTCCATGGTATTAACTGTTATTTTTTTATCTTTGCTTACCTGTTTATTTTATATATCGCGAATGTCTTATATTTTTATTTTTAACTTAATGTTTATAACTGATGTTTTAAAGAAGATCACTTCCTATAAAAATCACAAAGCACAGTGTTTCATATATTTTTAAATAAATATATTTCACTTAATTCACACTGGTCACTAAATAAATATATAAATATATATTTTTTATTTCACTATATATCGCTAAAAATCACTGTACGTAGATGTGTTTCACACTATATAAGATTGTATCCGAATCCAACAAATTGTTAAATTTAAAAAAAAATTAAAACGTATAAATAATTTAAAAAAAAAATTAAATAAAATAAAATAAATAAATATTGATCTTGACCGTGGTAAGGTCGTCACTTTACTAAAGAATACTCGATGGTACTAAGTTGTTATATAAGTTTTTTATAAGTTCTTCTTTTCTTTTCTTTACTACGCTATATACACAAACAAATAATTTCGTTGTAAATTGAGTAGTATTTTATATTATTATATTCTCGATGCCGATCATCATTTTTCTTTTTAACATATATTATTTCACATTCGATCATCATATAACTCTCTTTCGCGTCATATTCACATTTCATTTGCAATCATTTTTCTTTTTTTCGAGAAAATAAAAAACTAAAAAATTAAGCTCGCGGAATGCATTTGTCTCGTTTTATTCTATATAAACAAATTAACGATGTAGTTTAAAAATAGTAAAGTTTTATAGTTGTTTTTTTTCGAAATACAACGAATTTAAGTGAGTTTGAGTTCATCGGACTAATACGTAACTTATTCTCTTTCTCTTGCATATTTTTATTTTATTTTAACATTGAAATAATATTTTCTTCTTTCATCTATATACTTTTATACATTTAAACGAAATCTAAAAAAAGCTCTCACGAACCTTCAAAAGTTTTCCGTTCTATACGAAATTCTATATTTTAAGTCAGTTGATTTTCTTGCTTCATGGAAAATGTAAAGCAAAATTATAAATTCATAAATAATTTTATTTAAATCGGGTTCGTCGCTTAAACACGTTTTTTTATATGGAAAATGTATTAAGTTGCAAATTGAAGTCTTTTGTTCATTTTTATATTTTTTTTTTGCGTTTTGTATGTCAATGATGATTTAATTTTAAAGTTTTGGTTATTTCCAATATTGATTCATGTTTTTTGGATGATTTTGAGTTTATTTGGATGATACGACTATCTTAGCGTTTTTAGCTCAAGTTCAAATCGCATAAATTATTGCGCTAAAATTATAAAAAAAATAAAAATAAAAATTTATTATATTTACGGAAAGGAAAAGTTTATTCTAGCTAGGTTCAATAAATATTTATATTGCTGCTAATTTATTAATTTTTTATGATTAATGGTTATATTGCATAAAAATAATTTACGTTTGAAAGTTTTATACGTATATAGTGAAATTTATTAATTTTGAAATTTAAGTGTTTTATATGTGTATCTTGAGTGAAATGTTTATAACATTTTTATAGTATTTTATTAACCAATTTTTGTTTGTATAGTAAAATGGCTTAGTTAAATTACTGTGATCAAAATACATAATTTCATGTTTTAAAACTTTTGTTGAATTTACTCACCTTTTATTAATTCATATGACAAATTATGTATGCGAACCGTTTAGGTTGATTCTGTTTTTTTTTCAGTATAGGTTTTTTAGTCTTTGCAATTTGTGGTAGGTATAATATGGAAAGAATAAAAAAAAAATTTAGTTGCACAAAAAGTTATAAGTTAATTAATGTGCTACGGGTATTTGCCTCTGAAAAAAATTTAGAAAATTTTTTAATAATCAAAAAGTGATTTAACTCAACTATTCAAATTTTATAAGCGGTTTATGATATTTTAAACGTCTTATTAAGATATGCGATAAGGAGTAGCCACTTTATTATGAGTTTTGTGAAACATTACCGTGATTGTTTTCAAAAATTATATCGAATTTAATATTTGTGATTTTTGCAAAATGGCTCACTTGTCCAGTTTGATTATAATTTTATAATTTTAAATAATGTATGAATATATATATATATATATATATATATATATATATATATAAATATATATATTTATATATATATATATATATATATATATATATATATACATATACATATATATATATATATATATATATATATATATATATATATATATATATATATATATATATATATATATATATACATAGATATTCAAATATTAGGTTTAATGAAGTATTGAAGCTTCGAAACACTTGATCGATTCTGAAATAGTTTAAACCTGATTTTAGTTTTAAGATTTAAGTTGTAGTATTTAATTTAGGAGTACTGGTAATGTCTTAATCGGCATCACAAAACTAGTGATAAAGAAGATAATTTCGTTGTTGACTAAAGACGATGAAACCCTGATAGTTTGTGATTTTAGTTAACAAAAATTATCAAATTTGATCTCAAACTATTTTTGTGATAGAATAAAAAGTTATTAAGTCTTGGTAATCGCATATGAGGTACAGAAGTCAGGTTTTTACATCACTTCAATTTGTTCAAGTTACAGTGTGTACTGATTTGGCAAGCAGTTCTTATATATCCCGTATATCTGATATATTTCATAATTGTTCAATTCAAATTTTTAAACTATTGTATATATCACTTGAGAATATTAACTATCTGATGTTGATTTTGATTTTGACTAAATATTTCATATTTTTTCTGTTGTATAAAGCGGTGAATTATGATACCGGATATTTGGTTAATGTTTCTTTTCTGGTCAGCAAGCCTGATTAGCTCGTTAAGTTTATTTATTTTGCGATAAAAAAAAACTTGAGGTTCATCTGCATATTGATGTGGTGCTCAATGATTTTAGTAAAACGTTTGATAGAATTACTCACCAATTATTGGGTAGTTTAACTACCCTGGGTAGTTTATTTTCATGTCCACAATTTTTTTAAAAGAATTAAATAGTCAACAGAAGTGGTTGCAAAATCGAAATCACATTAACCGAAAAACCGGAAACCGTAGCATTATTTGCAAGAAAGTAATATTCGGTTTTGATCGATCTAAACCCGGTTTTGGTTGAATTAAACGTCATTCAGTAGCGAAAATTATCCATCGCAACATCTGTGTGGTTAAATTTTTTAACAGAAAAAATTTACATTTAAAAAGAGCACATAAAATTAATGTATTAAAATCAAATTCAACGATTTCATCAAAAGAACTTATCTTAAATCCCAAAATTATAAAGTATTTTCCTTCGAACGATTCTATAGACATGGTAATTTTCCGAATGGCAGCTAATGACGGATTTTCATTTAATGTTTTTTGTACTTCAAACGAACTTCGTAAATCATTGCACGATCAGAAAAATTGTTGTTGAATACAGCAAAACTATCCGGATTTCCATAATAAAAACTAATTCTCATTTGGAATTAAACGGTCACAAATTTAGTAACTTTCGACGAATGGTCTTCAGGTAGGAATCGACGTTATATGAATTTAAACGTGCACATGCAAGAAAAATTTTGGAATCTCGGATTAGTCCAGGTATTTGATTTTATGCCGGCTGAACATGTATAAAAATGCTAGGAGGTAGGCTTAAAGAATATAATATTTCTTTAAATTATGACATAGTTTGCATGAACAATTGAAAAGTTAACTAGACCTTTTCACCAACTATGATAAATAAAGTAGCAACGACAGAAAATATTTTAGATGATACTGTTGTTGATGAATAACAAGAGGACGAAAATGATGAAGACTCTAATGAATGTGATGATTAGATAGATTCGCAATTATAAATGGCGAGGAAATAAATTCCCACAATTGTGTACTTTCTCACCACAAATTATATCCTCTTATAACGAAAGTACGTAAAATAGTTAGATTTAGAAGGTCACCGACCAAAAATGATATATTCCTCCAAAAGTACGTATAAGACTTTTTTTACGTATAAGAATTTTTGAAAGAGTTAACATTAATTCTGGACTCACCACCGCGCTAGAACAGCTTATTTTGGATGTTGAAACGATTTAATCAATTGAAAAATTGTATTCAAAAGTCTTTAATAGATTTTAAATCAAATATCAACTTATCGGATACTGAGTTAATTTGATTAAGTACAACGATTTCGATTTTGTTGCCGGTAAAGCATGGTCTAGACGCGACTTTAAAATGTATAATGGAAACGCTACAAAAAATAGATTGTACTCTAAGTGAAGAGTTTCAAACAGCTTTTCGTATACAAGAACGACGGGCAGATATCTCAAGTTTACTCCCGCACCTCCAGAATGCTTATGATCATGATGGCAATGACATTTAGAAAAATTATAATATGTTTAAATTTAAAAATTTAAGTAAAGCGATAATTTCTAAAATGTACGACGATTTTAGTTCATCGGTTACAAATGTTAGTTATGCCATTAATTAACAAGCATTGTTAGTATCTAAGGAAAGCGCTTCTAATGATGCATCTTTCAATAAGAAGGAAAAATTAGAACGAATGATCAAGAATAAAATGAATGCAAAATCATAAAAAAAACCAACATAAAAAGTTGGTCATAAAAAAAACCAACATAAACCAACATGAAAAGTAAAACAGGAAATGTCGTTTTTTGAAGCGTAAGGATTATAAGGAAAATTGTTAACTGTTGTTTGCAATTTTTTACTTAATTTTTTTAAGTGTGGAATTGTAACGTGCATTCTCTGCTGAAGGCCACACATATACGAAAAAACGTTCACGGCTTAACAATTCAAGTAACGATGCATTATGCTTCCTGCGAGCACATTTTTATAACTCGAATATTATTATTCTATCAAAGATTTTTTTGAAATTGTTCGTGAATTTTTTCGAAATTGTAAGCCGTGTTTTGTTATCGGAACTCGAATTATGAAGTGCTGTCAACTAAGGTAACAAAGTATAAATGTGACGATGAAATTGATACAGTTGGGTTTCGCCACAAACTAGTCAATAAACTGTATGTCACCACCAAGCCTAACCTAAGGCATATTAAAAAATGATTTTAGTCTAATACGTGTAAAGTGTCAAATATAAAGCAACCAATTATCCATTAGAAGCAACAGGTTTTAGGTTTTTTTTACAAAATGGAATAAAAGCTCAAAAGCTCAATTTATGATCATAGTACCAGAAAATATTTGAAAAAAGAATGTATAAAGTCTAACTTATATTTATTAAAATTGTGATTAGGTAAAAACCATATTACGCGTCTGACTCAACTCCAGTTGAAACTAACTAATAGAATATATTGTCCATACATAGAATACAAAAAAAACGCAAATGCCATTTATAACTTCCTGAGATAACCAAAACGGTGATCTTATTGAACAATTCATTGTTTTAAGCGAAACAGCTGTTTTTAATGTTCGATTTGACTAGTATAAATAAAGTATAAAATGTCCACCCGCACAGAATCGAGCGAAACAACAAAAACGGAAATCATTTAAGCTAAAACAACTCCATAAGGTCATAATCCCATTAAAACATTTTACCTTTTGAGGTAAATATTTCTATACTAAACAAAAAGGTGTATCTTTACAATAATATATAACGGTTTTACAGGCTATTTATTTTTTACTGTTCCATACTGTAACAACATTCCGTCTCCATATACTCGTTCCAAAGCTGATTCTCTATATAGTGTTCTAGATAACCAGAAAGATATCATTTTCTGCCCCGACAACCAAAAAACAATGCTTCTCTATAAAAAGTGAACGAGCCAGTATAATTACAGTTCTTTTTATTCATATAAATTACGTTTGTGCAATTTCCGTCAGACATTTTCGTCAAAATCCTGATTTCATGATGGAATAAAACTCGGTGATTACTTTCCAATAATTTTCGTACATAATATATTATATATTAATTTTCGACTTTTAACTGAAAAAAAGTAGGTGGCGCTCCAAAAATTATCTGCGGTCTGAATATTACATTTACCATTTTGAAGGTATAGAAAAACCGTACATGAATTTACGCAAAAAAATGAGAGCTGCGTGTAGTTTTTGACTTATGTTGTTGTTAGCGTGTTTAAGCTTATATAACATAAAATTTTATATTAATGTCAGCTGTGAATCGATTAGGATCTTGACGGCAAAGTGCCTCTACAGTCGCTTTTACTGGAACTAAAACCGTCAAGCACATCAATGTTTTTTATTTGTTATTTTTAATAAATAAAACCATTCAAACATTGACATGGGGCTGTTGCACCTGGTCTTCCTGTCCATTTTGAAAGTTATTTCAAATTCTGCTTCTCGTCCGAGTCACTTTCACGAAAATCGTCTTTCTTGTCTCCGTTTGTTGTATCTTCAAAAAAGCACTTCAATAAATATCTGCCGGTTGTACAGTATACGCAATCATAATTGCTGTATGTCATCATAATAAGTCATAATAAGGCTTTAATATATTTATCCGCTAATAAAGCCGATGATCTGCAAGCGTTTGGTCCTTTAATATGTTACACCTGTATGCCTGCATTGAACCTAATATTCTTATTAACCCTTAACCCCAAAGCAGAACATTATTTATGTACAGTTTTTAAAGAGCCATTCATCGAATAATAAAAAAAATCTTTCTTCTATGTGAATTCGAGTGTTCTTTTATCTGAAATTTGATCGACTATGATGTTCCTTATTTTCTCGTAAATCATATAAAAACAGCATATTGCATTAAATGAGTGCTGTTAAACGTGCAAAACTAGCTTGAACTGAATTTTCTTCTCACTCTGCTAAGGTGGCATTATATGTGTACCTTTCGTCGAGCAGCTACCAATTGTTAAGAATGTACATATTTTGTGAATGTGGTGAATTCATATTAAAATTTTAAAGTTTGGAAAATCTCGGGACTGGTGTTGGAAATTTTGAAAACTTAAATGAGAGTAGTTTTTAAGAGAGTCTTAACTGTAAAATGTTAAGTAAATTATGAGATGATAAATGTGTAAAGAATCTGTTGTATCATTATTTTTCTTACGCCGTTTTCGAGGCACTAAGAAATAAAAATTTTGTTAATGCAGAAATTATTACATCAGTCAGGAATCCATAATTACAGGACATAACGTACAAATTGAGTAAGAGTGAATTTCTTGCAATGAAACTTTAGAGAATTAAAACCAGTTACGTCTAAAGGCCGCAAATGATTATAAACAACAAAATCTAACACAGCAAAGTGAACCAAAAATTTACTCGCGGTAAATTAAACATTGCTTTTTTCAGTGCACTTAGAAATGTCATATTTTACATTGAATACATTTCGTTTAAAATATTGGGTTTTGACGCAGCTTGTCCGCAGATTTTACCCAATCTTCAATTTTGTGCAGATGTTCTTGTAATTCCCTCGATGCTATTTGATGATTTTTGTATGAAAACAATATATCTGTGTCGTCAGCAAATGTTGGTGATTATTTTTTCAGTTATTGGTAAGTCAGCTATGTGAATAATAAGTATAACACGCAGGTACACTATTTTGCAGTACTCCTACTTTTATCTCGATACCACTGATTTAGGTGGTCGTATTTTGTTTAAACTGGAACTTCTTTGGGGCTAAGTAGTTTTTAGGAATTGCATTTAATTGTTTAGGCAGAAGGTTTTAATTTTGTTATTTAATCCTTCATGCCATACTTTGTCAAAAGCTTGTGCTTTCGAAAACTGTTCTATGGTGCCATGCTGTGCTTTAAATCCAAATTGGTGATCTGGTATAATGCGACCATCAGATGATATATAAATTAGTACTTGTAGTAGCATCTTTTCAAAAATCTTTGAAACTATCGGAAGTATACTTATTGGAAGTACCTGGCTTAGGAATTATTATAATTTGACGTATTTCCTTTTTTTGGAGAAAGTGGAGGTTTCTTAGGATTTATACTATTTTTGATAATCGTTTTGACGCATTTTTATTAAAATTTTATTGGATTTGGATTCGACTCGTCCCTCGTAAAGTGTGGTAGTACGCAGTCTATATTTAGTTTGTTGCTGTGAGCTTACTTAGGTAATTCTGTATTCCTAAATTTTGTTCTTCCCGTAGTGCTTCTCTCAGAGCTGTAATAGCTCTAATTAATTTCCCTTTTCTGCAAAGAAGATTAATGAAGATGCCATAACCGCCGAATTGTCTGCTTTTCTGACAATAACTTCTGAATGTTACTTAAAATTATTATTTTTTTCTGAATTTTTATTCTCCGGAGTAGCTTTAGTTTTCTATTGCAGCGTCAATGTCTTCTAGTGTGAAAAGTGGGGCAGTTAAATGGCAATAAACATCTACTATGTTTCTATAGATAATCCATTTCGTTAGTTTGTTTGTTAAATGTTAAAGTGGTTTAGTTTTTAATGTTTGGGTACTTAGTGTCACTATTATTGGTGATTGATCTGATGATAAATTATAACAGTCTTCGGCTTAAGTATTGTTGTGTGCTATTTCTCGTATTACACGGAAATCTATTAAATCAGGAATTTTCTTCCTATCTGTAGGCCAATATGTGGGATGTCCAGACGACAAATAATTTAGAGTTTTCTCGTTTATTGTTTCGCAGGGTTGCTTACACTTAGATGACGTCAACCTCGAACCCCATTACACATGTTTAGCATTATAATCATCCCTTGCTAGAAGTTTGATTCTCAACTGATTAAAATAATCGATAAATTACTGTCTTTTAATTGTGAGTTTCTGTGGACAGTAGACAGCCGATATTACAAATTTCCCAGATCATTCTTCCAAACGGACAAATATCTGTTTAGAAGAATGATCTGGGAAATTGGAAGAATGATCTGGGCTTGGATATGAACTTTAGCATATTTTTGAAGTTCGTAATGCTTTAATATTCTTTTTAAGTACTACAGTGCCGCCGTCTGCTTTTCCATCCGGATGTTTCGTGTCATAAACAGAATAGCCGGTTTTATTAAAAAAAAAAAAGTTAGAACTGTCATTTTTTATTTTTGACTTTGGATGGTCTCGATTAATTTATTTACCATGGTATGAATGTTGAGGTCCTCTTCATTAAAATGAACTTTGGGTTTCAGTTTGTTACACATTTTAGGATATTTGCATAAGAAGCACTTGGCTGTGCAAAACTGCTGGCAAAAGTGTCCAAGTTATCATTTTGTGTGTTTGCACTCGTTGGTTTGGTGACTGTTGTATTATTTCTGATTAAATTTCATATTGACCATTCGTTGCTCAGCTCTCATTTTAGGGTTTCTTTTCCGTTTTAAGTCCAGATACACTGCGCAACTTCTGTAATTACACCACAGTTATTATACAACATTTCACAGAAAGGTTATTGCGAGATTTATCACACTGTTTGGATTCGTGATGTTCACCACATGTATCACAAACTTTATTTAAGAAGCTGTATATGCTTTCGTGAGTCCGATTCTTGGCACTTTATGCATTGAACTGGTCCATAGTACTCTTCTTAGGTTCTTCAAAATATTTTAAATTGTAAATCTTGTGAACTCCTTTTGGCTTTTTTTCCTCTGGCTCTTATATATCGTTAAAAAACTATATTTAAAAAAAAACATATTCTATTTTCGGTGTTGGCCCACTACCGCCTAGGGCAAATTAAATCCTGTATTTTAATCATCAGCAAGTAACTGTAAAACGATTTTAACATTCGCCGCATTAACATCAGTTATATACCCTAGGATTCTGGAGAAACCAGTCAAGATGGCATATAAGTTCTCCCCATCAAGTAATGGTATTCCATTTATGATCAGCTCATTTTCTTTACGTAAAGCTTTAATATCAGGAGTTACCGCACAAGATTTTGTAAACAAATGGTTTTAACCTCTTGCATCAAAGCGAATCTTAAGTATTGTTTTTTTTATTCAATTCTTTCGATAATGAGATAATAAATTTAACGGTAATAAAAATAATTACTACCAGTTTTTATCATCTGCAATATATATTTTAACCTTTAGGTAACCAATATATGTACTTTGTTTAATTATAAACCATATATCCATTTATTCTATTTGATGTAATGTGTTGAGTGATATAATTTAATCGTGCGAAAATTTCTTAAGAATCATAAACATTATACTCGAAGTTAGGTATGCAATAATTGCTATATATTTATAAATGTATATACTTAGTTGGTACAATAAAATCATATTTTATGTTATAATAAAAATTACGGATAATTTTCTATTATTATAAATAATGTTGACATTAATTGTGTGTGTTAAATTTTGGTTGTCTTATTAGATCGAAATATTTTATGTACCATTTAGTTGTGTTTGCAAGGGTACAACACAACATTCCACACATAATAAACTTAACCGATTCGTGTACGAAACGTAATAAAATTCTTATGAAATTAAAGATGAAAAAAAAATATTCTCGCTCATTCGACCATATATGCCTATTAAAAGTGAATCATTAATTAATAAGAAAGAACAGTTCACTCACTATATAAAGCGATAAATCATTGTCTATATAATGAATATACATTGGGTTGATAGGTTTGCGAATGGTTTTTTTCCAATGCAGCTAATTACTCCTCGACTATTATTTTTTTTTTTTTCATTAATTGGTTTTGTATATGGCATATAATTTATCTTATATCTATTTACAACCTAAGATAAATCATCTTCATTCAATTTTGAAAAGTTCTAATCCAGCCCATATTTAGTGTATTCGTCTATTGCACAAATTGATAAAAATATGTTGCAGTCGTTGGTAAAAGTTTTTTTTTTTTTTTTTTTGATTATTAAAAAAATAAAAATAAAATCTTTACTATCGTATATACCATCATTAACATTATCTCGTCATCAACATAAATAGGAAATTTATTTTATTTAATGAAAAATTATAAGAAATTTATTATGTTTACAGAATTAAATTTATTTGTTTATTATTTTCATTCTCCGCATCTAAATATCAATAACATCTTAACAACTTCTAACCATATAACATTATTATTTTGTTGATATGTTTATATAATGTATTTTTAGCTTATACCGAACATCTTAAGTAGAAAATCACAAAAAAAAAAATATTTTAACGCCTTCAATACTTAAGTAATTTGATAAATTGTTTTGCACCATTGTATGTAAATTTTACAACAAGCGTCACACACACAAACAAAAAAATGTAGAAGAAACATAATTTTTAACTGATGATTTGTTTATTTACTGGATATATATATATATATATATATATATATATATATATATATATATATATATATATATATATATATATATTGTGATTAAATGAACACAACGTTTTTGTTGTTATTGTTGTTATATTATGTTGCGATTTTAAAGCACAAATATCGCGAGGTTAAAGTTTAAATTGTACATCGTTCACAATTTGTTTTATATTTTTATGTACAAAGTTATACGGTGGACTATGCATATTATATATAGGTATAATATTATGACAACTTTATGATTGAACGATATGTGAGAATTTGCAATTTCAATGAATAATGGGTAATCTTTTATGTTTCTTTAGGATATTTGTCACAGTGGTAAAGAAATAGATGCGCAATCATCAGTGATTGTTTCCCATGAAAAATAAATTTGTTTATTTCATTGTTTAGTTTACTATATGTTTGAAATATATTGAATCAAGTTATGTACATACTTTATTTGACACCTTAAATTTATTTCACCCGTTTCAAGTTAAACGAATAGCAATGTGTAGTCATCTTAATAGTTAACATATATCTAACACCAACAAGACTGCTAAAAACTACTTGATTAAATTTTAATTTAACAAAAAAATCACATCACTTGAATAAGAAAATAATGGTGCATATAGGGACCATAACAGTGCAAAAATCAATAAATTAATTTCTTCGCCATAATTTCAAACAACATTGTGTGGTGCAGAACAACGGGTTGAATGTACTCAGAAATTCAAAATTTATTTTGACGTTTGATGCTAGCCGTAATTTTGGAGAAATATTGCATCTTCAAAATTAGCTTGTTCCAAAAACTGAGTTGGTATAAATTTTATTTAAGTGTCTAATTTGTTGCGGACTGCACGCGAAACTCGAAGATTGGATATTTGTAAACTTAAACCAAACTCGCTAGGTTGTTCTTGATGAAGTGACAGATTGTGCGTGAAACAATTGTCAATGTCTCTCCTCAACCAATCGTTTGGTGATTAAATATTGGCTTGTAAATATAATCGGATGTCTGGTTTAATATGAAAACGACCACCTACTTGCTGAAAACCCGTACTATCTATAAATGGATGAAGCTATTTAATACAGTTTTGTTTATTGGCGATTGCCTAATCTTCCTTCAACAATCGAGAATTTTTCTTCTAGCTCCAGCGTGATATTATTATCGCAGCATGACTGACATCATTTTTAAAAAATTTGATTGCTTCTAGCATTGGGCGAGTATCCCCGATACAGTTCTTTGCTGCTCTTATGATTTGCTTTTAGCCGTATGGTATGTAACCTCACACAACATAATGCTCTCAATATCTTTGTATACCTATAAATATTCTTGTTGCTAACGACATAAATAAAGTGTTGCCCATTCTGGAAGCGAGAAACACTCACGTTGTCGCCGTGTTTGTTCCTCATTCAGCGCTCTTTCATCCGTATTAATGCTCATTATTGGCCAAACATTTTTATGCTCAATGAGCCATTTTGCACCATAGCACCAAAGCGAATTCTCAATCAAATCTACCGTAAATACACCGCGTGATGTTCGCTGATTTGTCTGCAGAACGAACACGGTGCCATTGGTTTCTTTTTGTGACTTTGTGACTCTGTGGCTGAATTCAATCGATGCGTCTGAGAACCCACGTTGTTCGATCTGTTTACTTCCTTCTGTCATAATCCATCTTTTAATTTGTATTTGTTCGATTAGCGCTTGTTTTTTTTTCATCTCGATCCAGCTAGAAATTGTTTGTCTTGATGTAATTGATCGCCACACCTGAATTCTAATACCTATAAAATACGTTTTTGGAAGTGCTTTAATATGATATTTAAGATCCAAATCTTATAAGCTTTCCAGCTCCCGATCCTCATTCGGTACCACGTTTAAAAATGTCTACTCAATTATATGACCATTTTCACTTGAAACCAGTCGCATTGAAACACCGTTATAAGTTTTCTTGGTTCTTTCACGCCTCTGATATTTCATTTGCTCCATTCAAAATATCATCTTCTATACGTCATTCAGAATTATTCTACCGGTATCATCCTGTATCGTACCTTATGTTAATAAGCACTCGTCGAATACCACTCTCATTTTGCTTGTGGTATTGTCTTGCTTTATAACAGCATGGTGTGGCAGATAAAAATAGCGTTCATTAACGACATCGGTTTTTAGAATACTCTCCATGTGTCTTAGTGTTTCATATTCCGTCATAAACAATTTATACTAAGATTCTAACTGTGCATCTCGTGCAAAGCGGTGCTTCATCGCCAGCAGCCGTTGGAGATATATCTGCCGTGAGGAACCAATTACATCATTTATGGTTTTGAACGGTCGATTCTGTTCATGGAAAGTTGTGACGTTACCTTCGGAAGCACAACGGCGTTACTTTTAACTGGATTCTAGAGTCACTAATCGCGCTAAGTACAAGCTCTGTTATGCCGTTGGCTGTACCAACACTATAGATGACCCTAATCAACTAAGTAAAAATCTCACTTTGAGCTTCGGTAACCATAGTCGTCGTAGGCACGATTCTGTTATAATCGATATCTGAGAGCTTGAATCCAACCGACATCGGCATAGTTATTTGTCGCCAATTCTTGACTTATTTGAATTGTGCAATTGACTATTGTTTTTGACTATTGATTGGCCGTTCAACACGGCCGAACACGGTTTCGATTCATTCATATGCAAAAGAGCTTAATGTCAACACCGACATTTTGTGCATTTTTGTTGAGCCTTACATTCATCCAATTTCGTGACTACTAATGCAATTACACAGGAGTCACTTGATTTGACCCTTATAACTTCATTGCATTGATCAAGCTTCGAAATAATTAGCGTTGATTACAGCAAAATATTTCAACAAATCATAGGCTTCACCCTAGAGACGTCCCTTCAACAATTCAAATTTTCGTTCTGCGGACAACGAACCATTTTCGTGAATAGATTTCAAATATAGGTCGAAAAACGATAACCAATCTTTATAATTTCCATCGAACGGTGGAATACTTGTTCGAGGTAGCTTCAGATTTAACGTAAAATGCATGATGGTCTGCTTTGCTTGAGTGTCGTCTTGAGTGCCATGTTACAACTTTTCGACCTAATGCATGTTTTGAACTTTGAAGCGACTAGATAATAAATCTCCTCAAATTCAATCAGTTCTCTTCATCTGGATCCTTCGCTATTATGTTGTCTTCCATTTCAATAAATTTGTGGTACAGGGTCATTGCATGCGTCTGAAGTATTTTTAAACCGTCGAGAGGAGTATCATCGGTAACGGTAGCTACGAAAAGTTCAAGGTTTTTTCATAGACCCAAAAGTTCAAAAGTTCAAGGTTTTTTCGTGCTGCACTTTTTTTTTAAAGCTAACATTATATTGACAGTTATTAAGTGTTTATGAATTGTACCCGAATTTATTATTTAACCACCTGTCACAGCTATAAATCGACAATTTAGTTAAAGTTAAGTAACAAACGTCAGTTATAAAATTAAGGCCCAGATGAAATTAATTAGGTACAGATTAAAGAAGATTAAAGATGCTGTCTGGCCTTCAAAAATTAACAAGTGATCATTGCTGAAATATAAGATACTCAGATAATCAATATTGAAGTTATATATTATGAATTTATCAAAACGTTATGCGCATGCGTAAGCGCATAACGGTTTGATAAATTCATAATATATAACTTTAGCATATGGCTGCAATATTACGATACTTAACTCTATCAACTATTGAGCAAGGGTAAGTGCCCACAACAAATCGATTGTAAGCATAAAAAAAATGAAATTGCGTTTGATTTTATTTGTAAAAACCGAATTCACTAAAGTGGATTCAGAATTTTGCAAATCATAGTAAAATATTTTTCGTATATCCGCTCCATTTAAATCACTTCCACAGTGGAGTTAGTATTTATTCCAACTAAGTATTAATGCTAGCTCTACAAATATCACTTTATTATCCCAAAAATTATATGACCAAGAATAACGATATCCTTATTCGGTTCAATACCAAAGTGCATTGCCTACCTGTATACATAAAAAAAATATAGCGCCTCTTGTGACAACATAAAAAACTTTGTTTTAATGTCCGTGAACGAAAACTTTAAGCAGCGGAATTTTTAAATTTCGATCAGCTGGATCTAAGGAAAGAACTGTACACCTAGAAAAAGAAAATATGGATTTCTGAAGGAGGCTTCAGTAAATAAAGCAACCATTTGTCAACCAAAACCGCATGAAGAAACAAAAATCAAAAAAAAATATGTATAAGGATTCAAGTTTAACCATGGCAGCTCACTGTTTCTTCAATATATTGCCCCCACAGCATAATTTGGAAAGGAAGAATTACGATAAACTATCTAAATCGCTAAGTTGTGATTTTATAATAGCAGATGACTTAATTGCGATAAACAAAAGGTTAACCTCAGAATTACATTTACATGGATCACAATGAATTGTTAGCATCGGATCACTCACTATTCAGTAAACAATAATGAAAAGAAAAAGTGCACCAAGATTATCAAATCTATAACAACAAACTGAGATCTCTTTCGTAAACTAAGTGGGATAACATCAATCTTCTGGTTTCAATAAGAAATTCTATCAAAGCAAAATAGGAATCAAGAAGAACCCATTAATTAAATGAGACATAAAAACCTTTGCCATATTATGTCTATCCTTTTTTGATCTTAAAGCTATTAAAATCTTTACAAGTTGACCAATAATAAAAGATTATTATAGTATAATAAAAAATTTAATTGAATTTATCATATTTTGCAGGGACTAATCTTAATCGATAATTAAATATCTCAACCAAATAATTATAAAATAAATGTAACATATATATATATATATATATATATATATATATATATATATATATATATATATATATATATATATATAATATATATATATATATATATATATATATATATATATATATATATATATATATATATATATATATATATATATATATATATATATATATATATATATATATATACAAACTTACTGATATGTCCCAAATTTATGAAACATCATTAAATAAATTGCTACTTTTCACTCAAAGATATAAATCTCACCAAAAATAATTTGAAAGTCCTATCCACTATCAGTTTACACATTTTCTACATTGTTCACAACCACCAATTTGTAGCTATAAAATACTTATTTTTTACCTAAAATTTTTAAAAAGTTAAAAATCGTTACACCCATAAGCAAATATACTATATGGCATTAAAAAAAAAAAAAAAAAAAAAAAAAAATTAAGGCATAAGAACATAAAACATCGACTCGATTAACGGAATAAAATTTTGATTAACCGTCAGAATGAAACATTGATATTAAAATTACAGCAAAAAAAAAATTTTTGTTTTACTTCAACAAGAATGCGAAAATATTTCATAATCCATTTTATGAACCAGCATGCATTTCCCTTTTAGTCTCGTTAAAGAACCAACAAAAATAAACAGCAGTCAGCATAAAAAATTCTACATTTCACCAATTTTGTTTCTTATACAAAAAATTTAATTGGGCCAATATTCAATTATTTTATATATTATAAATACAACCGATCTGTATTAATGCTGCCTACCTAACCTAAAATATTCTGCTTCAAACGCAAATATTATGTTCGTATATAAGCGCCCAAAAAAAAATATTTCACACAACACTTCATAACAAATCAGTCATGACGACAACGAATAATAATTAAGTAAAATTTCTTTGCTGTATAGCATAATAACAACAACAACAAGTAGATTTATGAAAATCAATTAGCTAATCAGCGCACATACGTAAGTAATTGACTTCTAAAATATACATATTTCGGAAATGATTTTTTGCATAAAAAAAAAAAATTTAAATTAAAACAAAATGTGAGAACGTAACATTATTGGTGCGCGGCAGATTTACGCATATTGTTCAATTGACATGAATGACTGTAACAACAACAACAAAAATGTTTATAAATAAATTAAGATTTAGTTTATTGCCATCATCATATAAATAAACAAATAAACAATTTGTTGATTTTAATTGAAGTTAATTTAGTCTACGTAATTTAGGTCATATTCAGAATTAGCGATTTATTTGCACAATGATTTTGGTGTTTTATTTATTCATAGTACAGTGGAAATTTTAATCGGGTGAAATTGCATTTAATTTGTCTTAAACTGTTCAATGTATTAATTTATTCACCGATTCAAACATTGGTTTTGTATCATTGTAGAATTTAATTTAAATAATTGGCACAAATAGAACTGTAGTATAAAAAAAATTTAAAATGTTATTAGAGTTCTAAATATCCCTTGGTCGCATTGAAATCTGCAAAATATTTTATTTACCATTTTATAAAAACAAATTAGGGTCAAGATTAGTCAGAATTAGTCATATTGGGTTAATTTGGGGCATTATTTGAATATATCCTGTTCGAGTAATGAGTATTTGAATTTAATTTTATTGAGTTAAAATTATCGTGAGATTGAATTATAAAATAATAGAAATTTGATTTAACTTTTATTTAAAAACTTATGACATAAAATTAATAAATAACCTAGTGGAATCGAGTATCTATAAGGTTTGACGAAAATTTGATTAGTTATTTTGATTACTGCAATTCGTTCCATGGCTGAAAGCACCGCAAAATAATTAGGTGGTTAGGTTTTGTGGTGTATACTGAAATGTGAATTCATGGTATGACATTGATCAGTCATATGATTAGATTTCAAAACATGATTTGGATGAAATACCAGGAGTGACTATCCGAAGGACCGAAAACTCTTTCAAAGGTGTGTTTGCTTTTCTAAACTCCATCGCATAATAGTTTCTAAAACGTGAGATCATATGTTACGTTTTTAAGTCATTGATTTTAAAACCAACAGAAACTGAGAGTCGTACAAATACAACCAGTTTTAACACCGTTGATGGTCTTCTAATCACATTGATATCCGCATACGTCAGAGCTAGGATGGATTACTGGTACAAGATGTAGTCCTAAGACGTTTCAATTTTACGAAATAAATTCTAACATGAGAAAAAAAAATATTGAGGACCGAGCATCTCCTTGCTGGCATGTTATTATGTGGCCGCTTTACTGTCATTTTACATAAACGCACATTTTTTTGGAAATTCTCAGACATCCTACCAAGTTTCGAGTACCGCATCGATGTTAATACAAACATTTACATCCTAATCGATAACGGCATCCATTACCAAACCAATCGTTTTTCGGTTTAATTTTTATCTATAGAATCATCTATGCGGAACTGATAACCGAAGTTTTAAAAACCTTCCAAAGAGCGTTTATTAAAAGGGTAGTTGTTTTCCAAAATACTCACAAGATTTTGATACTCAATTTACGTGCTCGTGATGTTCGTTTTAATGTGAAATATCTCGTTTCTAAGGATACAAATTTAAAATGAAAGAGTGTATAGGATGTCAGTTCGTAATCGTTCTTGTGTGTGCATCTATGCCTAAAAAAAGTTGTCAAATATAGACGAAAAAGTTCAAATTCGGGCTTTCAAGGAAGACTGTCATAGTATCCGCCAAACTGCAGCTAAATTTAGAAAAAGTTATAATACAGCGTACTCCGTATTTAAAATTCCAAAAAATTAAGAAAAACAGCCGTTAAATGAAACACACACCAGCATCTTTGCTTTGCAAAGCAACACGTTCGATGAGACAGATAGTGGCATAAGGTTGTCTTTTCCGATGAAAATAAAATTTAATTTGGACATGCCAGATACATACAACTATTATTTTCATGACGTAAGAAAAAAGAAAATTATTTTAAGCAAAAGACACGATAAATGGGTGGTGTAATGGTGTTGGGAGCAGTGTTTTTTGGAATACTTGATTTAGATTTTCAGTCAATAAAAATAACAGCAAATTCTTATAAAACCGTTTTATATCCAGCTTTCCCGATATTTACCGACCTTTTTAATGGACAGCGATGGATTTTCAAGCAGAAAAATGCCCCAACTCATACTTAAAGCCTCCTTATTCCGACTTAAATATAATGGAAAACGTTTGAGGGTGGGTAACACGGAAAGTCTACGAAGGTGGAAGGTAGTTCGATAATAAGGACGAAATAATTAAAGTTGAAGCCATAAATCTAGCCTTGGCCAAAATTTTCTTTTGGTTTTGGGCTCACTGTACAATTCAATAAACTATAGACTACTTCTCAATACTATACGATATCAATACTTCTTGAAGTTATTGAACATCAGGGTATAAATATTAAATAAAATTTACAAAAAAAAAAGTTACTCAATCTGTTCGTTTTAACTGATTCTACAGCTGTTTTTATACAAGTGAGACAAATAAAAACGCAATTTTTAAAGGTGCACTCGATTTTATTGAGAAAAAGTAGCAGAACACTAAAGTACCGGCAAGATACTGAAGGGAATAGTTTCTTAAATATTCTCTCTTCCGATGTTACAGTTGGAATTGATTTAATCATACATAGTATTGGAGAACAAACTTGATTTATAAAATAAAAAAATGTTCGTGAACAAGTGTTCTTTGACAATAGAAAACATTTTTTATTTCATCCTGTGTCAAATTCTAATACTTTTTTCTCCGATCGTAGGAAAAAATACATCTTTCCGATGTGTTTTCGAAACGAAAAGCTTATGATTCCAGTATGTTGTATTTGTTGCTAAGCAACAAGTAATAATAGTACGAGAATATTTTTTCTGGCCTAGGCCGGGATTATATTGCCGTATGGATTTTTGATTGTTGAGAAGAAATAAAAGTACACTTAAGGTCAAACGCATTTATTTATTTTAATTTAACAGTATACATAATAATCAATTTTTATTTGACAAATCTATGCCAAACTAATTATGTGTTAGGTATAGGAGTTTATTTTACTTATTTGTAATATTAACGGTTATCGTACAATTAGTACAATTATTGAACATTGGTGGATTAGAGTATCGCATCCCAGCATTGTTGTTGATATATTGCTATTAAAATCATTAACATTATTTGCATCGGCTGTTTCATTATCCGTTGTATCGAAAATTTTATGAGCAACTTCAATTTTATTGATAATGGATTCATCGATGTACCCTTCAGCAACAGTCGATGACTTCTACCCTCTAAATCTTTTTAAACATAATAAATCTGCGCCATTATCAACTAAAATTGTCGCAGATGAACGACGGAAACAATGCCCTGTGTATTGTTTTGCGTCTGGCAATTTTAAAAAAGTAGCAACAATTTGTGGCATTTTACCAAACTGATATATGCCAACTGCTTTTTTGAAACCTTTACGATTTATGTATTAAAAAAACGCAAAGAATTGAAATCTTTTGGACGCGAAGCTATATATTTTCTGTAATATTCTAAATAAGTTTCGTTTACGATAAATGATCGTGGTTTATTTGTCTTGTTATTCGGGATTTTAACTAAAAGTTTAGATCTCAAATCACTAATGTCAGTAATTTTCATACGGGCTAGTTCTTCCCGTCGACAAGCACCAGCGATTCCAAAAATTAACGCAACCTATAAAAAACAATCATAATGTTACATACAAAAAAATATTGCAATGTGAATAGAATTGTATCCAAAAACATATTTGAATTTAATGTGTAAATACAAATAATAATCATTTTAAATACCTACATGCTTACTTTAGTAACTAGGAACGAATCATCTGAAGCTTCCAAAATGAATTGTTGAATATAGTCCATAGTTAATAATTTAGATTTCTTCGCTTTATATCCGTCGGATTTGCGTTTCAAGAAGACACGTAACTTTTGGTATTTTGCAATATCCACATTATTTTTAACCACTAGCATCGACCTGATCATTGAGTAGTTTGATCATAATGTGGATGATTTCAATTTTGTAGATAAATCAGCGAAATACGCCAGAATGACGTTTTCCTAAAATGATTTGATGTGTTAAGATTGACGATAATCCATAAAGCGTTTATAAGCATTTTCGTATTTTTCCTTCGATTTTTGCGGGAGTAAATCACATGTAGCTGAATTAGCTGTTTCCGGCGGGGTACAAGATAAGGGTAATTCGCTTTCACTGTCCATATCCCTTAAATTTCGTTCACACGTTGTTTATAAATCAAATAGGTACACAAACTTTGAAAAAAAAAAAAAAAAAAAAAAAAAATGTATTTATGTCTTATGATGTCGTGGCTAACTAAGCAATAATTTTATATTATTTTCGATTTTTTACTTTGTTTTGATTTCTTAATAAAAATTATTTTGGGTTTATAATCGTTTTAAAGTACGATAGGAGAAAAAATAGTATGTACAATTCGGAGGAAAAGTGCATTCCTGGACTCCCGTGGTTGCCGGCCAATTTCCACTATCGTCCGGAAATGCAGTACTTTTCCTCCTAATTATACAATATACTATACGTCAACAGTTTGAGTCAGGGAAATCGCAAAAAACGGTCTTGTCCGGTAAAGTGTTCCTATAGAAACCGCATAAAATTAATCATTGTTAAAAGAATTCACGGACGGATGTCGTTATGTATATTATTTTATTCTGTGTTAAATTCCGTTTTAAAGAAACAGTAATATTAATTTCAAAATAATTTACCTAATGCTCCAAATCTAGTAACATTTTCGATACATAATTAACAACTGTAATTTGACGATTATTATTGCAATTTGGCGATTGCAACACTTTACGTGACAAGACCGTTTTTTGCGTTTTCCCGGACTCAAACTGTTGACGTAATGTATTAGAATTTGACACAGGATGAAATAAAATACATAACGACATTCGTCCGTGAATTCTTTTAACAATACTCGTTTCGAGTTTCAAGACTCGGCTCCTTTGTCGCCTCGTCTTCAAACGTCTCACTCGTACTGTTAAATATGATTTCTCGGACTTGTAACGTTAATTACTATTCGGCATGCTTTTAGTAGAGCCGTTTATTTCCACTGCTTTGATTTCGTTTATGATTAATGCAACATTTTAAAGTACCTACTGTACTTTATTGTACCTACAATAAGTACCTACTGTACTTTATATGAACAATAATTTTTGAAATCCAGAATCATCTAATGCAATATTATAAGAAGTGCGATTTTGTGAGTCTGAGTAAGGTCGTTATATCTGTTCCAGTGACGTAATTTGGTTGAGTTACTCCCCGCAATATCGTTTGAGATGTTTTTTAGATTTCCCGTGTACCTTTTAATGCAGACAAACAATGGTCACAATTAATTTTAACGACGTTTATGGAAAATAAAAATTGGTTGTGAATAATTTAATTAGAATTTTTTTTATGGCTTTTATAAATTAAACATATTACCAAAACGACCAAAAAATGTCGATTTACATATAGTTTTTAAATTTTACACATTTTAATTTTATTATGACAAAATAATCCAAGGGCAAGCATATTTTTGGTGTTCTCAGATATGGTTTGATATCACTTAAAATAAAATTTCATGATATGGGTATAGTATGGTTTATATTTAACAGGTCATGTTATTATTTGTGGTTTTTGGTTTACAGCCCTGATGTTTCTCAAGTAGATTTACTTAGATTTAACCAAATAAATTAAAATTGACTATATATTTTAAAAGGAAAATCACATATGGACACAATTAACAAAATTAACAAAATTGTACAAATATAAATAAAATAAATAATCAAAACCTCTTAAATTTTTTCAAAACAATTTCACCCATGTTACATATTCCATCTTGAGCATCTGCACATTCATGATGGAATATGCAACAATGGGTAAAATAATACTAAATGGCCATCAAAAAAATGAACATCATAGTTATCATTACAATAAGACAAAGCCATATATCGTCAGCAAAACCTACTAAATCGATATGGACACTTGAGTGCATTAGGATAAATATGACACTTGAGTGCATTAGGATAAGCCCTTCAAAACCGGCATGATTTAATTTTCTTAAAAGTATTTTCCGGTCTACCGTATTTGATACGCTTTAGTGATATCTAGAAATAAACCAGCAACATTCTTTTCACAATTTATACCAGAATCAATAAACGATATCTTATACAATAGCATTTAAGGTACTGACACAGTGTTGATAACCATAATGCTTTTGACTAAAAAATTATTTTATTTGTAAAAAATCTATCTAGACTTCAAAACCTTTTCAAAAAGTTTTGAAAACTTTTCAAAACTCTCATTGAGAGAGATCCATTTTAATTCTAAAATTAAATTATAAATATTTCGGTAATAGATTTTAAACAACTATTACTATTTAACCCGTTTTTGCTATGACTAAATTAACTTAACTCAATATCGGTTTATTTTTCTGATCCAATTCAAATTGCTTTGAAATATTTAAAAAATATTATTAAAAATTTGCCCAATTTTTTCCATCAATTTCATTAATCAAATTCCATTGGAGTTTTAAGTTTTTGACACAATTACGAAATATCTATTCATAGTATTTTTTTTATGTATTTATATTTCTTTTTCCATTATCTTAACTCTCCGACCCCGTATGCATTGTAAGTGATACCAATTTCACGCTGCTGTAGCGACCAAACAGCGCATGACCACGCGCTCATTTTTTGACAAACGTCAGTCTGTTATATTGCTGTTTAAAATGAGTTACGATTAAAACCCTTCAAAATACAAAAAGTGCAAGATTTAACTCTAGCACAAAAGGCAGTTTGCTTAGCAAGAGCAAAGATGTTGCGAAACACTTGCTAGTTGAAGGCGAGCTTGGAAAATTGGTATTTTCTGATGAAAACATTTTTACGGTTCAGCAATATGTAAACAACCAAAACGATCGTGTTTGGTTAGAGTACAAATCAAAAGACAATTTAGACGAGAGAATTGCTCTGCGAAAGCAAGCGACTGCCACAGGACGCACACCACTCGTTTTCGTTGAAGAGGGCGTAATCTTCTGCATACTTCGAATGTTTTGGTGTATGAAGAACATATCATAATTTTCAACAGTTTTAATATCAATATTTTTATCATTTTGAGGATTATCATACAAAATCACAAGATTTTCTTTATCTAAAAATAAATCAAACATTCTAATTTTTAACTAAATAAAAAATAAAAACATTAAAGCTTATCAAGATCTTCCAATGAATTTATATGTTAAACCACTCCGCCATAAGTTTTTTTCATCATTATTGGAAAATTTCGCATCCACAGATATTTATAGAGTTACCTAATAAGAAGTTTCATTTTGAATAGCCTGCTATTTGCGGGTAGCTGTCATCTTTTGACATTTGACAAGTAAAAACTACGCCTTTACTACAACTAGTACGATACACGGTTCAACAACGCATTGGAATTGTTGTAATTCACTAGAAAAATGGTGAAAATTTTGCAAAACTCAAGCACTTTTTGACCGTCGTGAAGCACCTACTTGGCCGGCAATAGTAAAACTGGTGGAAACATTTGACCTGTTAGGACAAGTTAGTGATGTGAAGAATCGAAACCGTGTACGCAACTCAAGAACAACTGAGAATATTGCTGATGTAACCCGTATAGTGTTGAAGAAAAGCCAGGTTTGTCGATTCCTCATCGATCTTTAGAATTAGACATTCCACAAACGACATTACTCCGTATTTTGTTTAAAGACGTAGGTTTTAAGGCTTTTAAAATTCAGTTAACACAAGAACTAAAGCCGGTCGATCATCATAAACGTCGTATCTTCGCTGATTGGGTCCTTCATATGCATCAAAATGATCTAGATTTTCATCGAAAAATCATCTTCAGTGATGAGGCCCATATACACCTCAGAGGCTAGGTTAATAAGCAGAATTGTCGCATTTGGGGATCAAAAAATCCAAGAATGATTGGGAAAAGCCTCTCCATCCTCAACGTGTCACTGTTTGGTGCGGTTTTTGGGCTGGCGGTGTGATTGACCTTAC
Organism: Tipula confusa; assembly: GCA_963556175.1. Lineage (NCBI taxonomy): Eukaryota > Metazoa > Arthropoda > Insecta > Diptera > Tipulidae > Tipula > Tipula confusa. The sequence goes on along the minus strand of OY744475.1, from coordinate 195,185,983 downwards.
TTTTTCGAAATTGAGGCTGGTGCGACTGTTACGGTGAATGGATTGCGCTACCGAGCTATGATTAATGATTTTTTATGGCCGGAATTGGATGATTTATTTTCAGCAAGACGACGCTACGTGCCACACAAGCAACGAAACAATTTTGTAAGTAAAGTGTCCTGATCGTGTTATTTCTCGAAGAGGTGATCACAATTGGCCACCGACATCTTGTGATTTAATACCTTTAGACATTTTTCTTTGGGGTCACGTGAAAGATAAGGCCAATGCTGCACAGCAATGAAGTTATCGAAGACATACAGCCGCAAATGTGCGAATTAGTCATGAAATGACTAATGTTAATGGCATACCTTCCTCTTTACAATGAAATAAATATTCATTGATTTCTCCTAAAAAATACTCGTTTTTTTTAATATCAAAATGAAACATCTTATTGGAAAACCCGTTATATGCATTTCCGATTTTGCACTTCTTCGCATCATACAGCAAATTTCTTCTAGTATAGTCTATACATCGGAAACTGCCACGAATATGGTTTATATCTCGGGCTCTTATAAAATGAAAACCGCAGTAGTATCCAGAGTTAAACCAGAAACTAGAAAGAAACTAGAAAGATATTTTAAAAACCGACTGAATTAAAGTGATTTAAAACACTCGTTGCGAATATTGTACGATTGTTGAAAACCAAATTAACTTCATTACAATGAAGGTAAGTAAAATTCCAAGAAAATCTTGCGGATTGGACATCGAGCGTGAAATGAACTAACCTGGGTCAAATACGCTCACTCGAATATGCAGAACAATCACAAATTGAATAAACCTCAGAAAAATTCTTATAAAATAGGAAAAACAACTGAATCAACAAACAGCTTGGGAAAAACGGCTTAAACCTCCGTAACGCCAGAAATAATTCCCTGTAAGTGTAATTTTTATAACATTCCTGATAGAACACGCACATAAGGCGGCTGTAAATCCGTTAGTAATAAACATTTTCATCAATTAATACAGACAAGAACCGAATTTATGCAAATTGGCGTCATTATTCAAAACCACACAACGGTTTTTCTTCATGAAATCACCAAACTTTGCAAATTTTGCATATTTTGAGAATGTTGAGTCGTCACTACCAAAAAAAAAAAAAAAACCCAAATAACTAACCTATTTCGCTCAGGCATTTTGCTTAAAATTTATTTTCAACAAATTATAATTAACGATTTAGATATATGTTCTGTGGCGATCTATAAATCACACCAAATTAATTTTTTTTTGCTAACCAAAGAAAATTATAAGAAATGCAAATATATTTTATTGTATGCCCTGCTATACATCTAAATAAGACCGGAAGGAAAATTTTCTAAAATCTTGGTTGCATGGTTGCACAGCTGACAAGCAAAATAAGAATCAAGCATAAGTAAAAAAAAAAGTTGAATATGCAAACCACCCACACAATCAGTTAACATTATCTAGAATATATCTGTTATGTGTAAACTGTAAACTAAATAAATTATAATTTCCTGTGAATAATTTTGCTGTAATCGTCTCTCGAAGAATTTTCTTATACGATTTTTGCTAGTAAATAGTGTTACTGTTATTATATAGATATCCCATCAAATACTTGCATAACACTATAGCAAGATGGTGGCGCTCAAATAAAAATTTTCAACATGCGCTTAAGTCGATATACATACTCTAATACACGTACTTTAAAAATCCGTTAAATTCTTAAAATTGTACATATATTAAAATATATACATATAAGAATTTTGACAAATTTATCAATAATAATCAGACAGAATATTTTTTTTAAAAATAAAACGCGCTAACCAAATATTAAATTATGTTCTCTAAACGTTAAATGTGCCTGTCTACTGTAATTTAATCGAAAATACGTGACATGTTTTGTAATAATTCCACTATTAGATTTATGTAATGTATACATGCAGTTATAAATCATAAATGTATGATAGAATATTGATGAGCTATAGGAGTGAATGCAACGAATATAATTAGATGCAATTGATGTAATTGAGATATTTAGATAGTGGATAAGTATAGTATTATGTATAATAAATAGTTGAGAATTATTTTAAGGCATATAATGTAAGTATATATATATATATATATATATATATATATATATATATATATATATATATATATATATATATGTATATATATATATATATATATATATATATATATATATATATATATATATATATATATATATATATATATATATCGCGCTACGTGTTCAAAAAAAAACTATAGGTTATAATTATATTCTTATATATTACTTCAAAACTGGGAGAATTTGTATTTTTAAGGAAATTGTTCCAAATGAACGGAGGCTAGTTTAAAGTACTTGGCTCTATTAGCGTATGGAATTTGTTTCATATTTACTACATGAACGGTTTTACATAAAATCAGCCGGCCTCAAAATCTCAAAAACTCAAAACAAGTTCTAGTGGTCTGATTGGGCTCAATGATACCTCTAAGAATAGGTTTTGTTCACTACATGAACGGTAGTAAATTTCATTTAAATCGCTCAATTATTTCTTAGCTGCTGATACCATATTGTTTTCGTTTTTTAGGAAAATCAACCGGCCTCAAAATCTCAAAAACTCAAAACAAGTTCTAGTGGTCTGATTGGGCTCAATGATACCTCTAAGAATAGGTTTTGTTCACTACATGAACGGTAGTAAATTTCATTTAAATCGCTCAATTATTTCTTAGCTGCTGATACCATATTGTTTTCGTTTTTTAGGAAAATCAATCGGCCTCAAAATCTCAAAAACTCAAAACAAGTTCTAGTGGTCTGATTGGGCTCAATGATACCTCTAAGAATAGGTTTTGTTCACTACATGAACGGTAGTAAATTTCATTTAAATCGCTCAATTATTTCTTAGCTGCTGATACCATATTGTTTTCGTTTTTTAGGAAAATCAGCCGGCCTCAAAATCTCAAAAACTCAAAACAAGTTCTAGTGGTCTGATTGGGCTCAATGATACCTCTAATAATAGGTTTTGTTCACTACATGAACGGTAGTAAATTTCATTTAAATCGCTCAATTATTTCTTAGCTGCTGATACCATATTGTTTTCGTTTTTTAGGAAAATCATAACCGGCCTCAAAATCTCAAAAACTCAAAACAAGTTCTAGTGGTCTGATTGGGCTCAATGATACCTCTAAGAATAGGTTTTGTTCACTACATGAACGGTAGTAAATTTCATTTAAATCGCTCAATTATTTCTTAGCTGCTGATACCATATTGTTTTCGTTTTTTAGGAAAATCAGCCGGCCTCAAAATCTCAAAAACTCAAAACAAGTTCTAGTGGTCTGATTGGGCTCAATGATACCTCTAATAATAGGTTTTGTTCACTACATGAACGGTAGTAAATTTCATTTAAATCGCTCAATTATTTCTTAGCTGCTGATACCATATTGTTTTCGTTTTTTAGGAAAATCATAACCGGCCTCAAAATCTCAAAAACTCAAAACAAGTTCTAGTGGTCTGATTTGGCTCAATGATACCTCTAATAATAGGTTTTGTTCACTACATGAACGGTAGTAAATTTCATTTAAATCGCTCAATTATTTCTTAGCTGCTGATACCATATTGTTTTCGTTTTTTACGAAAATCAGCCGGCCTCAAAATCTCAAAAACTCAAAACAAGTTCTAGTGGTCTGATTTGGCTCTATGATACCTCTAATAAAAGGTTTTGTTCACTACATGAACGGTAGTAAATTTCATTTAAATCGCTCAATTATTTCTTAGCTGCTGATACCATATTGTTTTCGTTTTTTACGAAAATCAGCCGGCCTCAAAATCTCAAAAACTCAAAACAAGTTCTAGTGGTCTGATTGGGCTCAATGATACCTCTAAGAATAGGTTTTGTTCACTACATGAACCGTAGCAAATTTCATTTAAATCGCTCAATTATTTCCTAGCTGCTGATACCATATTGTTTTCGTTTTTTAGGAAAATCAGCCGGCCTCAAAATCTCAAAAGCTCAAAACAAGTTCTAGTGGTCTGATTGGGCTCAATGATATCTCTAAGAATAGGTTTTGTTTACTACATGAACGGTAGTAAATTTCATTTAAATCGCTCAGTTATTTCTTAGCTGCTGATACCATATTGTTTTCGTTTTTTAGGAAAATCAGCCGGCCTCAAAATCTCAAAAACTCAAAACAAGTTCTAGTGGTCTGATTGGGCTCAATGATACCTCTAAGAATAGGTTTTGTTTACTACATGAACGGTAGTAAATTTCATTTAAATCGCTCAATTATTTCTTAGCTGCTGATACCATATTGTTTTCGTTTTTTAGGAAAATCAGCCGGCCTCAAAATCTCAAAAACTCAAAACAAGTTCTAGTGATCTGATTTGGCTCAATGATACCTCTAATAATAGGTTTTGTTCACTACATGAACGGTAGTAAATTTCATTTAAATCGCTCAATTATTTCTTAGCTGCTGATACCATATTGTTTTCGTTTTTTAGGAAAATCAGCCGGCCTCAAAATCTCAAAAACTCAAAACAAGTTCTAGTGGTCTGATTGGGCTCAATGATACCTCTAAGAATAAGTTTTGTTCACTACATGAACCGTAGCAAATTTCATTTAAATCGCTCAATTATTTCCTAGCTGCTGATAACCATATTGTTTTCGTTTTTTAGGAAAATCAGCCGGCCTCAAAATCTCAAAAACTCAAAACAAGTTCTAGTGGTCTGATTGGGCTCAATGATATCTCTAAGAATAGGTTTTGTTTACTACATGAACGGTAGTAAATTTCATTTAAATCGCTCAATTATTTCTTAGCTGCTGATACCATATTGTTTTCGTTTTTTAGGAAAATCAGCCGGCCTCAAAATCTCAAAAACTCAAAACAAGTTCTAGTGGTCTGATTGGGCTCAATGATACCTCTAAGAATAGGTTTTGTTCAGTACATGAACGGTAGTAAATTTCATTTAAATCGCTCAATTATTTCTTATCTGCTGATACCATATTGTTTTCGTTTTTTAGGAAAATCAGCCGGCCTCAAAATCTCAAAAACTCAAAACAAGTTCTAGTGGTCTGATTGGGCTCAATGATACCTCTAAGAATAAGTTTTGTTCACTACATGAACCGTAGCAAATTTCATTTAAATCGCTCAATTATTTCCTAGCTGCTGATAACCATATTGTTTTCGTTTTTTAGGAAAATCAGCCGGCCTCAAAATCTCAAAAACTCAAAACAAGTTCTAGTGGTCTGATTGGGCTCAATGATACCTCTAAGAATAGGTTTTGTTTACTACATGAACGGTAGTAAATTTCATTTAAATCGCTCAATTATTTCTTAGCTGCTGATACCATATTGTTTTCGTTTTTTAGGAAAATCAGCCGGCCTCAAAATCTCAAAAACTCAAAACAAGTTCTAGTGGTCTGATTGGGCTCAATGATATCTCTAAGAATAGGTTTTGTTTACTACATGAACGGTAGTAAATTTCATTTAAATCGCTCAATTATTTCTTAGCTGCTGATACCATATTGTTTTCGTTTTTTAGGAAAATCAGCCGGCCTCAAAATCTCAAAAACTCAAAACAAGTTCTAGTGGTCTGATTGGGCTCAATGATACCTCTAAGAATAGGTTTTGTTCAGTACATGAACGGTAGTAAATTTCATTTAAATCGCTCAATTATTTCTTAGCTGCTGATACCATATTGTTTTCGTTTTTTAGGAAAATCAGCCGGCCTCAAAATCTCAAAAACTCAAAACAAGTTCTAGTGGTCTGATTGGGCTCAATGATACCTCTAAGAATAAGTTTTGTTCACTACATGAACCGTAGCAAATTTCATTTAAATCGCTCAATTATTTCCTAGCTGCTGATAACCATATTGTTTTCGTTTTTTAGGAAAATCAGCCGGCCTCAAAATCTCAAAAACTCAAAACAAGTTCTAGTGGTCTGATTGGGCTCAATGATACCTCTAAAAATAGGTTTTGTTCAGTACATGAACGGTAGTAAATTTCATTTAAATCGCTCAATTATTTCTTAGCTGCTGATACCATATTGTTTTCGTTTTTTAGGAAAATCAGCCGGCCTCAAAATCTCAAAAACTCAAAACAAGTTCTAGTGGTCTGATTGGGCTCAATGATACCTCTAAGAATAGGTTTTGTTTACTACATGAACGGTAGTAAATTTCATTTAAATCGCTCAATTATTTCTTAGCTGCTGATACCATATTGTTTTCGTTTTTTAGGAAAATCAGCCGGCCTCAAAATCTCAAAAACTCAAAACAAGTTCTAGTGGTCTGATTGGGCTCAATGATACCTCTAAGAATAAGTTTTGTTCACTACATGAACCGTAGCAAATTTCATTTAAATCGCTCAATTATTTCCTAGCTGCTGATACCATATTGTTTTCGTTTTTTAGGAAAATCAGCCGGCCTCAAAATCTCAAAAACTCAAAACAAGTTCTAGTGGTCTGATTGGGCTCAATGATACCTCTAAGAATAGGTTTTGTTCAGTACATGAACGGTAGTAAATTTCATTTAAATCGCTCAATTATTTCTTAGCTGCTGATACCATATTGTTTTCGTTTTTTAGGAAAATCAGCCGGCCTCAAAATCTCAAAAACTCAAAACAAGTTCTAGTGGTCTGATTGGGCTCAATGATATCTCTAAGAATAGGTTTTGTTTACTACATGAACGGTAGTAAATTTCATTTAAATCGCTCAATTATTTCTTAGCTGCTGATACCATATTGTTTTCGTTTTTTAGGAAAATCAGCCGGCCTCAAAATCTCAAAAACTCAAAACAAGTTCTAGTGGTCTGATTGGGCTCAATGATACCTCTAAGAATAGGTTTTGTTTACTACATGAACGGTAGTAAATTTCATTTAAATCGCTCAATTATTTCTTAGCTGCTGATACCATATTGTTTTCGTTTTTTAGGAAAATCAGCCGGCCTCAAAATCTCAAAAACTCAAAACAAGTTCTAGTGGTCTGATTGGGCTCAATGATACCTCTAAGAATAGGTTTTGTTTACTACATGAACGGTAGTAAATTTCATTTAAATCGCTCAATTATTTCTTAGCTGCTGATACCATATTGTTTTCGTTTTTTAGGAAAATCAGCCGGCCTCAAAATCTCAAAAACTCAAAACAAGTTCTAGTGGTCTGATTGGGCTCAATGATACCTCTAAGGATAGGTTTTGTTTACTACATGAACGGTAGTAAATTTCATTTAAATCGCTCAATTATTTCTTAGCTGCTGATACCATATTGTTTTCGTTTTTTAGGAAAATCAGCCGGCCTCAAAATCTCAAAAACTCAAAACAAGTTCTAGTGGTCTGATTGGGCTCAATGATACCTCTAAGAATAGGTTTTGTTTACTACATGAACGGTAGTAAATTTCATTTAAATCGCTCAATTATTTCTTAGCTGCTGATACCATATTGTTTTCGTTTTTTAGGAAAATCAGCCGGCCTCAAAATCTCAAAAACTCAAAACAAGTTCTAGTGGTCTGATTGGGCTCAATGATACCTCTAAGAATAGGTTTTGTTTACTACATGAACGATAGTAAATTTCATTTAAATCGCTCAATTATTTCTTAGCTGCTGATACCATATTGTTTTCGTTTTTTACGAAAATCAGCCGGCCTCAAAATCTCAAAAACTCAAAACAAGTTCTAGTGGTCTGATTGGGCTCAATGATACCTCTAAGAATAGGTTTTGTTCACTACATGAACGGTAGTAAATTTCATTTAAATCGCTCAATTATTTCTTAGCTGCTGATACCATATTGTTTTCGTTTTTTAGGAAAATCAGCCGGCCTCAAAATCTCAAAAACTCAAAACAAGTTCTAGTGGTCTGATTGGGCTCAATGATACCTCTAAGAATAGGTTTTGTTTACTACATGAACGATAGTAAATTTCATTTAAATCGCTCAATTATTTCTTAGCTGCTGATACCATATTGTTTTCGTTTTTTAGGAAAATCAGCCGGCCTCAAAATCTCAAAAACTCAAAACAAGTTCTAGTGGTCTGATTGGGCTCAATGATATCTCTAAGAATAGGTTTTGTTTACTACATGAACGGTAGTAAATTTCATTTAAATCGCTCAATTATTTCTTAGCTGCTGATACCATATTGTTTTCGTTTTTTAGGAAAATCAGCCGGCCTCAAAATCTCAAAAACTCAAAACAAGTTCTAGTGGTCTGATTGGGCTCAATGATACCTCTAAGAATAGGTTTTGTTTACTACATGAACGGTAGTAAATTTCATTTAAATCGCTCAATTATTTCTTAGCTGCTGATACCATATTGTTTTCGTTTTTTAGGAAAATCAGCCGGCCTCAAAATCTCAAAAACTCAAAACAAGTTCTAGTGGTCTGATTGGGCTCAATGATACCTCTAAGAATAGGTTTTGTTTACTACATGAACGGTAGTAAATTTCATTTAAATCGCTCAATTATTTCTTAGCTGCTGATACCATATTGTTTTCGTTTTTTACGAAAATCAGCCGGCCTCAAAATCTCAAAAACTCAAAACAAGTTCTAGTGGTCTGATTGGGCTCAATGATACCTCTAAGAATAGGTTTTGTTCACTACATGAACGGTAGTAAATTTCATTTAAATCGCTCAATTATTTCTTAGCTGCTGATGCCATATTGTTTTCGTTTTTTAGGAAAATCAGCCGGCCTCAAAATCTCAAAAACTCAAAACAAGTTCTAGTGGTCTGATTGGGCTCAATGATACCTCTAAGAATAGGTTTTGTTTACTACATGAACGGTAGTAAATTTCATTTAAATCGCTCAATTATTTCTTAGCTGCTGATACCATATTGTTTTCGTTTTTTAGGAAAATCAGCCGGCCTCAAAATCTCAAAAACTCAAAACAAGTTCTAGTGGTCTGATTGGGCTCAATGATACCTCTAAGAATAGGTTTTGTTTACTACATGAACGATAGTAAATTTCATTTAAATCGCTCAATTATTTCTTAGCTGCTGATACCATATTGTTTTCGTTTTTTAGGAAAATCAGCCGGCCTCAAAATCTCAAAAACTCAAAACAAGTTCTAGTGGTCTGATTGGGCTCAATGATACCTCTAAGAATAGGTTTTGTTCACTACATGAACGGTAGTAAATTTCATTTAAATCGCTCAATTATTTCTTAGCTGCTGATACCATATTGTTTTCGTTTTTTAGGAAAATCAGCCGGCCTCAAAATCTCAAAAACTCAAAACAAGTTCTAGTGGTCTGATTGGGCTCAATGATACCTCTAAGGATAGGTTTTGTTTACTACATGAACGGTAGTAAATTTCATTTAAATCGCTCAATTATTTCTTAGCTGCTGATACAATATTGTTTTCGTTTTTTACGAAAATCAGCCGGCCTCAAAATCTCAAAAACTCAAAACAAGTTCTAGTGGTCTGATTGGGCTCAATGATACCTCTAAGAATAGGTTTTGTTCACTACATGAACGGTAGTAAATTTCATTTAAATCGCTCAATTATTTCTTAGCTGCTGATGCCATATTGTTTTCGTTTTTTAGGAAAATCAGCCGGCCTCAAAATCTCAAAAACTCAAAACAAGTTCTAGTGGTCTGATTGGGCTCAATGATACCTCTAAGAATAGGTTTTGTTTACTACATGAACGGTAGTAAATTTCATTTAAATCGCTCAATTATTTCTTAGCTGCTGATACCATATTGTTTTCGTTTTTTAGGAAAATCAGCCGGCCTCAAAATCTCAAAAACTCAAAACAAGTTCTAGTGGTCTGATTGGGCTCAATGATACCTCTAAGAATAGGTTTTGTTTACTACATGAACGATAGTAAATTTCATTTAAATCGCTCAATTATTTCTTAGCTGCTGATACCATATTGTTTTCGTTTTTTAGGAAAATCAGCCGGCCTCAAAATCTCAAAAACTCAAAACAAGTTCTAGTGGTCTGATTGGGCTCAATAATACCTCTAAGAATAGGTTTTGTTCACTACATGAACGGTAGTAAATTTCATTTAAATCGCTCAATTATTTCTTAGCTGCTGATACCATATTGTTTTCGTTTTTTAGGAAAATCAGCCGGCCTCAAAATCTCAAAAACTCAAAACAAGTTCTAGTGATCTGATTGGGCTCAATGATACCTCTAAGAATAGGTTTTGTTCACTACATGAACGGTAGTAAATTTCATTTAAATCGCTCAATTATTTCTTAGCTGCTGATACCATATTGTTTTCGTTTTTTAGGAAAATCAGCCGGCCTCAAAATCTCAAAAACTTAAAACAAGTTCTAGTGGTCTGATTGGGCTCAATGATACCTCTAAGGATAGGTTTTGTTTACTACATGAACGGTAGTAAATTTCATTTAAATCGCTCAATTATTTCTTAGCTGCTGATACCATATTGTTTTCGTTTTTTAGGAAAATCAGCCGGCCTCAAAATCTCAAAAACTCAAAACAAGTTCTAGTGGTCTGATTGGGCTCAATGATACCTCTAAGAATAGGTTTTGTTCACTACATGAACGGTAGTAAATTTCATTTAAATCGCTCAATTATTTCTTAGCTGCTGATACCATATTGTTTTCGTTTTTTACGAAAATCAGCCGGCCTCAAAATCTCAAAAACTCAAAACAAGTTCTAGTGGTCTGATTGGGCTCAATGATACCTCTAAGAATAGGTTTTGTTTACTACATGAACGGTAGTAAATTTCATTTAAATCGCTCAATTATTTCTTAGCTGCTGATACCATATTGTTTTCGTTTTTTAGGAAAATCAGCCGGCCTCAAAATCTCAAAAACTCAAAACAAGTTCTAGTGGTCTGATTGGGCTCAATGATACCTCTAAGAATAGGTTTTGTTTACTACATGAACGGTAGTAAATTTCATTTAAATCGCTCAATTATTTCTTAGCTGCTGATACCATATTGTTTTCGTTTTTTAGGAAAATCAGCCGGCCTCAAAATCTCAAAAACTCAAAACAAGTTCTAGTGATCTGATTGGGCTCAATGATACCTCTAAGAATAGGTTTTGTTCACTACATGAACGGTAGTAAATTTCATTTAAATCGCTCAATTATTTCTTAGCTGCTGATACCATATTGTTTTCGTTTTTTAGGAAAATCAGCCGGCCTCAAAATCTCAAAAACTCAAAACAAGTTCAAGTGGTCTGATTGGGCTCAATGATACCTCTAAGGATAGGTTTTGTTTACTACATGAACGGTAGTAAATTTCATTTAAATCGCTCAATTATTTCTTAGCTGCTGATACCATATTGTTTTCGTTTTTTAGGAAAATCAGCCGGCCTCAAAATCTCAAAAACTCAAAACAAGTTCAAGTGGTCTGATTGGGCTCAATGATACCTCTAAGGATAGGTTTTGTTTACTACATGAACGGTAGTAAATTTCATTTAAATCACTCAATTATTTCTTAGCTGCTGATACCATATTGTTTTCGTTGTTTAGGAAAATCAGCCGGCCTCAAAATCTCAAAAACTCAAAACAAGTTCTAGTGGTCTGATTGGGCTCAATGATACCTCTAAGAATAGGTTTTGTTCACTACATGAACGGTAGTAAATTTCATTTAAATCGCTCAATTATTTCTTAGCTGCTGATACCATATTGTTTTCGTTTTTTAGGAAAATCAGCCGGCCTCAAAATCTCAAAAACTCAAAACAAGTTCTAGTGGTCTGATTGGGCTCAATGATACCTCTAAGAATAGGTTTTGTTTACTACATGAACGGTAGTAAATTTCATTTAAATCGCTCAATTATTTCTTAGCTGCTGATACCATATTGTTTTCGTTTTTTAGGAAAATCAGCCGGCCTCAAAATCTCAAAAACTCAAAACAAGTTCTAGTGATCTGATTGGGCTCAATGATACCTCTAAGAATAGGTTTTGTTCACTACATGAACGGTAGTAAATTTCATTTAAATCGCTCAATTATTTCTTAGCTGCTGATACCATATTGTTTTCGTTTTTTAGGAAAATCAGCCGGCCTCAAAATCTCAAAAACTTAAAACAAGTTCTAGTGGTCTGATTGGGCTCAATGATACCTCTAAGGATAGGTTTTGTTTACTACATGAACGGTAGTAAATTTCATTTAAATCGCTCAATTATTTCTTAGCTGCTGATACCATATTGTTTTCGTTTTTTAGGAAAATCAGCCGGCCTCAAAATCTCAAAAACTCAAAACAAGTTCTAGTGGTCTGATTGGGCTCAATGATACCTCTAAGAATAGGTTTTGTTCACTACATGAACGGTAGTAAATTTCATTTAAATCGCTCAATTATTTCTTAGCTGCTGATACCATATTGTTTTCGTTTTTTAGGAAAATCAGCCGGCCTCAAAATCTCAAAAACTCAAAACAAGTTCTAGTGATCTGATTGGGCTCAATGATACCTCTAAGAATAGGTTTTGTTTACTACATGAACGGTAGTAAATTTCATTTAAATCGCTCAATTATTTCTTAGCTGCTGATACCATATTGTTTTCGTTTTTTAGGAAAATCAGCCGGCCTCAAAATCTCAAAAACTCAAAACAAGTTCTAGTGGTCTGATTGGGCTCAATGATACCTCTAAGAATAGGTTTTGTTTACTACATGAACGGTAGTAAATTTCATTTAAATCGCTCAATTATTTCTTAGCTGCTGATACCATATTGTTTTCGTTTTTTAGGAAAATCAGCCGGCCTCAAAATCTCAAAAACTCAAAACAAGTTCAAGTGGTCTGATTGGGCTCAATGATACCTCTAAGGATAGGTTTTGTTTACTACATGAACGGTAGTAAATTTCATTTAAATCGCTCAATTATTTCTTAGCTGCTGATACCATATTGTTTTCGTTTTTTAGGAAAATCAGCCGGCCTCAAAATCTCAAAAACTCAAAACAAGTTCTAGTGGTCTGATTGGGCTCAATGATACCTCTAAGAATAGGTTTTGTTCACTACATGAACGGTAGTAAATTTCATTTAAATCGCTCAATTATTTCTTAGCTGCTGATACCATATTGTTTTCGTTTTTTAGGAAAATCAGCCGGCCTCAAAATCTCAAAAACTCAAAACAAGTTCTAGTGGTCTGATTGGGCTCAAAGATATCTCTAAGAATAGGTTTTGTTTACTACATGAACGGTAGTAAATTTCATTTAAATCGCTCAATTATTTCTTAGCTGCTGATACCATATTGTTTTCGTTTTTTAGGAAAATCAGCCGGCCTCAAAATCTCAAAAACTCAAAACAAGTTCTAGTGGTCTGATTGGGCTCAATGATACCTCTAAGAATAGGTTTTGTTCACTACATGAACGGTAGTAAATTTCATTTAAATCGCTCAATTATTTCCTAGCTGCTGATACCATATTGTTTTCGTTTTTTACGAAAATCAGCCGGCCTCAAAATCTCAAAAACTCAAAACAAGTTCTAGTGGTCTGATTGGGCTCAATGATACCTCTAAGAATAGGTTTTGTTCACTACATGAACGGTAGTAAATTTCATTTAAATCGCTCAATTATTTCTTAGCTGCTGATACCATATTGTTTTCGTTTTTTAGGAAAATCAGCCGGCCTCAAAATCTCAAAAACTCAAAACAAGTTCTAGTGGTCTGATTGGGCTCAATGATACCTCTAAGAATAGGTTTTGTTCACTACATGAACGGTAGTAAATTTCATTTAAATCGCTCAATTATTTCCTAGCTGCTGATACCATATTGTTTTCGTTTTTTACGAAAATCAGCCGGCCTCAAAATCTCAAAAACTCAAAACAAGTTCTAGTGGTCTGATTGGGCTCAATGATACCTCTAAGAATAGGTTTTGTTCACTACATGAACGGTAGTAAATTTCATTTAAATCGCTCAATTATTTCCTAGCTGCTGATACCATATTGTTTTCGTTTTTTACGAAAATCAGCCGGCCTCAAAATCTCAAAAACTCAAAACAAGTTCTAGTGGTCTGATTGGGCTCAATGATACCTCTAAGAATAGGTTTTGTTCACTACATGAACGGTAGTAAATTTCATTTAAATCGCTCAATTATTTCTTAGCTGCTGATACCATATTGTTTTCGTTTTTTAGGAAAATCAGCCGGCCTCAAAATCTCAAAAACTCAAAACAAGTTCTAGTGGTCTGATTGGGCTCAATGATATCTCTAAGAATAGGTTTTGTTTACTACATGAACGGTAGTAAATTTCATTTAAATCGCTCAATTATTTCTTAGCTGCTGATACCATATTGTTTTCGTTTTTTAGGAAAATCAGCCGGCCTCAAAATCTCAAAAACTCAAAACAAGTTCTAGTGGTCTGATTGGGCTCAATGATACCTCTAAGAATAGGTTTTGTTCACTACATGAACGGTAGTAAATTTCATTTAAATCGCTCAATTATTTCCTAGCTGCTGATACCATATTGTTTTCGTTTTTTAGGAAAATCAGCCGGCCTCAAAATCTCAAAAACTCAAAACAAGTTCTAGTGGTCTGATTGGGCTCAATGATACCTGTAAGAATAGGTTTTGTTCACTACATGAACGGTAGTAAATTTCATTTAAATCGCTCAATTATTTCTTAGCTGCTGATACCATATTGTTTTCGTTTTTTAGGAAAATCAGCCGGCCTCAAAATCTCAAAAACTCAAAACAAGTTCTAGTGGTCTGATTGGGCTCAATGATACCTCTAAGAATAGGTTTTGTTTACTACATGAACGGTAGTAAATTTCATTTAAATCGCTCAATTATTTCTTAGCTGCTGATACCATATTGTTTTCGTTTTTTAGGAAAATCAGCCGGCCTCAAAATCTCAAAAACTCAAAACAAGTTCTAGTGATCTGATTGGGCTCAATGATACCTCTAAGAATAGGTTTTGTTCACTACATGAACGGTAGTAAATTTCATTTAAATCGCTCAATTATTTCTTAGCTGCTGATACCATATTGTTTTCGTTTTTTAGGAAAATCAGCCGGCCTCAAAATCTCAAAAACTCAAAACAAGTTCAAGTGGTCTGATTGGGCTCAATGATACCTCTAAGGATAGGTTTTGTTTACTACATGAACGGTAGTAAATTTCATTTAAATCGCTCAATTATTTCTTAGCTGCTGATACCATATTGTTTTCGTTTTTTAGGAAAATCAGCCGGCCTCAAAATCTCAAAAACTCAAAACAAGTTCTAGTGGTCTGATTGGGCTCAATGATACCTCTAAGAATAGGTTTTGTTCACTACATGAACGGTAGTAAATTTCATTTAAATCGCTCAATTATATCTTAGCTGCTGATACCATATTGTTTTCGTTTTTTAGGAAAATCAGCCGGCCTCAAAATCTCAAAAACTCAAAACAAGTTCTAGTGGTCTGATTGGGCTCAATGATATCTCTAAGAATAGGTTTTGTTTACTACATGAACGGTAGTAAATTTCATTTAAATCGCTCAATTATTTCTTAGCTGCTGATACCATATTGTTTTCGTTTTTTAGGAAAATCAGCCGGCCTCAAAATCTCAAAAACTCAAAACAAGTTCTAGTGGTCTGATTGGGCTCAATGATACCTCTAAGAATAGGTTTTGTTCACTACATGAACGGTAGTAAATTTCATTTAAATCGCTCAATTATTTCCTAGCTGCTGATACCATATTGTTTTCGTTTTTTAGGAAAATCAGCCGGCCTCAAAATCTCAAAAACTCAAAACAAGTTCTAGTGGTCTGATTGGGCTCAATGATACCTGTAAGAATAGGTTTTGTTCACTACATGAACGGTAGTAAATTTCATTTAAATCGCTCAATTATTTCTTAGCTGCTGATACAATATTGTTTTCGTTTTTTACGAAAATCAGCCGGCCTCAAAATCTCAAAAACTCAAAACAAGTTCTAGTGGTCTGATTGGGCTCAATGATACCTCTAAGAATAGGTTTTGTTTACTACATGAACGGTAGTAAATTTCATTTAAATCGCTCAATTATTTCTTAGCTGCTGATACCATATTGTTTTCGTTTTTTAGGAAAATCAGCCGGCCTCAAAATCTCAAAAACTCAAAACAAGTTCTAGTGGTCTGATTGGGCTCAATGATACCTCTAAGAATAGGTTTTGTTCACTACATGAACGGTAGTAAATTTCATTTAAATCGCTCAATTATTTCCTAGCTGCTGATACCATATTGTTTTCGTTTTTTACGAAAATCAGCCGGCCTCAAAATCTCAAAAACTCAAAACAAGTTCTAGTGGTCTGATTGGGCTCAATGATACCTCTAAGAATAGGTTTTGTTCACTACATGAACGGTAGTAAATTTCATTTAAATCGCTCAATTATTTCTTAGCTGCTGATACCATATTGTTTTCGTTTTTTAGGAAAATCAGCCGGCCTCATAATCTCAAAAACTCAAAACAAGTTCTAGTGGTCTGATTGGGCTCAATGATACCTCTAAGAATAGGTTTTGTTCACTACATGAACGGTAGTAAATTTCATTTAAATCGCTCAATTATTTCCTAGCTGCTGATACCATATTGTTTTCGTTTTTTACGAAAATCAGCCGGCCTCAAAATCTCAAAAACTCAAAACAAGTTCTAGTGGTCTGATTGGGCTCAATGATACCTCTAAGAATAGGTTTTGTTCACTACATGAACGGTAGTAAATTTCATTTAAATCGCTCAATTATTTCCTAGCTGCTGATACCATATTGTTTTCGTTTTTTACGAAAATCAGCCGGCCTCAAAATCTCAAAAACTCAAAACAAGTTCTAGTGGTCTGATTGGGCTCAATGATACCTCTAAGAATAGGTTTTGTTCACTACATGAACGGTAGTAAATTTCATTTAAATCGCTCAATTATTTCTTAGCTGCTGATACCATATTGTTTTCGTTTTTTAGGAAAATCAGCCGGCCTCAAAATCTCAAAAACTCAAAACAAGTTCTAGTGGTCTGATTGGGCTCAATGATATCTCTAAGAATAGGTTTTGTTTACTACATGAACGGTAGTAAATTTCATTTAAATCGCTCAATTATTTCTTAGCTGCTGATACCATATTGTTTTCGTTTTTTAGGAAAATCAGCCGGCCTCAAAATCTCAAAAACTCAAACAAGTTCTAGTGGTCTGATTGGGCTCAATGATACCTCTAAGAATAGGTTTTGTTCACTACATGAACGGTAGTAAATTTCATTTAAATCGCTCAATTATTTCCTAGCTGCTGATACCATATTGTTTTCGTTTTTTAGGAAAATCAGCCGGCCTCAAAATCTCAAAAACTCAAAACAAGTTCTAGTGATCTGATTGGGCTCAATGATACCTCTAAGAATAGGTTTTGTTCACTACATGAACGGTAGTAAATTTCATTTAAATCGCTCAATTATTTCTTAGCTGCTGATACCATATTGTTTTCGTTTTTTAGGAAAATCAGCCGGCCTCAAAATCTCAAAAACTCAAAGTTCTAGTGGTCTGATTGGGCTCAATGATACCTCTAAGAATAGGTTTTGTTCACTACATGAACGGTAGTAAATTTCATTTAAATCGCTCAATTATTTCTTAGCTGCTGATACCATATTGTTTTCGTTTTTTACGAAAATCAGCCGGCCTCAAAATCTCAAAAACTCAAAACAAGTTCTAGTGGTCTGATTGGGCTCAATGATACCTCTAAGAATAGGTTTTGTTTACTACATGAACGGTAGTAAATTTCATTTAAATCGCTCAATTATTTCTTAGCTGCTGATACCATATTGTTTTCGTTTTTTAGGAAAATCAGCCGGCCTCAAAATCTCAAAAACTCAAAACAAGTTCTAGTGGTCTGATTGGGCTCAATGATACCTCTAAGAATAGGTTTTGTTCACTACATGAACGGTAGTAAATTTCATTTAAATCGCTCAATTATTTCTTAGCTGCTGATACCATATTGTTTTCGTTTTTTACGAAAATCAGCCGGCCTCAAAATCTCAAAAACTCAAAACAAGTTCTAGTGGTCTGATTGGGCTCAATGATACCTCTAAGAATAGGTTTTGTTCACTACATGAACGGTAGTAAATTTCATTTAAATCGCTCAATTATTTCCTAGCTGCTGATACCATATTGTTTTCGTTTTTTAGGAAAATCAGCCGGCCTCAAAATCTCAAAAACTCAAAACAAGTTCTAGTGGTCTGATTGGGCTCAATGATACCTCTAAGAATAGGTTTTGTTCACTACATGAACGGTAGTAAATTTCATTTAAATCGCTCAATTATTTCTTAGCTGCTGATACCATATTGTTTTCGTTTTTTAGGAAAATCAGCCGGCCTCAAAATCTCAAAAACTCAAAACAAGTTCTAGTGGTCTGATTGGGCTCAATGATACCTCTAAGAATAGGTTTTTTTTACTACATGAACGGTAGTAAATTTCATTTAAATCGCTCAATTATTTCTTAGCTGCTGATACAATATTGTTTTCGTTTTTTAGGAAAATCAGCCGGCCTCAAAATCTCAAAAACTCAAAACAAGTTCTAGTGGTCTGATTGGGCTCAATGATACCTCTAAGAATAGGTTTTGTTCACTACATGAACGGTAGTAAATTTCATTTAAATCGCTCAATTATTTCTTAGCTGCTGATACCATATTGTTTTCGTTTTTTAGGAAAATCAGCCGGCCTCAAAATCTCAAAAACTCAAAACAAGTTCTAGTGATCTGATTGGGCTCAATGATACCTCTAAGAATAGGTTTTGTTCACTACATGAACGGTAGTAAATTTCATTTAAATCGCTCAATTATTTCCTAGCTGCTGATACCATATTGTTTTCGTTTTTTAGGAAAATCAGCCGGCCTCAAAATCTCAAAAACTCAAAACTAGTTCTAGTGGTCTGATTGGGCTCAATGATACCTCTAAGAATAGGTTTTGTTTACTACATGAATGGTAGTAAATTTCATTTAAATCGCTCAATTATTTCTTAGCTGCTGATACCATATTGTTTTCGTTTTTTAGGAAAATCAGCCGGCCTCAAAATCTCAAAAACTCAAAACAAGTTCTAGTGGTCTGATTGGGCTCAATGATACCTCTAAGAATAGGTTTTGTTTACTATATGAACGGTAGTAAATTTCATTTAAATCGCTCAATTATTTCTTAGCTGCTGATACCATATTGTTTTCGTTTTTTAGGAAAATCAGCCGGCCTCAAAATCTCAAAAACTCAAAACAAGTTCTAGTGGTCTGATTGGGCTCAATGATACCTCTAAGAATAGGTTTTGTTCACTACATGAACGGTAGTAAATTTCATTTAAATCGCTCAATTATTTCTTAGCTGCTGATACCATATTGTTTTCGTTTTTTAGGAAAATCAGCCGGCCTCAAAATCTCAAAAACTCAAAACAAGTTCTAGTGGTCTGATTGGGCTCAATGATACCTCTAAGAATAGGTTTTGTTTACTACATGAACGGTAGTAAATTTAATTTAAATCGCTCAATTATTTCTTAGCTGCTGATACCATATTGTTTTCGTTTTTTAGGAAAATCAGCCGGCCTCAAAATCTCAAAAACTCAAAACTAGTTCTAGTGGTCTGATTGGGCTCAATGATACCTCTAAGAATAGGTTTTGTTCACTACATGAACGGTAGTAAATTTCATTTAAATCGCTCAATTATTTCCTAGCTGCTGATACCATATTGTTTTCGTTTTTTAGGAAAATCAGCCGGCCTCAAAATCTCAAAAACTCAAAACAAGTTCTAGTGGTCTGATTGGGCTCAATGATACCTCTAAGAATAGGTTTTGTTTACTACATGAACGGTAGTAAATTTCATTTAAATCGCTCAATTATTTCTTAGCTGCTGATACCATATTGTTTTCGTTTTTTACGAAAATCAGCCGGCCTCAAAATCTCAAAAACTCAAAACAAGTTCTAGTGGTCTGATTGGGCTCAATGATACCTCTAAGAATAGGTTTTGTTCACTACATGAACGGTAGTAAATTTCATTTAAATCGCTCAATTATTTCTTAGCTGCTGATACCATATTGTTTTCGTTTTTTAGGAAAATCAGCCGGCCTCAAAATCTCAAAAACTCAAAACAAGTTCTAGTGGTCTGATTGGGCTCAATGATACCTCTAAGAATAGGTTTTGTTTACTACATGAACGGTAGTAAATTTCATTTAAATCGCTCAATTATTTCTTAGCTGCTGATACCATATTGTTTTCGTTTTTTACGAAAATCAGCCGGCCTCAAAATCTCAAAAACTCAAAACAAGTTCTAGTGGTCTGATTGGGCTCAATGATACCTCTAAGAATAGGTTTTGTTCACTACATGAACGGTAGTAAATTTCATTTAAATCGCTCAATTATTTCTTAGCTGCTGATACCATATTGTTTTCGTTTTTTACGAAAATCAGCCGGCCTCAAAATCTCAAAAACTCAAAACAAGTTCTAGTGGTCTGATTGGGCTCAATAATACCTCTAAGAATAGGTTTTGTTCACTACATGAACGGTAGTAAATTTCATTTAAATCGCTCAATTATTTCTTAGCTGCTGATACCATATTGTTTTCGTTTTTTAGGAAAATCAGCCGGCCTCAAAATCTCAAAAACTCAAAACAAGTTCTAGTGGTCTGATTGGGCTCAATGATACCTCTAAGAATAGGTTTTGTTTACTACATGAACGGTAGTAAATTTCATTTAATTCGCTCAATTATTTTTTAGCTGCTGATACCATATTGTTTTCGTTTTTTACGAAAATCAGCCGGCCTCAAAATCTCAAAAACTCAAAACAAGTTCTAGTGGTCTGATTGGGCTCAATGATACCTCTAAGAATAGGTTTTGTTTACTACATGAACGGTAGTAAATTTCATTTAAATCGCTCAATTATTTCTTAGCTGCTGATACCATATTGTTTTCGTTTTTTAGAAAAATCAGCCGGCCTCAAAATCTCAAAAACTCAAAACAAGTTCTAGTGGTCTGATTGGGCTCAATAATACCTCTAAGAATAGGTTTTGTTCACTACATGAACGGTAGTAAATTTCATTTAAATCGCTCAATTATTTCTTAGCTGCTGATACCATATTGTTTTCGTTTTTTAGGAAAATCAGCCGGCCTCAAAATCTCAAAAACTCAAAACAAGTTCTAGTGGTCTGATTGGGCTCAATGATACCTCTAAGAATAGGTTTTGTTCACTACATGAACGGTAGTAAATTTCATTTAAATCGCTCAATTATTTCTTAGCTGCTGATACCATATTGTTTTCGTTTTTTAGGAAAATCAGCCGGCCTCAAAATCTCAAAAACTCAAAACAAGTTCTAGTGGTCTGATTGGGCTCAATGATACCTCTAAGAATAGGTTTTGTTTACTACATGAACGGTAGTAAATTTCATTTAAATCGCTCAATTATTTCTTAGCTGCTGATACCATATTGTTTTCGTTTTTTAGGAAAATCAGCCGGCCTCAAAATCTCAAAAACTCAAAACAAGTTCTAGTGGTCTGATTGGGCTCAATGATACCTCTAAGAATAGGTTTTGTTCACTACATGAACGGTAGTAAATTTCATTTAAATCGCTCAATTATTTCTTAGCTGCTGATACCATATTGTTTTCGTTTTTTACGAAAATCAGCCGGCCTCAAAATCTCAAAAACTCAAAACAAGTTCTAGTGGTCTGATTGGGCTCAATGATACCTCTAAGAATAGGTTTTGTTCACTACATGAACGGTAGTAAATTTCATTTAAATCGCTCAATTATTTCCTAGCTGCTGATACCATATTGTTTTCGTTTTTTAGGAAAATCAGCCGGCCTCAAAATCTCAAAAACTCAAAACAAGTTCTAGTGGTCTGATTGGGCTCAATGATACCTCTAAGAATAGGTTTTGTTCACTACATGAACGGTAGTAAATTTCATTTAAATCGCTCAATTATTTCTTAGCTGCTGATACCATATTGTTTTCGTTTTTTAGGAAAATCAGCAGGCCTCAAAATCTCAAAAACTCAAAACAAGTTCTAGTGGTCTGATTGGGCTCAATGATACCTCTAAGAATAGGTTTTGTTTACTACATGAACGGTAGTAAATTTCTTTTAAATCGCTCAATTATTTCTTAGCTGCTGATACCATATTGTTTTCGTTTTTTACGAAAATCAGCCGGCCTCAAAATCTCAAAAACTCAAAACAAGTTCTAGTGGTCTGATTGGGCTCAATGATACCTCTAAGAATAGGTTTTGTTTACTACATGAACGGTAGTAAATTTCATTTAAATCGCTCAATTATTTCTTAGCTGCTGATACCATATTGTTTTCGTTTTTTAGGAAAATCAGCCGGCCTCAAAATCTCAAAAACTCAAAACAAGTTCTAGTGGTCTGATTGGGCTCAATGATACCTCTAAGAATAGGTTTTGTTCACTACATGAACGGTAGTAAATTTCATTTAAATCGCTCAATTATTTCTTAGCTGCTGATACCATATTGTTTTCGTTTTTTAGGAAAATCAGCCGGCCTCAAAATCTCAAAAACTCAAAACAAGTTCTAGTGGTCTGATTGGGCTCAATGATACCTCTAAGAATAGGTTTTGTTCACTACATGAACGGTAGTAAATTTCATTTAAATCGCTCAATTATTTCTTAGCTGCTGATACCATATTGTTTTCGTTTTTTAGGAAAATCAGCCGGCCTCAAAATCTCAAAAATTTAAAACAAGTTCTAGTGGTCTGATTGGGCTCAATGATACCTCCAAGAATAGGTTTTGTTCACTACATGAACGGTAGTAAATTTCATTTAAATCGCTCAATTATTTCTTAGCTGCTGATACCATATTGTTTTCGTTTTTTAGGAAAATCAGCCGGCCTCAAAATCTCAAAAACTCAAAACAAGTTCTAGTGGTCTGATTGGGCTCAATGATACCTCTAAGAATAGGTTTTGTTCACTACATGAACGGTAGTAAATTTCATTTAAATCGCTCAATTATTTCTTAGCTGCTGATACCATATTGTTTTCGTTTTTTAGGAAAATCAGCCGGCCTCAAAATCTCAAAAACTCAAAACAAGTTCTAGTGGTCTGATTGGGCTCAATGATACCTCTAAGAATAGGTTTTGTTTACTACATGAACGGTAGTAAATTTCATTTAAATCGCTCAATTATTTCTTAGCTGCTGATACCATATTGTTTTCGTTTTTTAGGAAAATCAGCCGGCCTCAAAATCTCAAAAACTCAAAACAAGTTCTAGTGGTCTGATTGGGCTCAATGATACCTCTAAGAATAGGTTTTGTTCACTACATGAACGGTAGTAAATTTCATTTAAATCGCTCAATTATTTCTTAGCTGCTGATACCATATTGTTTTCGTTTTTTACGAAAATCAGCCGGCCTCAAAATCTCAAAAACTCAAAACAAGTTCTAGTGGTCTGATTGGGCTCAATGATACCTCTAAGAATAGGTTTTGTTCACTACATGAACGGTAGTAAATTTCATTTAAATCGCTCAATTATTTCCTAGCTGCTGATACCATATTGTTTTCGTTTTTTACGAAAATCAGCCGGCCTCAAAATCTCAAAAACTCAAAACAAGTTCTAGTGGTCTGATTGGGCTCAATGATACCTCTAAGAATAGGTTTTGTTCACTATATGAACGGTAGTAAATTTCATTTAAATCGCTCAATTATTTCTTAGCTGCTGATACCATATTGTTTTCGTTTTTTAGGAAAATCAGCCGGCCTCAAAATCTCAAAAACTCAAAACAAGTTCTAGTCGTCTGATTGGGCTCAATGATACCTCTAAGAATAGGTTTTGTTTACTACATGAACGGTAGTAAATTTCATTTAAATCGCTCAATTATTTCTTAGCTGCTGATACCATATTGTTTTCGTTTTTTAGGAAAATCAGCCGGCCTCAAAATCTCAAAAACTCAAAACTAGTTCTAGTGGTCTGATTGGGCTCAATGATACCTCTAAGAATAGGTTTTGTTCACTACATGAACGGTAGTAAATTTCATTTAAATCGCTCAATTATTTCCTAGCTGCTGATACCATATTGTTTTCGTTTTTTAGGAAAATCAGCCGGCCTCAAAATCTCAAAAACTCAAAACAAGTTCTAGTGGTCTGATTGGGCTCAATGATACCTCTAAGAATAGGTTTTGTTCACTACATGAACGGTAGTAAATTTCATTTAAATCGCTCAATTATTTCTTAGCTGCTGATACCATATTGTTTTCGTTTTTTATAAGGAAAATCAGCCGGCCTCAAAATCTCAAAAACTCAAAACAAGTTCTAGTGGTCTGATTGGGCTCAATGATACCTCTAAGAATAGGTTTTGTTTACTACATGAACGGTAGTAAATTTCATTTAAATCGCTCAATTATTTCTTAGCTGCTGATACCATATTGTTTTCGTTTTTTACGAAAATCAGCCGGCCTCAAAATCTCAAAAACTCAAAACAAGTTCTAGTGGTCTGATTGGGCTCAATGATACCTCTAAGAATAGGTTTTGTTCACTACATGAACGGTAGTAAATTTCATTTAAATCGCTCAATTATTTCTTAGCTGCTGATACCATATTGTTTTCGTTTTTTACGAAAATCAGCCGGCCTCAAAATCTCAAAAACTCAAAACAAGTTCTAGTGGTCTGATTGGGCTCAATAATACCTCTAAGAATAGGTTTTGTTCACTACATGAACGGTAGTAAATTTCATTTAAATCGCTCAATTATTTCTTAGCTGCTGATACCATATTGTTTTCGTTTTTTAGGAAAATCAGCCGGCCTCAAAATCTCAAAAACTCAAAACAAGTTCTAGTGGTCTGATTGGGCTCAATGATACCTCTAAGAATAGGTTTTGTTTACTACATGAACGGTAGTAAATTTCATTTAAATCGCTCAATTATTTCTTAGCTGCTGATACCATATTGTTTTCGTTTTTTAGGAAAATCAGCCGGCCTCAAAATCTCAAAAACTCAAAACAAGTTCTAGTGGTCTGATTGGGCTCAATGATACCTCTAAGAATAGGTTTTGTTCACTACATGAACGGTAGTAAATTTCATTTAAATCGCTCAATTATTTCTTAGCTGCTGATACCATATTGTTTTCGTTTTTTACGAAAATCAGCCGGCCTCAAAATCGCAAAAACTCAAAACAAGTTCTAGTGGTCTGATTGGGCTCAATGATACCTCTAAGAATAGGTTTTGTTCACTACATGAACGGTAGTAAATTTCATTTAAATCGCTCAATTATTTCTTAGCTGCTGATACCATATTGTTTTCGTTTTTTAGGAAAATCAGCCGGCCTCAAAATCTCAAAAACTCAAAACAAGTTCTAGTGGTCTGATTGGGCTCAATGATACCTCTAAGAATAGGTTTTGTTCACTACATGAACGGTAGTAAATTTCATTTAAATCGCTCAATTATTTCTTAGCTGCTGATACCATATTGTTTTCGTTTTTTACGAAAATCAGCCGGCCTCAAAATCGCAAAAACTCAAAACAAGTTCTAGTGGTCTGATTGGGCTCAATGATACCTCTAAGAATAGGTTTTGTTCACTACATGAACGGTAGTAAATTTCATTTAAATCGCTCAATTATTTCCTAGCTGCTGATACCATATTGTTTTCGTTTTTTAGGAAAATCAGCCGGCCTCAAAATCTCAAAAACTCAAAACAAGTTCTAGTGGTCTGATTGGGCTCAATGATACCTCTAAGAATAGGTTTTGTTCACTACATGAACGGTAGTAAATTTCATTTAAATCGCTCAATTATTTCTTAGCTGCTGATACCATATTGTTTTCGTTTTTTAGGAAAATCAGCCGGCCTTAAAATCTCAAAAACTCAAAACAAGTTCTAGTGGTCTGATTGGGCTCAATGATATCTCTAAGAATAGGTTTTGTTTACTACATGAACGGTAGTAAATTTCATTTAAATCGCTCAATTATTTCTTAGCTGCTGATACCATATTGTTTTCGGTTTTTAGGAAAATCAGCCGGCCTCAAAATCTCAAAAACTCAAAACAAGTTCTAGTGGTCTGATTGGGCTCAATGATACCTCTAAGAATAGGTTTTGTTTACTACATGAACGGTAGTAAATTTCATTTAAATCGCTCAATTATTTTTTAGCTGCTGATACCATATTGTTTTCGTTTTTTAGGAAAATCAGCCGGCCTCAAAATCTCAAAAACTCAAAACAAGTTCTAGTGGTCTGATTGGGCTCAATGATACCTCTAAGAATAGGTTTTGTTCACTACATGAACGGTAGTAAATTTCATTTAAATCGCTCAATTATTTCTTAGCTGCTGATACCATATTGTTTTCGTTTTTTACGAAAATCAGCCGGCCTCAAAATCGCAAAAACTCAAAACAAGTTCTAGTGGTCTGATTGGGCTCAATGATACCTCTAAGAATAGGTTTTGTTCACTACATGAACGGTAGTAAATTTCATTTAAATCGCTCAATTATTTCCTAGCTGCTGATACCATATTGTTTTCGTTTTTTAGGAAAATCAGCCGGCCTCAAAATCTCAAAAACTCAAAACAAGTTCTAGTGGTCTGATTGGGCTCAATGATACCTCTAAGAATAGGTTTTGTTCACTACATGAACGGTAGTAAATTTCATTTAAATCGCTCAATTATTTCTTAGCTGCTGATACCATATTGTTTTCGTTTTTTAGGAAAATCAGCCGGCCTCAAAATCTCAAAAACTCAAAACAAGTTCTAGTGATCTGATTGGGCTCAATGATACCTCTAAGAATAGGTTTTGTTCACTACATGAACGGTAGTAAATTTCATTTAAATCGCTCAATTATTTCCTAGCTGCTGATACCATATTGTTTTCGTTTTTTAGGAAAATCAGCCGGCCTCAAAATCTCAAAAACTCAAAACAAGTTCTAGTGGTCTGATTGGGCTCAATGATACCTCTAAGAATAGGTTTTGTTCACTACATGAACGGTAGTAAATTTCATTTAAATCGCTCAATTATTTCTTAGCTGCTGATACCATATTGTTTTCGTTTTTTAGGAAAATCAGCCGGCCTTAAAATCTCAAAAACTCAAAACAAGTTCTAGTGGTCTGATTGGGCTCAATGATATCTCTAAGAATAGGTTTTGTTTACTACATGAACGGTAGTAAATTTCATTTAAATCGCTCAATTATTTCTTAGCTGCTGATACCATATTGTTTTCGTTTTTTACGAAAATCAGCCGGCCTCAAAATCTCAAAAACTCAAAACAAGTTCTAGTGGTCTGATTGGGCTCAATGATACCTCTAAGAATAGGTTTTGTTCACTACATGAACGGTAGTAAATTTCATTTAAATCGCTCAATTATTTCTTAGCTGCTGATACCATATTGTTTTCGTTTTTTAGGAAAATCAGCCGGCCTTAAAATCTCAAAAACTCAAAACAAGTTCTAGTGGTCTGATTGGGCTCAATGATATCTCTAAGAATAGGTTTTGTTTACTACATGAACGGTAGTAAATTTCATTTAAATCGCTCAATTATTTCTTAGCTGCTGATACCATATTGTTTTCGGTTTTTAGGAAAATCAGCCGGCCTCAAAATCTCAAAAACTCAAAACAAGTTCTAGTGGTCTGATTGGGCTCAATGATACCTCTAAGAATAGGTTTTGTTTACTACATGAACGGTAGTAAATTTCTTTTAAATCGCTCAATTATTTCTTAGCTGCTGATACCATATTGTTTTCGTTTTTTACGAAAATCAGCCGGCCTCAAAATCTCAAAAACTCAAAACAAGTTCTAGTGGTCTGATTGGGCTCAATGATACCTCTAAGAATAGGTTTTGTTTACTACATGAACGGTAGTAAATTTCATTTAAATCGCTCAATTATTTCTTAGCTGCTGATACCATATTGTTTTCGTTTTTTAGGAAAATCAGCCGGCCTCAAAATCTCAAAAACTCAAAACAAGTTCTAGTGGTCTGATTGGGCTCAATGATACCTCTAAGAATAGGTTTTGTTCACTACATGAACGGTAGTAAATTTCATTTAAATCGCTCAATTATTTCTTAGCTGCTGATACCATATTGTTTTCGTTTTTTACGAAAATCAGCCGGCCTCAAAATCTCAAAAACTCAAAACAAGTTCTAGTGGTCTGATTGGGCTCAATGATACCTCTAAGAATAGGTTTTGTTCACTACATGAACGGTAGTAAATTTCATTTAAATCGCTCAATTATTTCTTAGCTGCTGATACCATATTGTTTTCGTTTTTTAGGAAAATCAGCCGGCCTCAAAATCTCAAAAACTCAAAACAAGTTCTAGTGGTCTGATTGGGCTCAATGATACCTCTAAGAATAGGTTTTGTTCACTACATGAACGGTAGTAAATTTCATTTAAATCGCTCAATTATTTCTTAGCTGCTGATACCATATTGTTTTCGTTTTTTAGGAAAATCAGCCGGCCTCAAAATCTCAAAAACTCAAAACAAGTTCTAGTGGTCTGATTGGGCTCAATGATACCTCTAAGAATAGGTTTTGTTCACTACATGAACGGTAGTAAATTTCATTTAAATCGCTCAATTATTTCTTAGCTGCTGATACCATATTGTTTTCGTTTTTTACGAAAATCAGCCGGCCTCAAAATCTCAAAAACTCAAAACAAGTTCTAGTGGTCTGATTGGGCTCAATGATACCTCTAAGAATAGGTTTTGTTCACTACATGAACGGTAGTAAATTTCATTTAAATCGCTCAATTATTTCTTAGCTGCTGATACCATATTGTTTTCGTTTTTTACGAAAATCAGCCGGCCTCAAAATCTCAAAAACTCAAAACAAGTTCTAGTGGTCTGATTGGGCTCAATGATACCTCTAAGAATAGGTTTTGTTCACTACATGAACGGTAGTAAATTTCATTTAAATCGCTCAATTATTTCTTAGCTGCTGATACCATATTGTTTTCGTTTTTTAGGAAAATCAGCCGGCCTCAAAATCTCAAAAACTCAAAACAAGTTCTAGTGGTCTGATTGGGCTCAATGATACCTCTAAGAATAGGTTTTGTTCACTACATGAACGGTAGTAAATTTCATTTAAATCGCTCAATTATTTCTTAGCTGCTGATACCATATTGTTTTCGTTTTTTAGGAAAATCAGCCGGCCTCAAAATCTCAAAAACTCAAAACAAGTTCTAGTGGTCTGATTGGGCTCAATGATACCTCTAAGAATAGGTTTTGTTTACTACATGAACGGTAGTAAATTTCATTTAAATCGCTCAATTATTTTTTAGCTGCTGATACCATATTGTTTTCGTTTTTTACGAAAATCAGCCGGCCTCAAAATCTCAAAAACTCAAAACAAGTTCTAGTGGTCTGATTGGGCTCAATGATACCTCTAAGAATAGGTTTTGTTTACTACATGAACGGTAGTAAATTTCATTTAAATCGCTCAATTATTTCTTAGCTGCAGATACCATATTGTTTTCGTTTTTTAGGAAAATCAGCCGGCCTCAAAATCTCAAAAACTCAAAACAAG
The DNA here is from genome assembly GCA_963556175.1 of Tipula confusa. Lineage (NCBI taxonomy): Eukaryota > Metazoa > Arthropoda > Insecta > Diptera > Tipulidae > Tipula > Tipula confusa. The sequence continues at coordinate 195,156,704 of OY744475.1, read as the reverse complement.
TTCTAGTGATCTGATTGGGCTCAATGATACCTCTAAGAATAGGTTTTGTTCACTACATGAACGGTAGTAAATTTCATTTAAATCGCTCAATTATTTCCTAGCTGCTGATACCATATTGTTTTCGTTTTTTAGGAAAATCAGCCGGCCTCAAAATCTCAAAAACTCAAAACAAGTTCTAGTGGTCTGATTGGGCTCAATGATACCTCTAAGAATAGGTTTTGTTCACTACATGAACGGTAGTAAATTTCATTTAAATCGCTCAATTATTTCCTAGCTGCTGATACCATATTGTTTTCGTTTTTTAGGAAAATCAGCCGGCCTCAAAATCTCAAAAACTCAAAACAAGTTCTAGTGGTCTGATTTGGCTCAATGATACCTCTAATAATAGGTTTTGTTCACTACATGAACGGTAGTAAATTTCATTTAAATCGCTCAATTATTTCTTAGCTGCTGATACCATATTGTTTTCGTTTTTTAGGAAAATCAGCCGGCCTTAAAATCTCAAAAACTCAAAACAAGTTCTAGTGGTCTGATTGGGCTCAATGATACCTCTAAGAATAGGTTTTGTTCACTACATGAACGGTAGTAAATTTCATTTAAATCGCTCAATTATTTCTTAGCTGCTGATACCATATTGTTTTCGTTTTTTAGGAAAATCAGCCGGCCTTAAAATCTCAAAAACTCAAAACAAGTTCTAGTGGTCTGATTGGGCTCAATGATATCTCTAAGAATAGGTTTTGTTTACTACATGAACGGTAGTAAATTTCATTTAAATCGCTCAATTATTTCTTAGCTGCTGATACCATATTGTTTTCGTTTTTTAGGAAAATCAGCCGGCCTCAAAATCTCAAAAACTCAAAACAAGTTCTAGTGGTCTGATTTGGCTCAATGATACCTCTAATAATAGGTTTTGTTCACTACATGAACGGTAGTAAATTTCATTTAAATCGCTCAATTATTTCTTAGCTGCTGATACCATATCGTTTTCGTTTTTTAGGAAAATCAGCCGGCCTCAAAATCTCAAAAACTCAAAACAAGTTCTAGTGGTCTGATTGGGCTCCATGATACCTCTAAGAATAGGTTTTGTTCACTACATGAACGGTAGTAAATTTCATTTAAATCGCTCAATTATTTCTTAGCTGCTGATACCATATTGTTTTCGTTTTTTAGGAAAATCAGCCGGCCTCAAAATCTCAAAAACTCAAAACAAGTTCTAGTGGTCTGATTGGGCTCAATGATACCTCTAAGAATAGGTTTTGTTTACTACATGAACGGTAGTAAATTTAATTTAAATCGCTCAATTATTTCTTAGCTGCTGATACCATATTGTTTTCGTTTTTTAGGAAAATCAGCCGGCCTCAAAATCTCAAAAACTCTAAACAAGTTCTAGTGGTTTGATTTGGCTCAATGATACCTCTAATAATAGGTTTTGTTCACTACATGAACGGTAGTAAATTTCATTTAAATCGCTCAATTATTTCTTAGCTGCTGATACCATATTGTTTTCGTTTTTTACGTAAAATCAGCCGGCCTCAAAATCTCAAAAACTCAAAACAAGTTCTAGTGGTCTGATTAGACTCAATGATACCTCTAAGAATAGGTTTTGTTCACTGCATGAACAATCTCGCTTCATCTCGTAGAAGTCCCTTCAAGTATTGGAACTTGTTAACCTCGGTAAGTGAGGAGTTATATTGCACCGATGATCCGAATAAATCCGGGATTGACGGAAATTCGTTGTATTTTCCGGTAAAGAAGGGAATCTGGATTTTGGGTATTTTTATTTCATCCTTCGGTACTGCAGAAAAGCTTTGTTCCCGCATGGTTTCTAAAATTTCCTTTTGATGTGTTGTGCATGTTCTCATGATATTATTTAGCTATTCCTGAACGGAATATTCCGTAACCATTGAGTTGCGGCCATGAATTGCTTTTCGTAATACAACCTTTACTTTCGTATATCGTTGTTCGATGACGTCGATATCGAAAAAGGTCTCATCAATGGTGACTTTATTTTCATCCTAATCCTTAAATTCAATGTACGCCTTTTTGAGCAGTGCTAGTTGAACGTAAAAACTTCCACAGCTGTGTTGGTTTTGATATTTGCTTAACATTTTTCAACACGAGTCAGCGCGGCCTTAGCGTGACCTCGTTTTCGTTTTAGAAGGTCTATATCAGACATATTGTTGCACACTGTCAAAACGGTATACTTCACACTTTACATTATCAATAAACTTACGGTTAGGTTATCCGTATTTTGTTGAATATTGTAAAATTTAATATAGAATTTGTAAACCAGCGGCTTGATAAATATACACCATCCAAATTCCATACGTCTTATCAATTTGCAGAAATTTGCACACGGATTATGGAATATTCGGCGCAGAAATGAATAACGGCACGCCGAAACAGTAAATATTTTCCAGTCAATCCAAATCAGTAAATACAAATCCCTCTCGGATTTCGGCACCGATGTTAACGTTAAAGAAAATTTAATATATTTTAACTTTATTTCACTTTTATTTGTAGTTATGGTCACTTTGACTGTCAGCGTAAAATGATGAACTGGACCAAAAAAAAATATCCTATCTACTCTTATATTACTTTTACGAATGTACTAATTTAACATTAACATCTATACTGTCTAATCAAGCTTGTGCTAGTTAATCTGCAATTAAAGCTTGTAATGGTCAAAAAGATTTGTGAGTGGCGGTAAAATGCTTCTCTCTGGTCCCCATTCAAAATCAGCGTTCCTTCACGTCATTCACACACTATTGTTAATCTCCTAATGTTTAGTCCTCTTAATTCGACGACATCTTTTTATATCAATTTCTTTAGCATGAGTGTTTCATGGAATTTATTACCGAATATGAATGAAAAGAATCAATTTTTTGTTTTTGACGGTTTGAACTTTCCAGATTTAATCTGGTTCATGAATGAAATTCTCTCTATCTCAGCTAATACTGCGGTTATTCTTCCACGTTACTTTGTAATTTTATGTTGATGTTGAACATTGGTGCTTCTTGGATTACCAGGTACTCTGTTAAACAGTCCTGGAACTTATCTGTCCTTTATTTGATCTATAGATAATGTTTAAGCTATGTAGAATACCAATGTTAATGTCGTTTAAAATTCGCATAATATGGTAGCCAAAGTAAAGCCAAATAGTGACAAAATTATGCTGGATGACGCCGTCGTATAAGCTATGATCTGCAAAACGTTCGCTTTAACATTAAAATAATAATTAGGCAATAAGAAAAAGTTCTGTTTTTTAGCTTGTCTTGTCATTAGTATACAAGTTTGAAAGCTCAGACACTCCCACAAATCGAAATTTAAACACCGATTACATTGTAACAGCTTTCAAAATCAATGAACTGTAATACCTTGAAACTTAAAATAATACAACTATAATTGAGTGATTTCTTTGAAATAGTCTTCTCCTGAGTATTTTTACCTGAAATAAAAGAATTTGCATCCAAAGGTGTTTATAATTAATTTCCAACTGTAAACTAAATGTAATTACATATCATATATTTGAGAAGGAGCTTCCAGCAGGCTACACCCACCTATACTAACATTATCAAAATTTCCGCTTAATTTTCTTCAACATGTGTGTGCGGTTAAAAATTAATTTTGTATCATGTTTTTTTTTTTGTCTGATTAAAAAATTAAAATTAAAAATCACTCAATCATAAACATTTTAAATATATGTTGCACTAGAACCATAATCAACCGTGTTAAAGTAACGATAAATTTTATAACTATAATTAAAATTAATCAATATTCTTCGATACAATAAATTACTGCGCGTTTACTATTTAAACCTAACACATTCAGGATCGAAATCATATTTTAAAACGATTAATGGTTTATGAACACCTACAATTATCATATTTATGCTGTTGTATTTTTTTCTACCAAACTCTATCGATTGATTTATTTTTTAAATGTTGTGCGCTCTATGCAACAATGGATAATTGAAAAGTAAAAGCCACATTCTTACGTTCTGAGAGAAGAATTTTATTTTTTTTTGTATTTTTTTTTTTCAATTGCGGTTTCTAATTGCGCGGATACTAATGCAATTTAGATATTTCTGTAATAGGTTTTTTTTTAAAATATTTAATTCATTCAATGTGCGCAACTATTTAAGCGAAATCATTTATATATATATATATATATATATATATATATATATATATATATATATATATATATATATATATATATATATATATATATTCAGCGTACTAGTGTGGTCAATTTATAAAATTATATGTGATACACGCAATTTATTGGCCTTATTTCTGCAAAATATTCAAGAAAAATAAAAATAAAAAAAATTCATGTGAAATGAAAATGGATCGTATACACAAGTGAATGGAAATATAAATTAAAACATATATCGGGAACAACATATACGGCGTGCGCGTATATCTGTTAAATTGTCATATACCAATCCCAAACATTGACATTATGAAGTATTTATGAATTTTGTATTTTCATTTTTCATTTTTATTTCATTAATTTTTATTTTTTTAGAAAGGTAATTTTTCTTTTGTATATAAATGTTATAGTTGATGGCATACTTAGTGGTAGGTATATAATGTATGTATGTATATACGCGTACATTTCTTTTATTTTATTTGGTTGACAACTACCAACAATAAAATGAATATTAATTATATTATGTGGTTGCATCCGAAATTTAGTTTACAAAAACAAAAAACCAAAACAATTACAGACTAAAAAAACTTAAAAATGTAAAATTCTAGTTCAATTGAAAACTTGAATAATTAGTTTATTTTATTTAAAACAATTATAAAAAATAAAAACTGACATGAATTTAAATAAAAATTAAATGAAATTTTTATTTGACAAGTTTTTTTTTTTTTGGAACTATACCAAAGTCTTTTGGACGAGTATAAAGGTTTGGTATATATATATAAGTTTTGATTTTATCATTAAAATTCTTTTGCACGATATATGAGTATGCGTCTGCTTAATACTTTTTGTGTTGGGTTTTACTTTTAAAATTATATGCTGGGTAAACCAAAGATTGTTTTTAACAATATCAGAAGTCCTTCTAAATTCCACAATATAAAGTAATACGTTTCATATATAAATTGACACAAGTAAATATTCTGACAAGAAGGCCATACATACTAAAAAAAAGTTGTTTCAGGATAACATAATACACAAATAACCACATATCTGAAGTTTAACTAATATTACATCACAATATTCCAGTATCGGAAGCTAATGTTATAAATTTTTTTTTTATTTCAAATAAATTGAATTTATTTATTTTATTTTATTACAATCTAGTCTCCTGGACTAATGAGCAATTTGTTTCCGACTTAATTTACTAAGATAATTATATCTATGACTCCACCCATTGGCGTTTCACAGTTTCTGGTAAGTTGTTGTTTATGCCACATCGTTATTTCAACGTTAGTTCCTTTGAGTCCGCGTATATAATTGGTGTTGGTTACCAGCTGAATTGCCTCTATATTCACATATTGCTGGAGTCTTTCTTCGTGTTTCCTTGCATTTTTTTTTAATTTCAATTGAAACGGGGTCCACTTTAAGGTCTCTATGTAGATCACCCTGTTCTGAAACCTTTGAATGATATTGACATTGCCGTGTTTTGTACAACCCCAGAGTTCAATACCATAAGTCCATATTGGTTTCAGTATTTGCTTATAAAGTAGCAGGTTATTGTATGATGTTAGAGGAGACTGTCTGCCTATCAGCCAATGCATTTTTCTATATTTTAGTTATAGTTCTTCATTTTTCTTTTTGACGTGGACCTTCCATCTAAGTTTGGCATCCAGGGTCATGCTTAGATACTTAGCTGTGTTCGCATACGGTATTATTTCTCGATGTATTGAAACAGGTATATGTTCAACTCGTTTGTTGGTAAAATTTATGTGAACTGATTTAGTTTCATTTAGCTTAATTCGCCATCTTTTAGTCCGGAGATAGCTGATATTTCGGAGATAGCTGATTGTAATTTTTGTGTTGATTCTTCGATGCTTTTTACAACAGCTAGGATCGCAGTGTCATCAGCAAAAGTCGCCATTGTGTTGTTTTCTAATTCAGGTAGATCATACGTAAATATAAGTAAATATAAAATCGGTCCTAATACACTGCCCTGCGGTACACCTGCTTGTATTTCTTTTATTCAGAATAAGTTTCAGTAAATTTAGTTCTAACGAATCTATCGTTCAAGTATGATTCCAGTATTTTAGCGAATTGCATTGGTAAGAGGTTTCTTAACTTATGATTAAGTCCTTCATGCCAAACCTTGCCAAAAGCTTGCACCACGTCTAAAAATATCATGAAGCAGACATTTTTCTCTTCAAGTGCTTTCTCAATTATATTGATTACTCTGTGTACTTGTTGTATTGTTGAGTGTACTTGTTGTATTGTTGACGACGAAATCCGAACTGATGATTTGGGATCAAGTTATTCCTTTCGATTATCGGATTTAACCTTTTAATCAGTAGTTTCTCAAAGAGTTTAGACATAACTGGCAACAACGAAATTGGTCTATAAGATGAAGTTTCTTATGGTAGTTTTCCAGGTTTTGATATCATTATTACTTCTGCAATTTTCCACAAACTGGACACAAATTTGATTCTAAATGCTGCATTGATAAGATAATTAAGCTTAACTAGAGCCTTCCTTGGTAGTTCTTTTAAAATTTCTGTAGTATTAAGATTATAACCAGGAGCTTTTTTCGAATTCATATTGAATTTTATCTCATGCATAACTTCTTTTGGTAAAGTCAATACATTTTCTTCACTTTCTTTTTCAGATTCAACCGTTATTATTTAAGATTCTAAAGTTTGATTATCATGTGGTTGGAATATTTTTTCGAGGAGCTCCGCAAAACATTGAACTTTATCTTCGTTATTTCGAGTCCATTTCCCCCCTTCTATTCTTATTGGAGGGTTCTGCATTGTTGATCTTTTAATTTTTTTGGTTGCTTTCCAAAGTGAATAATCAGTCCTGCTATCATTAGTTGATTGCCTCATCTTTTACTTTTTGGATTTCTCTTTTTAACTGTTGAGGTAAATTGTTTAACTTAGTTTTAAATTGAGGAGCTCTGGTTTGCTGCCATATTCTTCTCGCTCTTCTTTTTTCTGCCAAAAGTTCTCTAATTTCTTTAGGGTAGTTATTTCCTTTTATTTTATATTTAATTTTTGGGGTACTTGCCCAGGCTGATTGTTGTATATCATTTACAAATTTTTGAACTTCGTTTTCTACTTGCTCCTCGCTTTTTAATGGAACCTTTAGGTTAATTTTTTCTTTTAAGGACTGCTTAAAGTATTCCCAACAAGAGCGTTTATTTATTCGGCTTGGATTTCTTGCTTTTTGAATAATTTTTTCGCTCAATGTTAAAAGTATAGGCGAATGGTCCGAGTTTAGGTCTCGACTTTCGTCTCCTTGTATACATATAGTTCATTGATATATTTTTGATTATAAAAAAATCAATTAAGTCTGGTATTTTGTTTTGATCTGTAGGTCAGAAGGTTGGTTTCCCAGTTGACAAGGGTTCACTACCGCATTTTCTGACAGTTTTAAGCAGTTCTTTACCTTAAGTCGTTGTTAGCCTAGAACCCCAATGGACATTTTTTGCATTAAAATCTCCTCCAATTATGTATCTTTTTCCTAGTTTACTGAAGAATTCGAGGTAATCTTTTTATTTTAGCGCGTGTTTCGGAGAGCAGTAAACACTAACAACACGAACATAATTATTTTTCGTTTTGACGTTAACAACAGTTGCTTGTATTTCAACTGTTTCATATTTCAGCTCTTCGTAATGGTGGATATTATTTCTAATTATAACAACGCTAACTCCTTTAGCAGTGTTTTCTGGGTGATTGGTTTATATACTTAATAATTTTTAAATTTAATATTTGATTGTCTAGTAAAGTGAGTTTCCGTGATAAGACATATGTCGATTTTTTCTGATTCCAAGACCACCTGCAATTCTTGTTGATGTTGCATTAGTCCATTGGCATTCCAGCATATAATTCTAAGATCATTGGCCATTTTTCTGTTTAGGGATAGCTCCCTTAGCTCTATACTCAAGAGTGTGTAATCGCTCATCAAACGTATTAAGTTTACTTAATATCAATTTCAGAGTTTGACTAATATTCCCACTTTGGGTAGTTTCTCTTTGATTTACTTTACTTCTTAATACTTGAGCGTAAGTCAAATTGCTCATTTCTCCCTGAGGAATTTCCGATACTTTTCGTCGTATTACTTCGGGCTTGTTTTTTCGAATGGTTGGTTTTCTACTTAAATTTGAATTTGTTTCATTCATTCTTTTACACTTGATGCTTTGCAATTCAATAGCAACACTGCATCCTCTATAGTTAGCGGGATGGTTTTCTCCACAGTGAACGCATTTGGCCTGCCCATTTTTTGGTAGTACGCAATCTCTTGTATGATGTTTTCCAATACATTTGACACATCTTGGTTCCTTATTGCAGTAATTTTTGTCTATGTCCATACGCTTGGCATTGATGACATTGTGGTATAAGCTTAGACCTTCTTAAAGGCTGTATAATCACTTTGCATCCTAAGATTATCTCATCGGCATCGAAGGTCAACATAAACATATTAAGAGGTTTTTTATCCCGTTTTTTTAATTGAATTGATGCATCAACAGCTTTAAATCCCTGAGCTCTTAATTATCAATTATCTTTTCTATTTTACATGTGTAATGGAGGTTTTTAGCCATCAATCTGATTGGTCTAGTTTGTTTGTCTTCAAACTTGTGCCAATAGTGTTTTCCTTCATTAAGCATTTTTGTTACTTGTCGGTAACTTTCACTATCTTTCAAGTTTATTTTGATGTTATTTCCATTCATCACCTTTGCGTTAAACTGATCTGTTGCAGTTATGTTTTTTTTTATTTTTTCATATAGTAAGTCATAATCTTTGATTTCATTTATGACTATTGGTGGAGGTTGAGCTAGGTTTTGTGGCTTTTTTGTTATAATCTTTGGAACATTCAGTTGTAATTGAGGCGGAGATGGAGTATTATTTCGATTCCTTTTCTTCCTACGATTTATAACTCTTACAAATTCCGTTTCCCTAGCTAGTTCTTCTTCATCTGTATGGTACTCTTCTTCATCTGTATGTTATAACAGAAAGGACAAAATACATTTAGTTTAGAACAGCAAAACATTCGTACAACAAAGTAAAAAAATTGTGGCTCGAAATACTGATTATGGCCAAAATCAAGTGTAGACGCCAGAAAATTTGCTCGTACTAATCTAAAAACACTCATTTAATAAAAGTATACTCCGCTAACGAAACGAGTGGAAAATGCCAAGAATTTTAATAATAATTATCAAAATAATTTCAATTTTGATCTTGTGAAAATAAAACTTGTCACTGAATTGAAAAGACTGATATAGAACTAATAAGCTGCAATATTTGGAAATTCATCAGAACTTTTATATTCAATGTTCAGGTTTGAGAAAGTAAATATTTTAATAATTCGTGAAACTTAGATGGTGACGGTGATATTTTGCTTGCGAAACGAGCGCGTGTTTTGCCTTCAAAGCTTTGTATTTGAACTATCCGGATGGTTTTTTTAAGAATTATTCTCCACATTTTCAATGTAATGTCTAGATAAATTTTGGTTTTTAAAGATTTGATTTATGTTTGTAGGTCTAGTTGTTAGATTTTTTTTTGTACATTTTACTAATATAAATTTAAACGTATCTATTTGACTGTTCAGTTTATATATATTTATATATATATATATATATATATATATATATATATATATATATATATATATATATATATATATATAAATTGGCTGATTGTTAAATAATTTAGTACTCACGCTAATTATTTAACTTAATATCTATAGGTCACACTGATATTTTCAATTGACCACCAAATTATACTCAAACAATTATATCTTTAAGTTCCCAATCAATCATCCTTTTCAAACTACAGTTTTTAATTATCAACAAATGTAATTCAACATTATATATTTACTACAGCACACCAAAAATTAAGATGCCATCTATCTAATTTAAATAATAAAACTATTTTGTCTGTTTTATGCCATGTCGTGCAAACACACAGATTGTGACAGTAAAATGAAACGGAAATTTTCCGCGCGGTGCCTATACCTTTCAGTTATAATAAATCAATCAACCGAATATATATATAATTATGATTATCATAAAAAACTTGCAATATCATATATAATTATATGATGATGTTTATGTAATGAAATTAAAGAATAACATAAATAAATAGTTCGCATGCAAATGAGACATAGATTTGAATTGAAAGTGTCTATTTTTGTTGTAAAAATTAAACTGTAATTCAGTTATCATTAGGCTTTAAGATATAATTTCAAATACTGTAGTATTGTAAAATTATTAGTTTCGCGTATATTATAGTGATTTGAAACTAGTGAGCTGCGTAGTTTATTTGCGTAATTAAATTGGTATAAATAAATTTATATATATATATATATATATATATATATATATATATATATATATATATATATAAATATATATAATATTACTTAATATCACTTAAGTGATTTTGACAAATTGTATTAATTAATGTTCGTTATCATTCCGTTACTAACCACGCCAATTTTCGCCTAATTCGCTTTACTTTTTACCTAGTTATATTATTTTAGAAATAGACTTAACTGCCTTATTATAATTTTGGGAAAATCACTTATCTCACTTTTTGCAGTTGAGGTATAATAATAAATTGTATTTAAATGCATATAAAGACAATATCAAGTTTGAAAAATATTTCATAAAATGTATTTTTAAGAATAATAGAAATAATAAAATCAGAAAAAAAACTTAAGTGACATTAAGTGATTTTTCAAATTTCCGTTGCGTAATAAAATGTGTTTAATACCGCTTAAGTTAATTTGCCATAAGCAACTACAGTTAATAATCCGTTAAATAAATTTCGTAACCGTTACCAATTCAGTTAAGAGATTTTTTCATTTAGTAAAAATAAATAAAACGTTTACTTAAAGTAACTTAAGTTTTTATGTTAAAAGTGATATTTACTTTAATTTTATAACAAGTATTTTTTCTTAAAGTATTATTAATAAACTGAATTATCTTAAGTACTATTGAAGCAAACTTTGTGCTACGTGTAAAATATAAATTGCAATAATATATTATGTTCAGTCCATGGAAAAAAATGATGGCTGAAAAAAAGGCTCAGACTAGTTAAATTAATTTAAAAACATCAAACGTAGATCAAAAATGCAACATGCTGTAAAAATGAAAGTGTCGGACTTACATCAATGTTCCGAAAATTATACTAGAGCATCAATATGCTACAAACGCTAACTAATATATTACAAAATAAAAACATTAGATTTGATAAAACTGTAAGTTGACAAAGCAGATTACATTTTATATATATATATATATATATATATATATATATATATATATATATATATATATATAAGGATTTCAAGGATATCAAGTTAAAATAAATGGTTTACCTAATCCGCTTTTTTGTTGTTACCAAACATATTTTTTCACACTTTTCAATCGCGCTATCATAGTGAATAGACGTATCTTTCCAAAAAGCAAATTGCAAAATATAATTTAAAAAAAAAAAAAAAAAAATTTTAAATTTATAATTCTTTAATTTAAATTCTTTTAATTTATGTTAATTAATTGTGTGTTTTTCGTTATCGTTAATTCGTGTGTGTTAATATAAAATAAAATAAAAATTTTTCTTATACATTTTTTCTATAAATATATATTGGAAGCTCTAACTATGGGGTTACCTATTTAATAGTGCTACAATTATATTGCTATACTAACCAGCAATATATACGAACAAAAAAAAATTTATAAACGATATTTACATAGTGAAAAATTAAAACTTAAAATAGTGAATTCATTGCGAATACGAGTGTGAAGCTCTCAAAGCGTTGTCCGCTAAGCCGCTGCGAGGGGCTCACATACATAATTTTATATAAAATATATGTGATGCTCAATAAACAATAAATTGTGCAGTACATATTAGTGATTAACATAAATTTAAATTTAAAAAAAAAAAAAAAAAACTAAAAAGTGAAGACCGTTACTTTTGGGGCACAAATAATTAAACAAAAAAAGAGTTCGAAAAAAATTAAAAAAATTTTCACAAAACTTTCATTTGTCAAAAAATCAACAACTTGCAGTTATTTAAAAATAAACAACTTGCAATTGTCAAATTTTTTAAACTTTTATTTTTTGTGTGTACGTGTGCGAAAAACTTTTTCTTTGTTAATTTAAAACAAAAACTTTTTCTATATTAATAATTTGTGTGCTTAATTTTTCTTTATTGTGTGAACATTTTCTTTCATTGTTTGTTTTTATGCTAACGTGTGTGAACATTTAATTTAGTCAAATATTTTGACTAATTAATAATTAAGTAAATCTTAATTTGTATATAATTTAAAAATTAAAAAAAAAAAAGAGTCAATAGCGAACAAAGAGGCTAATGGCAGGAATGCACCTGCAGCCAAAAACACTATTGCCAAAATTGTAAAGAAAAAAATAACGGCAAATAATCTTTCAAAAATTACGCCATTGCCCTTGTTAAACGATAACGAGGACGACGAATTTATAATGAAGGCGATTGTCATTAATGCCTCTCCATCTACAACGGTAGATACTATACCATCATCCACAATATCAACGACTCCAGCAGCAGCAGCAGCAGCATCTACATTAACAACTACTTCATCTACGGATAACAATAATCTTACGCTTCGCGGCATAAAACGAAATAACAACGATCATGACAACATACAGGGTGAGTCATTCAAATTTAAAAACATTATTGTAAATTTACAAAATGAAATTAAATTGCTCAAAGAGCAATTAAATAAGGCGCATAGCGATAACTTTATCCAAGCAATTAATGCGACAAAAAAAACAATTGATAAAAATGACACTGTGTCGTTCTTATCAAATAACAAGTACGCCATTCTCAGTCAAGAGATGGATGCGGATGAAGAATCGCAAATGCATTGTGAATATTCGCAACAAAGTGAAATTCATGACAAAAACGACGGATCAACATTCGAAGTGATCAAAAAAAAAATTAAAAATAAAAATTCGACCACAAAACCCAAATCAGCACCTTTGAACACGACAAATAACGCCACAGTGAAGAAAAACTTCACAATAAATTCAGCAAACAGCAACAACAACAATAACACTAAGCCTTCGACATCGACTTCAACGTCGGCGGAGGCAATTAAATCAACAACAGCAACTACAACTGCTGCAGTTGCTAAGAAACAACGTCGTCCACCACCAATTCACATCTTCGAACAAGACGTGAAAAATACAGTAGCCTTGGCTAAAGGCATTAAAATACAGAACTTTGAAATAAAAAGAATAAACGCAAACAAACATACGATAACGACGGACTCGTTACAGAACTATACTTCACTCAAAACCATTTTTGATGAAGTAAACACAAAATTTTACTCGTACACTCCCAAAGAGTTAAAACCAAAATCGTTGGTACTTCGTGGACTCACCGAGACTGAAGACTTAGACGAAATAAAAACGGACATTGAGACAATGGACGAAAAAATTGAAATTATTAAAATCTTACAGATGCGTTCAAAACGTAATGACCACAACAAAAGACTGTTACCGCTATACATCGTACAGTTCTCGCCAAACACCCCGCTAAATGTGGTGTATGCCATAAAACACATAAATCATCAAAAAGTTGAATGGCAAACTTTAAATCGTACCGACGACATCTTACAGTGTAAGAACTGCCAACGATATGGGCATACTGCAACTAACTGCAATTTAGAGTTCCGTTGTGTCAAGTGCTCGCAAACACACGAACCTGGATTTTGTACGGTGACAGAGGAGATTACAAAAGAAAACATCTTTTGTATCAATTGCAAGAAATCTGGGCACCCCGCATCTTATAAGGGTTGTCCCATTTATCAATCAATGATACTTAGAATAAGAAAAAGAATCTCAGACAAGAGAGCGCAACAGGAGACAGCGAAAGCTACTCCTAAAATGTCTGACTCAATTAAAGTGTCTAAGGCAAACGGTACTTTTGCACAAATGATGCAAGGTGGACCAACAATGACATCAACGACGACGACAACAACAGCACCCTCAGCTGCACCCTTACAACAACAGACGAACACCGACCTTGAAATAAAAACTTTGACAGAACGTATGGACAAACTGACGGTTGTCATGCAAAAGCAAGGTGAACAATTGGCTCAACTCCTACAATTTTTCGCCCAATTATAATTTCCGCAAATCAAAATTCATTGCAAGACCAAGGACATCGACAACGACAACGACGACAACCTTCCAAATTTAAAATTATCGCGCTTAATGTAAATTCGATAGTAAGTGTACAACGACGACTAAATTTATTAAATTTCTTAAACTTACACCATCCGGACTGCCTATTTATCAACGAGACGAAACTAAATTCAAAACACCATTTGGAATTCAAAAACTATAACATAATACGACGCGACAGAATAAATTCGACACAAGGAGGAGGGACGGCCATTTTGATTAAAAACGAAATAAAATTCAAAATTATTGAACCACAATCAATAAGTAATAGAGAGGGCATCGAAATCGCCATTATAAGACTTAATATTAAAGGAACGGCACAAAAAATCTTCTTGATTTCAATTTACTGTACGGGCAATGCGAACCAAATTACAGAAAATCGTTTCGAGGAAGAATGGAGCAAAATTTTTGATGTTCTAAATTTAAGCAACCCTAACCATTTTTATTTAATTGCTGGTGACCTAAACGCACGACACACAAACTGGGGCAATGCACTCAACAATTCGAGAGGCACACGACTAAACAAATGGATGACTGATTACGCTATGCTGTACCGTGCAAAATTATACAGATCTGACAAACCGACAATGATACGCTCTGGTAACTATATAGACTTGGCAATAATGGACGTACGTATTAAAATTCAAAAAAATTCTCAAGACCAAATTCCGACTCACCACTTTGACAGCGACCACCGAGCCATAGAAATTGTAATACGCGGGATAGGAAATTTAGATCTAGGCATAAATCAAATCGATAATGAAGATGAAGACGACGATAATGCATCAGAACAGCAAAATATTCGATATAATTTTACGGGGATCGACTGGACAAAATGGACTGAAAATCTCGAAAAAATACATCGGAAAACAGCGACAACAACACTACAATATTTAGAGAGTGGTGAACAAGTACTGATACCGTTTGATCGTAACCTTACAATAGACGAGTGCAACGACTACATCACAACACTATCAAAACTAATTTTGGCCAACATCAAAACAAACTTACCTAAAAAACGACGGATCAACAACATGATATGTTACAGTAACCCAACCATCGAACGACTTTACAAACATAAATCATTTTTAGTTACCAAAATTAAAACGACAAAACGAAATTTGGTCAACAGTCGACATCAAAACAATACAGTATTTCAGAACAGAATCCAAGAATGGAAAGTGGAAATTAAACGGACGATACAACTGATACAGCAAAATGTAAAAATTCAAATAGAACGTTACTGGACGGACATCATGAAGGGGATTAAGCCCAGTTCAAAAATGTGGACGGAAATCAAAAGGTTTACAGCCAAGAAAAAAAACAGACAAGACACTACTATAAAAACTTTGGAAATCGCAACGACGGACAAACAAAAATATAATCATTTCGGAATCGATTGGAATCAACTACAAAAAAGCAGTGACGGTACTAAATACAAAATTTTTGACGAAACGCAAAATTTAAATATCCTTGGACAGCACATCCAAGACCACACTCTTCCAAATTCTAATCTCGGCAATCAACAACATGCAGTTGAAATTAAAAATTTATTTCAACCAATCATTGACCAACACCATAACGAACGAACTCAACAAAAGACTAAAACTATATTTTCGGTTAAAAATCCAGCATACGCTCCACATCAACCGAACGACGACAAAAAATATTTTATCGACATTGACCAACTGATTAACATACTAAAATTAGCAAATACCAAAAAATCATTTGGGCCAGATCTTATACCAAACATTGTGTTTAAACATCTCCCGGACATTATCGTCGTCGAAATTTGTACCCTCTTTAATAATCTCCTGAATAATCACTATTTCCCTGACGCCTGGAAAATTGCGCGAGTTTTCCCAATTCTTAAAAAAGGCAAACCTTCGACTGATCCCGAAAATTACCGACCAATTAGTCTACTTTCTAATTTTGGCAAACTTTATGAAATCATTATATACGAAAAAATTAACGACCATGTACGTACAAATAATTTGATGCCTGAAAATCAATTTGGTTTTCGACTAGGACATAGTACGGTTCACGCAATCACTAAAGTTTTGGCTGACGTTACACATCAACTAAATTTTAACGTACCTACAGGCGCAGTTTTGATTGATATTAAAAAGGCGTTTGAATCTATCTGGCTTGACGGACTACTAGCAAAATTAAAAAACATGAACTTTTCGAACGACCTGATCAAAATTATTTACGAATTATTGTACAATCGCACTTTTTATACAACGTCTGGCGGCAATAAATGCTCATCTTCTAAATTTAAAATTGTAAATGGAGTCCAACAAGGATCCATCACTGCACCTATTTTATTTAATTTATACACGGCCGATTTAATTTCAAACAATTCTCTAAATTCTAAATTAATTCAATCATGTGCGTACGCGGACGACATGATTATATACAGTTCGGCGTATCATATTGGCGACATACAAAAAAATTTACAAAATTCTTTAAAATTCATCCAAAATTATTTCAATCTTTGGCATATAGAAATTAATCCAAATAAATGCGAATCAATTCTCTTTCGTCGACCATTTAGATACGCTTCACGCGAAATGAAGAGAAATTGGCGTAAACTTTGTATCAAAATTAATGAGCAGCCAATAAAATTGTGCGAAACAATAAAATATCTAGGCGTAAACATCGATAATTTGTGTTATATGGCTACACATACGTCAATACAATTGGAAAAAGCGAGACGCGCATTTATGAGTGCGCGGCAACTCTTCTACAACAGACATTTAGACAAACGAGTAAAAATCATTGCATACAAAACACTTATACGACCAATTTTGACGTACGGATGCCAAGTGTGGTACAATCAGGTGCCACGCTATATGGAACGGTACAGAGTTTTTGAACGAAAATGCCTTAGACACTGCAACGGACTTTACAGAAAGGCACAAACAGACTATACCCACTACATCTCTAATCAAGTGCAATATCAAAATTTCGACTCGGACCGTATCGACGTACATATTTTAAAATTAACGCGAAATCATATCAGACGAGCTTGTCTAAATACAGACAACTCGCTGATTTACGGACCTTATCACGTGGACACAACATTATCAAAATTATACGCAACAACAGGTACGGTACCAGGACCGAACACTTTCATTTACTTTGACCGTTTAGGCTACATTCAAAATCGTGACGGACTACCGTTAATATACCATGTGGCGAGGAGGCCAAACGAGAAATGGTTTGACGCGGACAAATTCTTGAACCCCGACGAACACATACGATTCAACACGAAGCTACAAATTAATGACGATGAGTACGAAAGACGACGAAATGCGTATTGGTGGGTGGACGACGAAGTTGATGGTAATTTGCAGCAGCATCAATAATTTTTATATATTTTGATAATTTTTAACGTTATACACTTGTATAGTATAATATTATTTATAAAATTAGAGTCAAAAATTAATGTACAAAATTATGTTATAACAATTTTTATGGTTCGCGCACGTTTTTCGGTCCCATTTTAAATTGTTAAATTTAGAATTTTTATTTATTTTCTGTGTGCTTGTGTGTGTGAGTGTGTACAGGTGTGGTTTTGTGTGTGAATGGTTTTTCATCTTTTTATTTATTCCACGTAGTTTTTAAGCCTATCTTGAGACAAATGACGTAAAAATTTTTGTAACATTTTTTTTTTATGTCAAATTAATTTTATTGCGAATTTATATTAATTTTTTATAAATATGTAATTTTTGATAGTTTAATCTTTTATACAGTGTATATACAAAAATGTATTGTTTTAGAAAGTTAATGTACCCGAGTGCCCATTTTATGTAGGGACAGTGGTACCATATTTATTTTGTATAATTTTTAATTTATGGCAAGCTTTTTATAAATCCACTTGCCTTTTTTTAAACTTTTGTAATTGTTAATAGTAGTCCTATGTAAAAAAATGTTTCAAATAAATTGGATTTATTGTTAAAAAAAAAAAAAAAAAACATATTTTTTCACTGTCATCAAAAAAATCAAAAAATCTGGTAAAAAGGACAAAAAATACTCAAAAGAAAGGATTTAGGAAAAATACAAAATAAACGTAAAATCTAAATTAACTACAAAATAATGTCTATCTGCCAAGGCAATAAATTATTATTTAATGGATGAAAATCAATTCTCGTAAATCTTAAGGTAAAATATGTCTGCTAATCATCGTATTTTAAATGCAAAAGGTTTTATGAACGATTGATGTTTAAATCAATATATTTTTAATATTTATATCCATTTAATATATTATTTAACCTTTCATATATGGTATTTGTTACGAATTGTTTGTAACGTTGTAGATTGACAGTCTAATAAATGTATCCTTAATTTTTGTTAAAACTAACTTTTTTTCGTATCCCATAGATAATGTTGTTTAAATTAGAAAACTTTATTGCACCTAAAGCTTTTCTCTTATCACTTATCACTTATCACTAATTATTATCACTTATCACTGATCACTTTACACTTTAAACTAACACTTTACACTTTACACTTTACACTTTACACTTTACACTTTACACTTTACACTTTACACTTTACACTTTACACTTTACACTTTACACTTTACACTTTACACTTTACACTTTACACTTTACACTTTACAGTTTACACTTTACACTTTACACTTTACACTTTATACTTTATACTTTACATTTTACATTTTACATTTTACACTTTACACTTTACACTTTACACTTTACACTTTACACTTTACACTTTACACTTTACACTTTACACTTTACACTTTACACTTTACACTTTACACTTTACACTTTACACTTTACACTTTACACTTTACACTTTACACTTTACACTTTACACTTTACACTTTACACTTTACACTTTACACTTTACACTTTACACTTTACACTTTACACTTTACACTTTACACTTTACACTTTACACTTTACACTTTACACTTTACACTTTACACTGTACACTTTACACTTTACACTTTACACTTTACACTTTACACTTTACACTTTACACTTTACACTTTACACTTTACACTTTACACTTTACACTTTACACTTTACACTTTACACTTTACACTTTACACTTTACACTTTACACTTTACACTTTACACTTTACACTTTACACTTTACACTTTACACTTTACACTTTACACTTTACACTTTACACTTTACACTTTACACTTTACACTTTACACTTTACACTTTACACTTTACACTTTACACTTTACACTTTACACTTTACACTTTACACTTTACACTTTACACATTTTGATTGTATATTGATACACATATTGATTCATTTTGCGGTTTTTTAGTTTTTCCGATATAGGGAGGAAAGAACAATACAGTTGGCATTTATTTTTCACATTCACTGGAAATTGTTGGTCCCAGGAAATGCAGTGATGACATGGAGTTTGCATTAAGATTTTGGCTTGTATTATTGTTAGAGCTAGCCAACTTATCTAATCGAGTAGCTTGGTTAATTCTGATAGCATTTCTCGATTGCTAGCCCATTGTCTCACTTAAAACCACCTGATACCATCCCATATATTATTGTTATAGTTGATACTCTTTTTTTTCTTGGGGTGTTCCTTCATTCATTATTTTGGGAATGTTGAATGTTGTTGATCTACCTTGATTTTTCGGTATATTTTCACGATGTCTGCAGTATAAGAGACTTTATGTTTCCTCCATTAAAAAAAATTAACATGAGATTCTTTTTGTAAAAGATGAAACCGAAATCTGTTGAAAACCGTGGTTCTATCAAGTTGCTAGGTGTGTTCCCGTTCAATTTCTTCTTTAGATATGTTGTTATTGAAAACCTTTTTTTGCTAACTCATTTGGTGACGTGTTGTTTCTATGCAGAAGCATATGATGGGCTCCTTTATATACACTAAAGAACGTGTAGTATTTGAACATTGCACTTAGTCCTGTTTTATACAAATCTTACACAAATTATGTTGATTGATGAATTTGGTGCGTTCCAATGTACATTTGTATTGAAGTGGACGGTACAAGCTCTTTTAAGTTGTACGTGGGATTTCAACCTTCATGGCTTACCAATGTCTCTATTCAAGCATTGTTGCTGTTGTATTTGCTGCCTCTTTGTGCATTTAAATTTACTTAAATCTCAAACAGGGTGGTTCCTGATACAACATCAAAAAGTCAAGCTGGACTCAAAATATCAAATGGTACAAATATCAAATGGTATAAATTATCAAATGGTATATGTGTTAAAGTTTTATGAAAATGATACCTTTAAATACTGAGTTACAGTGATTTAACTGACTTTTTTCTACTATCTATAAGAAAAAACACCGTTCCAGCTCAGCAATTACTCGAGAATTAGTATTCGGACTCTCTTCTGTCGAAACCAAGCAAGTCCTAAAAATCGTGATCAAAAAATAAAAGTGGCAATAAAAAAGTATCTTTCCAAATGAATGTCGCTTTTCCTCCCATTAAAACAAAAACAATAATGATTTTTTATTTCGGTATGTGACAGATCCACCATTTTATTCCAGAATCAAATTGGCAGTCCGGTGCATAATAATATTCATTGACTATCTTTATAATGACCCAATAAAAAGTCAAACTGCATGAATTGGGCTTCGAAATACTTCCCCATCCACCTCAAAAAAATGCTTGCAGAGTAAAATAAATGCTCCAGTGAAAGAGATTTTGGTTTAAATGAAGTGGTCACTGCAGCTGAGGAATATTTTGAAGCCGATCATAAATCGTTCTATACACATGGTGTAGAAAAGTTAGAAAAGCATTGGAATGTTTGTACCGTAGTTAAAGGAGATCATGTTGATGAATGGAGAAGAACTTTGCCAAAAAATGTAGTTTTAGTAGTTAGTTTCGGGATTTACTGAACGATGTGTTACATCGGTAAGATCACTTTAGGCACCTAAAAAATAATAAACGAAGTAGGATTGTGGCTATATTATAGCAATCGCAGCAAAAGTACGCTGCCTGGCAATTAATGTTTTTTAATTTTTTTCTAACTTTCAATTAAATACTACTATCGGTTTGTCTCAGAGTGCCAAAACAAAATTTTTTTTTATTGGTTATAACTTTTTTTTTGAATCAAGCAAGCATATATTACCAAAAAGTAACTCCCTAAATAGTTTACGAAAATCTAATACTCGTGATATGACAGGTAATTAAGATGTATACTGCACAAAATGGAACCTTGTATAGTAGAAAATTCGTATTAATGATATTAGTTCACCATTAGTTAACTTTCAGTAAAACAATTTCAGAGATCATGACACAAACCAACTACATCACTTCACATAAAATAATGACACCCACCAGGATATGTGTCAAAGTTAAAGTAGCAATTTTTCATATTTATGGAAAAGATAACAACTTGATATTATTGCAGAACTCCGATGGGTTATTTTATGAATAGTTTTTAAATTTATTTTTTAAATTAAAATTTGTTTTTAATTAATGGCAAAAATTTCCCAGTTTTATTTGTGTATTTGACTTTTTCGATAAATGGCATAAATATTAAATTTTTGATAAGTCATGTATTTTCTAGATTTCGGAAATTTTCAATGAATAACGAAAATATAGTATTAATAGGCCAATCATAAAGTATTTATACAACTCTAAAAATTTTCCAGTAATTCCTCAAAATTTACAGTTTTAGGCTAATATAGTTTTTCTGAACTGACAAAATCAGTTCGTAAAAATAAATATCTGCAAATACAATTTTATTGGACGTACCAAGAACACTCCTCTTATTGATTCTTGGTTGGTTATCGAAAAAAATCCTTTAAAGATTTTTTTTTCTTCAAGTTACATTAAAATTCTGCAATAATAACCGGGCTTACATATAACTCCAACATACGTTAAATTGAAAAACGATTTTTTTTTAAATTTCACTCAAATCAATCGTTGATCGATATTATAAGCAAGGTTATCTAACACTGATACCAAATCAAAGACAGTTTACAACGAGTAAGTTCCAAGCTATATAGAAAAAGCGAAGCAGTGGATTCAGACATATATATAATAATACAAGACGTAGAAAATAACAGTTGATTAGTTATTATTAATTACCTGTAATGTTTTTACCACGGTATATTTTATATAAACGTACATATCCACATTTTTACGTTTATATTAATTATTTGCTAATGGAAATGAAAATAATTTATGTACATTTTTTTTGTAATTTTCTTTTCTGTTTAATTTTTTATTTTATTCAAAATCAATTGAATCGAAAGTACATTCAACTATCCATAGGTGTATATGAATTACATATTCTTAAAATTGATAGGAAGAGAGTTATTAGATATAAATTAAAAAATTGAATGTTTAAGATTTTTTTTTCTTTACTTAACGTTGCTACTCTTTATCATCAAGCAGTAATTTTGTATTCCGTATCTGTATATACAAAAACCGTAAACGCACCTAGTACAACGTAATAATTTAGCTTCACACCTCCATCATTATATAGTACATTGTCGATAAATTTCAATATAAGTACCAATAATTGTACTTTCATTATATTCTATCGTGGATGCGATTAGATAATTTTAAATAGAAATTGAATCGTAATTGCTGCTAATTTAAAGTAAAGGAGGGAAAAAAATTAAATCATATATATATATATATATATATATATATATATATATATATATATATATATATATATATATATATATATATATATATATATATATATATATATCAATGTAGATGTACCTATAGGTAGTTATGTAGTGCCCAATGTATTTTATTATTTTACTATCTCATTATCATTTTATAGTTTATAAATCATTCTTTTATATAATCGATAATGACCAATAAGTATTTTCAAATTTTTTTGTAGTAAGTAGTAAAATAACGACTTCATTAAGTGATTTGGCCGTTTGCAATGTAATACACAATTTCCATTTTACGATGTAAATTGATGATCACCGCTATAAACTATTTCCTAGTTTTCCTAACTTTTTTTATGAGTAAAAGTATTAAAACTATGCTTTAATTAAAATTATCGATTTTTTTTGTTAAATTTGCATTACAAATAAATGCCGGCTATGGGAATTGATAAAGTATAATAAAGGTTCATTAATGAAACATTTTATTTCCTTCCTGTTACTTTCGGTACACCTCAGTGTTTAGTACTGGGCCACTTATCAATGTAGAATCGTCTATTTTACAATTGCTCAGTCAATATTTTAGTCAGTAGTCAACAAGCGTATGCGATTTGATTTTTTTTTAAATTAAGGTTAACGATGGTCAATTTAAGAGGCGAATATTTTTATCTTATCTTCTCTAACCATTTATTTATAGTAATTTTTTTTAGACTTGCTTCAACTTTATACAGTTTTTACATTTCTAATAAAATTCACATTTGTTGGGATGTAACCAAACGGTTAATCCCATAATGATTTAGCCAATTTCAAAGTTTAGTTTCATATATCTACCAGATCAAGTGGCTTTATTCTTTGGAGTCTTCTCTCAAAGGAGGGTGATCTACCATATAGCGAAAATGGAAGTTTTCAAGTTGCTGAAACTTTGTTTAGTGTTTAAAGGCATGTTTTTTTATTGACAATGCTATGAATTTGGATATGGATAAAATCCTTTATCAGGTGGAGGTTTAAAATTTTGGCAAGTAATTAAGTCATACTCTGGTTTTTTAATATTCAGATTACTTTTCACTTCTTGGTATTAATTTTAAAGTTTTGTATCAAATCAATAATACACTTAATAAATTTTAGCAGCATGAAGGTGAAATAATAAATTTGTAATTTAGAGGTGAAGAGCTAGCAGATAAGGGTATTCGATTTCTCACCTATTTATTCAACACAGTACTTAGAACTGGATATTTCCCAATACAATGGAAGGTTTCACAAATAATACTTATACCAAAACCAGGAGAAGTAACGTCGTACAGACCTATAAGCTTGCTACCAATAATGTCTAAGCTATTTGAAAAACTACCACGACGAGAGAAAGATTGAAACGCCACAAAATTTTTGATTTGCCAATTGGGTCCTAGATACACTGTAAACTCTAACTTTTAAAACCTCTAATGTATCGAATCAATAATAGTAAAATTTATGTGTTGCATCAATTTATACTAACTATATGTAAGTAAGATTTTATCTTATCAATGGATAAAAGTACCCTAACCATGACAATGTAAAAAGACACAAAATTAACTGAATTATTCTTGCTTAAGAGACACCAGATAGATTGTAAAATAAAATAAAATAAAAATATATATATATATATATATATATATATATATATATATATATATATATATATATATATATATATATATATATATATATATATACCTTTAAATATTCGTTTAAGCCCTCTGCACTATTTAAGGATACTTCATTTGTTACATCGGATCACCTCATGCTGTTAATAAAATTAGTTAGCGTTTGTGAAGGAGGAAACATTTTAAATAGTTCACTAGCTACTTGCAAAATCACTGTCAAGTATTGAAAAATAAGGAAACATTTTCTTGCCAATGAAATTTCTTTATGAATATGTTCATCCATAATTTCTAGTCAAATGAGTCTTTGGGTTTGCTAACGTCAGTTTGAAAGTAGCTTACACATACGAATATACGATTATCGAAGGCTTTAAAATCCAAAACACACTTTTTCACCTGAGGCCCAAGAAGAAAACCAACACCAAGATTGCCGAAGTTATCGTAATTGTAAGCAGCAACTAATACCCTTGAAATACATGGACTTCATTTTTTGGCCATAAAATGTTTTGAAGAGCAAACAAATTTCTTTTCTGGCTGATATAGTACCATCAAACACGCCTGATTTTCTTAGCCAATGCACGTTTTAGGTTCCAACCCTAAACTGTGGGTCCGTTACAGTGAGTGAGTGTGCAAACATGCTGTGGTAAAATTCTTAAGATAACATGTTCGTTTTTAAGTCTTTTACGAGGCATTCGACCGCAGGGAACACATGTAATAATCTTAATTGCGTTAATTATATACTTTAAAATTGTTGGTTTTAGTCCAACTTTTAAAACCTATGTTATTCTCATTTAATGACCCTTTAGAGTACTTATATGGTTTTGTATTGGAATGTTAATTTATTTTAACATTTATAGTCATATGCAGTTGATGTCAAAGATAATAAAGTTAAGGTTTTGAGTCGTTTGTACTATTCAATGTAAAACACGCCATTCTGTTAGGCAACAATAAAAACTGCTGAGTTTCTGTGCAGATTACCTAAATGCGCACATGCGATAGAATTTATCTATTTGATTTTTAAGTTCTAACAACATCAATAAAAAATATAATTAAAATATATATATATATATATATATATATATATATATATATATATATATATATATATATATATATATATATATATATATATATATATATATATATATATATATATATATATATATATTGCCAGACTAATTTTCTTAGATCCTTAAATAAAATGGTTGTCATTAGTTTTGCCGTTAATAATTTTATCGTAATTTATGTTAACACAACTTTTATCTGAATTACTCCACCAATAATTAGTGGTTAGTTTTATTTTATTGTATTTTATGCAAGTTATAAAATTTGTACACGCAAAAACTATTTAAAATAAATTTTATAGGTGTATATATATATTTAAAGCAAATTCAGCGCCAAATTATCACGTGATTAAATTTTTCTATAAAAGTCGTATAAAATGTTACAAATTTTTTGTAATAAAAATAATGTATTATGGGTTTTATCGAGTAGAATCGTGCACCGGTGCATCGCGCACACCTTTTCGAAAACTTTCTCGAATTTATTTTGATCACCCATGTACCAAAATAAGTTATTTATAAAATATTTTTTTTTATCGATCCATACATTAACATTAATTAACGATCAAAATAGTTTTCCCAAAGTTTTTTTTTTTTGAGTTTTACATAGTTTGGTGGATGTCGTGGACACTATAATAAATTTTAGTAAAAAAAAAGAAATCTCAAGAATATTTATATTATATATACACGATTATTTACAGTTATATCGCTATATTTACAGTGTATAATAGATATGATGTAATTATCTGTATATAATAAACCTCAAAAGATAAGATTCTAAATAATAAACCGCGAACTCGAGTTAAGTAGTTGTTTTCACTTCACTATACCAGCATCATCTTAATATACGAGTCCCATCGAAAAGAATTTTTCGATTTGCACAACGGTACATTCTATTTCTAAATAAACAATATAATTAGTTAAATACGCGCAAATTTTTTAACATTAAGTCATCGTCTTAATAATACATATAATATTTAAGACGATCTTTTATTCGTACTTCATAAATCTTAATAATTCTGTCCATTGTGAAAGTAATTTTTTGTTGTTTAATTTTCGGTTTGTTCTGTTCAACTTTCGATTAATCAACATAAAATCTTAACGAAAAAAAAAGAAGTTAAAATCAAATAAAAAAAAAATTCTAGTTTTGATTGTTTACGATACGAGTACCATACAATCCCGAAAAAAAATAATAATTTCGAGAATCTTAAGACTATCGAAAGTTATGTTAACAATAATATGTTATAGTGTTATTTTTATTTGTTGTTGGTTAGATTGTTTATTTTATTATATTGCTACATGATCTTAAAAAAAACCGAATCTCAATAAAGAAATGATGTGTGTGTGTATATTTAGATATAAATAAATTAAGATGAGATCATATCATCACCAGTGATTATAATTAGATTTTTTTTTTAATTTTCTTAGTTTTGTTCGTATTTGATAAATGAAATTAAATTCTCACTTTTTTGTTTTAGTTATTTGTTTTAATGAAGATAGCAGTTTTGGATAGTTTGTTTTAAATTGATCTGTTTTTTTTAATTAAAATTAGTTGAGTTTTATTAGGTTGAGTTTTATTAGGAGACAGTGTTTATCAAAATTACTTGATAAAATAATGTGATCCTCTAACGACGAACCTAAATGATTTTTGATTGATTGATTGATTTAGAAAGAACGGCCAAGCATTAAACAGAATCTCCCGGAGTTGGCTGGGACCACTGTACACCCGTTTTTAGATATACTTGGAATGATAAGGCACGGTACTAGTTAAATTATTGAGATCGACCCGGTTACAAATACCTTGGCGATCAATAGTTAGTATATTTTTGTGGAGTAGGGAAAGGAAAGGTTTGAATTGGTCTGGTTTCTCGGTAGCCAATATTCAAACTACTTTTTGTATAATCACAATTTTACTGAACTGCTTTGCATTCTGTCAACTCTTATCAGGTCGGAAGGTTAATACACTGCGATTCGGAGGTACTACTGTGGACACACCATTGTTTGCTGGTCTAACGCTGCTCTTGCGTTCTTTAAGTTTGAGTCTCTGTATTCCTGTGTCATGGGGAGAGTGTTCTCTTTTCAGTTTTCACACCATACAGCTTCCATAAAATCTGCGGTTCTACTTCTCACCGAGACCAAAATTTTAGACTCCGGTGATTCTTCGGCCATCGGTATTAAGGGTTACTCCTTAATCCATCGGCTTATTCACCATATGGGGGCTGGCCATGTATATCCGCAACGATATACCTTTTTCCATTCCCAGTTTTTTAGGCCAAAGCACGTAAAATGAGTTCAGCTTCATTTGGGTTGAAATTCATATCTCGAAACACCCTCTCTTCCTATGTGGTCTCTATCGAAGCCCAAATATCACAAACAGCGCTGCTCCTTTTGGGTTTGATACTCTCTCAGACACCATTGAGAGCATCCTTCAGAAATCATCAAATGCTGAAATCGCTGTGGCAGGTGATTTCAATGTCCACAATGACAAGTGGCTTCCTTTTTCTAAGTCCGTAATACCGGCTGGTGAGGCGGCTAAAATGTTTGCAGCTTTAAACAAACTCACATTACTTGTAGATCAGTCTACGAGGATACCAGATCGGGTCAACGATACGGGTCATTTACTGGATCTGTTTTTAACTTCTCATGCGGAGAAATACAGTATCTCCGTCAGTTTTCCTTTGGGAAACTCGGACCGTCGGCTTATTACAGCGGAATTTCCAATGTCATGGTCGTGCCAAATGAATGTTCCGCCTAAACGTCGATTATGGCATTATAAAAATGCAGACTGGGAAGGAATGAACAAGTTCTTTCAAGAGTTCGAATGGTACTCTTGTTTTGCATTCGGTAATATTGACAATGCAGCCTTTCTGGTTTCAACTGTCGTTCTCACGGGAATGGAACAGTTCATTCCTTCCAGTCTCTCTAAGCCAAATAAAAAAAATCAGGCAATCCTTGGCATAATCATGACTGTAGAACAACAACCGCCAATAAAGAAGCCTCTCACCGAAAATATGTTAAGAACCCGTCAAATAAAAACTTAGCTATATTTAAGGCGGCTAGAAATCTGACAACGCAAACAGTGTCCCAAGCTAAAAAAAATACCAAAAAAAAGTTCGAGAAGAGTTGCGGCAGGTCTTAAAGCAGGGCAATAGCAATCGGACCTTTTGGTCCTTTGCCCGCAAAGTAGAGGAAAACTTCTTGAACAGTAGGAAATCATCAATACCACCTCTGAAAGATGGGGACTATATCTTTTCTACAGCTCAAGAAAAATCCAATCTCTTCGCCCGAAAATTTGCAGCAAACTCTAATTTACCTAATTCTAACTTAATACCCCCGATTATCTCTCTAGCCAGTTCATCGATGCGCCGCATTATATTTAGATCTAGAGTTATCGCTAAAGTCCTTGCAAGCATTAATACCAACAAGTCAGCCGGTCCGGATTGCATTCCCCAATTGTCCTCAAATATTGCTGTAAATCCTTGTCTACGCCACTATCATATCTTTTTTACCGATCTATGTCTTCTGGCATTTTCCCTTCCATCTGGAAAACTGCTAACATACATCCTTTGCCAAAAAAGGGCAGTAAATCGGACCCTTCAAATTATCGCCCAATCGCTATCGTCTCGGTGCTTTATAAAGTACTTGAGACCATAATCAACTTCCAGCTGATGAAATATTTGGAAGCTAATCATCTAATTTCTGATCGTCAGTATGGATTTCGCGGAGGGCGTTCAGCAGGTGATTTAATTAATGTTGTTACTGAACAATGGAACAGAAGCATTCATCAATCTGGTGAATCTCAAGTGATTGCTCTCGATATCTCAAAAGCATTTGATCGTGTGTGGCACAAGGGTTTGCTGTGTAAATTGAGGGCAGTTGGCCTTCACGGTTCGTTAATTTTATGGATTGAGAATTTTCTTTTTTGTCGCAAAATCCAAGTGGTGGTGGATGGTGTGACCTCCGATCAACATCTTATAAACGCTGGTGTTCCTCAGGGATCCGTCTTTTTCTAATTTTCATCAATGATCTTCTATCAGCAACTCTCAATCCAATATACTCCTATGCTGATGACAGCTCACTTTCCACCTCTTACAGTTTACCTTCTTCTTCATCGCGAAACGATGTTGTCGCAGAAAGAATGGCTATGAATGACCGCCTTACGCGAGATCTCAATTCCATTCTTAAATGGGGTGAAGCCAACAGAGTTGAATTTAATCTAACAAATTTCAAACCTGTGTTTTTTCTGGCCGAACTGATGGTTATTCACCGTCTTTTCTGACTGGTGAATCCAGCTTGCCTACGTTTGATACATTTGAGATTCTCGGTTTATCTATTTCAAAGAGAATATCTTGGGGTGAACAAATAAACAAAGCAGCGATTGGTGCAGCAAAATGTCTTGGATTTCTACGACGATGTAAGTTTTACTTTAATCCATCCGAAATACTTACAATATATAAGACCTACATAAGACCCAGGTTGGAGTATAATTCTCATATTTGGGATGGAGCACTGAAAACTCATTTAACTGCGCTCGATCGGGTCCAAAACCGAGCATCTCGAATGATTGAAGACGTAAAATTATTATCTGATTTTGATTCTCTTTCCCATAGGCGTAATGTGGGAGCCTTATGCGTGTTTTACAAGTACTTTCATGGTCATTGTTCATCGGAACTTTATGAATTTATGTCTGGTTTGTCATGGCCCGCGCGTAATTTAAGACGCCTGGTACACCGATACAATCGGGAAATTAAATTCGCGAAGACCAATAAAATTAAAAATTCATTTTTTGTTAGGAGTACGCGAATGTGGAATAAACTGAACGACGAGACGTTTCCCTTGGAATACAATTTACAGAGATTCAAACTTAATATCAAAAGTAAACAACTAGAAGACTGAAAACCATTATTCCTTTTATTCCTATCTTACCTTTTTCCCTCCTAGTCCTTCCTTTCCCCTTTGCAGTAGTGCTGTGTGTTTGTTGCTAATACTTTCATATAAAGGATATACATACCTATATCCTAAGTGCTCTGAACATTTATAAAAAAAAAAAAAAAAAAAAAAAAATCAGCAACTCCAGTGCGCCACAATTCACCTGTAAATCGCCGAAAATCTAATTTATATACATTTTATTTGACAAAAAACTTTATTCTTGAATACATTAACTGGTCCAAATTTGTTTTAAATTGTTCAATTATTTCTTAGCTGCTGAGGCCAATTTGTATTCAGTTTTGGCTTAAATTCGCGCTGTTTCCAAATCAAAAAAATTTAAATCTGTAATAGTGGTCTGATTGGGCTCACTGATACATCTGGGAATAGGTTTTCTTGAGTACATTAACTGGTTCAAATTTTGTTTTCAGAGAACCTTTGCAGATTACAGTTAAATGGTGGCGTTGCTGGTATTAATGTTGCTGATAAGAGACGACAAGAAACAGAGCAGTTCATTAAAATTGTGATTGTTTTGTGCTAACAGTAGTTTGAATATTGGCTACCGGGTAACCGGACAAATTCTGTCATTGCTAACAAACCTTTCCCTTCCTTACACCACATCGCTTAGGTGTCAGTAACCGGGGCGAGTCTGTCACAACTAACATTCCTTTCATTCCTTCGGTTTTGTTATATGTAACACGGGTGTACGGTGGTGCCCGGCATTAAAATTAATACAAATTAGATTTCGTTTTATGACCAATACGTCCCTCTTACGAATAACGTAAATTATGTAATAAAGTTAGATGCGATGATCTTATACAATTAGAATTTTGCCAGTTTCTTTTTTTTTTAAGACGTTTCAATTTTCAGTAGTAATAAAGATAAAATTTAAAAATGCTGGCCATAAAATATTATTATTAACTATAATTAAATTACTTATTTTTATTTTTTTAAGTACATGTCAATTATCGATTAAATTGAAAATTTTATCTTTTCTAAGAAAATACTTCAATGTTTTTTTCAAGTTCTGTTTAAATATAGTGTTTATCTGTAGTTCGTAAAAATGTCTAGTTAAATAATTATGATATATGTAATTACATTTTAAATTTGACAAAGCTCAAGGAATCAAAAAATAAATTAGTTGTCGCCTATAAAATTAAAATATTCAAAGAGCACACTATGCTAAGATAACCATTGACGGTGACGACGATTGATTTTTTCGTTGAAATAAATGTTAAGTCTATTTCTATTTTTATCGCCTGAACATTTCTTGTTCTATTGACTACGTCAAGTGCGATTCCGAGTTTCATTCCAGCCTCATCACAAACAATTAGTTTAGAAGCTCTTATCATATCTGTCTCTGCATATTTCATTTGAATTCTTGATGAGCTTGTGTACGTTAGGGTCAGTGGTAATTTAAATTGAGAGTGATATGTTGTCTCATCTTCCAAAAGAGTTCCAGAAATTCCAATGGAAGCTACCGGTAATATGTCGTAAATATTTTTTTGCTTACAATTGAGCTGAGAAAGTTTAAATAGTCAAAGTCAAAATCGTATTCAGACAGGATATCATTAGTTGATGTTGTTTACGGTAACCCCAATTTATAATATTCTATAGAGTTTTGTCGAACAATATTTTTAATGTCAAGTAATGTTCGGTTTTCAGAATCACGTTTCCTGTGATGTTCGAAATCCTCAGTCAAAATAGAGTCAAAATGTTTTCGAAATTTCCATACGCGCAAATAAGAGCAAAAAAAAGATCTGACTTATTTTGGCGACTATGCAAATCTGAACTTCTGTAATGGCATTATTCCACTCATTATCATCATTGTCATCATTAAGACTTTTAAATATATCATATAGCACACCTACTGCAGTTCGTAGATATTCAAAAGTTTTTGTTCTTTTCACATGTAGCAATAATCTCAAATAAAATCGTTCGGGGTCATTCATCCCCGTCGTATACATTTTACTAATAACTTTTTATCCTCGCTGCTGTTTGGGTATCCAGCATCCTTTCATCACTATCATCAAAACCGTCGTTAGGATTTTTCCTTACTTGTTCAGGAAAAGTTCAATATATTTGGTATTATCAAAAGCATTGTCCATGTTAACACCTTCCTAATAGTTGTTTTGGTTGTTCGCCGCCACTGCAAGTTTTGTCGTTTTTTGTTTTAATTTAAGCCAAAAGAGAAGTATCTTTAAATTTTTCTTACGCTTGCTGTTCTTGTCAAGTGTACTGCCAAACGTATATTGCGACTGCCAGTGCATATAATAACCGTTTGTACGCCACATAGCTTAAGAAGGGCTTATAAAACGTGAATTAAGAAAATTCCGATCTAAGTTATGTGTTATCTCCACATTCATACAATCATATCCTTTTTGCGGATATATTTTTATAAGTATTTGGCGCGTCTTAAAGATGCGCAATATTCCAAATTAATGTAGCAATTGCATTTTTGTGATAGATATGGCTTGTAGAGAACAACCCAAAAATTATTAGTCCCTTTTAATTTTTAATCAGGATCTTGTGTCACATTTCGTCTTTGATATTTAAGGAATTCATTGACGTTTGCATCCTTTGGGCTGTTTGTATTTGGATTTGCATTTTGGAAAGTTTTGATTTATCACTCATGGACCGTGAATCATATGCTTCACAATAACATGCCCAAATAACTTTATCAATCTCTTCTGTTGTTCGAGGTTTATCTTCGTCACAATTACGATGACTAACATAAGTACATGAGGTAAACCTAGTTTCTGAAATCTGAGTACCGTTGCACGTGCCTTTCCAAATACTTGTTCTTGTCTGATATTTGCTAAAAATACTTTCAATTTTAAAATGAAAACTTTAGCAATAAGATCTGGTCTAATTGCGGGTTTCCAACCATAAAGATTTTCAGCACTTTCAATCCATTTTTGATTGATTCTTTGTAATAAAAAGATCTAGTTTCCCAAATTTTCTAACTACTGCCTTCATTTTTACGTGGGTGTCAAACAAATTGTTGTGTTAACTTTCCAGATCTTAGAAATGGATTTAATTCCTTTCTATTTGCTAACATGTGCGCGTAATGAGCCATTTGGAACATTATATTATTTACTCCAATATGACGTCATCTCCATAAGAATAGAGAAGTAGATATAACTTCAGATTACGCGTGTATATAGTTGTGAGCGCTTTGGGTTTTCTCCTTCTCTTAGGTGTACGCTTTTAGAGGTCGCATGATATATGTAACCAAAGTTAAAAAGTCTTTGCAGAAGATCCAACTTGTGCGAACCATATTTTCTCCGTTTTATTTTGGTATGGGCCTCCCATGAAAGCAAACGGGCCAATGTACTATTAAAGGACTGAATGTTCTCTTTAAAGTTTTTTCTTTAATGACTCGTAGGCTATTGGTTTTCTGATTCGTGGCGGGAATCGTGCGTCATTAATTTTCTTAAACCATTTGAAAACCTAAATGGTTCCAATTTTATGTTTTGGATTGTCCTCTTCAAAAATTTAAAAATCTACAACCAATGCGCTCAATAGACATTTGTCCTAATGGGTGCAGTATAACCGTACATGGTTCAGACTTTGCAATCCTGGCTGTGTTTCATTTCTTTTGAATTTTGCCATTCTTTTTGAATTTTTTGCAAGTTTGGTTTACTTGAAAAATTTCTTTGATTTTTTAATCAAACGAATCGATGCACTAAATAATTCTATAAACTGTTCAAACCAGCGATATCAGCTGCAATACAACTAGCTAAAACCATAGTCGTCAAAATCCATGCCGTTTCAAATAAAAGTATTATCATGAATTATCATGAATTATCAAGAAATCAAAGCAGTGACTTTAAGTTACGCTACCAGCAAAAAATTAATAGCTCACAGTTGCCCACCGCGTTAGTATACGTATACTACATGAAGTAGTCAATACCAGTTTTGTCGAGAAAAGATCACTGTTACTATTAATAATTTTATGGAATGAAATCAAGTCTGCAACTTAAAGCTTTAGTTTTCTCTAAGTTAATTTCTAGACCGTCAAACAGTCAATCTCTTAGCATTTGAAACACTAGATACCAGATTGTCACAGGAAGAGTAATGGAAACCACTACCACAATACCAAAACAGTAAAAATGTCAAGTTGATTTATAGTCCGACTTCCACGTCAGCAATTTTCCTAGCTATTCCTACCGCAGTTCAGAGGATGTACTCTATTGAACATTACACCCAATTTTACATTTCATAACTGAATTTAACAAACTGGAACACGTGCAGGAACTAACTGAATGGTTCATAGGTTTCTAGAAAAGTTCTGGAGAAGTTTTTGATTTGTAACTAAAACTACATGCATCCAATAAGGAGCTTGCATCTTTAAGTGATTTCTTACTTTCTTACCTTATACCATTCATTAATGAATGCATTACTTTGTGTTAAAGGCATAATAACGAACGCATCAATAACATACAGTATTAACCACTGATTATGATTTGGCAAGCAAAGATGAAATAGCCGAGTTACAATTGTCCACGAACATCATACACGTTACCAAGAAGCTGGACCAACCCTAATGATGGCAACATTTAGCACAAAAGCTGGATTTGAAAAACAATTCGATCTTTGTTAAAATGTTTGAAACAAAATGCCAAAACTCTCAACCAAATTATGGGTGACTTATCAAGTACATATACAGAGCAGATCAGACCGTTCTAAATGGTTGGAGTAGAATTAAAAATTTAATTCAAACAAATTAAAAACTAAAAGAATCCAGGTACTTTTAAACTGTCATGAAAATAATGTAATGGCGTTAAAAAATTATAAAACTGCCTGCATCCCAAGATTAATTTATTTTATCTCATTATTGTCGTGGTTATTTGTTAGAGTTCCTATGATCACAGCATTTTTTGTTAATTTCTGATGCTCTGAGATACCATTTATTGTGGTGGCTTTTTTGATGCAGTAATTTACACTTATCTTCAGACTTGCTGGTTTGATTTCTCCACAGGAATTTCTTCCAACGCATATAGTTTAAAGATCTAAACATAAGCCATCTTTATCAATTAAAACTGTTTATAGGAGTATTCTAAACTTCCAATTCTCTTGGAAAGTTCAATAGTGCTTCGTTGAACGTCTTCAATATATCTTGCTCTCAAAATATCATTAGGAATACTTGATCACAGTTTTAGTTATGCTAAACATTAAGAAATTGGGACTACAATTTTGCTAACATCCATAATTTCATTAAATTCATTAAATTTTAATTCCAACAAATTAAATTCCAACACCCAAAATTAAACATCTTATTAGTTAATGAAAAGGGCTAAACTTTGATTAAAGTCACGCATTAATTAAATTAAATAAGTCCCTCCTTTGTGTGGTATGCAGTACATTTGGTTTGCCGATCCCGGGTCCAATTTTCTTTCAAACTTTTTTTAAATTAGGGAACTCAGCGATAATTTTTACTCAGGAAAACAAATTCTTTGATATTGACATTTTCTTAATTTAGCTTTCTTTAGCTTCAAACTAACCATTATACTAACTAAGTGGAGTATTACCTTCCGAGGTTGAATATTCACTGAAATCATTTGTCTTATACTTTTGATAATGTTTTCGATATTGCATACTGTAAGCTATATTTCCTTTTCTTTAAGAGTGTGGTTCGAAATTGTTCCATTTGTATTGGAACTGGTATACATAACCGTTTTTTTTTGTACACTCAATTCTGTTTTTATGCGATGGATACGTTCCTCAGAAAAACGCATAAAAAAAATCGCATAATAAAAGACACTCCCTATGTTGAATAAATAAGGATAAGTTCCATAATTTTCGGAAACAGCATAAAACCAAATATATAGCCAATATATCGCATAAAAAAGATCAAGTTACTCAAGAAGATAGGATCATGGTGGGTACCCAAAGTCGTTTGAAGAAAGGAGGGTTATAAATTTAAAATAAATTGAAATCAGTAGTCCAAAATATATTTCTTTATTTCAATTTTCTTACTTAAAAATTAAATAATAATTGCACCTAGTCAGTATCTTCACTTGTTGACAGAACTTGCGACCGTTTGTGAACTGGTGCGAAATCACTATCATCGCTGGAATAGATAGTCAACAAATCTGGTGACGTAATTGATTCTTCCTCATTACATCCAGTGTTTACTTCAACGTCTAGTGGTTTTGCTTTTTTGACAGCAAAATCGGTTATTAAGCTTTGCTACGATTTCTGAAATTGTTTTAAAAGTTCCTGATACCCAGAAATATAATTCTTTAGGTCACGCTCGAATTTAAATGCTCGTTCAGAATTCGGGTCATTATTAAGAAAATGATTTTCTAATGAGTTGCAAAGTTGAAGACCTTCACGAATTATGTTTGCAGTGAGCGGAGCAGGTTCGCTATATTCTAAATCACTGTTATTTTCTGGATCTAGGACCGGATTCAACAATTCGATAACATTATCATCACTTAAGGCCTTGTCCACAAGCAATTCATCATAATCATTCTCGTTGAATGCCAAAGCAATAATTTCACCAGAAACCGCCAATGTTTGATTAATTGCATTGTTATTAGTAATGCATCGAGGCCAAAGTGCTTACCAGCAGGCATTTAAAGTATGTGGTCTGATTTCACCTATAGCAGAAGTAGCATGGTTAATGCAGTCTAAAAACGTAAACTTTTTCCAAACGTCTGTAAGTTCGGTTGAAAAGTTCGTCGTACATAATATTTTTTGAAAGTGGCAATTATGCCTTGATCTAATGGCTGAATTAAGCTCGTTGTATTAGGTGGAAGAAACACTATCTGCACATTTGGATGTTCTAAATTGGGATGCGACGAAGCATTATCAACAATTAACAGAACTTTAAAATCGAGTGCCCTTTGCTTCAAATAAAGTGCCACTTCCGGGATGAAACAATTGTTAAACCATTAGGTGAAAACAGCAAATGTCACCCAAGCTTTTTTATTGGCCATCCAATGCACCGGTAATTTTTTTAAATTTTTACTCTTTAGGGCCCGTGGTCTTAGCGATCGATTTATCAGTAGGGATTTGAGCATCCGATCTCTTGATCCATCGATAAAAAGTAGAAAGGTTACTCGGTTTTTGGCTGCTTTAAAACCACTTGCTTTTTCTCAGCTTTCGCAATCTACGTTCGGGATTTTTTTCCAAAATAACCCCGTCTCATCTGAGTTAAAATGCCCCTGATCGGGGCAGTAACCACCAGCTTCAATAATTGTTGTTAATTGCTCAGGATAATGTCTAGCAGCCTCTTTGTCTGATGATGCTTCCTCGCCGGTAATCTTCACGTTGTGAAAAGGATTTCTTTTTAGAAAACCGGTAAGCCATCCTGTGCTCGCTGAAAATGCTGTACTGGAATGAGCGGTAGAAGCAGATGGTTCCAATTGCTTCAATTGTTCGTAAAACTCAATTAACCCTTATTAATTCCGTTAATAAGGGTTAATTGAGCCTCATAAACAGCTTTTCAAAATGGAAGACTTTATTGCAGCTGAACTCTATTAGCTTGCTATTAAATAACTGAGAAGTTTCCAACAACATTCGCAAAAGATGACATAATATTTTAATTATTTTTTTTTATAATTCAAAATCCAAAATAAATCCAAGATCCAAAATTCAAACGGTTTGTTTGGCTTGTGGACGGCTTGCGGACCTCAAAATGTAAGCTTTTGCTAGCAAAAACGTCAAATTTGCTGGTTGTGGGTAACTGAATAATTAATAAGCCTTTCGATTAAAATTACGTGGTTAATTCTTTCAAAATATGATTTTGGGTTTCTCAATAGCTTTAAATTTGTTTTTGAAGAATCCTTTCAAACGCGTTTGAAAGAGAAGAGAGTAAACTTATTGGTTTCAAATCAGCAAAGTCCTTATGGTGTTTTTTCTCTTGATAACGCTTTGTTTCTATAAGTAAATGGTAGGTAAAAATAATTTGATAAGTTTAATTGGTATTCCATCAACACTAATAGGGATTTAAAATTTAACGTGATATTACAAGATTCAAATATGAGACGGGATCCTTGGATTGCAATCACTACTTAGAAGTAGCTATGTTGAATAAATGGAATACCACATTGAAAACATTACTGCGACGTAAACAATGCCCGCGAGTTGAAGTCTATCAAAATATGTAGTCGTCTGACATATAAACCGTATTTACACCAGATGTATAATTACATGCGTTACTCTGTCAGCAATCATCCGCATTAAAATTCAATTATTTAATTTGCCGAAGCCCAAACATGTAATATTTCTACCATTTCTGACATAGCGAAAACACTAAAAACTTGCAAACTGATTTTATTGGATGACTGCATCGTGGCACATAAAAATTCGCTTGAAGCGCTAGGTCGAACTCTTCAAAATTTACGAGTCATTACAAACACATTCAGGGGAGCTCTCATTTTATTAGCAGGTGATTTTCGTTAGATCCTATTGAACTCTTCCTCATTGAACTCTTGTGCTATTATTAATGAACGAAGAATTAATTCAGAAATTTTTCCCACAAATTATACCAATTTGACAGCGAAATGCTATTCGATTTCAAATGACACCGAAATGCTATTCGATTTCAAATGACTGCAGTTCTCCGTTTGCTTTGCATTTTCAATGGCCATCAACAAGGCACAAAGCCAATCGTTTCACGTGTGCCAACTAAATCTGGTAATCCACTTGAATAAAAAATTTTATACTAACTTAACTTGTTTAAATTAATTTATTTACGCATGCCAGGCACAGCTACTATATTTATGGAGAATAAACCTTCGTTTTGATGTCAATCTAAGGAATATCTTGTATGGTTTTATAAAAATTAAGTCAAACTTCTGTCAAAACCCGTTACTCTAAATACACTTTCCAACGAAATTTTAAAATCGTTTTCATTTTCAATCAACCATATTTCGAAATTAATTAGCTTTGTGAGAACTATAATTATCTATCCCATATTCGATACATTCCTTATATATATATATACCTACATAATATTGACTTTAACGATATATGTCCGCATACGTAATTATATGAAAAATGGTTTAACGACCGGATAAGATATAATTAGTACACGTCAAATTTTAACATATTCAACCTAAATCCAACAAAAAAACGAAAAACCCCAAATATAGTTTTTGTTTTGTTAACTCTGTACGTTTATTAATTGAAGAAGATTAGCAATTATACTCATCACTGAGTGCGGTTGGTCGTTCATCGTCGACGTCATAAAATACTAATTAATCACGAGTCTTGTCTCACAATATATATTTTTTGGGTTCTCAGGCAATGTCAAATGTGTACGTTATTAACTATTGTTTCGTGATTTAAGATTTCAACTAACAAGAAACATAACAATAAAATTTGGAGAATATTAGATCGTGGAATTAACAGCGACATAATTAACTCCTTAACCAAGTATAATGCGCAAAATTACTTTGAATGTCAATGTTCGACCACCTACCATAGTTAAAATAATAACATTTTAATATTTATTACTCATGAGCCATAACTCATAAAATCATGGCAACAATTCGAACAATAAAGTTTTACTTTACTTAACATATATATATTATACGTAAGAATGCAAGTAACGGTACAATGGGTTAAAATTATAGACGGAATACTATTTTAATTATTCTTGTTTAATTTAAAATATAAATCAATTTAAATGTTACAGAAAAAAAAAGATTTATATGCGATGAGATTGAAGTTACTTGACCTTTGACATTAACCTAGTAATCGTATATAAATGTGTGCAGAGCAAATTTATTTCGAATACAAAAACAATGCGTCATCTTATTGAATAATTTACATGTCAATTACATCGAACCCAAAATCTTATTGTGTATGATTAATGCTGAAGACAAATTTATTCATCACAAAAAATAAAATATCGATAAAAGTTGAATTTCCTTCTTTTTGTTTTACAGTAAAGTAACATGATGATGATGATCATGATGATGATTGTGGGCAAGCAGCCAACATGATGATTATAGGCAATTTCATTATAATTTAAAAAAAAAAATTTAATTGAATTTAATTGCTGCGTTAAATATATTATTCACACTTGGTTAAAGCGTAACTGACACACCTTTTGCGTATACATATATTTTAGAAAAATATTTTTGAATAAATCTAAATAAATTGGCAATAAACAAATGATGCCGGATTTAATAAGTAGATATATATAATATGGCTATTGTTTCCAAAATGTTTTCCTCTTCTGATAACTTTTCACTGCACTAGCGTTAGGCGTTTAAGAAAATATGACCATTCATTAGAAACTATTGATTAATTTTCCATTTGATATTATTTTGTTTTGTTCCTTTATTTATCTCCTTGATTGCATTTGGAGTCGACATTAGGAAGAATATTTATTTTTGAATTGGTAGTTTTTTCTTTATTTTTTTTTTAAATAGGATATCAAGCATTTTCTTACATCATTCTTATTATTGAATTTTAAAGTTTGGTGTTAAATAAAGTGTAAATAAATTAGACGAAAATCTCTCCTACCGTTTGTTAAATGTAAAGGCTATGAAAATAGAACCATCGTTAACCGGAACATTTGACAAGCGCTTGGTCTCACAGTTTCATCAGTCAATCAATCAGTCACTCAATCAATCAAAGATATTACTACTGTCTAAATAATTCAAAGATAAATTGTTATATTGATACCATGATAAAGCCAAGCTTCTGATACATCTCCTTCAAAAGCAGATATCAATCCTTCCTCATCTAGCACGACGATAACAGTGGCGCAAACAATTATGAATGACATTTTCAAGAGACTCTTACAAACCGCAATGCAGTGCGCAATATTCACAATGCAAACCAGCACTATTACCATGTCGCGCCTTGCTAGATTCTGCTAGCATGTTCGTTAAATTAGCTTAACTACAAAAGCTTGAACCGCCAAAATTCCAGATACTTTGCAAAAGGAATTAGTTTTATCAGAGTATTGGTTACCAAGGGTCAAGTACATTTATAAATCGTGGTGCCAACTAATGATTAGAATGCCTACCGCAACTTAAACCTAGCAAATCCAGCTTTCTACCAACATGCCAATAATAGGAGTTTTGATTGGTGCAAAACATTACCTAGCACTAATACGTCCTGGTCGCATCAAAACACATCGTCCAGTTTAATAACACAGCAGACTGTACATATTTGATGTGGGTCATATCAGGAAAGACCACATCATCTGGCTAAGAGTAAATCATGTCGTATTATCCAATGTTGAAAGTGGATGAAACATGAAAATTCTGAAAATTGAGCAATTAAAATAACCCACACCATGCAGTCCCCTGGACTATTTGTGTGAAGAAACCAATGGTAAATATGTAATTCAGATTGCTTTTATTCAAAATGCAGCATCACTATAGGGGAATCAAAATCGCAAGTTGTCAAAAAACTCCAAGCAGTCGAACGCAGACTTCGCAACGAACCGAAGTTATTGCAATAATACCTATGACATATGGACAAATATTTAAAACTTGGTTACATGGAACTAATACCATCACATGAACGTAATATTCAAAGTAAAAATACATATTACCTACCGCACATCATTCATACCCAAAATAGCCAAAATAGACAGCATTACTTGCTGGCCGACCATTCAGCAAACACTACAGCAAATATTACTGCGATTCTACTTCTTCAAGTTCGTAATGACAGCGGGCATTCAGAAAATGTTTCGCCAAATTCTCGTCGAGAATCCTACGGATACTAAAGAATAATACTGCCTACTGCTCTTACATATGGCACTTCAAGCTCACCCTTTTGATCAACAAGAGTACTATATCAACTTACCGATGAATGTGAAGTTAACTTTTCCTTAGCATCCGCTGTTATTGCCCGATACTTTTATGCTAACGACTTCATAGCTGGTGCCGCATCTGAACTTAAGAAAGTAGTCTACAAATGCACCAAATTTAATTTGAATTATCCGTAGTGTAGATCTGGAAATATCACCAATTCAAATTAGTCTAGACCATAGACGTATGTTAAAGTCCTAGGTATATTTTGGGATTCTCAAACGTAGGACGTTAACCGAAACCTCAAGGCTATTTGATCCACATGGCTGGTTA
This sequence comes from Tipula confusa, assembly GCA_963556175.1. Classification (NCBI taxonomy): domain Eukaryota; kingdom Metazoa; phylum Arthropoda; class Insecta; order Diptera; family Tipulidae; genus Tipula; species Tipula confusa. Next base: position 195,114,026 of record OY744475.1, on the reverse strand, counting down.
GCTCCAATTATAATTTTTATAAAAATATTATTCCAAAAGCGTGGATGGTTCCACAAAATTGCAATAATGAGCTGCTGGAAGAAGTTAAAAGTGAATGGTTAAGGTTATGATAGCTCCAATTTGCTTGCAAGAACTTTAATTGATAACAACTAATTCAACGTTACCATCGTAATCAGCAAAAACGAAAAGCTGTTTAACAAATTTCAAATTTATTTCTGCCGAATTACTTTGCTAATCTCATGGATAACATGCTACAAGTATTGGAAGACAGACCAACACAATTCCTCTATAGAGCAAATTTAAGAACGTTCGAAGATACTCGCGTTTCACAAGTTATTAAATCATATTAGGCATATTACATTATATATACGTAAGGCATATTACATTATCACCAAATCCAGCTAACTTCGCATCAAGTAGAATTGTACCCACACAACTTTTGGATCACAACTTGTGGTGGACTGTATCTAGGCTTCAACTACTAGAACGCCAATGGCCAAAATTTGCACAATTACAATATTGACAAAATATTCGATAGATTATAATGACTAAATCTTGGAATTTTATTCACTAATCGTGCAAGACTTTTTTGCAGTCAACCAATAAATAGTGAGGTGGATTTCACAAAAGCATTTTAAACCGGAGCTATAAACTCAAAATTAATTTACCATTAAATAAAAATAGTATTAGAAGAGCCTTAAATCAATTTTTAGGTATAAACGAAGGCGATCTAAATTAGAGAAAGCCTTTATTGCTGTTTTCGTCTTCTACTTCACTATAACGCAGGTCATATCGAACTGACCAATGATATGTCAACTGACAGCCTTAACGCAGTTTTCAGGCGATTAATTAGCCGACAAAGATTATATCGCAACATGCATAGCGATAATGGCTCTAACCTCATCGAAGAAAACAATAATTATTTAACATCGTCAAGGATAATTCTTTTACTATTTTTCTTTCAAAGAAATGTTAACCCTATATCTATGTTAGTCAAATAACACCAAATATTGAATGCATTTCAAATTAATCTTAAGTGCAATTTGACTATACTTCGAGTATCTAAATCCAATGTTACTAGAACTTTAAGATAACATAAATAAAACACTTTCATCTTGTGCCAACATTCAATGTGATCACTTATATAAAATTACAAATATGTAATAAAAAAATATAAGAATTCTGGATACCATCTGATCTTGTTCTTGTTTATCCTCCATTTTCGATGCATATTTACGTATAGTGTCGATACAATACAAACTGAACATTACATTAAACACATAATACAAAAGAAGTGTACAGTTCGATGTTTGTAATGGTGATTTGGTTCTGGCCAATTTGCATATTTTGGGCACTGCGCAACGAAGGTATACGAATCCATTTACATCCTCAATTTGTTGTTGGATAATGTGGATCGGTATAGCTATATTCATGTTGAATCACATCGCCTTGGTGTAAATATCATGAAGCTTTAACTTTATTAGCTAGATCTGATAGCTGTTGTTAACCGTGTGGTGCTTATGAGATTGTTTGTGTTTGAGTTGGCGTATGTCTGGATCAGTAGGCCTGTACTATCTCGTTTCTGTATGATATTATTCAATGATTTTGGACAATTGAATTCGGTTTTCACCATCCCTGTCAATAATAAACATTGTGAGTATTTTTATTGTTGAGGAGAGAGATAGTTTTTGCATTCTTTTAGGTCACATTTTTAGACAATCGTAATTATGAAGCCTTCTTTTCACTTTTGTGGAATTCTGCTTCCACGCTTCTTTTACTTTATTAGTGTCAAAAATTAAAATTAAAAATATATATACTTTGAATATTTTAGGGTGGATGAATGTGTCTAGTTTTGTTATTGGTGCCAATTAATGAAATTCTCAACAAATAGTCAGTGGCATTTCCAAGAAATATCTAACTGTATGCAAGATTTTTCTTTATATACACTCTTAGATGATGCTGTTGATGATTAACATAAAGTTTTTATGAAATGTAAACGTTAATTGGGGTTTTTGAAATTTACAAAACGTAACATATCTGGATTTACCACAATCTTTACTTCCAACCTGTAAAACGAAAGAATCGAAGAAATCAGTTATTATTTTATTACACATAATCGGTGATATCATACTTTAATGTATGAACTTATTCAACATACCCCTTTTCACTTTGATACCATGGCTAGTTAAAACATTTTCGATAATTGTAAAATTTGATGATAAGTTTTTTGCAACGAGTAAAATCACAAGGACCATACTTTACATATTTTCAACTTTTTGAGTCTATGTCCAGCTTCTATGTTTTGCATACATATTTTTAAGTTGGCTCACAAAATGTGAATACAATAAATGGACTAGAAAGAAACAATCAAAACTTTCAGTGGCACAATGAATATTGTATTAATGTTTGAGTCATCGTTTTAAATATTCAAAGGGCGTCTGTGGCATAAAACCAGAACCTTGAATATATTATATTCATTTGTTTATTATTTTTTTCCTTTATCTCTAATTTTAGGAGCATAGATAGTCTACTAGACTGTACCATCCCACCTTATTGAGGGCTATTGCTTTTAACTCACCCTATGTCTTACCTAGTTGTTTCGTTTCAGTTAGCATAGTTCTTTTCTATGTCATTGATGGTCTTTCAACATCCCTCTTTCCTTGTGGCCTTCATTATCTAATGACAGCCTGGCAATATCACTTAATGGCTTGTATAGTGCGTGTTCTATACATCTCCATTTTCTAATTTATTTCTCTATATCGATTTGCCTTGTTTGCAGCAGATGTTTCACAAATATACAGTAGTACTGATTTTACGTAATCATTGAATGTAACTTTGTATTTCTTGACAGTGCGGGCGTGTTCTAAATCTTGTGGAGCAAGTTGAAGAAATTTCTTGCTTTGTTAATCCTTTGACTTATATTCACTTCAGTGCCGCCTGTTTTTGGCACTATGCGACCAAGGTATATGTATTTCTCGACCTCTTCAATATTTTCTTGAATGATGTAAATTAGTGAATCAATGCTCGTGTTTAGTCTTTCTCCTGCATATCGGTGCATTTGTGTATAAGCAGGCATATATCATCTGCGTTATCTCGCTTTATAATACTTAGTGTAAATATTATTTAAAATAGTATTTAATAATAATGGAAAAAATGAAAGTGTTAAACTTAGGAGTGAATAGTAAGTGTGCTTATATGAGGCAACGCTGCTCCGCAACTAGTTCTTAGCAACCTTAATGTTTGCATGGATATGAAAGAATTTAACAAGGGAATGAACGAAGTAATCTCCAAAATTATGTTTGGGAAAATCAGTCATACCTTAGCCAAAAAAGGTAGGGTTGATGAGGTAGTTCAGGAGTATAAAAGGGCTACTATTTTTGGAGCAAAGCCTATAATAATAATAAAAAAAATTATTTATTAAAAATATAAATAATTATTCTCGCTGATTTTGTTTTAGTGAGTTTACATTCAGCAAAAACGATCTCACCTATTCTCTTCATAATATAAACTTGATGATTTTCAAAATTATGGTCAGTTCAAGATTTTTTTCTGAGTACAGTAGCCATCTGAACACTTTGCTGTTTATTTTGTTTGTAATTGGTTTCCAATCTGGAATCTGTTTAAATATCTGTTTATTATTTTTTAGTACTCTAAACTTTTATTTGTATGTGAACAGATTAACAAAACTTGATGAATAAATAAGTAGATAATACATACAAAAGCTATTTAAAAGTTGCCTAGATGGTGGTCTACAAAACGATACTGTAATTAAAATAAAAAATTATATCGTGTGACTCCTTTCAATATAATAGAATATTTCGCTTTCAAAATATCGGCAACTCAATTCTTAATCATGTAATTCAAACCGTTTACAGGTTGATAACCTTTATGCCAAAAATATTTCTCACCAAAATTTCACAAAAAATCTTTTTCCCATTAAACAATTTAAATGATATTCTGATTACCATTCATCTGACCGGACAACTATCTGATCGTTAGTTTCATATAGGCTAAAATTAGTAAAATTAATTATAATTATTGATTTAATAAATGATAAAAATTCACAAAAAATTTCATTCTCTTTTTTATTTTCAATTTACCCATACCATTCAACAATATAAAAATTGAACGTAACGTATTGAACGAAATTATAAGGTTCTCTGCGTAAGCAAAGTAAAATACAAATTCATTCAACATTTGTATACACACAACTATAAATAAATATGTGGAGGAGAAAAATAAAACTATCATGGCACTACTACCATAACCTAGTACCGTAAAGTACTAACACACAAACCAATAAGAAAGTTGAAAAAGAAGAGAGTATCTTATGAATATTTATAAGTATAACGTTACTTGTGTATTCATTTCATTCCGCGATGAGTGTTAAAATAGAGTTGATAGTGTAATATAGTTTAAAGAAAAAACAAAAAAACGAAGAACGGAGCGGCAAAGATATTCACCAATGTCAATGCCACCGTCGTATAGTAATATAGTTTTCAAGAAAGAAATGTAAAGAAAGACAAGGACGGTTATTGAAATCACTAATACATGGTTAAGTTGCGAGCGCTCTTAAAACGAATCATGCTCAGCTGAAATTTTATTGAAAGAATCGCGTATACGTATATTACATAAGATTAAAGGTGTATTGAACTTGGAATTAAAGTTTTTTTTTTCATCTTACGTTTTCTTGTGTATTTTATAGTAAAAATTTTAGTTCAATATTTATTATTAGTTTGGTTGTTGTTGTCAAAATTATTATTATTATTATTATGGCTTATTGTTGTTAATTTATTTATTTCGGTTTTGTTGTTGTTGCACTATAATTTCGTTTATCCATTGAATAGTTCAATAATAGATGAAACAAAAAAAAAAAAGTTTTTAAACAAATTCATATCCATCCAGCTAAACACAGTAGGAATAGATCCAGGCAAAAATTTTAAAATTATAATGAAACCTTTTTTGGACGTAAGAGGTGTGTAACGAAAGAAAGGTGAAATTAATTTTTTTTTTTGGTTTCTTATGGACTTGAGTCAGCAAGCGGGATGGGATATAAAAAAGATGATATTTCGTTTTTTTATTTTTTGCTTTGTGATTCGTTATAATTGATTAAAGATGGTAATTTTAATTAATTATTGCTCGCGCGCGAATTAAAGAATTTTTATTTATTTTTTTTTGTAAATCATGCATAGTAGAAATTTTGGTTGGCCAAAATAATATATTATCGCAAATTATTGTTCATTAGAAAGCTATTTAAATATTTTAATTGATTTTAAATTGTTTTCGTTACGAACGTTTATTTAAGCTTTGATTGTGTATTTCAATTATATGTATAAACATATATACATAATATATATATAAATGGGAATAATAAAGATGGATATTTAAAAAAGGCCTGATTAATAGAAAAACAAGTTCAACAAACTTTTTATTAATAATTGTGATGAGGATGATGAGAGGAAACAGATGTGATACTGTTAATGATTTTCTTATGTTTTATTGATTTTAAATGCAATTTTTCATGATATAAATTCTAGGTTGGTGGTCTCCCATTGATAATCACATATTATATATATATATATATATATATATATATATATATATATATATATATATATATATATATATAAAATATCCGTAGGTATTTTACATATATTTTATATATATAAAATACTTTTTTTGGTGGATCGAGAAGAGCAAAATAACATTTGCTTTATTTGGAAAAATCATGTAAACCATCAAAAAAAATTCAAAAAGTTGTGCTTTACTTTTGAGATTCAGTTATTTTAATGCAAACATTTAAATTACATTCACATGAAATTTTCATTTATAGAGGCTTTCGTTTTTTAGTGATTTGGCCAGGGACCAATTGCAAAGTAGACAGAGTTATTTTACAATTATAATTACATTTAATTACAGTTAAGCGCGATCCTTCATTTTCTTTTTGTTTATTTTAATCGGTATGGGTCTGCCATAAAACCTTTTATTGCCTTTTATAAAACTTACCCTTTTATTGACAAAGGACTGTTTAATGAAATATTATTATAGAAACGTTTTCTGCACTCTGGATACATTTCTCAAATTTTTAACGTAATGCTTCTCAATTATTTCAAACATTTTCAAGAAGTTTGTTAACATTTAAATTTTGGATGCGATATTTATATATAGAAAAATCCTAGATATTTCGCTAACTCGTAACAAGTGGTTCAATAGATAGTTATAGATATGGGGTATGGGTCGTATGCGGCCTATATAAAGGGTGGTTAAATTTCAAGGGCCGATGTTGATTTTGAATAAATCACAAATTATTTATGAAATCATTGTCAATTCTTTTTATTATGATAATATGGTATGGTTCAATTATGTATGGAACAAAATATCGAACAAAAGACCGCCGTGACCTCGGCGACACACCTACATCCGATGGTCTAAATTTTCGATGACGCTTAAGCATGATTGAGGTTCTATGCCGTTAATGTGTCGAATTATCTCATCCTTTAGCTCTTAAATTGTTACTGGCTTATCGACGTACACCTTTTCTTTCAAATAACCCCAAAGAAAGAAGTCCAACGGTGTCAAATCACATGATCTTGGCACATGATCTTCACATGAATTGACATCGCCACCACGTGAGATAACACGACCGATTTTGTCGCGCAAAAGAACCATTGTTTCGTTAGCTGTGTGGCAAGTGGCACCGTCCTATTGAAAACACATATCGCCCACATCCATATCTTCCAATTCGGGCCATAAAAAGTTCGTTATCATCTCACGATAGCGAACACCATTCACGTTGCGAACAGCAGCAATATTTTCTGCAATACGAGCTGTACGAGCATGCACTGGGGTTTTAAAATCTCCTACAGATCCGGTTTGCTCCAATTTTTGCACGATTTTTCCGATTGTACGCACATTTGAACGATTAAATTGACCGAAAAAATCACGAAGTGCACGATATGCATTTTGATTTGAACGCGCATTTTCATAATAAGCCTGAATAACTTTAACGCGTTGCTCGATTGTGTATCTTTCCATGGTTCAAATTGAGTTAGTCTGAAATTGAGAAATGTCAGAATGAAATGCACGTTTAGGTGTGGTTCATATTTAACATCGGCCCTTAAAATTTAACCACCCTTTACATAGTTTAGTTTTAGTATCTCAGATTGCATTACTATAATTAACACAAATTCGTACAACCCGAGTATTTTAAGAATATTTTTCGTTTCTCTTTTTCGATCACTGGATCTGCCAAGTAACACATTTTCCGTTAAATATTTCATGATGTTTTAAATCGATGTCGCGCAGCTAATCATTTCGGGAAAGTAATCTGGTTGGATATATTTTTTTTAATGTGTAGTTTTTTGAATGGGTTTTGCTGTTGCTAAAAAACGCATATAAATTAAAAATTCTCTCTGCAGCTCTAAAGCATTTTGATGCTTAACAGGTTTAAATACCAGAAAGGATTCCTAAATGTCAATTAGAACTGTTATGCCCTGATCACTTTTCATTATCTGAGCATATCGATGTATTTGGGATAGTTGATAAATTTTAATAAAAAATAACGGTGCATTGTTCATATTGAACAACAGTTCGAAAAACAGCAATTCTGAAAAACAGCAGTTAATTTTTTTTGGGGATCAGGTAATTACAGAAAGTAGTTTAGCTAAAGTATGATCGTAGGATAATTTTTAAATTGATTATTTAACTGATTAGAAAATGATAGTAACTCCATTGATCTGGCAATGATAAATCCAATAATTCTCAATCTCAATAATTAAGATATATAAGATATATATATATATATATATATATATATATATATATATATATATATATATATATATAATCCAGGATTTTTTAAAAACTATGTATACAAAATATTTTATTCAATTTATTCAACAATGTGCTTACTTATCAAATTGAGCTTTTATAAAGTAAAAAAAACTGATTTATATAACAAGGCTTCAAATAAAAATACTTGATCTATTCTTTTTTTATTTTTTTGTGCTTTTGTCTTCAATTTTCTTTCTGAACCGAATTTACTACAACTCGGCCATCCTCAAAACCATATGTTCCAGATGATTTTATTACACAAGTACTTGACCATGGCTTTATCTGCCCTGAAGTTGTTGTTGTTGTTTTTGGTCCTTCAGTTATACCCTCACATCCTCGCACTTTATAACGGTCGTGAGGTTTTACCATCATCACTATATATGAACCATAAAACTTATTTCGTAACTTCATGCCACTTCCAAATGGAGTTCTTTGAATTGCAACCAGATCTTCAATTTGATATTTCTTAGCTGTCTTCTTAGCTTTACTCTTGTAGTTTTACAATATTCGCTGCATCTTGTCTGCATCTTTCGTTATTAAAATTGTTGAGCAGTTCGTCATCAATTAATTCAATTATTCTCTGGTCCTCTCTTTGTCGGATCTTTGTTTCAATCAAGATTTCGAAAGATGTTAATTTAACGCTTCTCTATATTGTGCTATTAAGGAAGCACTACACTTTCTTGACATGTAAAAATCATTAATTGGATCTTCAATAGAAATCTTCGCCAAAACGTTGATGATAATTATGAAAATACGTTCCTCTATCGGTGATACATCAGAGATTTCTGAAAATGCTTTGAATAATATTAAGTTTCTTCAATGTTTCATCTATTGTTAAAGTATTTAATAAAAAAATCCACGTAAATTTTATGAACAAAAATGACAGATGATCCACGTACAGCATTTCCAGTGGAATATTACCTTTCGGAATTGGGTCTAACAAACTTTCAGCTTTACCTGTTTTTTGTGGTTAAAATGCATGTAACGAATATGATTCAATTCACCTTGTTATCTTCTGTGCCAAATTTCGAATGTAAAATTGTCGTTCAATCATTTCTTTCATTTTGCTTAATCTAAAATTTCCGACATTATGAGCTTTTTTGATGATTTTACTCTGAATTTGTTTAGGAATTACAATCAATTGTCTACCATCGTAGTTGCGATATAGCATACAGCTATCAATCTTTTGATTTCTCGTCAGAACTGAGTGCACTCAACAATTCATCTTTGTATTGTACCATTCGTATTATATTACTAACTATTGGTTCAGGAAATAATATTATTATTGGGCTGCGACTTAAAGTATCAACGTGCCTCATTTGTGTACCTGAACGATGAACTACTTTACAGTTATATTTCTGCAAGAGCAACTCCATCTGGTAATTTTCGCTGACATATTATTTTGTCCTTTGTTTGTTGGAATGCAAGATAGTTAGTTACAATCTTAAACGGAGATCCAATTAAATAGCATCGACATTTTTTCATAAGAATGATAATTCTGTTCGCACGAATTCATCGCTGGAATAATATTACGCCTTAACCAAACTTCTGGCATCAGTATGCAGCTCGGTCTCTTAACCATATTTAAACATCTTCAATACTGAGTCACTTGCCAAAATAGTCTTTAAAGCCTGAAACGCTGTCATTTGATCTTCTCCAAATCTAAATATGACATCCTTCTTCAACAAATTGCTTGATGGTGAAGCATTTTTAGCGTACTCGTGTACAAATTGGCGGAAATATCCCGTTAGTCCTAAGAAACTTTGCACCTCTTTCGCTGTTTTTGGTGTAGGGTATTTCATCACTGCCTTTATTTTATCAGTCAAAGGTCGAATATTACCATTTTCATTTAAATGCCCGAGATATTGAACTTGCTGCTGCATTATCCGACGCTTTTTCCAATTTATATCTAATCCAGCATTTCTAGCTACGTGCAGTGTGTCCTCAAAATTTTGCATGATTTCTTTTTTATCGATATCAAGTAAAATAATATCATCTAAGTACGTTAATATCCTTTTCTCCTGGATTAGTTGACGAAAAACTTCATTGATGTATATCGTTGAAAAACAGATGGTGAATCATCATCTTGATGTGTCACAATGCTCAAATATTTTGTTATATTGGTCAAACCAACTGATCAGACTGATGATTTTGGCTCGAGTAACCTCATTTTTAAAGTTAATCATCAACTTTGATTGCTAAAGTAAATGCACCCAAACTTTGGGATCATGTATGATCAGTGGAGAACCTATGCTCTCGTAAAACGTCTTTCTTCATCGCAGATATTAAATTTTTGTTGTAAAAATGGTATGACTCTATTTTTTATGTTTCAGATATTAAATACTTTTTGTAAAGTTTGGTGCTACTATTGCAATACTATTGCAATATATATGTATATATATATATATATATATATATATATATATATATATATATATATATATATATATATATACATATATATATATATATATATACATATATATATATATATATATATATATATATATATATATATATATATATATATATACATATATATATATATATATATATATATATATATATATATATATATATATATATATATATATATATATATATATATATATATATATATATATATATATATATATATATATATATATATATATATATATATATATATACATATGCAATTTTCTCACCTTATAATTGAACGTTTCAAAATTTGATAGATATTTAAAAAGATTATGGTGTGATTTGTTTCGCCTCTTCCGGTCTGGATGGTGA